>CAWUFW010006827.1:0-600000 GCA_963921515.1 Calotriton arnoldi
GATTGAAAATCCAACACTTAAAACCCCTACAGCAAGTCGTTGCAATGACTTGTGTTGTAATGGTATGCGTGTAACAACGTGGTCGTTGTACTGACTCACGTTGTAATGGCACCGTGTTATACCGACAGTGTTGTAAACGCTGTTTCCCCCTCTGTGCCAAATGAGGAGCAAAGTATTTCTTCTAATCACAGTGGACCCAGTATGGTTAAAGGAGTGAATACAATAGATGTTTTCCGTGCACGCTTCACGCTGCAACAGTAAGTGCTAGCTAATTGTGTCTGCTTTATAAAATAGGGTCTGCTGTTGCACAGCTGGTGTAGGAGGCTCTGGGTGGACTGCACACATGTGGTCAGAGCAAGTGGGATTACTACCCACCTCAGCCTTGTGAATGAGCCCAGGTAGCCTGTCGCAGAAGGGACCCTTTGTGGACTGGCGATAACATGTGTAGGCCTTATAATGTGAGTGGCCATTCATCGTGTAAGTTTGGTGTGCTTCACAGAAAAGGCTTATGCTTCACTGTATTTTTCTATTATGAGCAAAATCTGCCCCAAAGTAGAGTTTTTCTCTAGTTAGGCATAGAGACTGTAGTGTTGTGTGATCATGTGCAGTGGGACCCTTGTGGTCCTCGGCGGTCTCCTTATAAACTTACATAATCAGTTGGGAGGTATCTGGGTGTGGTCAATAAAGTTTGTGACTTAGTTCATTCAGTTAATGGTTGTATACCGAAGAATAAAGACTTGTGTTACAGAGCTCCATGTGTGGTGTGGTCATTTGAGTGCTCCAGTACTGGGGAGGACATGACAACTGGTGATGAGTAGGGGATACGTGCCCCAAAGAAACAAGACTGGTCTCCCTGAGAGTTTGCCGAGGTCCAGTACACTGCTCATGCGCCCCAAAAGTAGTCTACAGTTAGCGTATGTGGAGTCAAAGCACTGCTCTAACTCTTAAAAGGCCCTCGAAGAAGGTGAAGGCCCAACAGAGGAGCACAATCAGAAAGCCCACCAGAAGCCTACTGGTAAGGCCAAAAGTCGAGATACTGTACCACAGGGTAACACAGAGCCATCATCCATACAAAGTAGAAACACTGAAGGCAGCAACAGCCAGGTATGAACAAGAGCTAAAAGCAGTGACAGCCAGGTGCAAGAAAGTGCTAAAGGCAGAGACGACCAGGGGCAAAGAAACGCTAAAGGCAGTGACAACCAGGTACAGAGAGTACAAGTGCATGTACAAGTGCGAACGAAAGAAATGCCACCCGACCTCAGATCGGGCCTGGTCGGAGGCCGGTGCATCCAAAGTAGCCAGTGGCAACCAGTCTGATGAAATGCCAGTCGGAATAGTGAACTATTTCAATGGCTACAGAAAGGAGCGTAAAATACGGTGCAGTCATGTTCCTGAAACCTCCACCACCATTCTACACAGCCTAAAAGCAAAATATTGGCACCAGATGGACTGCATGGATTGAAACATTCGATGACTTCATAGATGCTCTAGAAGAAGTAGATGACAAAAAGATCATCAAATACTTAAAGAACCTTGCAGGTGATGGAGTGAAAGAAGCAATAAAGAAATTATTACAAGCTAATAAAGAATTGTACTGTCAAATCAAAGAAATGTTAGAAGCCAAGTTCAATCCAACACCGAATGTCGACTTTGAAAGGTGCATTTTCAACCAGGCATGACAGCAAGCTGGTGAAACTATGGATGAGTTTGTCGAAAGACTTGATACCCTCATCCAGCACTGCAAGTTCAGTGAATTTGATGATGAAGAAGCCATGCGTCTCAGAGTTATTGATGGCTGCCTCTCCGATTTGTTCAGATGACACATGCTGAGAGAGACACTCAGTCTAGAAAAGGTACTTATGGCTGCAAGAGCAGAGGAACATGCAGATCGACGGGCTGCTGATATGGAAGCTGGAACAGCCAGAATGAATCACTGTTCATATTGAAAAGTAAGGAGTAAGACAAAGTGGAGGCCCATAAGACAATGTCTGTGAAGAAAACAAATTGTGTTTCCAATGTGGATTCTCTTTTCCACACAAAGACAAATGTCCCACCATTGGACAGATATGCAAAGGCTGTGGGAAAGAAAACCATTTCATAACTGTCTGCAAAGCCAAAGAGAAAATAAGCGTGTCAGGGCGAGAAGAGAAAATGGACGCCAGAAAGTTCCAGAAGAATTCTAGTCACTCCCACAAGGCCAATTAATCTTCCAAAGGCCCTTTAATGTCATTATCGAGCGACAGTGAAGAAGATGGATGTGCAATGGTGATGTTGACTGCAGAATGACATGCACATGTAGAATTGGCTGCTTGCAAAGAACACAAGTCAAAGAGAGATCACCACGTGAAGCAACCAAACCCATTTGGACAGTGCCCCAAGATCACACTAAAGATGAATAGCTGCCTCACAACTTTTATTATAGACAGTGGTGCATCGATCAATATCATGCTGGCAGAAAGATACAATGAACTGTCTCTGATACCACGTCTAACACCATTGAAATCAAAGGTATACACATGGGATGCTTCTACGCCATTGCAAAGTCAAGGGTCATTCGTAGCGACCATGAGGCATAACAAAACAGTACACACACCAATTTATGTTTTCCAAGGTACTTCTTTGAGTGCATGTTTCAGCATTGCTGCTGATATGGGACCGATTTTCATCAACTACAACATCAATGCACATTCTGAAATAGTAAGTCTATTCCCTTCGTTATTTCATGGACTAGGGAAACTCTAGACAATAAGCCTTAATGAGGACATTTGACCTGTTGCTCAGTGGCAACGTCGGATTGCTTTTTATTTACAGGACGCCATTGAGAAAGAACTAAAATCATTAGTAAAGCATGACATCATCAACCAATCTTCTAGCCCGACACCGTGAGTTTTGACCATAGTGGTAGTGCCAAAAAGGACAGTGGCGGTGCAGTGCGCATTTGTGCTGATATGTGCCAGGCCAGCCAAGCCATCAAGAGAGAAAAACATCCAGGTCAACACATAGCAGACATGATTTCAAAGCTGAATGGTGTCAAAGTCTTCTCCCATCTTGATTTAAACAAAGGATCCAATTAACTCAGGCTGGAAGAGAACAGTAGGAACATTTTCAACTCATGTTGGTTTGAGCACATGCAGCTTTAGTGTGTCATTGGCTGCAGAAATCTTTCAGGATGTCCTTCACTGAGTAATTCAACATGTCACACATGCTTTTAACTACATTGGTGCTATATTAGTGTTTAGGGCCACATGAAAGGAGCATGTAAAGGCTCATACACAAGTATTCTCTCTGCTTGCTGATGCAGGTCTCACTTTAAATGCAGAAAAAGGTGCATCTCACAAAACCGAACTCAAATTCTATGAGCATATTTTTCTCAGAAGGGGAATGAATCCTGACCCTGAAAAAGTACAAGAATTGATTGTCATCCACTTGTCCCCTGCAGGGTGTAATGTTGCTACTATCCTTCTTAGGCATCGCCCAGTGGAGTAATGCAACTTGAGGAGGCCCCTGCAAAGTACAAGGAGCGCCCGTCTTAAATCAGGAGCACTCCAGTCAGGGTACTCCATTGAGGGGGCCCCTGGAGCCTGAGGGTCCCCCGCACAGCAGGGGCTGCAGGGGCCTATGTTACGCCACTGGCATGGCCAGCTATTGCTCCAGATACATTTCTGACTTTGCCATGGTGAGTGCCCCATTAAAAGATCTGACGAAGAATATTCCCTTCTGGTGGTCATAAGAATGTGACCGAAGTTTCAAGAAAATCAAACACGCAATTTTAAAATGCAACTGAAATGGATTATTTTGATCCAAAGTTACATACTGAGCTCATAGTAGATGCAATCCCGGTGGGGTTGGGTGCGATCCTTGCTGAACACAATGGACATCCAAATGCTCAGAGACACATTGTGGCCTATGCTAACAGAAGTCTATCTCAGACTGAAAGTGCCCATCCTCAGACAGAAAAAGAGAGCCTGGCTGTAGTATTGTCTTGTGAACATTTTCATGTGTTTCTGTACAGAAAGCATGTCACCCTTGTTACTGACCACCAGGCGTTGCTCATCATTTTTGGAAATCCGAAAGCCAAGATGCTCCCACGCCTCGAGAGGTCGGGTTATGATTGCAAGAGTATGATTACACATTGTACAAAAGCTGGGGAATGATTAAAACCCAGCAGATTACTTCTCACAAGTGGTGTTACAGATTCACAGTTAAACGTCTGAAGCACCTGAAGAGTACATCAACTTCATAATAAAGTCCAGCTCCCCTGCAGCTCTATCCATTGAGCAGATTGTTGCTGCTACCAACACTGACAGAGACATGCTCACACTCAAGGATATAATTGCATCGCAATCATTGAGAAAACATACTCGACCTCTCACAGATGATGTTGAATATCAAAATTCCAAAATTTGCAGGAATTGTCATACCTGAGAGCTTGAGGCAACAAGTCATTGAGCTGGCACATGAAAGACATGGCGGCATTGTATCTACCAAGAGAGCCTTCAGAGACGATTGTGGTTTCCTTGCCTTGATGAAGGAGTTGAGAAGGAACTGAAAGCATGTAACCTGTGTAACTGTTTATCTCCACAAACAACACATCAGCTGCTAAATATGTCTGACCTTCCTAAGCATGCAATTGATTTATTTGGACGCTTGAACAATAGATATCATCTCTCTGTAGGGGCATATTATCAACGGCCAGCGATAATTATCGCCTGGCCGTGCTTAGCGATAGATTTCTTATCGCTGGCTACTCTCCGGAAATGATCGCCCTGGTAGCGCGTTATTAACAACACGCTTCTCCAGGGCGATACAAATTCCAGAGATAGCGAGGTTATCGCCGTTTTGCAGGGAACATCGCTGGTTTTCCAGCGATGTTCCCTGCAAAGCGGCGATAACCTTGCTGATACGACCCTGTGGTCGTATCAGCACAATCCACCCCTATGTTAGGGATGGCTAAGTCGGGATAATAGCAGACGTTAGATTTTGGCGAAAACGGCCGTTTTCGCCAAAATCTAACGTCTGCTATCATCCTGTGGGCTGCCTTGTAAATATCGCGATGTGCACATCGGCGATATTTACAACGTAGCCCATCTGGGGTACGCTAGTAACGCCCACCTTGCATCTCATTAGAGATGCAGGATGGGCGTTGAGGGAAAGGGCGATAGTGCAGGGATTCACGCGATAGCGTGACCTTGCTGATTAGGCGATAGAATTATCGCCGCTTTCCGTCCGAAAACGGACGCTAAAGCGGCGATAATTGACTATCGCCTGGTTGTTAATATGCCCCTGTAGTTTTTAATGATTACTCATGTTTTCCCTTAGTGGAAGATTTATCATCAACCATCCATTACAAAGTCATCGAGAGGATGGATGATATTTTCACAGCGTGGTGTGTTACCTCCATTCTTAAATCTGACAATGATCCTCCCTTCAATAGCAGAGAGATTAAGGAATTTCTAGTCACTTAAAAGTCAGGCATCAGAAAAGCACACCTCTCTGGCCTCAGGTAAATGGCGTTGAATGATTTATGGACACCCTGAAGAAAGTGGTTCAGCGCGCTGCGCTCAAAGGAATCGATCTCACGTCAGTCTTATGTCCAGCCATTCATGCCTATTGGTAAACTCCCCATTCCAAAACAGGTGAAAGATCTGCCATTTTGCTGTTTGGGAGAGCCATTGGGACAAGGCTATCAAAATGGCCCATAAGTCGAGTAATAGATGATGAGATTTATGTCACAGACACTTCTTGCAAAAGCAAAAGGAAGTCTTATGCCGATAAGCACAAATGCGCCCGGGACACAATTTTCAAAAAAGGAGACCGGGTCCTAGTCAAACAAAAACAGAAGAGCATGACTGGTGATCGGTTTGATGCTGACCCATTGAGAGTTGTGACAAGTAAAGGATATATGGTGACCGTTCAACGTCCTGGAAAGTGGACTTATATGAGAGACTCGTCACATTTCAAGCACCTGCCTCGATGTTCGTCGGCTCCAGACATCACAGGTGAGACAAGTCCACCTGAGTGCCCAAGCCAAGCATCTGAGCCTACATCTAGAATGCCAGATAACAGTGCAGCTCCTTCACCTCACTCGGCCTGATCTGTAGGATTGGTGAGGGCACCTCAACAGCTCATTGAGGAGCTCTAATGCATATATGTTGTCCTTACTTTTTATTCAACAAAGGGGGAGATATACGGTCATGTAATCATGGGCAGTAGGACCTTTTTGATCCACAGCAGACTCCTTACAAAGTTACGTAATCAGTTGGGAGGTATCTGGGTGTGTCTGGGAGTGGTCAATAAAATCTATGACGTAGTGTGTTCACATAATGGGAGCATGCCGAAGATTAAAGACATGTACTACAGAGCTTCATGTGTGGTGTGGTCATTTGTGTACTCCAGAGCTGGGAAGGATGCAACAGAGACTAGTTTAGTTCACCAATCTTATGATAAATAGGGATCACAAGTGCAGATGTAATATTGATTTTGTCAAATTAGCTCGCAAATAGATTCTGTTTTTTGTATACCATGCAGGACCAAGTTAATTACTCTGCTGGAGAGCAAGAAGATCAAAGGCTTTCCCACACAATAAGTCCATTTGATAGTGAATAGGTCTGGTCCTGTCTGATGAATGGGTGGGGACAGGATCTGCACATGCTAAATAATTTTTACACTGTAACAGGCCTGGGAAAGCTCATTCCTAGTAGAACAGAGGGGAGATCAGACCTTTGGAAACAATCAAAGGAGGGTTTCAACTTTGAAGGTTTTGAGGGACAGATTCAGGAAACTATGGCAGTTAGGGGTGAGGTATATAACAAGCCACTTAGAGTCATCAGGTTGAAATTTCTCAAAATGCTCTGCAGCAGGATTGGAATAGGGATAGAATGATAGTTTGGACTGAGCAAAATACAAATTATGGCACGTAATTTAGTACATTTTGTATGACATTTATTACGTTAATTTTCTAACATTATGCCATTACGCAACTTCAAAGGCACTAACTTATAGGTCATGTTCTGTTGAAATATAACAGGAAGATATTTGAGATCACACTTGAAACATGTCCTAATTTTTCTTTCTACAGCACTAACCATAATTTCTATGACAAAATGAACCCCATCATTGTTGTTCCTTTTTAAATTAAATGTTTTAAGTGTTACCAGTTTATTCCAATCAAGATGGCTTCAGGTGTGCCGATACTTTTGTCATAAGTAAGGTTGTTAGCACTCTAGTTGTTCTTTAGAACACTCTGGGAAGCTGCAGTAGAACACAAAGGAATCAACTGACAGTCTCTGCCCTTGTTGGATGTACATGTTTTACTGAGAATGTCAGACTTCATTCTCACATGACTGAGAAAGATAATGTGAATTTACAGAAAATATGCTTCTCATTTTAGCTTCTGGAGCACCTTCCAAAACTCTTATGGGACAAGCATGAAAATAGTTTTCTCTCAAACATGATTCATGATATCCCAGCAGAAGGTTTTTCTGCTATGGTAAAATCACCTTAGAACACACCACAATTCCTGAACATTAGTATGGTACCATCAACAAATGAATTCTAATGTAACTCAAAGTCTGTTATCACCCTTATAGTTCTCCTTTTGGTAACCCTCAAAATCTTCTGATTCACTACAATGCATTTCAATGGGGTACTATCACTGTATATTGGTCCCAAGATGGCTGCCAACACTTCCTGGTTTGGAGTGTTCGCAGCCAATCACAGTGAAGCTCGTGCACGGGACTTAGGCTCCGCCCAGATATCGAAACTTTTATTTTTCTTATTTCTCAGCAACCACTGAACGGATTTACACCATTTTACAAAAGGTCGCTTTCTGAGCCAAGCACTGCCTGTTTGCCAAATTTGGGGTAATTCCGTTCAGTAGTTTTGGCTGTAGCCTTGCACAAATTTTCCTATGGGAAATTGATTTTTTGACTCTTATTTTTTGTATTTCTCAAAAACTACTGAACGGATTTACCCCATTTAAAAAAAAGGTCGCTTTCTGAACCAAGCTCTACCTTTCTGCCAAATTTGAGGTAATTCCGTTCAGCAGTTCGGGCTATAGCTCGTCGCAAAATTTCCTATGGAAATTAACATGGAGAAAATGCGTTTTGGGACCCCCCTTTTTTCTCAGCCCCCGCTTGACAAATCACCCCCAAACTTTCAAGATAGGAGCTAACCTAAAAAGTGCAACTTTTTTGCAAAATTTCATAAAGATTTGTCAAACGACGCCAAAGTTATTAGCAAATCAAAAAATGCTTTTCCTATGGAAACTAGGTTGTAACTATAACTACCTACTGGCGACCACCAGTAGGTTATATATATATATATATATATATGAAACCAAGTTTTTGCCTCTCGGCAAAATGATAGAAGCGCACTCACTCGTGTTCAGGAATCAAGGCGGTTTTATTTTAGACAATTGCCATGCCCAACGCGTTTCGCCTTAACACAAGGCTTGTTCACGGGATGGTATGACATGAAAAAAGGGCATCTTTTATTTCTATTTACACACAGTTACTTCCTGTTTTCTGCTAAGTGCATTGTGGTTAGTGTAGTTTAACATTTATAAAAACTTGTGAAAAGTCAATTTGAAAGTGATGTGAATGTGCTCATTTTGCATGTGATATTTGTTTAAAACCAATTCATTTAAGGTTATTTACGGCCAACTTTGCTTAGTGTCCATTAATATGCCTTCATTCTCATTTATTGCTCTCCGGTGAGCTTATTTAGAATGGCAACTATTTTAAACCATTCTTGGCGATGACTTGTTTTCTGCAGCTTGCTCATTCTTTATTTTCTTCGTTTCTTTTATTTAATTAGATCTTTTCTTCTTTTCAATTCTCCAGTGAGTTTTTTTTCCTTTATTGTTCCTTATGCCTTTCGTTTTCTTTGAATGGTTTATTAGAGGTGTACATAAAGTTCTTCATTTTGGTTGAGACCTCTCGGATCCAGAGTTCTGAATGCCACTATGTGTCTTGATTCTTTTTGTCGCAGAATCTTTTGCGATCACCACCTCTCTCCGATTGTGGGATTTGTTCTAGGGCCCAATATTTTAAGGATTCCCATTTTCCTTCATGATTTAATTCCATATGCTTTGCAATGGCATTTGTTTGGTCCTTGTGTTTCGTGGCTCGAACATGTTCAAGAATTCTCTTCTTTACTTCAAAGATTGTGCTTCCGATATATCGCAACTTGCATGGGCATTCTACCATGTAGATTACATAATTGCTTTTGCAGGTAAGATGTTGCTTTATTTTCCATTTGGTGCCCTTTCTGATGTCAATTTCTCGTTTGTGAGTTGCGATTTTACACACCTTGCAATGTTTGCATGGCCAAAAACCTTCTCTTTGGAGCCACGTTGTTATTGGTGCTTCTTGGAAATGGCTATGTATGATTTTATCTCCAATGTTTTTAGCCCTGCGATATGTCACATTAGGGTGGTCACCAATAATTTTTGTTAAAGTTGGATCCAATTGTAAAATACCCCAGTGCTTTCTGATGATTTTGATCAAACTCTTATTTTCTGCACTGAATGTTGTTATCAGTCTTATTGGCGAAAATTTAGTTGAATCATTTTCTTTTTCTTTGATGTTTTATTGAGTATATCCCCTCGTTTTTGGTTTGATACTCTTTGTAGACTTTTTTCAATTACTTTTCTGGGGTATTTGCGTTTCTGAAATCTATTGCTTGTTTGCTCACAGTGTTTGGTGAATTCTGTATCAGCTGAGCAATTCCTCCTTAGTCTTAGAAATTCCCCATATGGGATGCTCCATTTCAATGATTCATTATGGAAGCTTTCACCATGTAATATCGCATTGAAAGCTGTTGTCTTGCGATGTAACGTTGTGTGAAGGGAATTATTTTCCACATAGATGTCTGTGTCCAGGAAGGTTACTTTTTTTGCACTGATTTCAAAGGTAAATTTTAGTTTTGACTCATTACTGTTTAATTTATCGAAATAATTTTTAAATTCCAATTCAGTGCCATCCCAAATGATCAGGAGATCGTCTATGAAACGTAGCCATATTATGGTTTTTTCCATGATATCATCATTTTCTGAGGTCCATGCCAGTTTTTGTTCGAAGGCATAAGGAACAATAAAGGAAAAAAAACTCACTGGAGAATTGAAAAGAAGAAAAGATCTAATTAAATAAAAGAAACGAAGAAAATAAAGAATGAGCAAGCTGCAGAAAACAAGTCATCGCCAAGAATGGTTTAAAATAGTTGCCATTCTAAATAAGCTCACCGGAGAGCAATAAATGAGAATGAAGGCATATTAATGGACACTAAGCAAAGTTGGCCGTAAATAACCTTAAATGAATTGGTTTTAAACAAATATCACATGCAAAATGAGCACATTCACATCACTTTCAAATTGACTTTTCACAAGTTTTTATAAATGTTAAACTACACTAACCACAATGCACTTAGCAGAAAACAGGAAGTAACTGTGTGTAAATAGAAATAAAAGATGCCCTTTTTTCATGTCATACCATCCCGTGAACAAGCCTTGTGTTAAGGCGAAACGCGTTGGGCATGGCAATTGTCTAAAATAAAACCGCCTTGATTCCTGAACACGAGTGAGTGCGCTTCTATCATTTTGCCGAGAGGCAAAAACTTGGTTTCATAGAATACCGGCGTGGCTCTGCCGGAAGAAACGCACCGCCCCATCTAAGAGCGCCGGCGTCGATTAAGAGGGCTACATTGTGGCAATATATATATATATATATATATATATATATATATATATATATATATATATATATATATATATATATTCATTCACTGGAAAAAAAACAAAGGTTGCAGGGACGTTATAGATTTCACTCATACAAATCCATAGAAATTCAGCAGTTATGGTTACCTGAGCTACCTATAGTTTAAGCCCCCGCAATGCACTGCTTATGGCTTCACATATTACATCTCTTATGACCTGGTCAGTGACACCACTGATGACATCACTGATGACATCATCCAGTAAGCACCAGGATACCATTTTTGGTCACAGTGCGCTTTATAAATAACCCCTTACATTACATTACATACATAAGTGTGAGTGTTTTCTAAAAGTTTATGAGTGTTAAACATATATACCAAGGTACCACATAAGTTAATTTAGTATACTTTGTGTACTACTGAGTGATACTATTTCTACCATATATTATGTGAGTGGCTGTGTGACTGTGTATATCCATGTATGAGTGGGTGTCTGAGTGGCTGTATGGGTTTGTGAGTGGCTGTATGGGTGTAAGTGGGTGTGTGAGTAGCTGTGTGGTTGAGTGAGTGGCTGTGTGAGTAGCTGTATGGGTGGGTGACTGGGTGTGTGAGTGACTGTATTGGTGAGTGAGTGGGTGTCTAAATGGCTGAATGAGTGAGTGACTGGGTGTGTGAGTGGCAGTATGGGTAAGTGAGTAGCTGTTTATAGTGGGTGTTTGGTTAATTAAGTTGGTCTGTGAGTGGCTGTTTTGGAGATATTGTTTGTGTAAATGGTTGTATGGGTGAGTGAGCAGATGTGTGAGTGCTTGTATGGTTATGCAAATGGGTATGTAAGTGGTTGAGTGTGAGTGCTTTATGGGTGAGTGAGAGGCTGTGTTGAGAGGTTGTATAGGTGAGTGAGTGGGTATGTGAGTGGCTGTATGGGTTAGTGACTGGTTGTTTAAGTAGCTGTATAGGTGAATGAGTTGTTGTATGAGTGGCTGTATGAGTGAGTGAGTGGGTGTGTGAATTGCTCCATGGATGAATGAGTTGGTGTGTGAGTACTTGTATGGGGCTATGAATGAGTATGTCAGTGGTTGTGTGGGTGTGTGAGTGGGTGTATGAGAGATTTGATGTCATCAGTGATGTCACTAACCATGTCATAAGGGTTGTAATATGTGAGGTCAGAAGCAGTGCATTGCAGTGGCGTAAGTTATAGTTAGTTCTGGTAACTATAACTGCTGAATTTCTATGGTTTTCTACGAGTGAAATCTAAGCCTAACTATAACGTCCCTCTAACCTTTGGATTTTACAGTGCATTTCTAAGATTTTTTTGATCTTTTTCCTAATTATATTGCCCCTGTAACCTTTATTGTTTTGTGTGAATTTCTACGGGTGTTTAATGTTATTTCCTAACTATAATATCACTGTAACCTTTGTTTTTTGTGAATTTCTAAGGTATTTTTAGTTCTGTTTCCAAACTGTAACCAGTGACCTTTGACACTGAGTATGTGAGTGAATGCCAGAGTGTCTCAGTAGGTAAGTGAGTGGCTGGGAGAGTGTCTGACTGGGTCTGTCAGTGGATGTGTAAGGGTCTGAGTGTGTCTGGGAGTGGCTGTATAAATGTTCACTGGGTGTTTGATTGGGTGCATCAGTGTCTGAGTGGGTCTGTGAGTGGGTGTGTTAGTGTCTGAGTAGCTGTTTGAGTGGGTTGAAGAGTGTCTGAGGGGGTACATGAGTGTCTGAGTGGGTTTACGAGTGCCTCTATTAGTGTGTAAGCCAGTCTGTGAGTGAGTGCATGAGTGTCTGTGTGGGTCTGTAAGTGGGTGCATGAGTCTCTGAGTGAGTCTGTGAGTGGGTATATGAGCATGAATGAGTCTGTGAGTGAGTACATGAGTCTCTGAATGGGTCTGTGAGTTAGTGTCTGAGCCTCTGAGGGGTCTATGAGTGAGTGAATGAGTCTCTGAGTGGGTTTGTGAGTGAGTGCATGAGTCTCTGAGTGAGTCTGTGAGTGCATGAGCCTCTGAGTGGTTCTGTGAGTGAGTGTGTGAGTCTGAGTGGGTCTGTGAGTGGGTATGTGAGTCTCTGAGAAGTTCTGTGAGTGGGTGAGTGAGTCTGTGAGTAGGTGCATGAATGTCTAAGTGGGTCTGTGAGTGGGTGCGTGAGTCCCTGAATGGGTCTGGAATTGAGTGCATGAGTCTGAGTGGGACTGTGAGTGAGTGCATGAGTCTCTGAGTGGGTCTGTAAGTGAGTGCCCTCTTTTTTCCCCTTTTCTGTAATGCGGAGGGGCCGTGCGGTCCCCTTCCCTGGGCACATTTTGGCCCTGGGGACCCCATCAGCCGGGGCCTGGCCAAAACTTATTGCAGGATGGGGCTGCAAGGCCCCCTTTCCCCAATGTTTTAGGCCTCGAGACCCCATCCCCCAGAGCCCGGACTTAATGGAATGGGTGAGGAGGGCCACGGCCCCCTCCCAGAGCCAATTTCGGCCCCAGAGACCCAATCCCCCGTGGCCTGTCCTTGTGTCCCTAAGTGTCCTGGTCCCACCTAGGGCACCGACTATGCAGGATGGGGACCGTGGGGGGAGCCTCAAGGCCCCTACGGTCCCAGTTAACTCCCCACCTCCTGCAGGTGCCAGCATTATTCTTGCATGCAGGGAGCTGCTAAAAATGCAGCTCCCTGCATGTGAGATCAATCTTTCAACTCTTTCCCTGCCTACATGTCTGTGGGCAGGGAAAGAAATGAAGACTCCGCTTCCAGTTAGCGGGAGTATTTTGACAGCTCCTGCTACCTGGAAGGGGACTGTATGCTTTTGCTTGGGGTGAGCATACCAGGACATAGCAGGAGCCGGTCATGAGGGGGTGGTGCTTCCCAAGGCTATTAATGGCTCCAGAAGGGGGGCTGTGCAGCACCACCTTCTTTACAATGCACAGGACATTCCCATGGAGGTGGTGGCCCCTGGGCCGTATGTGGCCCACCTCCTCCCATGATTATATGCATGGCCATGAGAGGTTTTGGTCCCAGGGGCAGTACGCGTGGCCCCCCATATACTTTCTGTCAGAAATTATGTCTCTAGCTGGCTTTGGTTTGCACCCTGTCCAAGTAGGGACCCTCACTTCAATCAGGGTGAGGAAGTCACACAGCTAAAACAAAACCTGCTCACCCCCTTGGTAGCTTGGCATGAGCAGTCAGGCTTATCTCAGAGGTAATGGGTAAAGCATTTGTACATATGCACAGTAACACAGTGAAAACTCTCCAAAATGAGTACACATCAGTTTAGAAAAATAGCCAATATTTATCTGACTCAAACAAGACCAAAACAACAAAGATCCAACACACACAATCACATCAATCCATATAAATCTATGGGTGCATTTCTTTTAGTGCAAATCACCTTGGATGCGTCAAAATTCAATGACAAAACAGGCGCAGGGGAGGGAGCTATGCATTGGTTCCTTTCTGCCAGGGGAGGTGAAGCATCAGTTCCTTACTGGAAGGGGAGGTGAAGCGTCAGTCTCCGAACACGCCGGCTTGATTACTTACTGCTGCGCAACATCGATGAAGAGACTTCATTGGGGGACGATGTATAAAAAATCCAGGCATGCTGCATCCATGCTGCGGCGGTGAAGCAGGCCTTGCGTCGATTTCACAGCCATGGAGCAGGTCATGCCCCAATTCTTCTGTGGTGAAGCAGGGCTGCGTTGGAGTCAGAGCGGGTGCCAAGGAGATCAGTGACACGATGCTCGGTCTCAGGTTGCAGTGATTTTTCAGCCGCAAAGCAGGATTCTTTAGTCGCACAGCGGTGCTGCATCGAGAAAACACACTCGGAGAGTTGATGCTTGGGTTTTCTCTTCAGATCACCAGATTCTACTTCCAAGGGCCCAGTAACTGGATTTGGCACCAGTTGGCAGGTCAGGGACTCTCAGCAGAAGAGCCCAGGCACTGGTAGGTGAAGTCTTTGATGGCCCTGAGACTTCTTAACATGAGACAAGCACTCACCAGCCCTTGGAGAACCTTGGACGCAAGATACAGAAAGCAAAGTCCAGTCCTTTCCCTCCCAGGACAGAAACAGCAAGCAGTAGGCCAGCACAACAAAGCAATAGGCAGAGCGGCAGTCCTTCCTACAACATCCTGATCTTCTTCCTGGCAGTAGATCCTCAGTCCAAAAGTGTTCTGGTTTGAGAGTGTCAGAGATCCAATACGTATACCCCTTTCTGCCTTTGAAGTAGACAAACTTCAAAGGAAAGTCTTTGTAGTTCACAAGACCCTGCCTTTCCCTGACCTGGCTCCAGATACACTACAGGGAGGTGGAGACAGCTTTGTGTGAGGACAGGCACAACACTATTCAGGTGTCAGTGACAACCCCTACCACTACTCTAGCTCAGGAAGGCCCATCAGCCGGGTGATGGCTCATCAGGATATGCAAGGCACACCTCAGCTCCCTTTGTGTGACTGTCTAGAGTGAATGCACAAGAGCCCAACTGTCATCCTAACCCAGATGTAGATTATACATACAGGCAGAGCCACAGAATGGTTAAGCAAGAAAACGCCCACTTTTTAAACGTGGCATTTTCAAACACGCAATTTAAAAACCAAGTTCACCAAAAGATGTACTTTCAAATTGTGACTTCAGAGACCCCAAATTCCAAATCTCTATCAGCTCCCAGTGGGTAATTACACCTAAAAGATATTTCGAGATAATCCCCATTTTACCCTATGGGAGAGATAGTCCTGGCCATAGTGAAAAATGAAATTAGCAGTATTTCACTATCAGGACATGCAAAACACATCAGTACATGTCCTACCTTTTAAATACACTGCACCCTGCCCATAGGGCTGCCTTGGGCTTACCTTAGGGGTGACTTATATGAAGTAAAAGGGAAGGATTGGGCCTGGCAAGTGGTTGCACTTACCAGGTCAAAATGGCAGTTTAAAACTGCACGCATAGACACTGCTGTGGCAGGCCTGAGACATGTTTGCAGGGCTACCCATGTGGGTGGCACCATCAGTGCTGCAGGCCCACTAGTAGCATTTGATTCACAGGCCCTGGGCAGACACCTGATACACTCGGGACTTATTAGTAAATCAAATATGCCAATCATGGATAAACCAATCACGAATACAATTTAGACAGAGAGCATATGCACTTTAGCACTGGTTAGCAGTAGTAAAGTGTACAAAGTCCTAAAGCCAACAAAAATAGGTCAGAAAAAATAGGAGGAAGAAGGCAAAAGGTTTGGGGACAACCCTTTAAAAGGACCAAGTCCAACACAAACCCCTTACAGCCTAAAGCCAGAGTAGACTAATCAATACCCTGATGGACTTCCCTGCTTAGGGCGATAGAACATGGACTCTGGCCCACAACAGCAGGGGCACGTTTCATTTCTACGCCTCTCTAAACCCAGTTGGATCCCACTGTCCAGACTCTCAGGGCCCATTAGGCTAACCTATGGGGAATCCTTCTTCTCACCTGCAGATCCCATCTGTGCAGCACCTAACCTTACTTTGCTCACAGATGTATCCCAGCAGGCAGAAAATACCACCATGGCCAACAGTGGTGTGTCTCATTCCAACCCTGTACATTAGGCTGAACCGGAGACATGGTAACTGCGCCGTTACCCTGTCCCCTCTCCTTGGGCCCTGACCTCTCCTTGTGGGAGTGGTACCCCCAGAATCCAGAACTGTCAGGGCATGTTTGGCAAGCATCCTGCAGAATTTTCCAACCAGTTCAGGGGTGCTATCCTGAAACTGGTCCCCCGACCCAGGGTCTGTACCCTTAGGCTGAGCATGTGCCTGGCAAGCCAGGACTTCCAGGGGAATACTCCTAACCCTCCAAGGAAATACTTACTGTATGTGTTGCATAAGAGTCTGCCTGTCAAGGGTCTCCTGCCCTCTGTCCATCTAACAGAGCATGGAGCCCTCCCAAGCCAGAAGTGGTGTCACCAGGGTCAATCCTGGGGTGCTCTGACCTCAGAGCTGGCAACCCCTGACCCACTGGTCCTCCCACTGGGGGTTGTCATCGCCCTCTCATCCCTTCATGTAGACCACTGCACACTCCTCTCTGGAATGGTACTGCCAGACACCGCAACTGGTTGGATCCTTGTGACAGCCCCCCACACAGTTCTCCTGACACTATGGGGTCTCCCTCAGCAGATAGCCTCCCGGTACAGTCTAGGCCCCCCTCCTGGTGCATCTTCTGGAAACCATCTGGGGTCTGGGACTGGATTTTGGGCAACCTGAGCCTCTGTGCACCCCTACCTCTCCTCCTACCCTGAGAAGGGACCTGGGACCCTCCACCTATCCCACTACACTGAGACCTATCTGGGCTACTGCAAACCTCCCCAGCCTCTTTCGGTTGGGGAAAACCTGAGCCACTCCCTTTAGGATCACTCCCAAATGCCTTTCCAGACCCTCTGGCATCAACCAAAAGGTCTGCCTCCAGTGCAAGCTCCCTGGGATCAGAGAACTCACACTACACCGGGTGCTAGCATAGCTCTGGGAAACCATGACTAAACATATGCTCTCAAGCAATGAAATTGTACAGCCCCTCACATGTGTTCACCTTACTACCCTTCATCCAACCATCCAGTGCATTGAAAACAACCTCACATCACCTCCCCAAGACTGGTGAGATAGTATCTGACTGTCCCTACAACTCAACCTACACTCTTCTGGGGTGGCTCCATACTTGCTTACCAGGGCTTCTGCTGTGGGGGTACATCTCTCCCTGCCACTCCCTTCTAGAACCAGTAGAGTGTCCCTCCCACCATTAGGAATTTGACTCCCTGTGCCAGTTCCCCAATCCTCCTTAGGGACCCTGCGTACCTCTAGAGCTACCTCATATGCCTGAACCCCTGGTGTGTGTCATCTCCCTCCTTGAAGTGGGGCACCAAGTGTCTGAGTATGTGAACCTTTTCTTCAGTACTGGACATGGTACTCTTGCTGCCACCACCTGTCCTGGACTCAGCTCTCTTGGCTTCCAAGTCCAGATCTCTTAACTTCAGCTCATGAGCTAAAACCATTTCCTTTTCCTTGGCTATGACTCCTTCTGCCTCAGCCCTCTTCTCCTCCGCTAGGGTTTTGCCAGCCTCAGCATGTCTCTCTTCTGCAGCTGCTTGAGCCAACTGCAGCTGCAGGTCCCTATCATCCTGTCTGTCCTTGAACTCAGGGGACATGGTGTGTGATGAGGACCTGCTCCCAACAGTAGATCCAGCAGGGGACTCCCTCTCTGTGTGCTCCCCTCTCTCCTCTGGAACTTCTGAAAAATCCCCCCCCCCTGTGCTTCCCCCTCAAGGCCACTACCCTCTTGGGATTCTGGTTTAGGATCCTGCAGGAGGTTCCAATGTCTTACATCCTTTATACTTCCAGAGGGGTTCTCCTCTGAATCCTCCCCAGAGTCATCTGACAGTGTTGCTAGCCAGCAGTTATCCTCATTGATAATCCCACCAGATTTCTAAAAGTACATAAAATCAAAGAGGAGTTGGGCCTATATATGCATCAGCAAGGCTATGCCACTATGCAAGGCAAGAAGAACACAAAATGCCAATGCTGACGACTTTTTTTGCACACCAAATATTTAGCTCTGTGGTCACCCAAATTAAGTATTGCGATCACTGTTTTATTCAATATCAAATCACAAACGTTGCAAACATTAAATAACATTTACAAATACTGACCCCAAATATAAACGTAAATTTGCATTACATACAAAAACTGACAAAACAACCCACAATAAATATTGATACATCAATATCAAAATTCGCTAATTATATAACAAACTCAACAAAAAAGCAAAAACATCAATACAAACAGCACACAACAATTTCAGTTCTGGAATATAACTCCCAACAGGAGCTGTAATGTCTTTTTGCAATTCAAAGGCTCCTGCCTACTGGGCCATAACCATATGGTGCAAAAAGGTATTTTTTCACCCAAATGACAATGACCGGGGATCGAGCTATGAAAATATTGTTTTGACTTCTTCCCTGTGCATTAAAATCATCTCCCCAAAGCACTCCTTGGATATGGTTCAAAGCAGATGCATTTCGCACCCTACACCACTTAAGGGGTTCTCCTCAGGGCTCAGAACTGTGAAACACTACAAAACAAATAAACAAACTATTTGTCACATATATCTCCAAAGGGTGTAGGATGATTAGACTACTACTCTAAAATGCTCCCTCTTCAAAATTAGCTCAGTCGTTGTTCAAAACAATTCCAATACGAACTTTAATGTTATGTAGGGAAATTTTTCATATGGTGTTAATCTGAAAAAAATAAATCAAAAGGACAAATCTGAGCATGGCAAGTTGCTTAGAAAACTCATTATGCTTATCTGAGGGGCGGCCTCACCACAGGTTTGGCGGTGCGGAGGCGGGGCAGACCTGGAACTGCACCGCCACACTCGAAATCTGGCCCTAAATCTCAAACAATTACACTAAAATGATGTGGCGTAAAGGAGTCACCTCAATTGACTTGAAAATAACATTCCCACTTTTGTGGATGTACTCTGGCAAAGATCTTCCCAACTAGTCTACTCCATGAAACATTATCATTGGTAACCAAGTCTCAATGGGAGGGGCCACTAAGAGGATGTAAACTCATCAATGACTCAAAGCATTCTGGGACTTGTAGTTTCAGTCCCAGAGTTTGGCCAAAAAATTGACAAATTACTAATAAAAATTCTTTGGGCTATCCTAAAAGAAAAATTGTATAGCAGGAAATCAGTCTCCTGTATTAAAACTTACCGACATTCCCAAATGGGATGTCTGGATGTGATCCTTGAATCGCAACCTCATGATAGACATTGATATCGTTGGTTCATGAATCTAAACTTCTCAAAACAAAAACTCCGGTGTAGGATACTCAGAGATTCTGAAATTCAGACATCTCGTTCAGCCTGTCCATTACAGTATTGAATTGGATTATCATGTACACCTCTTTCTGCATGAGATGGCTTTCCAGATTACCTCCTCTAGGGTCTGATGGCTAAAACTGTCCAACTGCAGTCACTTTCAGTATGGTGATGTTCAATCCAATGATTCATTAAAGGGGCACTGCACGTCGTATTCTGGATTTATGTTGGATAATCCTCTGCTTAATTTCTTGGTTTGTCTTTCCAATATACAACTTATTGCAGGGACAACATATCCCATACACTACATTCATAGTTCTACAATTAGAAAAGTCAGTATGTTTCCATTTAATCTCTCCATGTATAAACTCACTACCTTCTATAGTTTGGTCACAATACGTGCAGGTGCCACATTTGTGATGACCTTTCAATGGAGTGAGATTCCAAATCTGTGTCAAGTTAATTTTCAGATTCACGGGATATGTATACGCCCGAACCACTTGACTGTCAATGCTACGATCTCTTTTCAGAAGGAACAAGGGTTTTACAAAATATTTGTCCGATGTCGCAACATCACTTGTCCTAATCCTTCACTCTTGAATGCGTCTGAGGACCAAATCACTATAGCTCCGCCTTTATCCGCTTGTTTAATTACAATAGGCTTATCATTTTGTAAATCAACTAAACTGCTTTCTGTTCTGTATTTACTTTGCATTTAACAAATTATTTTTTCTTTTGAAGTTCATTAATCGCTGACAGGGCCACCTGCTCAAATAGAAGGACTTCTTTCGGAATTGTATGAGGAGGAGGAATACAATTTAATTTGTTTTTTTAATCCAGAAGGCCTACAGGACAAAGGAGGATCATGATCTAAAAAGAAAGCTTTCAATCAAATTTTCACCAAAATTCAATCAATTCTATTTAAGCTCTTCAAAATTAGTAGGTCTAGTAGGAACAAAAGACAAACCTTTGACGAGGATACTCGCTTCTATGTGAGAAAGAGGTCTCTTAGAAAGAATGAATATCAATTGTGTTCTTGAATTTTGTAATACTCCTGTTGGGTTGTCATTTCCCATGGCTGATTGGAAATCTGTTCCTTCCTCTGCCTCTTTGACGGCCTCTCCCTGAAATAGTCATTTGATTCATTTGTGGTTGATCATGATTCGAACTCGTAAATCCTTCTTTTGATTCGCTTGTAGAGGACCATGAAGTGTCAGAAAAGGTAATGAACTGTCATCTAGATCTAGCTTGATATTCAGGTAGAAATTCCCTTGATTCAGGACGAGTATAGAAATAGTTTTTTAAGTAAGGGTAAGCAGATTACATATTAAACAAACTCCTATCTCTTAAAAAATGTTAGTGCTATTTTGATTTATCGTAAAGACCTTAAACTCTGTAATCTATTTTTCTACCTTCTCAAGGAATGTTTTTGCCTCAGATAAGAACTGATTATCTTTAATCTCTTGTTCTAAGAGTGGAATTTCTTCCAGCTGTTTCTTAGACAATCTCTGGGCCATCTCAACAGTAAGTACCATAAGTTCCCTACTACACTTTGTTTAAACACAACTATATCCCATGCGATACTCAGGATCGTCAACAAAAATCACTGGAATATTAGGAACTTGTAGGCCCCAAGGAATGGTGCCTGCCTTCAAGTGTTATAACAAAAAAACGCCCATGCAATTCTGTGCAAATTTGATTATTTTTGAACAGAGCAGAGCAATTTTTCATGTTCATTAAGTTGTTTAGCTGAGGTAGTAAGAACCACTGAGGTAAATTGAGAGGAAGCAGTAATTAACCCCTAGATGTGGTCTTCAGTATAGGAGAAAGTGTCTTGTTCAGACGTTGTATGATAAGACCAGAAGTGGAAACAACCCGGTTCCACACCTCATGACCAGGATGGGAAAACTAATACCCCTCAACAACCCTTGCAAATCTGCACCCGCACTAGGAATAAAAAAATATCAAGTAGGGGTTGGGCCTATATAAACATCAGCAAGGCTAGGCCACTATGCAAGGAAAGGAAATCACAAAATGCCTATACTGATCACTTATTTACAAACCAAATGATTAGCTCTGTGTTTGCCCAAATTAACTATTGTGATCACTGTTTTATGCAACATAAAATCACAAACATATTGCAAACATTAAACAACAATCACCAATACTGACCCCACATAAGAACATACATTTGCATTACATACATAAACTGACTAAATTTCAAATAACAACAACCCACAATAAATATTGATACATCAATATCAAAATTCACAAATTATATAACAAACTCAAAAAAAAAACATTAACACAAGCAACACACAACACATTCAGTTTTTATGTGGGGTCAGTATTTGTGATTGTTGTTCAATGGTTGCAATATGTTTGTGATTTGATGTTGAATAAAAAAGTCAACGCAATAATTAATTTGTGTGACCATAGAGCTAAGCATTTGGTTTGTAAAAATGTTGACAGTATTGGCATTTTGTGTTCTTCTTGACTTTCTAAAAGTGGCATTTTAAAACACTCAATTTAAAAACCAACTTAAGTAAAATATGTACTTTTAAATTGTCAGTCCAGAGTCCTGAAACTCCAAATCTCTCTCAGCTGCCAATGAGAAATTACACCTAAAATATATTTTAAGGCAAACCCCTATGTTACCCTATGGGAGAGATAGTCCTTGCAATAGTGTAAAACACAATTAGCAGTATTTCACTATTGGTACATGTAAAACACACCAGTACATGTCCTACCTTTTAAATACACTGCACCCTGCCCATGGGGCTGCCTTGGGCCTACCTTAGGTGTAACTTACTTGAAGTAAAGGGAAGATTTGGGCCTGGCAAGTGGGTTTACTTGCCAGGTCGAAATTGCAGCGTAAAACTGCACATAGACACTATAGTGGCAGGTCTGAGACTTGTTTGTAGGTCTGCTCATATGGGTGAATAGCATTTGATTAATAGGCTCTGGGTACACGTATGGTACACTTTACTAGTGAATTTCTAGTACATTAAATATGCCAATCATGGATAAACCAATCACCAATACAATTTATATAGAGAGCATATTCACTTTAGCACTGGTTAGTAGTTGTGAAGTGTCCAGAGTCCTATAGCCAACAAAAACAGGTCAGGAAAAATAGGAGGAAGAAGACGGCAAAACGTTTAGGGATAACCATGCAAAAAGGGCCAGGTCCAGCACTTTTTATTTAGTCCTGGGGAGGTTGTGGTCCTCGGGGTCCTGTGGGGGTCTGCGTGGACCCCAATACTGTTTCCTTAGCCCCAGCGTGGTGGTAGTCCAGCAGGCTTCTAGAAAGCTCAGGAAGGGGGTCCACGCAGCCTCCCTCCCATGATTATATACATGACCCTGGGGAGGTGGTTGTCCCAGGGATGTCCTCACGGCACTCTATTTACTTTCTATTTAGCGCAGGGGAGCTCCACTCTGCCTCAACGTTACAGATTCTTTAGACTTGGGGAGGTGGTGGTCCCCGGGGCTTCTAGAAAGCTCATGAGAAGGGTCCGAGCGACCCACATCCATTTTGTAAATATTAAGACCCGGGGAGGTGGTGGTACCAGGGGCTTCTAGGAAGCTCAGGAGGGAGGACCCATGGGCACCACTCCTTTTCCAAAAATAATACCTCAGGGACCTGGTGCTCACAGGGGCTTTTTTCAAAACAAGCGCAGGAGCCCACCCATGTTATTTTTTTTTTTTTGTTGCTGGATTCGTGGATCCACTGCAATTTTTGGCAAAAGGTTTGAATAAAAATGTTTTTTTGCCCTGGCTGGGTCCGTCTGGACCCCAGAACCAGCGCTCAGGGGACAAGGTACTCCTACCCTGCCCCCTTTTCTTTTTTTTTTTAATGTTTTTTCTGGGCATCCGCTGAATTCCATTTGAAGTGCTGGCAGCCAATCAGATCTCAGCTCGAGATCGGGAGGGTTTACTGAGCCTTTATGTCCCTAGATATCCAAATTTGGTTTTCTTTAAAAACCTCAAAAACTACTGAACAAATTTGCACCAATTCACAAAAGGTCACTTTCTGGACCAACACCCACTTTTCTGGCAAATTTGGTGTAATTCCATTAAGCGCTTCACGCTACAGTTTTGTCTAAAATTCCTATGGGAATTGACATGGGAAATTCATATTTTTTTGCCCCCCCCTTTTTTCAGCCTCCACTGGACAGATCGCCCCAAAATGTTCCATGCACAACAAGAATCACTGGCACACTTTGTTTTGAAAATTTTGTGAAGAGTCATCAAACGGCACCAAAGTTATAGGCAAGTCAAAAAACGCTTTTCCTTTGGAAACTAGGTCCTAACTATAACTACCTACTGGTGACCACCATTGGATAATATGTATATATATGCGCCTTCACAGAGTCTTCCTCCACAACTCATGACACGGCTGCACAGGCACCGACTTGCTCACAGCCAACAGGATGGTGCAAAAAAGTAATATTTTATTGGTGAACTATGTATGTATGTGTATATATATATATATATATATATATCGCCCTGTAGTCCACCTTGAGGCGCTGCTGCACTCTTAACGACGGGTGCACTCGAACATGGAGGTGGGTCCATGGAGTTATAAACGCTCCTGTTTCAAAAGAAGCACGTTGCACTCACGGGGTCCGTTCAATGTAACTTTATTTGCAAGGACGTGTTTCGGCAATGGGCCTTCTTCCTGCTTGCTTCATAAATCAAAGACCACTTGCGTGATGGTGCTTATAAGTTCAAACCTCATATAGACTGTTGGAGATACGGCTATCTACCGACTCCTGCGTTACGTGCTGTGAAGCCTTACAGGTGGACGAGGGGTCCCGACTACGAAACAACTACAACAGCGTAATACAGCAAATATGGGAGTGAAGTATTCCAAATAATGAACTGTGTACTTCGGAATGCCCATGTGAAGGTACAATATGCAAAAAGGATACATGGCATTCAGACAGTAATTTTGATTTTACAATTCCGAAGCACATTATGGATGCGAAAAACTTTTAAATGGAGATGGAGGGCAATAACATTGGCCCGTGAGTGATCAATCCCCTTTCTCCTACTATTTGCGGCGACCAATGAAAATCGAGGTTTGAACTTATAAGCACCATCACGGAAGTGCTGTTTGATTTATGAAGCAAGCAGGAAGAATGCCCATTTCCGAAACGCATCCTTGCAAATAAAGTTACATTGAACGGACCCCGTGAGTGCAACGTGTTTCTTTTGAAACAGGAGCGATATATATATATATATATATATATATATATATATATATATATAAAGTTCAAACAATCCTGGCCCACTAATCCTCACAGTGGGACTGAACAGGTACGGACCACACCACGCAGAGACTCAAGGTTGCTGCTTCTAAAGCATATTTATTTCAACTTGTGAACCTCAGTGTTGATCAGGCATAGTGCCCGCCATGACGTGTTTCGATCGCACGAACATGATCTTGATCACATGACATATATATATATTACCTACTGGCGATTGCCAGTAGATAGCTATAGTTAGGATCTTGTTTCTATTTAAAAAGCATTTTCTTTTGCCAGTATCTTTGGCTCCGTTTGACAAATCTTCGTGAAATTTTCAAAACTAATGGGGCGCTCTGGTCAGCTCCTGTCTTGAAAGGTTTGGGGTGATTCGTCAAGCGGGGGCCTAGAAAAAAGGGGGGTCCCAAAACACGTTTTCTCCATGTTAATTTCCATAGGAAACTTTTGTCACAGCTACAGCTCGAACTGCTGAACGGAATTACACCAAATTTGGCAGAGAGGTAGCTTTTGATCCAGAGTGCACTCTTTGCTTTAAATAGTGTAAATCCGATCAGTAGTTTCTGAGAAAATTATATTAAAAAAAATATTAGTATCTGGTGACCGAGGTGGATCCGCAAACCCTCCCGATTAAGAGCTTGACTCTTATTGGCCATCTTGTGACTCGGTTGAACCGAGTCACAAGAAAATAGGTGAAAAATGAAGAAAAGGGGGCAGGGTAGAAACACACTGACCCCCTAGGCCTGCTCAAGGGGTCCCACATGGACTCCAAGGGCCAAAAAAAACATTTAAAACATTTTTTCAGTGGGGTTTGTGTAAGGTCTGCGAATGCCAATATGGCGTTAACAAAACAATGTATTGGGTCCCATTTGGCAGCCAAGAACATGTCATTACCAAGGCATTAACATGTAAGACTGATCATGTCATTTATATGCTGGAGCGCACTTGTGGCCTACCGTATGTGGGAAGTACCAAACTTCAGGGCCACAAGAGGGTACTCCAGCACATACGTGCCATAAAAAATCAGGATCAGTCTTATCCTGTAGCATGGCACTTTGGAGAAAGCCACAACTCCGATCCAAAAGATCTAAAGTATCATATAATTGATTCTGTACCATCTAACAAAAGAGGAGGGAATCGGGATAGGATTCTACGTAAATTAGAAACCCGGTATATCCTAGACCTAGAATCCAAATACCCGGGCGGATTAAAAGCCACGGAGGACCTCTAAACATGTCTGTAGGCAAGACCAGGTCAAGGGAAGTTTACAAATCAAGGAGCCGCTAAGTCAATAAGAATGTGTATTAACACAACCATGTATACAATTAACCTAATCGGTAGAAGCAAGCCGCCCTCCCAGTCCAATCTACAGTTTTTAATTATTTTAGTTTTTTCGCTTTGGGATATAAGCACATGCACTTTCATACCTTCTCACTAGCACTTTAAGTAATCAAGATGTTTACAATATGAATGTTTACAGGTTTATACAACCGACAAGTTTTATGTAAAAGATGTATTCTACATGAATTATGAAAAATGGGTTTTCAGCTATTTATGTACCATATTAATCGATATGATTTTAATATACATTTGTGGCACTGAGCAACTGAAATCATTAAGAGAACCCTGCTGATGTAGTTCACAAAGCATAGCTAGATTAGTTGAATTTTATAGCATTTATACAATGATTGAATCATGATAATTGATGTATTTAAACCATGATTTTAATGCTTTGACAAAAACCAGATGGGTTTTGTTTGAAACTCAGCTCCAGACAGGATATAACATATGCGAACATGAAGTATATTGATTATGTCTATGAACGCTAAAAGAATTGTTGCACTTGTCACTTTAAAAAAATGGTAGAAAAGGCAAAGTGAAGCTGTGGAGTGCGTCATGTGATCAAGGCCCTTCGGGGCTGAAACGCGCAAAGGCTGACAACTGTTGAACGGAATGAAAAGAAGTCACTGCAATTCCGGTAAGGTGAATTTCTTTATTTAAGCAGCAGAAGTACAGAGTAACGACCGGCCAGAGCAACAGCACAATCGTTCTGACCATTCCACATGCCACCATTCTAAGCTAGAACGGTAATGGTTGCATGTGCACTTAAAGCTACAAGAACCCCTAAACAGAGTACAAGACCCAACACATCTTCCCCCTTAACCAACCAAACATGACAAAATTATTATGAAAATAAATCAAAGGCAGCAATATGCAATGCAAGAAAATAAACTACCATTATACTCAAAAATTTGTAGACATTAATATTTTACATAATCTTTTAACCAAATTGAAGGCTTCTTCTTTCTACAGAGCTTCTAGATTTAGATTCGCCTTGACCAGAAATAGGATTATTGTGAGAAAAATCTACATCAACATTTCCAGGTGAATTCTGTTTGGATAACTTCTCCATGTTCCACCATTTGCCATCACTTAACTTAACCAATCTGTTCCTTGTGAATGGGATTTGTTTAGAACACGAAAACTTAGAATGACCCTTGGTGATATGACCAGGTAGTCTTACCTTGACCCAATCACCTACCTTAAAATCAAACTGTTTTCTTCCTTTAATGGGCTCACTGGTGATATATTTACTTTGGGCTTTAACACACTCAGTCTTCACCAACTCACGGTTGACCTTTGGAACACTAAGATCTTGCATCCATGGTCTAACCAACTTAGATGCTGCAGATCTTCCCTTTAATAATGTGAAAGGCGAGACTTTTGTTACGGCATTAGGTGTGGTACGTAAAGCCCACAATATATTGGAAAGTTCTTTCCTCCAGTCTAAACCATTCACCACAGATAACTGAATGCTATCTTTGATGACTCTGTTGCAGCGTTCCACTAAACCATTGCTGCAGGGATGATATAGAGAAGTGGTGATGTGTTTGATGCCCCAATGAGATAAAAAATCTTGAAACTCCTTGGATACAAATTGTACCCCATTATCCGTGACTAATTCAACCGGAGCACCTTCCTTTAAAAACAGAGATTGCAGAAAATTAATTACTTCAACTGTAGTTGCAGATTTCACAAATTTAACTTCAGGCCACTTAGTACCATAATCCACTAACACCAAACCAAACCTACTTCTCTCATCCAATACATACATTGGACCAATGATATCAAGAGCTAATTTAACCCAAGGTTTGTCAGGAACGGGAATCGCTTCAATAGGACTAGGAATTGTCATCTGAGATTTGTCACTGGTTGCACATGATATACAATCCCTTACAAAATGTTCCACAGAACGATCCATAACAGGCCACCAGAATACTTCTCTAAGTCTTCTCTTCATCGCTCTCATACCTATGTGACCTTCATGAGCAAGGATTAAGATTTTATTCTGAAGAGACTCTGGTACTACCAACAAATCCGTTCTTTTAAGAATACCAGACTGCAGATTTAGTTCCGGGAAAACATGCTTAAAAGAAGCTACATCTTCATGCTTGTGCAACCAACCTTTACCAAGCATCGAAATTACAGCTTGTAACAAAACGTCATCCTGAACAGCAGATTTCCATTCTTCTTCTGAAATGCATGAAAAATTAGAATCAACTAATGAAGCTACAACACAAAACTCCTCCTCCTTCTGTTCACAAGATTGATCAATTACTAAAGGCAATCTGGACAAACAATCCGCAAAGATGTTCTTTACACCAGGAATATATTCTAAATGAAAATGGAACTCCATCAATCTAAAGTGCCATTTGGCAATGCAAGGAGTGGCATTACCAGCTCCTTTGGTGGTAAGTAAATTAAGCAATGGCTTATGATCCATGCAAATAGTAAATTCAGAACCCCACAAATATTGTCTGAAATGATCCACACCCCACCAACAAGCTAAAGCTTCCCGCTCTATCACAGAATAAGTGGACTCTGCACCTCTCAATGTGCGTGAAGCAAAAGCTACTACCTCTTCCTTTCCCTCTCTGACCTGTAGTAGAACAGCCCCTAAACCATATTGACTGGCGTCGGTGACTATAATGGATTTATCATGTGTGACAAACGGTTGAAGGGGAATGGCCATGCTCAGTTCTAGTTTAATGGACTGAAATTCTTTTTCTAATACAGATGACCAAAGAAATTGTTGGTTCTTTTTCATTAATGATCTTAAATTGTGTGTCTTGCTACTACAGTTATGAATGAACCTGGCATAAAATTCTAACATGCCGAAAAATGATCTCAGTTGATCTTTGTTTTGTGGAGAAGGAAAAGATTTTATAGCATTAACTAAATCTTCTTTAGGTTCTACACCTTGGCAGAAAGTTTATAACCAAGATAATTTACCTCTTTTACCGCAAATTTACATTTTTCGGCTTTTAAGGTTGCACCATGGTCTGTTAAAATGGATAAAACAGTAGCTAACGTCTTGTCATGTGACTCTAAATCTTTACCATGAACCAAAATGTCATCTTGAAAACATTTTACATTTGGTACATTCACAAAGATAGATTCCATTACTCTTTGGAATACAGCTGATGCTGACGCCAATCCGAAAGGCATTCTTTTGAATCTGTATGCACCAATTGGAGTGACAAACGACGTAAGATGGCGACAGTCTTTCTTCAACGAAATTTGATGATAAGCTGATGACATGTCTAAGGTAGTGAATACCTTAGCGTCCTTAAGTGACGTTAGCATTTCTGTGATGTTCGGTAGAGGATGCCTATCCACCCATATCTTGTCATTCAAGTCTCTCAAGTCTATGCACATCCTGAGAGTACCATTAGGTTTCCTGGCTAAAACCACTGGAGAAAGCCATTCGGAGCTCTCTATGGGCTCAATGATACCTTGACTGCAAAGAGAATCAAGTTCATTAGACAATTCCTTCCTCATGGCTAGAGGAACTCGTCTGCATTTGTGCACAATGGGTTGAATACCTTGCTTAAGAATAATTTGATGCGAAAACCTTTTATTTTACCTAAAGTATCACTGAATACAGATGGAAAGGAAGATTTCCAATCATGGGAATCTACAGTGCTTACAGATGCAAATTGGTCTCTAAGCAAAACTTGTTCGGAACTATTGGGATCTAAAATGATTCCTAAATTTTTCTGTTTCAACCAGCCAAGGAGAGATGATTTATCTTCAGCAACATAGACAGTAGCAGTAGTAGAATGATTTTTAAATGTTAAAGTGCAATCAAATTCCCCCAAAACTTGAACAGGCTTACCACCATAAGCTACTGGTTTAATTAAAGATTTCCTCAAAGGAATATCAGTTAATTTGCACCATTCTTCAGGACCAATTAGTGTGAAAAATGAACCAGAATCAGCCATCATGGGAATGTGACTACCATTTACACCAATTTGACAGTATGGTAATTTTACAGTGTTGGATTGAAGTTTTAAAACAAGAGATGCATTTTCAGAAAGACCTGAATTAGAGAATGTGCTATTTTGTAATGCATTATCAAAAACATTCTCATCATTTACCATTTGAGGTTTGTTCATCAAATCTTGAGCGGTATTAACAATGTTAGAGGAAGATTGAGCAATACGTTCCATCATACTAGACAACATCATAATTTCATTACCATCCTCACTATCGGAATTCTGATCAGTCTCAGGTTTGGCTTCAATTGAAATAACTTTTTTAGCGTGATATTTAGCATTGGAATAACTAGGTTTCAATTTGCAAACTTTGGTGAAATGACCTTTCTTTTTGCATTTAACACAAAATGTATCTATTGCAGGACAAAAGGAGCATCTCCCAAATACTTTTTACTGCCACATCTATAGCATTTAAAAGTTTTGTGTTTGTCATTGTTAGTCTCTTTTTTGACAACAGCTTTGTCAAGGGCAAGAGCATGTATTTTGGTATCTAAAGCTATTTGATCCATATATATAGCTGTGGATTCCATATTTTTGCTATTTCTAGGGCTTTGTCTAAAGTTAAATCTTGTGTAGTTAATAACTTTTCTTGAACCTTTTTGCTATTAGTTTTCTCAACTAATTGATCTCTCAACATTTCATCTTGAAATGTTTTGTAGTCGCAGGTGGAAGCTAATACTCTTAGATCACTTACAAATGTATCAACAGGTTCACCAGGTAACTGTTTCCTCATATAAAATTTGTGTCTCTCCATAATAATGTTACGTTTCTTTTTAAATCTGGTGTCTAACATTTTTATGGCTGATGAATACTCATCAACAGTGTCACCTTCACCCATGACTACAGTATGAGGTAAATGTTTCAAAACTTTTCTTCCTTCAGTGCCTAAAGAGTGACACAGCAAAGCAAATTTTTTCTTTTGAGTAAAAACTTCAGCTTCAATGGCTTCTAAATAAGCCTCGAAACCTTCAAACCATAGCTCCCATTCTACAGGAGGTTCACCTGGAGTGGCAAGAAAAGGAGAAGGAGGAAGTACAGATTGTTGCATGATGCCAATTGAAAATACAATGCAATTATCAATTATAATGAAAAACAATCTTGAAGAATTGCAAGCATTAATAGATGTGCAAATAATGATGAATCAGATTAAAGCTGTGCACCTCAGCGATGTATAAACCTGTGTGCACGATGTACAAGGTCATAAAGGCACTTATTTAAATTTTTGTGCGAGTCAGGGTTGCAGAGATCAATTGTACGCACAATGCAGAACGTTGCAAAACCAAAATGGTACTTTTTTAAAGCTGTGCGAATCATTGTTGAATAATTAGCTGTGCGCACGATGGCAGAGTAATCCAATCCATGTATGCCAGCTGCTGAGACGAAGAACAAAGTCTCTTTAAAGATGGCCGCCACAACGTGATGTGTAGCTCTGTGGAATTCGTTGCTAGGCAATGAATATACAAACGTAGGAATGCGCTGCATGGGGAAGCGTCGGATTGACGTAGAGCAAGACGCTCGGATCAACGCGCATAGGGAAGCGCGAGAACACACTGAGGTCGCGAGCAGAGCACGAGCGGTCTGGATAACGGGTTCACAAAGTCACGAAACAGAGGAAATCCTACCAGTCTCAGCTCAGACTCCGAGGGATGCTCCTTCGTACCTTCAACGACGCTCAACTGCACAGATTCTTGAGGAACTGCAAAGTCGTCAGAAACGGAGAACACGAACCGGTCGTGAAAAGTTCTCCTCAGCTACCAGGAAGCTTCCAGCCGGTCCAGGGTCCAACTCCAGTCGTCGCCAGTGAAAAGAAGTCACTGCAATTCCGGTAAGGTGAATTTCTTTATTTAAGCAGCAGAAGTACAGAGTAACGACTGGCCAGAGCAACAGCACAATACAACTGCCGTTCTGACCATTCCACATGCCACCATTCTAAGCTAGAACGGTAATGGTGGCATGTGCACTTAAAGCTACAAGAACCCCTAAACAGAGTACAAGACCCAACACGGAACAATAAAGAATTTTGCACTTATCTGATGGTCCATGCTCCAGTCCTTGTGGAAGATCTGCAAACGGTGGTGGAGTGCTTTTGATATATATATATATTACCTACTGGCGAACGCCAGTAGATAGCTATAGTTAGGATCTTGTTTCTATTCAAAAAGCATTTTTTCTTTTGCCAATATCTTTGGCTCCGTTTGACGAATATTCATGAAATTTTCAAAACTAATGGGGCGCTCCGGTAAGCTCCAGTCTTAAATGTTTTTGGGTGATTCGTCAAGCGGGGGCCGAGAACAAAGTGGGGTCCCAAAACACGTTTTCTCCATGTTAATTTCCATAGGAAACCTTTGTCGCCGCTACAGCTCGAAGTGCTGAACGGAATTACACCAAATTTGGCAGAGAGGTAGCTTTTGAACCAGAGTGCACTCTTTGTTTTAAATGGTGTAAATACATTCAGTAGTTTCTGGGAAAATTATATATAAAAAATATTAGTATCTGGTGACCGTGGTGGATCCGCGAACCCTCCCGATCAAGAGCTTGACTCTTATTGGCTGCCAACACTTCAAATCAGGAAGTGTTGGCAGCCATCTTGTGACTCGGTTGAACGAGTCACAAGAAAAAAGGTGAAAAATGAAGAAAAGGGGGCAGGGTAGAAGTACCCTGACCCCCTAGGCCTGCTCAAGGGGCCCCACAGGGACACCAAGGGCCCAAAAACCCATAAAAAAAAAAATTCCGGTGGGGTTTGCATAGGATCTGTGAATGCCGCCAACATTTTTTAAACAAAACGAAGTGCGGTCTCCCGCGCTTCATTTCTTTTAAGCTCCAAGGTGGGCCAGGTCCCGGGGGCAATGGTTAATTATTATGCGGGGCCTGTGGGGGCCCCTGGGGGCCCCCGCAGCCCCGAGGACTGCCACCTCCCCGGGGCTTTGTTAATAATGTGCAGGGGCACGCGCCCCCCCACAGCCCAGGGGACCGCCACCTCCCCGGGCTTTATCAATGATTGGTGGGGCTTCGTGGGCCCCCCGAGCCCCGGGGACCGCCACCTCCCCGGGGCTACTATTAAAAAATGAAGTATGGGGGGGCTCAAGCCCCCCCCACACTGCCCCAGGGACCACCACCTCCCCAGGGCATACATCAATTAAGTGCGGGGGTCCATTGCAGACCCCCAGCCCCGGGGACCACCACCTCCCCGGGGAAGCACACAGATGGAAGGGGACTGCGTGGCCCCCCTCTAGGAGCCCTCCTTGGCCCTGGGGACATCACACCCCAGAACCGACTCCAGCAATGTCTCGTGGTGCCCACCCCCCGGGACATTGCAGTTTGCTATGACAGGGTGGGAGCTCTGCTCCCGCCCTGTCACAGCAAACTTCTGCTTCGCTTCATGGAAGTAAGAGCAGGAAAACTGCTCTTGCTTCCATGAAGAGAAGCAGAATTGCTTTGGGCAAAGGGAGCTGCATGTTAGCAGCACCCTTTTCCCAAAAGCAATGCTGGCTCCTGCAGGAGGCGGCAAGCCGGCAGGAACCGCGGGGGCATTGGGGCTCCCCCCGCGGTCCCCAACATGAGGGCATTCCCGGGGAATGGGATCCCTGGGGCCGAAATCTAGTAATGGGACTGGAATGCATTTTTTTTCCTCTCGTGTTTGGAGTCGCAACACCATCGCGGCTCTCGGCGCGGCCCCCCCATGTAACGTCGCGGTAGATTCACAGATCCACCTCAAATAAATAATTTAATAGTAATTTAGAAGGTAGTGTTGTATTTGTGACCTTTTTTTTATAAAGTTAGTGAGATTGAAGTTATTAATCACATTAAATTTGATAGAGTTATTAATAATATAAAAAATTAAAAGTTAAACTTGAAGTGTGTATTGTGTTGTAGTACATTGAATTTGTGCTTTTGTTTTGCGAATCCACGACATGTTCGCAAATCCCTCAAAAATATAAAAAGAGTATGTATGTTTTAAAAAAAATAAAAGATTCATTGTTGGGTATAGGGTGGCTCTAAAAAGAGCCCTTGTTTTCATTATGACTTTGTTGGAGCTACATGTAAAAGCGGACGCACAGCTTAAGGTTGTTGAGAAATACTCTGTTTCCTTCATCTGTGAAGTGAACTCCATCACTTCTGTAGATGTCACCCATATCAAAACATAGATTGTTGTTATAGATGGAGCCCATCCTATGGTCTCTGAGGTAAGCAGAAATAGTTGTATTGACATTCTTCCTAGCTTTCTCAAACTGTGGACAGAATTGATTTGACCACTTCCATTTCTGTCTTTAGCATATATTAGAGTATTCAAAGACAGTTTGAGGGAAAAGCAACATAAATTGTGCAAAGGTATCCTTCATTAGCATTTCCAGTCCTACCCCAGTCAATGTGCCTAGGTCAATGCCACCACAGTGCACAATCATGAGGTCAGGGGGTTGGAGATGTAAAAAGGTTTTAACCAAAGGAAACAATTGGTGCCACTTTAATCCTCTCTGTGCAATCCATTTAATATCCAGATTTTGCAAACCTAGGTCTTTGTCAATACCTCTGTGTTCAGCATACTTTTTGCACCAGAAAACATAGCGGTGCCCTACAATCCACATTGTAAGCATCTTGTAGGGATGTCTGGAAGGAATGAAAAGATGTCTGTAGCTGAGGTAGTCAGTTGGTAGAATGACAGGTATCTAAAATGGAAGAGAAGATGGTGTTTTTGAAAAAGCTGATAAGTGATTGGCTGTTCATCAACATTGTGCACTCAAAAATAGGATGCATGTTACTTTGCTGAGGAATCATGTTTCTGATTGGTTATTAAAAAATGTTTGAAAGGTACAGTAGATAGGATAAGGTTATATTTTGCAAAAGTCAACCACACCTGCTATTTGCATTTGTTAGCTAGTGTGCTGAACTTGAAAATGTGATGAACTTGTAACCTGCCAGTATATGTTGAATGTTGCAGTAACTGCTACTATGGAAACTGGGATTAAGCAGAATGGGGGAAGGGTTGAACTTAACTGTGGATTTAAAATGTGAAATGGAAACTTAAATATAAGTGATATGTTACTAAATTAGGTTTTCCTAAGTCAGTAGTAAGTGTAGAAGTAGTATTATTAGAAATAGGTTTTTGATCTCCCGTAAGGGGTTGCGGTTCAATCACGACGCTTTAATGCGGCTTCGCGGTGGAGTCGCGACTCCAGAAAATTACAGAACCAGTTTGGGCACTATTTGAAGACAGTTAGAAAGGGTTAATATGTCTTACCAATAGAAATGTGTTTCAAAATTTGAAATAATGTAGGAAGCAATGTGATTTGTTACTTACATTTATTGGTGTGCAGAAAGAGAGGGAAAGTTTGCCAATCCTGTTTTTACTTTGTTTGAGAGTGCTGCTTTACATTTATTGTGTGCAAAAGAAAATCTTTAATGAGTTTCTGATATTTGATATTCTGCAATACTATTTCAAAGGTGAGTTACAAATTTGTAAGGTGTGTTATGTATTATGCAGTAGTGCTTTACTCTTTGTAGTGATATTTTTTTATTTGAAAATAATTATTTTCAATGTTTGGATATTATTAGAGAAGTGTGATGTTTGAAATATGTTATGAAATGTAGAGATGTGTATTGTAGTTTGTTTTATTGTAATGCAATGACAATTGAAATAGTTTGTGCATAGTAACATGTGTACATTGGTATATGGATTAGTGATTATGGTAGTTTGTATGTGTCTGTGGAAAGGTGCAGATGAAGTATGCCACATAATTTTAGGTGTTTCTTTGAAATGAGAAGTGCAGTCTGTCAAGTTTCAAGGTCTGCATGGTCTTGTGACTGAGGACTGAGGTATGTTTCTACTTGCACATGTATTTGTCATATGTGTTATGCATCTGAGCATGTTAGATGTATAAAAAAGAGGTATGCATCTATTTGTATGTTTCTTTTATATATATTAACAGTAGCAAAACGTACAGACACAAGCATGCATACTTTCGATAATGTGATGAGACATATGGAGGGTTCGTTGTTTATATTTGCCTAGGACCAAGACTCTGACTAATTGCAGAGTAGTGAAGCTGCAAGAGAAAACTGAGGTTTTAGACATGTTGGTACAGGGATTACTGATTAGGGAATTTTGTATGAGTCTGGGGAATGGTACAGTTGAAGTGTGCCACATAATTGTAGGTGTCTTCTTGAAATGAGAACAGCAGTATATCAAGTTTTAAGGTCTTCATGGTTTTCTTATGTCTCTACTTGCACATGTATTCTCACATGTGTTATGCATCTGAAAATTACACTAGCAAAAGGTACAGACACATGCATGCATGCTTTTAGGAATATGGCTAGGCCCAACACTCTTAGTAGTCGCTGAATACTGATGCTGCAGCATAAAAGTGAGGTTTAAGATACGTTGGCAGAGGGAATAGTGATTAAGCAACGTTGTATGAGTCTGTGAAAAAGTACACTTGAAAAACGCTGCTTAAATTTAAGTGTCTCTTTTGATTGGGAAATGGAGTCTGACAAGTTCAAAGTCCTTTATGGTCTTGTGACTGAGGTATGTCTCTATTTGCACATGTATTCTGACATGTGTTATGCCTATGAAGATGGTAGAGCTATAAAAAACAGGTATACATCTATTTGTATGTTTCTTTTATATATGATCCCAGTAGGAAAAGGTACAGACACATGCATGCTTGCTTTCTGGAATACAGTGAGAGTTACAATGCACACATGCAAAGGGTTGCTGCTTTATATTTGGCTAGGACCAACACTCTCAGTAGTTGCTGAATAGTGAATCTGCAGCACAAAAGTGAGGTTTAAGATATGTTGGTAGAGGGATTAGTGATGAGGTTAACTCATATCAGTGTATGGAAATGTACACTTCAAATACGGCACATAACTGTAGGTGTCTCCTTGAAATGGGAAGTGCAGTCTGTCAAGTTTAAGGGACTTTATGGTCTTATGATTGAGGTATGTCTCTAATTGCACATGTATTCTCACACGTGTTATGCCTATAAAGATGGTAGAGGTATAAAACACTGGTATACATCTATTTGTATGTTTCTTTTATATATGATGCTACTAGGAAAAGGTACAGACACATGCATGCTTGCTTTTTGGAATATAGTGACAGTTACATCTCTGTTCTCAAGCACTAGCCATGCACTGATCAAAGGAGGCAGATATTACTCTTGGACTCATGAATTCACTCAGGCACTTCCAATGCAGTTATGTCATCAAGGAGGCACTACCTAAACACACATCTAATCACTCCCGCATTAACCATACATTCATGCAATTACCCGGGCACTACTATTCCACTCAAACATTCACTCAGGCACTACCCATGCACTCATGCGATGGTCCAGGCATTACTAGTACACTCATACTTTCACTCAGATGCTTCTCATACACTCATCCAATCACTCAGGCACTACCCCTGCACCCATAGACACACAGGCAGTACCCTGCACTCATGGAATCACACAGAAAACTACTCTTGCACTCAACCATTCACTCAGGCACTACTCATGCACTCATCCATTCTCTCAGACAGTACCCATGCACTCATCCAATGACCCAGGCACTAGAGTTGGAATAATCCATTCACTCAGGCACTACCCATACACTTATCCATTCTCTCAGGCAGTAGCCATGCACTCATGCAATGACTCAGGCACTAGATTTGGACTAATCCATTCACTCAGGCACTACCCATGCACTCATCCATTCTCTCAAGCACTACCCATACACTCATGCAATGACCCATGCATTAACCTTGCACTCATAGTTTGTCTCAGGTATTTCCCATACCCTCATACAATCACCCAGGCACTACTCCTGCACTCATATAATCACCCAGGCACTACTCTTGCACTGAACTATTCTCTCAGGCACTACCCATGCACTCATCCAATGGTCCAGCCATTACTCTTACATTCATCCTTTTACTCAGGCAGTACCCATGCACTCATACAGTTAAGGAAGAACTACCTATACACATGTCCAATCAATCAAGCATTACCTATGCAATTTTGCAATCTCCCAGGCACTACTTTTGCACTCAAAGATTCACTCAGACAATAACCATGCACTCATCCATTCCCTCAGGTACTACTGATGCACTCATACAATGACCCATGTATTACTCTTGCAGACATCCTTATACTCAAGCACTAGCCATGCACTGATCTAAGGAGGCAGATATTACTCTTGCACTCATGAGTTCACTCAGGCACTATCAATGCACTTACCCAATAAGCCAGGCAGTACCCCTGCACTCATGCAATCACTCAGACACTACTCCTGTACACATGCAATCACCGATATACTACCCATATACTCAAACAAGCACTACTCTTGCACTAAACCATTCTCTTAGGCAGTACGCATGCACTCATCCAATGACCCAGGCATTACTGTTACTGTCATCCTTTTACTGAGGTACGACCCATGCACTGAAGTAATCACCCAGACATTACCCTTGGAGTCATAAACTCACTCAGGCAGTACTCAGGTATACATCTATTTGTATGTTTCTTTTATATATGATGCCACTAGGAAAAGGTAAAGACACATGCATGCATGCTTTTATGAATATAGAGAGACTTACAACCGACACATTGAAAAAGTTGATGCTTTGTATTTGGCTAGGCCCAGCACTCTCAGTAGTTGCTGAATAGTAAAGCTCCAGCTCAAAAGTGTGGTTTAAGACATGTTGGTAGAGGGATTATTGATTAGGTTACCTCGTATCAGTCTATGTAAAGGAACACTGCAAGTACGCCTTATAAATTTAGGTGTGTTTTTGAAGTAGGAAGTGCAGTTTGTCAAGTTTAAGGGACTTTATGGTCTTATGACTGAGGCATGTCTCTACTTGCACATGTATTCTCACACATGTTATGTCTATGAAGATGGTAGAGGTATAAAACACAGGTATACATATATTTGTATGTTTCTTTTATATATGATGCCACTAGTAAAAGCTACTGACACATGCATGCTTGCTTTCTGGAATACAGTGAGAGTTACATATCTGTACTGAAGCAACAGCCATGCACAGATCTAAGGAGGCAGATATTACTTTTGGACTCATGAATTCACTCAGGCGCTCCCATGCAGTTATGCAATCAAGGAGGCACTACCTAAACACACATCTAATCACTCAGGCATTAACCATACATTCATATAATCACCCAGGCACTACTATTCCACTCAAACATTCACTCAGGCACTACCCATGCACTCATCTATTCACTAAGGTATACATTCCCATGCACTCATGCAATGACCTAGGCATTACCCTTACACTCATATTTTCACTCAGGTACTTCTCATACACTCATCCAATCACTCAGGCGCTACCCCTGCACTCATAGAATTACCCAGGCAGTACCCATGCACTCATGGAATCACACAGAAAACTACTCTTGCACTCAACCATTCACTCAGGCACAACTCATGCACTCATCCATTCTCTCAGGCAGTACCCATGTACTCATCGAATGACCCAGGCACTAGAGTGGGACTAATTCATTCACTCCGACCCTACCCATGGACTCATCCATTCACTCAAGCACTACCCATACACTCATGCAATGACCCAGGCATTAGCGTTGCATTCATACTTTCTCTCAGGTGTTTCCCATACACTCAAACAATCACCCAGGCACTACCCCTGCAATCATAGAATCACCCAGGCAGTACCCATGCGCTCATGGAATCACACAGACAACCAGTCTTGTACTTATCCATTCATTCAGGCACTACTCCTGTACTCATGCAATCACCGACATACTACCCATATACTCATATAATCACTCAAGCACTACTCTTGCACTAAACTATTCTCTTAGGCAGTACCCATGCACTCATCCAATGACTCAGGCATTACTCTTACAGTCATCCTTTTTAATCAGGCACTACCCATGCACTGATGTAATCACCCAGACATTACCCTTGGAGTCATAATCTCACTCATGCAGTACTCAGGTATACATCTATTTGTAAGTTTCTTTTATATATGATGCCACTAGGAAAAGGTACAGACACATGCATGCTTGCTTTCTGGAATATAGTGAGACTTATCACGTACACATTGAAAACTTGCTGCTTTGTTTTTGGCTTAGCCCAACACTCTCAGAAGTTGCTCAATAGTGAAGCTGCAGCACAAAAGTGAGGTTTAAGACATGTTGGTAGAAGGATTAGTGATTAGGTTACCTCGTATCAGTATATGTGAAGGAACACTGCAAGTACGCCTTATAAATGTAGGTGTCTCCATGAAATGGGAAGTGCAGTTTGTCAAGTTTAAGGGACTTTATGGTCTTATGACTGAGACATGTCTCTACTTGCACATGTATTCTCACACGTGTTATGTCTATGAAGATGGTAGAGGTATAAAACACAGGTATACATATATTTGTAGGTTTCTTTTATATATGATGCCACTAGTAAAAGCTACTGACACATGCATGCTTGCTTTCTGGAATATAGTGAGAGTTACATATCTGTACTGAAGCAATAGCCATGCACAGATCTAAGGAGGCAGATATTACTTTTGGACTCATTAATTCACTCAGCTGCTCCCATGCACTTATGCAATCAAGGAGGCACTACCTAAACACACATCTAATCACTCAGGCATTAACCACACATTCATGTAATCACCCAGGCCCTACTATTCCACTCAAACATTCACTCAGGCACTACCCATGCACTCATCTATTCACTCAGGTATTTCCCATGCACTCATGCAATGACCCAGGCATTACCCTTACACTCATACTTTCACTCAGGTACTTCTCATACACTCATCCAATCACTCAGGCACTACCCCTGCACTCATAGAATTACCCAGGCAGTACCCATGCAGTCATGGAATCACACAGAAAACTACTCTTGCACTCAACCATTCACTCAGGCACAACTCATGCACTCATCCATTCTCTCAGGCAGTACCCATGTACTCATCGAATGACCCAGGCACTAGAGTGGGACTAATTCATTCACTCCGACACTACCCATGGACTCATCCATTCACTCATGCACTACCCATACTCTCATGCAATGACCCAGGCATTAGCGTTGCATTCATACTTTCTTTCAGGTGTTTCCCATACACTCAAACAATCACCCAGGCACTACCCCTGCAGTCATAGAATCACCCAGGCAGTACCCATGCACTCATGGAATCACACAGACAACTAGTCTTGTACTTATCCATTCATTCAGGCACTACTCCTGTACTCATGCAATCACCGACATACTACTCATATACTCATATAATCACTCAAGCACTACTCTTGCACTAAACTATTCTCTTAGGCAGTACCCATGCACTCATCCAATGACTCAGGCATTACTCTTACAGTCATCCTTTTTAATCAGGCACTACCCATGCACTGATGTAATCACCCAGACATTACCCTTGGAGTCATAATCTCACTCAGGCAGTACTCAGTTATACATCTATTTGTAAGTTTCTTTTATATATGATGCCACCAGGAAAAGGTACAGACACATGCATGCTTGCTTTCTGGAATATAGTGAGACTTATCACGTACACATTGAAAAACTTGCTGCTTTGTTTTTGGCTTAGCCCAACACTCTCAGAAGTTGCTCAATAGTTAAGCTGCAGCACAAAAGTGAGGTTTAAGACATGTTGGTAGACGGATTAGTGATTAGGTTACCTCGTATCAGTCTATGTAAAGGAACACTGCAAGTACACCTTATAAATTTAGGTGTGTTTTTGAAGTAGGAAGTGCAGTTTGTCAAGTTTAAGGGACTTTATGGTCTTATGACTGAGGTATGTGTCTAATTGCACATGTATTCTTACACATGTTATGCCTATGAAGATGGTAGAGGTATAAAACACAGTTATACATGTATTTGTATGTTTCTTTTATATATGATGCCACTAGTAAAAGGTACAGACACATGCATGCATGCTTTTAGGAATATAGTGAGACTTTTAACAGACACATTGAAAAAGTTGGTGCTTTGTATGTGGCTAGGCCCAACACTCCCAGTAGTTGTTGAATAGTGAAGCTGCAGCACAAAAGTGAGGTTTAAGATATGTTGGTAGAGGGATTAGTGATTATGTTAACTCATATCAGTGTATAGAAATGTACACTTCATATACGCCACAAAAATGTAGGTGACTCCTTGAAATGGGAAGTGCAGTCTGTCAAGTTTAAGGGACTTTATAGTCTTATGACTGAGGTATGTCTCTACTTACATATGTACTCTCACATGTGTTATGCCTAAAAAGATGGTAGAAGTATAAAGCACAGGTATACATTTATTTGTATGTTACTTTTATATATGATGCCACTAGGAAAAGGTACAGACACATGCATGCATGCTTTCTGGAATATAGTGAGAGTTACAATACACACATGCAAAGGGTTGCTGCTTTATATTTGGCTAGGTCCAACACTTTCAATAGTCGCTGAATAGTGATGCTGTAGCACAAAAGTGAGGTTTTAGATATGTAGTCAGAGGGATTAGTGATTAGTATGAGTCTGAGAAATGGTACACTTGAAGTACACCGCATAAATTTAGGTGTATCTTTGGAATGGGAAGTATAGTCTGACATGTTTAAAGGACTTCATGGTCTTGTGAGTGAGGTATGTCTCTACTTGCACATGTATTCTCATACGTGTTATGCATGTGGAGATGGTACATGTGTGTAACATATATTTATATCATATTTTATTATGACACTCCAGACGCTGAACCTTTTTAACAAACACACATCGCTTCACCTTCCCTATGTCACTTCCCGTAATTTTCACAACTCATATATTTGCACTTACACCCAGCAGTAGTATTCGCTATTCCATCATGGCATTTCTGCCGACCACTTATGCGCATATTGGCACATTCAAAAGAACACTGTTTCTTCAATGGCTAGCGGATTTCATATCCTCAAGCATTTATGCAATTTATCTGCTTACTCACTCGCAGACGCTGCCTGACTCTCCCCTGTCCACAGCTCTTCATGAGTTCCATCTAAGCTCACTAAGAGCCGGCAATCCGGCTCAATCCGAAGAGCCTAAGTCCATTTTGTCATTAGTGACTGTCGCCTCCGACTCCCACGGGACTCATACTGGGGCCCCAGTGTGACTAGTGAGGCTGCTTTTCATTGGCCAATATGGCCTTTATTCTTCAGGAAATTGCCACTATTACATAAATGCGCACATTAGAAATTGTCAAAGTGATGGGCCAAACTCCCGCTCTCTTTAGCAGATCGCATCGCAGTAGTTAAAATGACAATCTTGCCCAAACTTCTTTACTTGTTCATTAATATCCCCATCCGCCTCACTCTTGCAGTGTTTAACTCACTTCAGTCAGCACTGCTTTCCTTCGTGTGGGGCGGCAAGAAGCCTCAATGCAGCTGGGAGGTGTTGGTATTACCGTTCGAGCGGGGAGGCTTTGAAGCCGCAGATATGCGCTTATACTATCTCTGTGCACAGGCCCAGTTTGCACATTATTGGTTCTTCCTGCAACGGTTCCAGCCGCACATAGCTATTGAAGCTGACGCTGTCCTTCTGATGGCCCTTGCTGCGACTGCCTTGTCTGGTGGGGGTGGCGGACCTAGAACTGAAATCAACCCCGCACTTTGCACGACATGGGCGTGGAAGATGCTTGCTAAGCGTGCACAATTGCAGTATCTATACGCCCCAAGGTTACCGCTCGCTGCGCACCCGGATATTTCTGCCCTTAAGGTATTCGGCGCGGTGGGAATAACACAATTAGGGGACCTTTATAAACAAGGCCAGTTCAGATCACTCTCTGACATACAGGGTGGTAGGGACCGGGGGTTGATGCTCGGGTTCACTTATGTGCGAGTGCGGCAGGCGATACGGACCATCTACCCCGATTACCCAGCAGAGCCCAAGCCGCTGTTAGCACTTCAGGCGGTGTTAGCAGGTGCGGATCGCACAGGCCTGATCACGAAATTGTATACTGCGTCCCTTAGGGAAAGAGAGCAGCTCGATTCCCCTTCATATAACAAATGGGTGGCGCTACAATGGACTTCACTGTCACCGGATATGTGGAAGTTCTGCTGTGTCCTAACTGGCCGACTAACTGCAAATTGTAACCTCCGCATCATCCATTTTAAATACCTGTACCAGTTATACTATACCCTGATGCAATTGATGCGTTTTGGTCTGCGGGAGAGCTCCTGCTGTGTTCGTTGTGGGCAGGGGGATGTGAGCTTCTTGCATCTCGCATGGAATTGTAAAGGTATATACAGTTTTTGGGGTAAGGTTACGAACATGCTTACGAATGTGGTGTCGGAACCCGTGCTATGTACTCCTGAGGTTTGCCTATTCGGCTGGGTAAATAATCTTAAACCCTGCAACCGCAGACTGGTAGCTGTTTCACCTTATTAGCTAAGAGAGCGGTGGCGCAGTGCTGGGGCTCTAGACTCACCCCAACACTGAAAAAGTGGGTCCGAGATTTACTGTATTGCAAAGAGCAACTTGAGATCTATGCCAAGGAATTGCCTGACACTTCACACCCTAAAGACTTTTGGGCTCCCCTCTCTGTGTATCTTCTTACAAACCCTGATTTACAATAGATGCTGCAATTTGATGCTCTAGATGTGCCTATTCTTGGGACTGCCATATGTTGTAATACTGCCGAATATGATGAGATGCTTAGTTGGGGTCACAGTTTTTTTCTTTTAAGTGCCGCGGGGGACAATGGGTAGGAGGGTGGTGGGGAGTTCTGAGGGCTGTTCTTTTGCTCTATGGGAAACAAAAAAACGCTTGTACTATTAGTGATCCTTGAAGTCCGTTCTGGCCCCTTGCAGGGGACCTACTCTGTATTATACAAGCTGTTCAATAAACAAATTTAAAAGAAATTGTCAAAGTGTAGGGGTTTTTTCAGTCACTATTCATCGCAATATCTCTGATCCTGTAACAGCGGCTGACTTTGATTTTATTGAGTCTGTTTATTATGTCTGTGGAGCAAGTTGAGTCATTCACATTTGACTTACCGCCAGCAGTAAAGCCGCGCACAAGGCAGTGTCGGTGAAATGATGTAAAATGGCAATTCATGAGGTAAACATAGTAAAAATACTACTGCATATGTGCATATATGTCACCCATTTGCTATCAGCGTGCCATGTGATCAAGGCTGCATGTCTGGTGGCCGAAACGCGTCTTTTGGACCTTGATGTGTGAATAAAGAACCACGTTTATATCCTTGCTATTGGAGTCTGTGCCCTGGTGTTGCGCCGCAATGGCTTGGATACTTTGGGATTTCGTTTTGATATATATATATATATATATCCATATTTCATTATTGTATCCGAACAATGATCCACGGCACCCAATTGCTTCAAGCAGATTTTAATTCAGCAAATGCTCCACTCAACGCGTTTCGGGAACCAACGTCCCTTGTTCACGAGTGTTGAGTTGATGTTACAGACTGCTTTAAATAAACATCACATGACTTGTGACTACGAATAAACAGTGTAAACAGACTACATCATAGTTACAACTAAATGCACCATTAAACATGAAACATATAACCCAAACACAATATTAAATCATACTGGTTTTAAAAGTGCAATTCATCTTTTGTGCAATAGTGAGGAAAACGAGTGTCAGAGGATATAGCTAAATAAACAAGTGCCGCTGCGAGGACGGGACTGTCTGTTTCCGTTTTTTTAAACGCTGCCTGAACTTTATTGTTCCTCCTACACCAACAAGGTGCCAATGGCTTATCTCCACCGCATTATTACCAATCACGGCTAGTGCCTACACACTGTTTAATGCCAGTGTTTAATGCCAGTGGTCTACAATACTGCCGTTCTGTCGCGTGTCAGTACTCTAATGACAGCTCCTGTCAAAAACAAAGAAGTTTTGTGTAAGGCATTTGTACATCATATCAATAATCATCTCTGTATGAAACAGATATGAAATTGATCGATTCCTCATAAAATGTCGGCATGCCTTGATCCCTGCCTCGTGTGGAATGCATGTATAGAGGCTAGTAACATCGAGACACATTAGTAAAAATTGATCCTCCCACTCAATCTGGTCAATCACTCTTAAAAAATCACTCGTATCCTTAATAAAGGATGGTAACCCCTGAACAAGTGGTTGCAAATAGAGTCTACTGCCCACTAGGGTTTGAACAGGAGTAATTCCTTACCCATCGGTATGGTTTGGCATACGTGCGCACTGGCGCAATTGTATGATTAAAAGGAACCTGACCATGAGGTATAGGCAGAGGGTTGGCCTCCGTTTACTTTTCTTTTGAGTATCGCGGTTAATGTGGCTCGGACAGGAGCTGTCATTAGAGTACTGACACGCGACAGAACGGCAGTATTGTAGACCACTGCCATTAAACACTGGCATTAAACAGTGTGTAGGCACTAGCCGTGATTGGTAATAATGCGGTGGGGATAAGCCATTGGCACCTTGTTGGTGTAGGAGGAACAATAAAGTTCAGGCAGCGTTTAAAAAAACGGAAACAGACAGTCCCGTCCTCGCAGCGGCACTTGTTTATTTAGCTATATCCTCTGACACTCGTTTTCTTCACTATTGCACAAAAGATGAATTGCACTTTTAAAACCAGTATGATTTAATATTGTGTTTGGGTTATATGTTTCATGTTTAATGGTGCATTTCGTTGTAACTATGATGTAGTCTGTTTACACTGTTTATTCGTAGTCACACGTCATGTGATGTTTATTTAAAGCAGTCTGTAACATCAACTCAACACTCGTGAACAAGGGACGTTGGTTCCAAACGCGTTGAGTGGAGCATTTGCTGAATTAAAATCTGCTTGAAGCAATTGGGTGCCGTGGATCATTGTTCGGATACAATAATGAAATATGGATGTTTGGGGTCCCGCTAACCCGCCACGGCCCGTCGTGTGAGGCAAGGATTGAAGCTGAGACTTTGTTTGGGATATATATATATATATATATATATATATATATATATATATATATATATATATATATATATATATCAAAAGTGGAGCAATATATGTACATTAAACGGAGGGGGCATGACTCGCGCTATGTCACACCAGCCAGAAGTGGATTTCCAAGCTTATTTGGTGTTGATACAAGCGAAAGGGAAACGAAGGAGGAGTCGTCCTCTTTCTGATGGACTTCGTGTTTTCAAGTCAAGCAAGTATCCAGTGCGTGGCAGCGAAGTGCACTATGCTTCTTTAAAACATTTTTCCTGAATGCAGTGTGTAAAATAGCATATAATAGGACTTTGACTAAAGGATAACGCTACTAATGCACAGTATAATACGAGGTCAAGCCCAGCTTATAAATTTGAATAATAATGCATTCTGGGAACTGTGGTCGAAAGCAAGGATCACATGACCACTTGGACATAAAATTAATCCAACTCACTCAGTGAGCAAGGCGCTGTGCGCCGAAAACGCGTAAGGTATTTCAGAGTTGTTTTTTGCTGCCACGCTAACCAGAGCAATAAAGTCTCAGCATGAAGTGATGCCGAAGCTGTGGGCTCTGTTTCTTTTGTGTGCTAAATTTCAAACAGGATTCTCCATTCCTGCCTGAGAGCCCGCCCTGCAGATTTGGAGGCCCCCGGTAAAGTGGAGCAATATATGTACATTAAACGGAGGGAGCTTGACTCGCGCTATGTCACACCAGCCAGAAGTGGATTTCCAAGCTTATTTGGTGTTGATACAAGTGAAAGGGAAACGAAGGAGGAGTCGTCCTCTTTCTGACGGACTTCGTGTTTTCAAGTCAAGCAAGTATCCAGTGCGTGGCAGCGAAGTGCACTATGCTTCTTTAAAACATTTTTCCTGAATGCAGTGTGTAAAATAGCATATAATAGGACTTTGACTAAAGGATAACGCTACTAATGCACAGTATAATACGAGGTCAAGCCCAGCTTATAAATTTGAATAATAATGCATTCTGGGAACTGTGGTCGAAAGCAAGGATCACATGACCACTTGGACATAAAATTAATCCAACTCACCTGTGAGCAAGGCGCTGTGCGCCGAAACGCGTAAGGTATTTCAGAGTTGTTTTTTGCTGCCACGCTAACCAGAGCAATAAAGTCTCAGCATGAAGTGATGCCGAAGATGTGGGCTCCGTTTCGTTTGTGTGCTAAATTTCAAACAGGATTCTCCATTCCTACCTGAGAGCCCGCCCTGCAGAGTTGGAGGCCCCGGTAAAGTGGAGCAATATATATATATATATATATATATATATATATATATATATATATATATATATATATATATATATATATATATATATATATATATACACACACATATATATATATACATATATATATACATATATATATATATATTCACTGAAAAACCGTAGGTTTCAGGCACATTATAGTTACAAATTAGCATTTTAAAAACCTTTGAAATTCACTGAAAAAACCATAGGTTTCAGACACGTTATAGTTAGAAATTAGCATTTAAAAACCTTTGAAATTCACTGAAAAAACCAGAGGTTTTTAGGGACAGTTATAGTTAGTTGGACATTGCACTCGTACAAAACCCGTGAAATTCCCCGTTATAGTTAGTTCAGCTAACTATAACTCGCGCCCGCAATGCACTGCTGATGACGTCACATATTACATCACTCATGACATGGTCAGTGACATCACTGATGACATCACTGATGACATCTCAAATGACATCAATGATGACATCATCCAGTGACTGTGTGTTTCTGTAAAGTTTAAATATGTTTAATATATATAGGGAAAGGCGTATTGAAGAATGAGTGGGTGTATAAGTGTCTGAATGGATGATTTAGTACGTGCGTGACTGACTCTACAAGTGAGTGATTAAACGTATCTTACTGAATGCATGGGTTAGTGACTAAACTGTGTGAATGTCTGTATCCGTCTGTTGGTGTGTACGTGGATGCATGGATTTGCGAATAGCTACATGAGTGTCTATATGGGTTATTTATTGGTTCTATGAGTATCTGTATGGGTGCCTGAGTGTTTGTGTGGATGGGGTGTGTGCGACTGTGCATAGATGTGTGAGTGGGTGATTCACTGGGTGGATGGTTTCAAGAGTGCATCTGTGATAGACTGTATGGGTGGGTAAGTGTGTGTAAGAGTGTGTTAGTGAGTGAATGTATGTCCCAGTGGTACATGTGTGAGTAACTAAATATGTGAAAGGCAGTATATATGTGTATTGGAGTATATAAATAGCTATAAGCTTAGAGTGAGTGATTGTGATAGTGGCTGTATGGATGAGTGTGTGCTTGTATCAGTGATTGTATAAGAGCGTAACAATGTGCTAGTATTTGTATGATTAAGTGAGCTGGTGTGTGTATAACTGTATAGGTGAGTAAATGGCAGTGTGTTTAATTATTTGCATGACTGGCTAGGTGTGTGAGTACCTCTATGGATGAGTGGCGGTGTTTGAGTGTCTATATAGGAGTAAGAGTGCATATGATAGTCCTGTACTGAGTGACCATAAGTATGAGTGACTGTACGGGTGAGTGAGTGGATGTGTGTGTGTAGACCTAAGAATCAGTGAGTGGGTATGTAGTTATTGGTGTTGGAGTGTCTATGGTTTTGCGAATGGCAGTCTGTAATTTAGATTGGGTGTATCAAATGTTATATTAGGGTGTGAGGAGCTGCATCAGATTATCACATGGATGATGTCATCAGTGATGTCATTTGAGATGTCATCAGTGATGTCATCAGTGATGTCACTGACCATGTCATGAGTGATGTAATATGTGACGTCATCAGCAGTGCATTGCGGGCGCGAGTTATAGTTAGCTGAACTAACTATAACGGGGAATTTCACGGGTTTTGTACGAGTGCAATGTCCAACTAACTATAACTGTCCCTAAAACCTCTGGTTTTTTCAGTGAATTTCAAAGGTTTTTTAAATGCTAATTTCTAACTATAACGTGTCTGAAACCTATGGTTTTTTCAGTGAATTTCAAAGGTTTTTAAAATGCTAATTTGTAACTATAACGTGCCTGAAACCTACGGTTTTTTCAGTGAATTTCAAAGGTTTTTTAAATGACAATTTTTAAATGTATTAATTTTTATATTAATTTTTTTCATACTGATTTACTACATTTTTAGAAACAATTTATTTTACATATTTTATTTTTTAAATTACATTGTAATTACATTATACATTACATTACAAAAATACTTTCTCAGAATGAATTACTTTAGTTTAAATACTTTGCACATAGGCAATAGACTTTTAAGTACAGTAGTTACAGTTGTTGCAATGGGCAACACATTTTCAAACACAATGCAACATTCAGCTCAATGTGAATTTCTAGTTAAATGCAATTAGTTACTTTATGGATTACTTTTCTAACCACAGGACTGGATCCTAGATTCAGTCCTGGTACATCTCCTGTAAACAGTTGAGTAAAAGCGTTTTGGTTACAGTCGTGATTTTTAAGGAATATTATTGTATTTTAAAAGTTGACACTTAGAAACTTTTTCTCATAGAATCACCAATGTTATCCTATGGAAGGAAATTCACTTAGCAGGTAAAAACTGTTATCGTTACTTTTTCTTACTCAGTGTTGGATCCTGGATCCAGCACTGGTGCATCTCCTGTAAACAGTTGAAAGAATGCGTTTAAGTCATACAGGCGATTTTTAAGGAATATTTGTAGTTTGTGAAAATCGACACTTTGAAACTTTTCTGCTGAAAACCAGACAATGGATTCCTATGGAAGAAAATATAAGTTACTGGTAAGTACGGTTAAAATTACTTTTAGGACCAGTACTGGGCTGAAAGATACAGCACTGAGGTCTCTCCTTATAACAGGTGAGTAAATCGGAATTCGTATTTCGGCTGATTTTAGAGGAATATTTGTATGTTTCAAAAATCAACACTTAGAAACTTTTTCAGCAAAAAGCAGGCAATGATATCCTATGGAAGGAAATTCAAGTTACTGGTAAGTACGGTTAAAATTACTTTTGAGGATCAGTACTGGGCTGAAAGATGCAGCACTGAGGTCTCTCCTGATAACAGATGAGTAAATCGGAATTCGTATTTCGGCTGATTTTAGATGAATATTTTAAAGTTCCAAAACTCCACACTTAGAAGAATTTCCAAGTGAAACCAGTCAATGTTAGCCTATGGAAGGAAATTCAAGTTACTGGTAAGTACGGTTAAAATTACTTTTCAGGACCAGTACTGGGCTGAAAGATGCAGCACTGAGGTCTCTCCTGATAACAGGTGAGTAAATCAGAATTCGGATTTCGGCTGATTTTATAGGAATATTTGTATGTTTCAAAATCAACACTTAGAAACTTTTTCAGCAAAAAGCAGGCAATGATATCCTATGGAAGGAAATTCAAGTTACTGGTAAGTACGGTTAAAATTACTTTTGAGGATCAGTACTGGGCTGAAAGATGCAGCACTGAGGTCTCTCCTGATAACAGGTGAGTAAATCGGAATTCGTATTTCGGCTGATTTTAGAGGAATATTTTAAAGTTCCAAAACTCCACACTTAGAAGAATTTCCAAGTGAAACCAGTCAATGTTAGCCTATGAAGGAAATTCAAGTTACCGGTAAGTACGGTTAAAATTACTTTTCAGGATCAGAACTGGGCTGAAAGATGCAGCACTGAGGTCTCTCCTGATAACAGGTGAGTAAATCGGAATTCGTATTTCGGCTGATTTTAGAGGAATATTTTAAAGTTCCAAAACTCCACACTTAGAAGAATTTCCAAGTGAAACCAGTCAATGTTAGCCTATGAAGGAAATTCAAGTTACCGGTAAGTACGGTTAAAATTACTTTTGAGGATCAGTACTGGGCTGAAAGATGCAGCACTGAGGTCTCTCCTGATAACAGGTGAGTAAATCGGAATTCGTATTTCAGCTGATTTTAGAAGAATATTTTAAAGTTCCAAAACTCCACACTTAGAAGAATTTCCAAGTGAAACCAGTCAATGTTAGCCTATGAAGGAAATTCAAGTTACCGGTAAGTACGGTTAAAATTACTTTTGAGGATCAGTACTGGGCTGAAAGATGCAGCACTGAGGTCTCTCCTGATAACAGGTGAGTAAATCGGAATTCGTATTTCGGCTGATTTTAGAGGAATATTTTAAAGTTCCAAAACTCCACACTTAGAAGAATTTCCAAGTGAAACCAGTCAATGTTAGCCTATGAAGGAAATTCAAGTTACCGGTAAGTACGGTTAAAATTACTTTTGAGGATCAGTACTGGGCTGAAAGATGCAGCACTGAGGTCTCTCCTGATAACAGGTGAGTAAATCGGAATTCGTATTTCGGCTGATTTTAGAAGAATATTTTAAAGTTCCAAAACTCCACACTTAGAAGAATTTCCAAGTGAAACCAGTCAATGTTAGCCTATGAAGGAAATTCAAGTTACCGGTAAGTACGGTTAAAATTACTTTTGAGGATCAGTACTGGGCTGAAAGATGCAGCACTGAGGTCTCTCCTGATAATAGGTGAGTAAATCGGAATTCGTATTTCGGCTGATTTTAGAAGAATATTTTAAAGTTCCAAAACTCCACACTTAGAAGAATTTCCAAGTGAAACCAGTCAATGTTAGCCTATGAAGGAAATTCAAGTTACCGGTAAGTACGGTTAAAATTACTTTTGAGGATCAGTACTGGGCTGAAAGATGCAGCACTGAGGTCTCTCCTGATAACAGGTGAGTAAATCGGAATTCGTATTTCGGCTGATTTTAGAGGAATATTTTAAAGTTCCAAAACTCCACACTTAGAAGAATTTCCAAGTGAAACCAGTCAATGTTAGCCTATGAAGGAAATTCAAGTTACCGGTAAGTACGGTTAAAATTACTTTTCAGGACCAGTACTGGGCTGAAAGATGCAGCACTGAGGTCTCTCCTGATAGCAGGTGAGTAAATCGGAATTCGTATTTCGGCTGATTTTAGAGGAATATTTTAAAGTTCCAAAACTCCACACTTAGAAGAATTTCCAAGTGAAAACAGTCAATGTTAGCCTATGAAGGAAATTCAAGTTACCGGTAAGTACGGTTAAAATTACTTTTGAGGATCAGTACTGGGCTGAAAGATGCAGCACTGAGGTCTCTCCTGATAACAGGTGAGTAAATCGGAATTCGTATTTCGGCTGATTTTAGAGGAATATTTGCACAATGGTGAAGGGAGGGGCGGGGCCTGAGGTGACATCTGTGCAAACGCGCCCCGTGGTGCGTTTTAAGTTGGGGGATTAAGTCCCCTTGAATCATGAGGGTCCCTACGGGCCAACTAGCCCACCAGGAACCTCCAGTATGCGCCAGGGGGCTGCGTTGCAGAAACATGTACAGAGGCCACACCCCTTTTTACACCTCTCTGCAACGCAGCTCTGTGGCGCTTTCTGGACGTACCTGTCGGGCTAGTTGGCCCCCAGGGACCCTCAGGATTGAAGAGGATTTAATTCCCCATCTTAAAACGCACCACGGGGGCCTGTTTGCACACATGTCACCTGAAGCCCCGCCCCCTCCCTTCACCACTGTGCAAACGCGCCCCGTGGCGCGTTTTAAGTCGGGGGATTAACTCCCCTTGAATCCTGAGGGTCCCTGGGGTGCAACTAGCCCACCATATACCTTCAAAAAGCGCCATAGAGCTGCGTTGCAGAGAGGTGTAAAAAGGGGCGTGGCCTCTGTACACCTCTCTGCAAGGCAGCCCCCTGGCGCATACTGGAGGTTCCTAACATGCTGCTCCCCATGTGGAAAAGCAATCGGCTTTGGATATTGGAAGAGAGAGCAGGTTTCCTGCTCTCTCTTCCAATATCCAAAGCAGTTTGCAATGACAGGACGGGAGCCGCGAGGCTCCCGTCCTGTCATTGCAAACAGCAGTGTCCCGGGGGTAGGCACCCGGGACACTGCAGGAGCCGTCCCTGGAGGGTGGTGGTCCCCAGGGCCATCAAGGGCTCCAGGAGGGGGCCGCGCAGCCCCCTCCCATTCAGTGCACAGCCCCGGGGAGGTGGTGGTCCCGTGGCTCTGGGGTCCAAAACGGACCCCCATTGTAATTTTCTTAGTGCCCCGGGGAGGTGGTGGTCTCGGGCGTGTGTGGGGGCTGGAGCCCCCCACACAGGTTTTTAATTAAAAAAGAAGCCCCGGGAGGTGGTGGTCCTCGGGCTGCGGGAGGGCTCAGAGCCCTCCCGCACCATTCTACATAAAGCCCCTGGGGGTGGTGGTCCCCGGGATTGGGGGCCCTTAGAGGCCCCCCACACATAAAATTAACCCCCCCCAGCATGCCCCCGGGACTTGGCCCACCCGGGGCCAATTAACATCGAGCGCGGGAGACCGCGCTTCGATTTTCTTTCGGCAGAATTCGCGCTCCCTGAGCGCATCCTGCCGATTTTTAAAAAAATAAAAAAATTTTTGCCCAGGGGGTCCTTGTGGGACCCCTGAGCAGACCTAGGGGTCAGGGTGTTTCTACCCTGCCCCCTTTGTGCGCTTTGCGCACTTGTTTCTGTCCCTCGGTTCTACCGAGGGACAAAATGGCTGCCAACACTTCCTGATTTGGAGTGTTGACAGCCAATTAACATAAAGCTCGTGCTCGGGAGGATCCGCGGCCCTAGATATATCTATCTTTTTTACTTTTCATTTTCTCAGCAACTACTGAACGGATTTACACCATTTAACAAAAAGGGTTCTTTCTGAACCAAGAACTACCTCTTGCCAAATTTGGTGTAATTCCGTTCAGCAGTTCGGGCTGTAGCCGTGTCTAAAGTTTCCTATGGAAAATTGCATGGAGAAAACGCGTTTTGGGACCCCCTTTTTCTCGGCCCCCGCTGACGAATCCCCGAGACTTTCAGGGTAGGAGCGGACCGGAGCGGGCCACAAAGTTTGAAAATTTTGCGAAGATACGTCAACCGGCAAGAGAGTTATTTCAAATAGAATGTCGCGGATTTCCTATGGATAATAGGTTGTAACTATAACTATCTACTGGCGACCGCCAGTAGATAATATACATATATATATATATATATATATATATATATATATATATATATATATATATATATATATATATATATATATATATATATATATATATATATATATATATATTTCTACAGTTCTCTCACCGAAAAAGTATATCCCCAGGCAAGAGTCACGGCACGACTGCAGGATAAGATAAGTTTGTTTATTTCTTTTTACATACACACACTGTGCAAGAATAGCAAAATGGACGGTATATATATTTGTATGTTTCTATTATGTGTGTTGGCACCAGCAAAAGGTAGAGATGCATGTTTGCATGTTTTCCATAATATGGTGAGACTTATAACAGTAACATTGCAAAGATTGCTGTTTTGCATTTCTAGAGTTCTCTTGGTTCTTTCTGGACTTCTTTTCAGTGTTTCTGCACCTCTTTTGCTTCTTTCTTCATTTATTTTGTCTTTTTCTGCACCTGTCTTATCTCTTTGTGTAGTTCTGTTGATTCGTTCTGCACTTCTCTTGTTTGTTTTAGCACCTCTTTTGATTCTTTGTGCAACCCTCTAATGGCTATCTGCACCGGTTTTTCCTCTTTCTCTACCTCACTTATCTGTTTGTTCAGCTTTCTTGCCTCTTTTTGCATGTCTCTTAAGTCTTTCTGCATCTTCTTTTACCTCTTTTGGTACCTCTCTTATCTATTTGAGCAGCTCTCTTGCTTCTTTCTGTATATGTTTTTTTTTTTCTGCACTTCTGTTACTTTTTTCTGTACCTATTTGCCTCTATGTCCACCTGTTGATTCTTTTAGCATTCCTCATGTCTCTTTCACTATAGTTCTTTCCTCTTTGTGAACCTCTCTTGCCTCTTTCTGCATTGTTTTTGTCCCTTTTTTGCACCTGTTTTCTCTTTTTTGCACCTCTCTTGTCTTTTTTAACTGTTCTTTTCTGTCTTTCTGCACTTGTGTTGCGTGTTTTTGTAATTTTCCTGCTTCTTTCTGTACTTTTATTGCTTGTTTCTCTTCTTCTTTTGTCTCTTTCTGCACCTCTGTTGCCTCTTTTTGCATTTCTCACATTTTTCAGTACCTGTGTTATTGTTTGTGTATTTATTTTCGCTGTTTCTAAACCTTTCTTTTTTTTCCGTCTCTTTCTTTCTCTGTCAGCACCTTTTCATGTCTTTCTGCAGTTGTGTTGCTTGTTTTTACACTTTTCTTTTTTATTTGTTATAAATGCAATAGCAATGCAATTGTAATTATTTGCTTACTACTTATTTTCAATATTGAGATGTTATTAATTTAAAATTGTTAATTGATGTAACAAACTATTCAAACTATTCTTTGTTTTTTAGAAAATTATTTTGTTTGGATTATAAATTGAAGATGGCAAGAAAACATGAAAAGAGAAGAGAACAATGAAAAGAGAAGTACTTAAAGCAAACTAAAAAGAGTGCACTAGAAAAAACCCAAAATGTTGCTGAGGATAAAGTCTGTTCTAGTAAGAGTACTAAACAATGTATTAAAACACTTGTAGAGAGATTAAAGAAAGACAATAGTAATGAAAGCAAGAAGGACATTTTTACAACAAATTACAAGCAAATAAAGAGATGTAATGGAAACAAATCATACATTTTTTGGAAAAAGAACACGTTACAAAGACAAAAACAATTTAAAGAGTTACGTGTACGAATGTTTCGAAGTAGAGTAATTAAAAATTTATGAAAATTTTGCAAAAAGTATAAAAGAAGATCAGCAGCATATAAGAAGAAGCAACACATATAAAGTGTAGTAGACACTGCTTTTGAATTGAAACAAAAATTATTTATATTAGTATTAAAGCGAATGAAAACATCAGATAAAACAATGCTCTTTATGAAGGACAAAAGAAAAAGACTGATTAATCGAAGTAACTTTTTAAAAATTTTCACTGGTGAATGGAAGCAGGTACTGAGCCTTTCTTTAATGAAGAAAGCTATTTTCACCAGAACACATTAGTTCATGCAGTTGATACTAGTGGTCAATGCTATGAGATGAAAGATGGTTGTCCCATTCCAAAAGAAAAGATGGTTCCTAGGAATGTGGAAGAAGTAATAGCTGAAGAAGTTCAAGGGAGGCGTACAACAAGCTCCGGTATATAAGTGGGATTGTAGTAGTATTTGCAGTATTCAACAGGAATCTATTGACATATTATGAATTTTTTTACGAGAATATGCAAAAACATGTCTTAAACAGAAGATTAAGATGTTACAAGGACTAGATCCATGTAAAGTAAGAAATTATACTAACTTGCAGGGTCATTCTCTGGCTTGTCTTTCAAAAAAAGTGTGTCAAAGTACTTTCCATCATTTAAGAATGGTAGCAGTACACCACTCAGAAATGCGGACGTTAATAAGGAGACTCTACTATGTAAAAAGCCCTGCATTATCTTTAAGTGAAATGAACACAGATCTTTTGCACGGTTCAGTATCAGATGTAAAAAAAGTTTGTGATGATATACAGTTTAGTTTTTTTTGTTCACAAGAGGAGTGTAGAGAAAGTGAGAGCTTATAAGTGCAGATGTTGAAGCAGAGGTGGAAGATATTAGTATTGACAAGTTTGCAGAAGAAATTACAAAGTTTAAGACAGTTTCATATGAAAAACCAAACTATGGGGTCTATTACGATGGCGGGCAGACAAAGTCCGCCCGCCACCGCAACGGCAAAAGGGACCGCCCGCCATAGGTGCGGCGGTCCCGCCATTCAAATTAGGATGCGCCCGCCACACTGGCAGGCGCATCCCGCATTGTTTACATTGCGGCGAGCGGTGCTGTAAGCAGCACCCGCCACAATGTACAAAATGCATGTCGTGCACTTGCATGCACAATGTGACAGGCACCACGCGGTGCCTGCCACCTTGTGCATGCAAATGCAGGGAGGTACCATAGGTCCCCCCATGTGCACCCCCCACTCCCCCAACATCCTGGGTGCCCGCAACGTGCCCCCCAACAGTAGACACTGTATGCCTTTTCATAGGCTGATCACCGCCTACATCATGATATGGTTGGCAGTGTCTTGCAGACACCGCCACCATATTATGGCCCTTTTCCGCCCGGTCGACGAGTCGACCGGAGGAAAAGCGGCGGGCGGTCTTTCCGTCTGCCGCGGACCCCCAGCCATCCTAATATGGCGGGGGGTCACTGAAGCATGGATGGCCATCGTAATAGGCCCCTATGTTTGTATTTGTTGTCGATGTACTCACTATAGAAGTCAAACTAGGAATGTTGATTTATATTTAAAAAGTGAAAAGGTAAACAATGATAAGTGGCAGCAATTTGGTGCTTAATTGTTGGTAGAAGGTCAGTTTGAGTTGGCTATTCATCAACATATTTGTAAATCTTGTTACAACAAATTAGATGAGAACAAAATGCCAGCTTGAGCAGTACATAACAACTTAGAGTTGGGAGCTATTCCTCCGGAACTGGCAGATTTTAATGCATATGAGTCCATTCTTATTCAATCTGTGCACCCATTTCAGGCTAAGAAAAATATTGAAACTGTTGGTATAGACAGGGAGGAAAATGAGCCAGTAGTTATTCTAGTTAATGGTGTACCAACAAAGAGTTGAACAATATGGCAAGAGTTTGTAGATGTTAATAAACCTCAAAAGGCTACATTATATCTGGTACAGAATAATATTTATTATAAGAATGTAAATGTTGATGAACAGGAAATATGCTTAGAAGATGAAACAGAAAGTCCAAGTGGCCAAATAGAAAATGTGGACAAGTCTAGGTCAGAAGAGATCTATGAACATTACACTATACATCCTCTACATTCAAAAGAAGTGATAGGAAACAGTATAGAATTATTTCAAATGAATGATAGGAACTCCAATGAGTGTATGGAAGAAAAGTTTAGAAGCTCGTTGTTTTCCACAGCTGTTCCCCACTGGAAAAGGTGGACAATTTGATGAGCGAGCTGTACAGATTCCAGCTTCAGTATACCGCTCGACAAGATTGTACTCTGAAGATCCAAGATTTCGACAGTGCATTCCGTATATATTTCATCTTTTGTTTGAAAGTGAATTGTCTGCACTTTCATATGCAGTGAACAAAATATTAAAAACAGGAGTTCATCTTCAACATATTTCTGCAAAAGAATTCATGGACAAAGTTCAACAAAGAGATGAAAATTTAGAATAACAGTTAATTAATTTGATGGTATGTCAACGCGGTACCAATGAATATTGGTTTTGTCGTCACGGTGAACTTAAATGTATGTTAAGAAACTTAGGTACCCCTACATGGTTTGTAACACTTAGCTGTGCTGAATATGTGTGGGACGATTTCTTGAATTTCTTCGAGAAACAAATTCAAATGTAAAAATATTGAATTTTAAGACACCTGGAGAACTCTGTTCCTTGGATCCTGTAAATGTCTGCAGGTATTTTAATCCTAGGTTTCAAAGTATGATGTAATTTATCTGCAATAAAAACATTCCTCCACTTGGAGAAGTTACTGATTTCTTTGGCTATTATGGATCAAGAATGCTCCAAAATTTGGAACTGATACTGATGAAAGTGTTTTGTCTTTCATCGAACAGTATGTTACCTGTGCCATTCCAAGAGGAGGCGAAAACAGCTTGAGACAACAAGTTTTACGGTTTCAAAGTCATCTATGTGGAAAATACTGTCCAATAATTTGTAAAGGAAGAGTAAATAGTTTTATGTCAGCAGTAAGACATACAATAAATCAGAAATCTCCAAAGAATAGTATATTAATGACTACAATCTAGTGATTTTGAAAATGTGGAATGCAAACATGGATATTCAGTATGTTACAGATAATTCAATTGCTGTTGCTCGCTATGTTACATCATATATAACCAAATCTGAAAAGACAGAGATGAAAGAAATGTGGGAAGAAATTTCACAAGAAAAGAGTCTTAGCAAGAAATTGTACAGCTTTAGCTTGGAGATGCTTTCCCATCGAGAGTAAAAACCTATGTCTGTATGAAATACTTCAACATTACAGCTTTAAAAGAAACATTACAGAAAATATAAAAGAAGAAAAATATGTAGTAATTGGATTTGACAGATGTTTGGTAAAACATGCCAAAGGAAATCTTATTAACCACAGTAAACTCAGTTGCGAATGTCCAGATAAGAGGGAATTTTTCTATTTAGCATTTCTGCAACTAGTCAAGCCTTGGCGTAGTGAAATGGAATTACTTGGAGATTTTGACTGCTATGAAGATTCTTTTAATGCATGTAAAGATAGCATTCAATGCACACTTTTCCCTACATATCTACAAATGTTAAATGATGAGATTGAACAAGAAAGTACTATTGCAGCTGAAATAGCTAGAGACAGTTGTGAAGATAGTCAAAGTTCTGCTCCACTAAGTCAAGATCCACTGGGACAACCAATTGTCCAAAATGAAACAGCAATAGTCATGAATGAGGTAGAAACTGCAATGGTTGGAAAAGTTAGAAGAAAAAATAAATATTGAACAGAAAGAAATATAACTACAATTGAAAGAACAGATACAACATGGTTTGCTGCACGAAAAAAAAGAATGCCAATGTTCATCATTTAAATAACGGTGGGCAGAGAAGTCCGTTCCGCCCGCGGAGTGTGCGAAGCTTTGCCTACTCCGCGTTCCGTGGAGAATGGGGAGTAGGCAAAGCTCCGCACACTCCGCAGCGGAGCAGAGTTGGCCCGCCGCCCGCCTCCACCCCCTATTAATATATAACCTAAAACTAACTTAAAGCAATTTAAAAACACTTACCTTTTAACCGCGGCGTCCCCGGGCTGCCCTCCTTCTCTTCTTCGCCATTAGAAATACTGCTTCAGAAAACTGCTCATGCGCGCACGCCTGCGCATGCGCATTTCTTACGAGAAAATATCTAATTTTAATGTTACAACGTTGTAGAGCAAAAGGAAGAAAATTGGAAACAAAAATTACAATTTTTAATGCAAGTCAAATATCTATTTCAGGAAGAACATTTATAGCAGTGGCTATTATTTTCCATGATGGACCTACTACAACTTCTGGACACTATACTGTGTATTTGAAGTGTAACAAAGGATGGACACATTGCAATGATGCCCACTTGGAATTCAAACCTAGATTGCCTTATGAATTACCAAATTCATATTTGTTATTTTTGAAGCTAAAGTTTTGAGTACATCTGTTTTGGGGATTCTCCACACACACAGAACTATGCGCAGAAAAACAGGACCTCTGTGTATAGGGGCTGAACCTTCCTACCACCTTAGTACCCAAAATCCCAAAACCGACTAGCTATAGTGTCTCATTCGTTCTCCTACAAAATCATGAAGATACAAATGATTAGACAACCCAGAACACAACACTCCTGACTCTCTCAGGAATTGCGGTAGCAAGACATACACTTTCGCTCACCCACTCGTACTTGTCCACAATAAGAATGGTCAGAGTCACTGTGATAGTTCAAAATGTTTATTTTAACTATTGTGCTCCATAATGCAGTATACGAGCCACTACCAGCAGCGAAATGCATAAACCTAAAACAATTAGCATTGTTATAATTCCATAGAATATAAAGGGGGATGTCATCATATACAGACAGTGGAAAAAGGACTATAAAGCCTAACCACCCTCCCCTTGGTAAGGTGAAGTTTATTATATAAAGGAAGATCTCTGGGCTTTGTCAGCAGACCCCATACGTTAGTGCCTAGATGGAAGTTTTACATCATAAGCACTGCATAGCTCTTCTCCCTGTAAAGTCCCTCTCCAAGTGTGTGTTAGAACAACATGCATCCCCGTAATATCAAAGCACGAGTTTCCAGCAGCGCAGCTGTGTTAGCATGTTTTGTCTAGGTGCTAGGAACTGACCAGAACAGAATAACAAGGGGCATTGTTTATCGACCTTGCACATCGTGTTCAGACTAAACTCCAGGAACAGGAAGAGAACGCAGAAAGCAGACAGTTCTCATGTGAAAGGCAAAAACAGAGTCTTGCAAAATAAAGTCATGTAGTAACGTGCGCAAAAGCAGCATCATGGCAGCAGAGCTCATGCTAACTTAGCAATGTCGACAATGACCCTAACGGCCATATAACACATCATTCGGCCAATTGGAAAGATGTGAACAGAAAGTAAACAGGAATGGAAACTATTAGTATGAATAATTAGTGTTTGGATTATTATTTGCGGTAATTAATATTGCATTTGGAAAATTCTGTTTAAAAGGAAATAGTTTATATATTTGTTGTCTAGTTTGTACCAGATGTAAATGAGAGTCTATATTTTGGCAAATGTATTTGAGATAAATAATAGAGTTTATGTAGATGAAGAAAGTAATTAACAAAATGTAGCTAGAAAAGCACACAGCTACACATATTGAAAATGATGCTTTACGCTGATGTTGCTTTTTTTCTACAATCAATTTGATTGTTTTTTTCCCTGCTGTTCAATGATGATACTACATTGAAATCACTGTGTCTGGTGAAGTTAAGTGGAATCTGAGAATAGCAAAAAAGGGAATCTGAAAATGTTATGTAATTCTAAATTTATGTTGAGTTGCTAAAAATATTATATTATAATTTCAGTCATATATTATCATTAAATAACAGTTTTTCTTCTTCTCTATAGTAGGCACTGTTAAAGTTTGAAAAGAGTTTTAATGCTGTTTAGGACAATACTACTCTAAAATACTGAGTAATGTATCTAAATTATTTAAAAGGTAAGAATACATAATATAATATGCATAATAACATGAAAAAATGTTTAAAGTTTAATGATATGTTATTTGTTTCTAATATAAATAATGTTGATCCTTTAGACTACTTGAAAATTATCATTATGTTGCTCATCTAAACTGGCAGGCAGTCATCCTTTCACGTAGACATTACCCATGCACTAATAACAAAACACAGTCATTACCCTTGCATTCTTTCTTTTACACAGGCACTACCCATGCAGTCATCCAATTACCCAGGTAGTACCGCTACACTTATGCAATCACCCAGGCACTACCAATGCACTTCTGCAATCACCGAAGCACTGCTCTTCCACTCAACCATTCACTCAGGCACTACCCATGCACTCATCCATTCACTCAGGCACTACCCATGCACTCATCCAATGACCCAGGCTTTACCCTTGCACTCATACTTTCACTCAGGTACTTTTCATACACTCATCAAATCACTCAGACACTACCCTGCACTCATGCAATCACTCAGGCACTACTCTTGCACTCATCTATTCACTCAGGCACTAACCATGCAGACATCCAATGGCCCAGGGATTACTCTTGCAGCCATTCTTTTACTCAGGCACTACTCACACACTGATCTAAGTACCCAGTTATTACCTTTGCACTCTGGCACTACCCATGCACTCTTCCAATCACCCAGGTAGTACCCCTGCACTTATGTAATCACTCAGGCACTGCCCATGTACCCATGAAATCACTCAGACACTACTCTTGCACCACTCAACCATTCACTCAGGCACTATGCATGCACTCATTCATTCACTCAGGCATTACCTATACACTCATCCAATGACGCAGGCGTTAGTGTTGCACCCATCCTTCCACTCAGGCACTACTCATACACTCATCGACTCACCCAGGCACTCCTTCTCCAGTTATACATTAATCCAGGCACTACACATGCACGTATCCATTCTCTGAAGCATAAGTCTTGCACTAATAGGAAGACACAGTCATTACACTTGCATTCTTTCTTTCACACAGGCACTACCCATGCACTCATCCAATCACCCAGGCAGTACCCCTGCACTCATGTAATCACTCAGGCACTACCCACGCAGTTATCCAATCACCCATGCACTATTTTTGCATTCAACCATTCACTCAGGCAGTACCCATGCACTCACATATGGCCTGGTACTGCCTAAGTCCCCTTTTACTTTTAGACCTAAGACTGCCCTTGGATGTGGACTCCCTCCCTCCTCCAAGGCAAGCACTTCAGACCACACTCTTTTGGATTAGGGGGAGTAATCCCCCTGGCCAAAATGCTCGATGCGCCGCTCCTGTTGCACACGATGTGGCTCCGCCCGAGCCCATCCCCCGAGGTCTGTTCACCGCCAGTAAGCAGCAGCGCCGGAATTCCTCGCACGACCTCTTCAGTCCGCCAGACCGCTGGCCATGCTAATCCCTCTTTATGTCCTCAGCCGCCGCTCACAATCGGGTCCCCGCTGCCAACGCTCCTCCGTTGACCCAGAAAACCATTTCCTCCACTTGCGAGTCAAACGCTGCCAACACCTCCCGCTCTGCCGTCCACTCGAAACCGCTTCTCTACTCCGCGATCTCACGACCTGTAAAACGAGAAAAAGAAAAGCAAGTTACGGGCCTCTGATGGCCCGAACCCGTATGCTGGGGAGCGAGAGAACAAGAGACTGTTCTCGCTCCCCCAGCCCCCTTTTAAAGGGGGGGCGCAGGGCAGACCGGTCAAAACCGGCCTGCCCCTACGTTGTAGGATCGCGCTGAACCGGAAGTGCTAAACTGCTTCCGGTTCACACCCCCACCGGGAATAACCATTGGCCGCTCAGGGGAGGTAGGGCGCTGCGCCACTAGTGCGCGCAGCGACCCCCTCACCTCCTCCGAGCTCAGGGGCCCAAGCGACCGCCATAATGGCAGCATGCACAAGTTCGTGCTAAGTCTTGCCCACACTACCCCTGCAATCATGCAGGTCCTGATCCCGACGCGATCTGAGAAAGGCGTCCCAACAATGTGGCGAGGCAGGATCCCTGGCCGCGACGTGGAGACGCCACACTTTCTCTGATGTGCCAATATGTCGGGCACTAGGCAGGTGGCAAGCAGTGCCATCCATCGGACAGTAGGATCTGTAATTGTATCTTTGCTTGGGTCGTTATTGTTCCGCAGCGGAGTTACACCACGAGCTGCCTGACCCTGGAATGGCGCCTTTAACTGAGTCTACGCGGCACCCCGAGCCTGGGATTTTGTGCGCGGCGAACCGAGTGTGCCTTGAAGAGTGCCCATTTTTGCTTGATCTCCAGCCCAATGCCGATTTTTGTTAAATAGCAGAGGTTGCTTGTGGCTGTGTACGCCAGTGTGGAGGTTGCCTCTCCATAATTGCCGATCTTGAAATAGCGATGGCTCCTCATCTAATTTACATATTTCGAGCATGTCCGTGTTTTCACAAGCTGAGCTGCTGCTACATACTTTTGGTTTTCTATGATTGCTCCCCAAGGCCAGGTCTGTAATGAGGGGCATGGGGGGCCACCATGATCTTTTGGCAAGCAAGTTTTTAAGCCCTCCCTGTTACTACCTGTTATTCCCTTGCCTGACCCCAAGATGGCTGCCACTGTGTTCCCTACCATGTCGTGCTACTCCTCTGAAAAAAAGAAGAACAAAAAACTGACTTCGACCAGACCTCAAACTCATCCCCCATCCGGCCTACCCTTCAGGATACCGAATCTATGAACCTACCTCTGACCGTGGAGACCTAGCTTTTTTGGCCGATGCCCAGTGGAGCTACTTGATAGCTATAGAGGAGATGGGCTGTGGACTACCCCTTCGGCTGTCACCTACCCGGCCGGACATTGGGCAGACCTTACTTTGTCTCTCCGTCGTACTCTCCCTCCTACCCCTTTACTCCACCCACTTTCTCCTTTACGCTCCATTTATCCCTCCTCTTTGCTCTCTAATTGTTTTCTCTTTGAGACCTAGCCGCTTGACTGATGCCCGGTGGAGCTACCTGATAGCTATAGAGGAGATGGGCTGTGGACTTCCCCCTTGGCCGTCACCTACCCAGCCGGACTTTGGGAAAACTCTCCATCCATCCTATCCCCATCCCTTCTCCCTCCTATACCTTTACTCCACCCCCTTACCCTTCTAAGCTCCATTTATTTCGTCTTCCGACGCTCTCGAAATGATTTCTTGTAACTGATGTAACTTGTAACTGATGCAATTTTGTAGATCCTTATGTAAAGCACTCTGATACCTCCGGGTCTAGCCAGCACTATATAAAACTCAAATAAATAAATACATAACCCAGGCACTACCCATGCACTCATGCAATCACTTAGGCACTACCCATGCAGTTATGCAATCACTCAGCCACTGCTCTTGCACTCAACCATTCACTCATGCACTTCCCAATGCACCCATCCATTCCCTCCGGCACTACCCATGCACTCTTCAAATGACCCAGGCATTACTTTTGCAGTCATCCTTTTACTCATGCAGTACCCAAGCACTGATTTAATCACCCACACGTTACTCTTGCACTCATGAAGTCACTGAGGCACTACCCATGTACTCATGCAATCACTCAGGCAGTACCCCTGCACTTTTGAAATCACCCAGGCACTGCCCATGTACTTATGCAATCACTGAGGCACTACTCTTGCACTCAACCATTCACTCAGGCAATACCCATGTCCTCATCCATTCTACCCATGCAGTCATCCAATGACCCAGGCATTACCCTTGCACTTGTCCTTTCACTCAGGCAGTACCCATACACTTATCCAATCACCCAGGCAGTAACCCTGCACTCATGCAATCACTCACACACTACTCTTCTGCTCAACCATTCACTCAGGCACTACCCATGCACTCATCCATTCTCCAAGGCACTACCTATGCACTCATCCAATGACCCAGGCATTACCCTTTCACTCGTCCTTTCACTCAGGCAGTACCCATACACTTATCCAATCACCCAGGCACTACCCCTGCACTCATGCAATCACCCAGGCACTACCCATGCACTCATGCAATCACTCAGGCACTACTGTTGCATTCATCCATTCCCTCAAACTCTACCTATGCACTCATCCATTCACTCAGGCACTACATGTGCACTCATCTATTCACTCAGGCACTAACCATGCAGCCATCGAATCACCCAGGCACTACTTCTCCAGTTATGCAATCACCCAGGCACTACCCATGTACTTATTCATTCTCTGAAGCACAAGTCTTGCACTAATAGGAAGACACAGTCATTACCCTTGAATTCTTTCTTTCACACAGGCACTACCCATGCACTCATCCAATAACCCAGGCAGTACCCCTGCACTTATGCAATCACTCAGGCACTACCCATGCAGTCATCCAATCACCCAGGCACTATTTTTTGCATTCAACTATTCACTCAGGCAGTACCCATGCACTCATCCATTCATTCACGCACTACTCCTGCACTCATGCGATCACCCAGGCTCTACCCATGCACTCATCCAATCACTTAGGCACTACCCATGTACTCATGCAATCACTCAGGCACTACTGTTGAACTCATCCATTCCCTCAAACACGACCCATGCACTCATTCACTGACTGAGACTCTATTTATACACAATTCTAAGATTAATCATACACACATTCATACAAGCACTCACTTTCATTATATACAATTTTTCGATTTTTTTACCAATTTAGGTGGTTCCATTAGAACCTTTTTTTTTAATAGAACAATTTTATATTTTTTTGTATTTTCTGAAATGTTTCTTTTTTTTGGGTGTTTTTCATTATTTTTAAACAAAAAATAAAAAGTAAAGAAGTCCAACTCTGCTGTTTCTATTTAACGTAGAAACATAAGCAACAAAACAAACAAACCAAAAAATTAACATTTGTGAGCTCTGAGGAGGGTCTTGATGGCATCAATAGACAGCCATCCCACACACAGTGTTGTAAGGCATTTGCGGCAGTTGATGTCAGAATCCGCCAACTTTGGAACTATCAGGGGTTATGGAGTGGTCAATACAACCCCTGCAGATGTTGATGGTTGTTGTCCATCATTGTTGGCTGCTTCCTCCTGTCTTCGATGCTCTACCTCTCATGCCAGGCGAATAGGGTGTATGGTCTCTAGTTGTTTTTTCATTGACGAAGTACCACAAGAGTACTTCTTCTCTGAGCCTCTTGACAACACTTTGTGATAGACAGTGCATGTCACCTTTCGCGCATTGACTTTTTTTTCGCCTTGCGGCACAGTGAAGAAGGCCCATACAACACTTTCTTTCCTCTTCCTCACTGGCTCCTGCACATCCTCCATCTCCTCCTACTGGCCCTCAGGGAATGCTGATGCCATTTTCAGTGTAGAAAATGAAAAACACCAAATTAAAATTAAAATTGCCAGAGCCTACAACATAGGTAGTCTTCAATCAGACACACCCAAAAAGAAAGGACTGTAAGAGGTCTTGGGTTCTACCCACCAAGAGAATGAAAAGCTGTTCAACCAATTACAAGCTTTCTTTCTATGTCACATGGAGTCGCTTAGGGGTCGCGCACCCTACGCGTATCCGTCGCGCACCCGTGAAATGTACTAAATGTCATATAAAACTGTAAATTACTATCAGGATATTGTGTTTCAAAGTATTTCAATGAAAATTCTTTATGCAAAACAGATATTTAAACTAGAAACATTCATATTTCATAGTTTTGAAATTACGCCAGAGTCGTGTCCCCTACACGAACCAGGAAATACATGACGGCAGGATTCGCGACCCATACACGTCCGGTGCGGGATGGTATCGCGTACACAATAATATGCTTTCAACATCTTAAAAATATTGCACAAGAACACTAATAGTAATTTATAGCATTTATTAATAAACCTCTTTGTTTAAACAATATATTATTTGAGTGTAAGTATGTATTTTAGGGTTACATTTCGTGTAAAGGATTTGCGCACCCAATGCGTAGATCCGTGTCCCATACACGATACCATTGCGTCCGCAAAAATCTGTTAAAAACATTTGAAAACAAATTTATAACACCTTTATTACTATTTTTATGTACTCAGTAATAAACTTCTACGTCAAAAACATATATTAATTTGTTCTAAATGTGTTTTTTAGAGTGATATTCATATAACGGATCTGCGCACCTATCGTGTAGGGTCACGTACGGTGCGCTACACTTTTTGTAAATTAAAAAAATATAAGTATATATAAAAAAGATAGTTATAAGAAAACAACAATTCAACTGTCACACCATTAAAAGCAATCATACAAAATTTAATTTAGCAAAAATACTTTAAAAATGCTATACATTTAAAAAATATATATTTTTCAATTGAAAATTCTGTTATATAATATCACACTGTACAAAATTACAAACAATAAAACAATGTTAATTCAAATAGATAACACTATAAATCTTTCATTAGCTATTTTATATATATTTTTTAAAACAGATTATAATTATTTTAAAACATAATAGAAATACTTAAAAAAACATAGACAAAAAATTAAAAAAAAGTTACAACCATCTTTTCATAAATAAAATGATCTACAAAACCTTAGAAATTCATTGAAAAAACAGAGGTTTCAGGGACGTTATAGTTAGGAATTCACATTTAAAAAACCTTAGAAATTCACTGAAAAAACACAGGTTTCAGGGAAGTTATAGTTAGGCTGACAATTCACTCATATAAAACCAGAGAAATTCAGCCGTTATAGTTAGCTGAGCTAACTATAACTCGTGCCTCCGTAATGCACTGCTGATGACGTCACATATTACATCACTCATGACAAGGTCAGTGACATCACTGATGACATCACTGATGACATCTCAAATGACATCACTGATGAAGGCATCCTCTTAATATCTGATGCACTTCCTCACACCCTAATATAACCTTTCATACACCCACCCTAAAATTTAGACTACCTTTGTCGAAACCATACACACACCAATACCAGTTAGTACATACCCACTCATTGATTCATACATCTACACACACACACCTACTCACTCAAGCATACAGTCAGTCATTCACGCAGTCACTAATCAATACAGCCACTGATATATGCACTCATATGCCCATATCAAAATCATGACAAGACACTGGGGTCTCATTCAAGCTGACCCCATAATAGGCAAAAGGTTAGGAGATTCCCCCATAGTGACCTATAGGAGGCCAAGATCCCTCAAGGACAAATTAGGACAAAGTTTCCAGCAATCTGCAGGACCTACCAATTGGCTACAAACTAAGAAAGGATTCTATAAATGCAATTCATGCAAAGCTTGTAAATACAGTCAGAGTTGCATGAATTTCCAGATACACAATGGTAAAGACTAGCCTATTTCCAAATTCATTACCTGTACCACTGAGTATGTGGTTTATGTTTTAGAATGCCCTTGTGGTCTCAAGTATGTAGGGAGCACCACATTACAACTCAAAAAAACGCATTTTAGTACATCAGAGAGCAATTACCAATCTTGATTTCAATTATCCAGTGGCAAGGCATTTCTTCAATACGCACAATAGCAATAACAAGCTTTTGAAGTTTTGTGGCATTGACAGGGTAATGAAACACATACGAGGAGGGGACAGTGAGAGACATCTACGCATCCTCGAATCTCGTTATATCATTGATTTCAACACCAGAATGCCTTTTGTTCTGAACAGGGAGGATGAATTGTCGACACATTTAGGATCTTAACTTCTCAGCCATTTCTTCGTTTTCTGCATGCTTTCTACAGTGTTTAACTCTTTTATAATTCCCCCTTTTTCTTTCCTTCTGCAACACCCCTTCCCCTTTTTTCTCTTTTGTTAAGGTTTTCCCTTCTTTAATACCGCGGATAGTTATGCTTTCAGACTCTGATCTGGTTGTATGCAAGCACTTGCTTTATATAAATTTGTTGAATAATTAGGGCACTTGCCCATTATTTTGTTCTTTGATCCATACAATCATATGTGGATCTTATCAGGTCGCTTGGGGGTCTGATTGTCCAGATCAATATAGTTGGAATGGTCTATGCCAATATTCCACTATGGGACTAATATGATCGCCTATATGGGAATATCTCCCAGTATAAATGTATCATGAATACTCGTGGGATATATCACAGTAATTTTCACTTATATTACACTTTTGAATTCAATTGTCTGACCTATTCCTGAGCCACTATTCATTTCACATCACAGTATTGTTGCTGACCTGTAGATAGTCGCCAGTAGATAGTTATAGTTACAACCTATTATCCATAGGAAATCCGCGACATTCTATTTGAAATAACTCTCTTGCCGGTTGACGTATCTTCGCAAAATTTTCAAACTTTGTGGGGCGCTCCGGTCCGCTCCTACCCTGAAAGTCTCGGGGGGATTCGTCAAGCGGGGGCCGAGAAAAAAGGGGGGTCCCAAAACGCGTTTTCCCCATTCATTTTTCCATAGGAAACTTTAGACACGGCTACAGCCCGAACTGCTGAACGGAATTACACCAAATTTGGCAAAGAGGTAGTTCTTGGTTCAGAAAGAACCCTTTTTGTTAAATGGTGTAAATCCGTTCAGTAGTTGCTGAGAAAATCAAAAGTAAAAGTACATATATATCTATGGGCACGGAGGATTCGCGCACCCTGAGCGCACCCTGCGCGCACCGTCCCGATCACGAGCTGCATGTTAATTGGTTGTCAGCTGGCTGTCAACATTCCGATTCAGGAAATGTTGGCAGCCATTTTGTCCCTCGGTAGAACCGAGGGACAGAAACAAGTGCGCAAAGCGCACAAAGGGGGCAGGGTAGAAACACCCTGACCCCTAGGTCTGCTCAGGGGTCCCACAAGGACCCCTGGGCAAAAATTATTATTATTTTTTAAATCGGCAGGATGCGCTCAGGGTGCGCGAATCCTGCCGAAAAAAATCGAAGCGCGGTCTCCCGCGCTCGACAGCATTTTGCCCCCGGGTGGCCCAAGTCCCGGGGGCATGGTGGGGGTGTTCAATTTATGCATGGGGGCCTCAAAGGGCTCCCAAGCCCCGGGGACCGCCACCCCCCGGGGCTTTATTTTTCAAATGGTGCGGGAGGGCTCTGAGCCCTCCCGCAGCCCCGGGGACCACCACCTCCCCGGGCTTCTTTTATTTAAATTAAAAACTGTGTGGGGGGCTCCAGCCCTCACATGCCCCGGGACCACCACCTCCCCGGGACACTAAGAAAATTAAAATGGGGGTCCGTTTTGACCCCAAGCCCCGGGGACCACCACCTCCCGGGGCTTTCAAAATGTAGGGAGGGGGCCGCGCGGCCCCCTCCTGGAGCCCTTGATGGCCCTGGGGACCGCCACCCCCAGGGTCGGCTCCTGCAGTGTCCCGGGTGCCTACCCCGGGACACTGCTGATTGCTATGACAGGACGGAGCCTCGCGGCTCCCGTCCTGTCATAGTAAGCTTAGTTTGCATTTTGAAAGAGAGAGCAGGAAACCTGCTCTCTCTTTCAAAATGCAAACCAATTGCTTTTCCACACGGGGAGCAGCATGTTAGCTGCTCCTCATGTGGAAAGCCTGGGACTGTGGGGGATTGGGGACCCCCCACAGTCTCCAACGTGAGGCCAGGCCCTGGGGGATGGGGTCCCCAGGGCCATAGTGGCTCGGAGGGGGCCACGCAGCCCCTCCCCAAAGTTTAAAAAAAAAAAAACGATCGGGCCCGCAGGCCCCGCCCCTTCCTTCACCACTCTGCAAACGCGCCTGGCGCGTTTGCAGATGGGGAAGTAATTCCCCTTCAGTACTGGGGTCCCTGGGCCAACTAGCTCACCAGGAACCTCCAGTATGCGCCAGGGGGCTGCCTTGCAGAGAGGTGTACAGAGGCCACGCCCCTTTTTACACCTCTCTGCAACGCAGCTCTGTGGCGCTTAATGGATGTAGCTGGTGGGCTAGTTGCACCCCAGGGACCCTCAGGATTCAAGGGAGTTAATCCTCGACTTAAAACGCGCCACGGGGCGCGTTTGCACAGTGGTGAAGGGAGGGGCGGGGCTTCAGGTGACATGTGTGCAAACAGGCCCCGTGGCGCGTTTTAAGATGGGGAATTAAATCCCCTTCAATCCTGAGGGTCCCTGGGGCCAACCAGCCCAACAGGTACATCCAGAAAGCGCCACAGAGCTGCGTTGCAGAGAGGTGTAAAGGGGTGTGGCCTCTCTACACATCTCTGCAACGCAGCCCCTGGTGCATACTGGAGGTTCCTGGTGGGCTAGTTGGCCCGTAGGGACCCTCATGATTCAAGGGGACTTAATCCCCCAACTTAAAACGCGCCACGGGGCGCGTTTGCACAGATGTCACCTCAGGCCCCGCCCCTCCCTTCACCATTGTGCAAATATTCCTCTAAAATCTGCCGAACTACGAATTCCGATTTACTCACCTGTTATCAGGAGAGACCTCAGTGCTGTATCTTTCAGCCCAGTACTGGTCCTGAAAAGTAATTTTAACCGTACTTACCAGTAACTTGAATTTCCTTCCATAGGCTAACATTGACTGGTTTCACTTGGAAATTCTTCTAAGTGTGGAGTTTTGGAACTTTAAAATATTCCTCTAAAATCAGCCGAAATACGAATTCCGATTTACTCACCTGTTATCAGGAGAGACCTCAGTGCTGCATCTTTCAGCCCAGTACTGATCCTCAAAAGTAATTTTAACCGTACTTACCAGTAACTTGAATTTCCTTCCATAGGATATCATTGCCTGCTTTTTGCTGAAAAAGTTTCTAAGTGTTGATTTTTGAAACATACAAATATTCCTCTAAAATTAGCCGAAATACGAACTCCGATTTACTCACCTGTTATCAGGAGAGACCTCAGTGCTGTATCTTTCAGCCCAGTACTGGTCCTGAAAAGTAATTTTAACCGTACTTACCAGTAACTTATATTTTCTTCCATAGGAATCCATTGTCTGGTTGTCAGCAGAAAAGTTTCAAAGTGTCGATTTTCACAAACTACAAATATTCCTTAAAAATCGCCTGTATGACTTAAACGCATTCTTTCAACTGTTTACAGGAGATGCACCAGTGCTGGAACCAGGATCCAACACTGAGTAAGAAAAAGTAATGATAACAGTTTTTTCCTGCTAAGTGAATTTCCTTCCATAGGATAACATTGGTGATTCTATGAGAAAAAGTTTCTAAGTGTCAACTTTTAAAATACAATAATATTCCTTAAAAATCACGACTGTAACCAAAACGCTTTTACTCAACTGTTTACAGGAGATGTACCAGGACTGAATCTAGGATCCAGTCCTGTGGTTAGAAAAGTAATCCATAAAGTAACTAATTGCATTTAACTAGAAATTCACATTGAGCTGAATGTTGCATTGTGTTTGAAAATGTGTTGCCCATTGCAACAACTGTAACTACTGTACTTAAAAGTCTATTGCCTATGTGCAAAGTATTTAAACTAAAGTAATTCATTCTGAGAAAGTATTTTTGAAATGTAATGTATAATGTAATTACAATGTAATTTAAAAAATAAAATATGTAAAAGAAATTGTTTCTAAAAATGTAGTAAATCAGTATGAAAAAAATTAATATAAAAATTAATACATTTAAAAAATGTCATTTAAAAACCTTTGAAATTCACTGAAAAACCATAGGTTTCAGGCACGTTATAGTTAGAAATTAGCATTTAAAAACCTTTGAAATTCACTGAAAAAACCATAGGTTTTAGGGACAGTTATAGTTACAAATTAGCATTTAAAAACCTTTGAAATTCACTGAAAAAACCATAGGTTTCAGATATGTTATAGTTACAAATTAGCATTTAAAAAACCTTTGAAATTCACTGAAAAAACCATAGGTTTTAGGGACAGTTATAGTTAGTTGGACATTTCACTCGTACAAAACCCGTGAAATTCCCCCGTTATAGTTAGTTCAGCTAACTATAACTCGCGCCCCGCAATGCACTGCTGATGACGTCACATATTACATCACTCATGACATGGTCAGTGACATCACTGATGACATCACTGATGACATCTCAAATGACATCACTGATGACATCATCCACGTGATAATCTGATGCAGCTCCTCACACCCTAATATAACCTTTGATACACCCAATCTAAATTACAGACTGCCATTCGCAAAACTATAGACACTCCAACACCAATAACTACATACCCACTCACTGATTCTTAGGTCTACACACACACATCCACTCACTCACCCGTACAGTCACTCATACTTATGGTCACTCAGTACACGACTATCATATGCACTCTTACTCCTATATAGACACTCAAACACCGCCACTCATCCATAGAGGTACTCACACATCTAGTCAGTCATGCAAATAATTAAACACACTGCCATTTACTCACCTATACAGTTATACACACACCAGCTCACTTAATCATACAAATACTAGCACATTGTTACGCTCTTATACAATCACTGATACAAGCACACACTCATCCATACAGCCACTATCACAATCACTCACTCTCGCTTATAGCTATTTATATACTCCAACACACATATATACTGGCTTTCACATATGTAGTTACTCACACATGTACCACTGGGACATACATTCACTCACTAACACACTCTACACACACTTACCCACCCATACAGTCTATCACAGATGCACTCTTGAAACCATCCACCCAGTGAATCACCCACTCACACATCTATGCACAGAGTCGCACACACCCCACCCACACAAACACTCAGGCACCCATACAGATACTCAGACAACCAATCAATAACTCATATAGACACTCATGTAGCTATTCACAAACCCATGCAGCCACTTACACAGCAACAGACAGACGGATACAGACATTCACCCAGTTTAGTCACTAACCCATGCATTCAGTAAGATACGTTAAATCACTCACTTATAGAGTCAGTCACGAACCTACTAAATCATCCATACAGACACTTACACACCCACTCATTCTTCAATACGTCTTTTCCTATATATATTAAAAATATTTAAACTTTACAGAAACACACAGTCACTGGATGATGTCATCAGTGATGTCATTTGAGATGTCATCAGTGATGTCATCAGTGATGTCACTGACCATGTCATGAGTGATGTAATATGTGACGTCATCAGCAGTGCATTATGGGGGCACGAGTTATAGTTAGCTGAACTAACTATAACGGGGAATTTCACGGGTTTTGTACGAGTGAAATGTCCAACTAACTATAACTGTCCCTAAAACCTATGGTTTTTTCAGTGAATATATATATATATATATATATATATATATATATATATATATAGATATATATATATATATAGATATAGATATATATATATATATATATATATATTCACTGAAAAAGCAAAGGTTATAGAGACATTATATTTAGGCTCAGATTTCATTTGTACAAATCCATAGAAATTCAGCAGTTATAGTTACCTAAGCTAGCTATAACTTATGCCCCTGCAATGCACTGATTATGACCTCACATAGTACATCACTCCTGACATGGTCAGTGACATCACTGATGACATCACATAACATTTCAAATGACATCACTGGTGACAGACCTGATAACATAATCCAGTGAATGTGAAGTATGGTAAGATACTACAAAATGTTAACTTAGTAAACTTTGGGGTAGATTTACTAACATTTTGTACTGGGTTATGTCACAAAAGTGATGCCATTCTGCACAAAATGCTTTTTTCCCAATTTATATTTCAGAGCAAAACTTGTTTTACACTGGAAAGTACCCCTAAAGTGATGCAAAGCAGCACAAAGCACTGCTTTGCATTACTTAGCACCAAGGGGGCATTACATGGGTGGTATATATACGTTCCCATGCTACCACCCATGCCTTTTGACACAAAACCCTTTCTACAAGCAATAGTAGGCAGGGTTTAGCACCAAAAGCTAAAGCCATTCAAAAGGAGGCATTAAGAGAAGAAATGTTTTTATTTTGCCTTACTTTCCCAACTTTGCATGCGTGCCTCACTGAGCAGCACACATGCAAAGTAGGAAAAGTTTTAAAGTGTGACTACATGTAGTATTTTGAACTGGAAGGGTACCGTTCCACTACAAAACCTATGGTAAACTCAGGCAGGTACCCTAGGGAGGTGAGGAGAGAGCCATATCTCTGTAGATATGGTGCTTTCCTTCTCCCTTCCTGTCAGGCAACCCAGCGCAACATTGTTGGCTGCTGCTCTGCAAGTTTTTTGTAAATCTGGGCCTGAGTGTACTACTGAGTGATACTATTCGTAACACATATTGTGTGAGTGACTGTGTGACTGTGTGTATCCATGTGTTAGTAGCTGTCTAAGTGGCTCTATGGGTGCATGAGTGGTAGTATGGGTGAGTGAGTGGCTGTATTGGTGTGAGTGACTGTGTGTGGATGCGTGGGTTAGTAAGTGGGTGTGTCAGTGGTATATGGGTGAGTGACTGGGTATGTGAGAGGCTGTATAGGTGATTGATGGGGTGTTTGAGTGGCTGTATGGGTGAGTGACTGGGTGCATTAGTGCTCTATGGGTGAGTGAGTGGGTGTGTGAGTGACTGTATGGGTGAGTGAGTAAATGCAAAAGTGGCTCTATGGATGAGTGTGTTCCTGTGTTAGTGACTGTATGGGTGAATGAGTAGGTGTGTGAGTAGCTATATGGATGACTGACTCAGAATGTGAGTGGCTGTATGGGTGATTTAGTGGTTGTGTGAGTGGGTGCATGGGGGAATGGATGTGTGAATGGCTCAATGGATCAGTGAGTAAGTGTGTGAGTGCTTGTATGGGTCTGTGAATGGGTATATAATTGGCTGTGTGGGAGTGGGTATATGAGACTTTCGATGGGGTTGTGAGTTGGTATGTGAGTGGTTCTGTAGATGATGCCATCAGTGATGTCATTTGAGATTTCACCTGTGATGTCATGAGTGATGTCACTGACCATGTCATGAGTGATGTAATGTGAGATCATAAGCAGTGCATTGCAAGGGCATAAGTTATAAGTTAACTCATTAACTATAAGTGCTGAATTTCACTGGTTTCGTACAAGTGAAACCTGAGCCTAACTAGAACCGCACTGTAAACTTTGTTTTTTCAGAGAATTTCTTACGTTTTTTACATTCTATTTCCTAACTATAACGTCCCTGTACCCTTTGTTTTTTTCAGTGAATGTCTAAGGTATTTTGAAGGTATTTGCTGTCTATAACATCCCTGTAACCTGTGTTTTTTTGTGTGAATTTCTATGTTTTTTAATGTTATTTCCTAACTATAGCATCCCTATAACCTTTGGTTTTTTAAGTGAATTTCCAAGGTTTTTAACATTTTATTTCCTAATGATAGCCTGTAACCTTTGAAAGTGAGTGTGTGCATGAATGCATGAGTGTCTCAGTGGGTGTGTGAGTGTCTCAATGGGTGTGTGAGCATCTAAGTAGATCTGAGAGTGACTGCATAAGGGTTTCACTGGGAGTGTGAGAGGATGCATGAGTGTCTTAGTGGGTCTGGAAGTGGGTGTGTAAGTGCCTGAATGGGTGTCTGGGTGTGTGCGTGAGTGTCTGAGTGAGTCTGTGAGTGAGTACATGCATCTCTGAGTAGGTCTGTATGTGAGTGAATGAGTCTCTGAGTGGGTCTGTGATTTAGAGTGTGAGTCTCCGAGTGGGTCTGTGAGTAGATGTGTGAGTCCCTGAGTGGGTTTATGAGTGGTAAGTGAGTGTCTGAGTGGGTCTGTGAGTGGGCAAATAAGTGTCTGAGTGGGTCTGTAAGTGGGTGCATGAGTCTCTGAGAGGGTCTGTGAGTGGGTGTGCAAGTGCCTTATTAGATCTGTTAGTGGGTGTGTGAGTCTCTCAGTGGATCTGTGAGTGGATGCAGTAGTGTCTGAGTGGGTTTTGTGACTGTCTGAGTTGGTCTGTGAGTGCCTGCCTGAGCCTCTCAGTGGGTGAGTCGGTGCATGTGTGTCTGAGTGGATCTGTGAGTGGCTGCGCAAGTCTCTGAGTTGGTTTTTGAGGCGGTGCGTGAGTGTCTGAATGGGTCTGTGAGTGTGTGCGTGAGTGTCTGAGTGGGTCTGTGAGTGGGTAAATACGTGTCTGAGTGGGTCTGTGAGTGGGTGCATGAGTCTCTGAGAGGGTCTGTGAGTGGGTGTGCAAGTGCCTTATTAGATCTGTTAGTGGGTGTGTGAGTCTCTCAGTGGATCTGTGAGTGGATGCATGAGTGTCTGAGTGGGTTTTGTGACTGTCTGAGTTGGTCTGTGAGTGCCTGCATGAGCCTCTCAGTGGGTGAGTGGGTGCATGTGTGTCTGAGTGGATCTGTGAGTGGCTGCGCAAGTCTCTGAGTTGGTTTTTGAGGCAGTGCGTGAGTGTCTGAATGGGTCTGTGAGTGTGGGCAAGAGTGTCTGAATAGGTCTGTGAGTGGGTGCAAGAGCCTCTGAGTGAGTGAATGGGTGGATGAGTGTCTGAGTGGGTCTGAAGTGAGTGCATACGTCGCTGACTTGGTCTGTGAGTGGGTGTGTGAATCTTTGAGTGGGTCTGTGAGTACATGTGTGAGTGTCTGAGTGGGCCTGTGACTGGGTGTGTGAGTGTCTGAGTGGCCCTGTGACTGGGTGTGTGAGTGTCTGAGTGGGTCTGTAAGTGCATGCATTAGTGAGCGAGTGAGTGTGTGAATGTATTTTTTTATTTCATTTGGCAAGGTTTGTGACTCTGCCACAAATCTTCATGGGGGCTACACTGAGTTTCGTGGTGTGTCCATAACTTCAACCATGTTGACAAAAAAACTGTTTGGGACATTTTCATACTCATAAGGGGTCTCTCAGGACACACCTACAATGCACCCATGGGGTCTGTGTACCCCTACCCTGACCCCTTCTATAATTTCCAATCTGTTTTTACCCCAACACGGTCCCAGTTTACAAAATGGCAGCCAGAACTTTCTACACAGGTTGCAGCCAACCAATCACAGCACTTCTCCTGGTGCGAGGGTTTGAAAAGCTCCACATAGGTGTTGCAAAGGATCCATGCTTCTATATATGCAAATGTTGACTTCTTTTAATATCTCAAATCCTACTGAATGGATGTACACCATTTCATAAAAAGGTTGCTCTCTGGTCCAACAGCTACCTTTCTGCCAAATTTGGTGTAATTCTGTTCAGGGGTTCGGGCTGTAGTTATGTCTAAAATTCCTATGGGAATTAACATGGTAAATGCCCATTTTTGGCACCCGCTTTTCCTCAGCCCTCGCTTAACAAACCAACCTGAAAATTTCCATACACAACTAGACTCACTGGCACACTTTGGTTGGAAAATTTGTGAAGATTCATCAAACTGTGCCAAAAATATAGGCAAGTCAAAAAACGCTTTGTCTATGGAAACTAGGTCCTACCTATAACTACCTACTGGGGGCTGCCAGTGCATAGTTTTAGATATTTAAAAAGGGATGGATCTATGGTTTTAATTGCATATTCAAGCAAAAATTTGATGCAACCACAAACTAGAATCCAATAGACTACAAAAGTATTTTTTCTATGTTTACATGACTGATAAATGTAAATTGTAGCACATGTCACTTTAAAAAGAAAAAAACCTGTATTTAAATGAACCACCCACCGTGTAGCGCGTCATGTGATCAAGATCCCTGTTGGGATCGAAACGCGTCATGCTGATGGAGTTGTTGGATATTCGAGCTGAATAAAATCTAAAGCTGCACCAAATTGTGGTCCGTACTCCATTCATGCGCAGAGGCGAAGAGGCTGTGAGAGGAGTTTGCTATATAAATATAACCGGTTCGGATTCCTCCGGTTAACTACGGACCCCCTCAGACATTGGGCATTGGCCGCCATCAAAGGATCCAGGCTTGGGCTCAAGCCAAATTTGTTTCAATCCAGGAGGATTATCGGCGGCAGGCCCCCCAGCGCGACTGAAGTGAACTTCCTACAGCCACGTTGAAGGTAAGCGAACAGGGGTCGGAGGACTCTTGGGGCGCAATTGCCTAGTGGAGTGTAGCTGTCACTAAATTAATGGAGCAGCTGGGTACGGAGGTATGCCATAAATACGAAGGGAGCTGGGATATAAGTTAAGCCGGCTTGCCCGGGAGTATTTACACAATTTAAAAATTGACTCGTAAACAACACCATGTCAGCCGACGCACTAAAGGAAAGAGAAGAAGTGGCGAAGGATATGTTTAACGACAGCAGTACATCAATGAGGGACTTCAGCACCCACAATGCACCATCTGGGTCATGCCACATCAGCCTCAGGGACAAAGTGAGGCAACTCGAGAAACTGATGAGAACAGAACACAGCAAGTGGTGGGAGGCGAAGTCCCTCCAAAGATATCTTGACGTGGGCGAGTCCCTCGTGGACTCCGAACTTTACTAGCCCCTAGTTATGAAAACCCCGACAAATCAATGATGAAAGAATGGGCGGAAACCAACTTAGAATCTTCAAGGCGACTTATCATAATCTTGGTTAAATACGCGGACACTGATCGGGCAAGAATCCAAATTGAGATAGAAGCCCTCAATGACGAACTGAGTAAAATGGGGCAACAAGAGGAATTGAATAAACTCAAAGAGGATATGTTCAAAAGGCTCACAAAAGATGAAGCAAAAATAAGAGAAAGAAAGGCGTTTAGATTCCATCGCGACCGCATGGACTACGAATGCGGTCGCGTGTTTACATTTGCCAAGAAATACGATAAATAAAAATATCAAAACACGGAGGAACAGCCTATGGGCTCCAAACCGGACAGCCTGAGCAAAGAAAAATCCCTGAGGCAGTATCCACTCCGGACCTCAGTTCAGCTCCCGAGAGTGAAACCGAATTGGAGGAAAGACAACTAGCAATGAAACAAGTCCCAGCTAACTTTTCCTTGGCAGACGAAGTGGATTTTTATGCATCGAACGCAGGGACACCCTGCGTCCACGAAATCCAAACAGACAAGCAGGAACTCAACTATTAAACGTAGGGAGAGACGGCAAGCCAAACGAAACGAACAGCAGCCAAAACAAAAACAGAAGAGACAACCAAGGCACAATTGGAGGCGGTAGAAGAAATTCAAACCATCAGAAATCAAACAATTATTAATTTGACTGATGTTACCCTCAATGCGGCAGAGAAACAACTATTGGCATTGGGTTTGTCGTACTGCCCGGAAAGTTCCTTTAACTATGCTGCTACTAGACTAGATCTGTTTAAAAGCATAAGGAAGCTAAAACTTAAAAAACACTTTATCTTACAGGATCAGACCAATATACAAACTATGGATAGTCAATTAATCAATTCTCCGCCAGCCGGTTTGACAGCAACGGATATACCAACCCTGCAAGTTTTACAGGAGTTAGCCATTGAGAGTGACACTGTAACCCAGAACAGAGTACATTTGACTAGTGAATCTGAGCATCAGAGGTGCATAACACCTTTTAAACCCCGCTCCACTTTCAATCCGATTACTCTTCGAGATTCGATCGATATATTCAATGAACAGGTTACGACCAACATCAAAAAACTTAACCATGTTGTAAATGCCAAATCGAAAGCTAACACAAACAAACAAGAGTTGCAATACTACCAATTAATGAGTAAATTGAAAAAGAACAAAGACATAATCATCCGGAATTCAGATAAAGGTGGAAACCTTGTACTTTGGAACAAGAAGGAGTACATTGAGGAAGCAATGACACAACTAAGGGACAGGGAATGCTACCATCGCTGTGACCAGCTAACCCTGAAAAATATGTATAATAACTATGGAATGAAGCTTGTAGCATGGAAGAATGCTGGACTTTTAACAACAGATGAATATACATTTTTGAAAAATGACAATCCCGTGATCCCTATTTTGTACTTCATACCCAAGGTCCATAAGAATCCCCTCAAGCCCCCAGGTAGACCGATTATTTCAGCCCGCAACAGCCTTTTAGAGAAGACCTCACAATACGTGGACTTTTTCCTTCAAAGCCATGTAAAAGGGCTGCCCTCCTACATCAGAGATACCGGGGATTTCCTGTCCAAAACTCAAAACATTGAATGGCAAGAAGACTATCTGCTCATTACATTAGATGTTACATCATTGTATACCTCTATTAAACATCAGGATGGGCTAAAAGCATTAAGACACTATCTGGCACACAGAGGGCCTGCTTTTGAGCAACACAGTGCTATGTTGGTCAATATGGTGGACTTTTGTCTTAACAACAATGTTTTTATATTTGATAATTATCTGTACCAACAACAACGTGGAGTGGCTATGGGGGCTAGCTTCTCCCCAGTTATGCCTGTATTCATATGGGATGGTGGGAGGAGCTGGTCCTCCATATAGAACACAAGACATACATGACCAACAATGTCAAAATATGGTATAGATATATTGACGACTTATTTATAGTCTGGAAAGGGACAGAAAATGATGCTGAGATGTTTGTACAAAACCTGAATGTCAACAATTTGAATTTACAGTTTACTGCCTCTATTAGTTCTGTAACTGTGAATTTTTTGGATGTGCAGATTTACATAAAAAATGGACAGATACATACTACACTGCATAGAAAACCCACTGCAGGCAACTCGGTGCTACATGCTAGTAGTGCCCACCCCAAACATTTAATTCAAAGCATACCATTTGGGGAGATGCTGCGGTTGAAGCGGATATGCAGCAACCAAGAGGATCTGAGGCAGGCACAAATGGCTAGTAGAAATAGATTCCTGGCACGGGGGTACTCCCCAAAATGCATTGATACAGCAATCCAAAAAAGTAATGATACCAGCAGGGTAAGTCTCCTAAGTAACCAAACTAAGCTCCATTTAGCTGACGGAAGTAAAAAGACACATTTAGATTTATTTTTGGATACAGCAAACAGGGCAAAACAATCAAAAAAATTATAGACAGAAATTGGCCCATAATTCTGGGAGATCCTGTGATTGGACAAATCTTACCTAAGAAAGCTGTGATAACATACAGCAGGGCACCATCTATGAGAGATACCTTGGTGCGAAATGACTTAGAGGGTTCGACCAAAGGGACATGGTTAAGTCAGCGCATGGGATTTTATAAATGCAAATCCTGTAAGGCATGCCAACATGGCATTAATGCGACTACATACAAGACCCCCTTTAGTCCTTGTGAAGTGCCCATCACCAAGGCTCTGTTTTGCAAAATGAATTATGTGATATATGTGCTGGAGTGCCCGTGTGGTCTCAAATATGTTGGCAGCACTATACTGGAGGGACACAAGAGGGTACTTCAGCACTTAAGGGCCATTAAGAATCATGATCAGTCGTACCCTGTGGCCCGACATTTTGAGGAGAAACATAATTCTGATCCAGTATTCTTGAAATACTTCCTAATAGACAGTGTCCCTAGCAAAAAGAGGGGAGGAGATCGAATCAAAGCCCTGCGCCAGTTAGAAACGAGATACATTTTAAATCTCGATACTAAACATCCGGGGGCCTGAATCAAACGGAAGATCTTTACACTTGCCTCTAAAATATAATCATTGGTAATGTTAGGGTGCCTGATTCAGAAGGCCATAGTCAAGATATCACTGAGCTGCTAATCGTTTTTAGAACTGCTTAGATCAAACACTAAGTTTTAGAATTTCTCACTGCTTTTTTAACTTTTTTACATTTACACACGGTTTTTTAGGTTGTATTTTAAGGGATACACGTTGGTTTTTAGCTATGCACTTTGCACTTTACACAAATTATATTTGCACTAATAGGATAATTTCAGTCGATCTGTTTACATAATAAATGTTTACATCTTTGTAGTACTGCAAGAACATTTGCACTTTAATAAACTGTTTTAACAGTTGACATATTGGTATTTAAACCTGGATGTCAGAAAACAACATGTAAAAATGAGGTTTTAATCTTATTTAATATTATGAGATTTTATAACAACTTCTTAAACATGTTATTTGGTGATTTATTTAAATATGTCTGTTTTAACAATGTTTGTTTAATATGCCTTTTAGATATTTAAAAGGGATGGTTCTATGGTTTTAATTGCATATTCAAGCAAAAGTTTGATGCAACCACAAACTAGAATCCAATAGACTACAAAAGTATTTTTTCTATGTTTACATGACTGATAAATGTAAATTGTAGCACATGTCACTTTAAAAAGAAAAAAACCTGTATTTAAATGAACCACCCACCGTGTAGCGCGTCATGTGATCAAGATCCCTGTTGGGATCGAAACGCGTCATGCTGATGGAGTTGTTGGATATACGAGCTGAATAAAATCGAAAGCTGCACCAAATTGTGGTCCGTACTCCATTCATGCGCAGAGGCGAAGAGGCTGCGAGAGGAGTTTGCTGTATATATATATATACTTGATACTGTTCAAATAATTGACATCTAAGGGAGTCATGTTTGGAATCTTTGGTATCAGGAACAATATTGTTGATATCATTGTGTATTTTAAAACACTGTTCTTTATAATTTATAATTAAGTTTGGTGTTTTTAAGCGCTCCTTTGTAATTTTGGTATTAATTGTCAAATGTTGAAAAAGGCACTTGCTTTTTTAACTTTGTATATGTTTCCTCCATGTCTATTGTTGGGTGCTTGTTGCCTATTGGTGTTTTTTCTGCACTTGTCACTTTAAATAATCCACACTCCTCTCCCAGCGTCATGTGATCAAGGCCTTCTGAAGGCCGAAACGCGTCATGGCGGACTCTATGGGCGTCTGAAAATAAAATTCTGTCGTACTTACAACTGGGTCTGTTTTCGTCTGTTGGTGAACTGCAGGATTGCGGTGGCGAAGTACTTTGCATTAATTTTACCGAGTTTGCTTCCTCGGTAACCAACAGACCCCTCCTTCGCTTTGGGCCGTGCAGCAGGAAGCAATTTTCCGGTGTGCCGGAAATGACTTTGGGTTCCTGTAAGGATTTGCTGCGGTAGCCCCCGGACTACGTTTCATTTACTCCTGCCGAGCAAGGGATTGACGCGGTTCGAGTCGGCTGACCCGGGCTTCGCCAGGCATCCCGCAGAGGTAGGGGGTTTGTTATTTGTCCGGTGAGGGAGTGTATTGGATCGAGACACGGGGATTCTTCCGAGTGTCTGGTTTCCTGGATTGATCGTTTAAGACAGCCAAAATGTCCGCCGACGCTGTGAGGAGTCGAGAAGAGGCTGCAATTGAAATGTTTGATGACTCGCCGGCTGGCGTTTCATCATTTACTGGGCAAGAGGCACCGTTACTAACTACTGGCAATAACATTAAAGACATGTTTAAGAAATTAGAAAAGTTAATGCGTGCCGAACAATCTAAATGGTGGGAGCACCGGTCTTTGTCACGATATTTGGAGGTGGGGCGCATTCCTCGTGGCTTACGTATCATGCTGGCCCCCAGTTACGAGAACCCTGACCCTAGTATGCTCTCTGAGTGGGCGGAATGTAATTTGGAGTCCTCACGTAAGTAGGTGATAATTCTGGTGAAATACGCAGAAAGCGATCGCGCTGCTCTGCAAATCAAGATTGATGAACTGAATGAAGATATCTGCAAAATAGCAACGTCAGAGAGCACCAAAAAACTATGTGAGGATATGACTAGCCGATTACAGAAAGAAGAAGCTATTATTAAAAAACGTAAGACTTACAAATTTCAAAGGGATAAGATTGATTACCAGCAGGGGCAGGTTTTCACATTTGCTAGGAAGTTTGATGCAATGAAGGCATCCAAAATACCTGTGCGACCTGCCATTCCAGAAGCTAGTACCAGCATTGCTCTTCCATCATCATCGTCCCTCTCTGATGTGAGTTCCGTGCCTGACAGTGAATCGGACAACGAAATGAGCCGCCAGAGAGCGGGGTTGGGGTTTACCAGGTTCTCCCTGGCGCAGGAGGTAGATTGTTTGCGCCAGGATCGAAGGGCCACCTTACGACCTCGAGAAATGGGGGCAACAACAAAAACAAACAGCGCCGGGAAAGACGGCAAAGTAACATCAAAAGACAAGCCAAACAGCAACAGGAAGGCCAACACCAACAGAAGATGGAACCGCAAATGAAGGTATCTAATTGCAATAAGGGCAAACATTTGACTCACAGTCTGTGATTAACTTGACTAATATGGTTTTGAGCCAAGCTGAATTACAAATTTTAACTTTGGGTTTGTCTTACTGCCCGGCCAGTAATTTCAACTATGCGCAGACACGCATTGATCTTTATAAATTCACAAGAAAGTTAAAATTGCGCAAATTCCATGCATTAAAGAAAAAAGATATCAGCAATGTCAACACTGATCTAAATCCAACCAGTAGTAGTCCATCAACCTTGACGGTCAATGACTTGGCACTATTACAGGATTTGCAACAATTACATAATGAAGATCCCAATAATGAGTTTACTGAGCCATTGGTTTTGTTGAATGCAGCGGGCAACACAGGTTTTAAACCCAAGTCTACTTTCACCCCTATAATGGTACACGATAACATTGATGTGTTTCACGAATTGACTACTGTTGAATTAAAACGTCTGTGCACTACCACGATGCAAGCAAAGTACAAACAAACGCCGCAGAACTATTGCTATGTTCAATTAAGGAAAAAGTTACAGGCAGGAGGTAATATCATAATACGCCAAGCTGACAAAGGGGGCAATGTTGTGCTATGGCCCCAGGATATGTACCTGGAGGAATCGGCTAACCATTTGAATGACAGACAATGTTATAAAAGGTGTGACATCGGGACTGTAAAAAAGTCATGGAATGAATTTTACATCAAACTTGTAGGTTGGAAGAGTGCAGGGTTATTGAGTCATGATGAATTTAAATTCTTAAAAAATGATCACCCTGTCATTCCGACCTTGTATTTCATTCCCAAGGTCCATAAAGATCTCCGTAAACCTCCAGGTAGACCCATCATTTCCGCCCGCAATAGCCTGCTAGAGAATGCCTCTAAGTACGTGGATGCATTCTTGCAAGAACATGTCAGGGCATTGCCTTCCTTCATCCAGGATACCAGCGATTTTTTGAGGAAAATCATGAATGTTACATGGCAAGATGACTATTGGTTAATTACTTTGGATGTTACTTCCCTGTACACATGTATAAACCATCAGGATGGTATTAAGGCGATCGATCATTATTTGTGCACTAGGCCCATCCAAATGCACAACCACAACAAAATGTTGCTTTCTATGATTTCCATCTGTCTTCACAACAATTTTTTCATGTTTTCACATCTGGTTTATCAGCAGATCAGGGGTGTTGCGATGGGGCCTGCTTTTCCCCCAGTTATGCTTGTTTGCATATGGGGCTGTGGGAGGAGCAGGTCCTTCATGGTCAGCACGCTGAGATCTTTGACAATTGTGTGGTCCATTGGTATAGATATATCGATGATATATTCTTGATTTGGAAGGGTTCTAAACAGCAGGCTCTCAATTTTGTTAATATGATCAACACCAATACTCTAAATCTGCATTTTTCAGAAAACATTAGCAATGAGAAGGTGTGTTTCTTGGATGTGGAGGTAGTCATCAACAACATGGCTATTGAGACTAGATTGTTTAGGAAGCCTACAGCCGGTAATACTGTGTTGCACGCTGCTAGCCACCACTCGGGTCACCTGATACGCAGCATTCCTTTTGGGGAAATGTTGCGTATCAGGCGGATCTGTGGTACACCTGATGAATGTAGGTTGGCCCAGCATGCTAGCGGCGACAGATTTTTGGCTAGGGGTTACACTGTCCAGATGGTCAACAAAGCCATCAATAAAGCCAATTGTATCTCCAGATTAGATGCTTTATCTGAAAAGTCTCTAAAAATCGACACTTCTTTAAACCTGGGAGATGCTCCGACTAGATTAATACTGACTTACAATCGACAACACTTGGCGCTCCGCAGGATTTTTAAGAGCAATTGGAATTTGATCCGCAATGACCCAGTTATTGGGGATTGCATGACATCAACGCCCAATATCACATTCAGGAAAGCTAGATCTATGAGCGATACATTAGTTAAAAGCAGTCCAGAACTGGTTGTGTCGAAATCATGGCTTAATACAAGAAAGGGATTCATTAAATGTGCCTCCTGTAAGGCCTGCAGACATGGCATAAGTAAAACATCATATAGAGTTCCCTTTCATGATATACCGGTTGCCATTAACAAATTCTTAACATGCAGGTCCGAGTTTGCGGTCTATGTGCTGGAGTGTCCTTGTGGCCTGCAATATGTTGGGAGTACCAAGTTGCAGGTTCACAAGCGGATACTCCAGCACATAAGAGCGATTCGCATTAGCGATGCTACCTACCCAGTGGCACGCCATTTCAAAGAGTCTCACAGTAATGACCCAGAGCTAATGAAATTTTTCGTGATTGACTCAATATTGCCCCTCAGAAGAGGAGGTAATCGTGAAGCTTTTCTTCGAGCATTAGAAACCAAATACATCTTGGAGCTCGATACAAAGATGCCCAATGGGCTTAATGCCAGTGAAGACTTTTATACATGCCTGTAAGTCAGCCATTTTATGGCATTCCAGTATTGTATTAGACTATTTTGCACATTTGCAGCCCTTCTGACTAAGTTTTTAACTTTTATATATTATTAACTTTTTCTACTTTTTTAGCTTGCTATTTTGCACAGGCACATTGTATTGCACTTTGTAGGATTTTTTTGCACTTTAACATATTCTCATGGAGGTTTGAATGGTGGCCCACTTGGGCGGAATTGTCTTGCATTAATTCTTTTTATACCATGATTTTTTAACTTGTATTTAAGCCTGAATGTCTGTGTCAGCAATTTTTGTATCAATGAGGGACTCAATTTATGTTTTTAAAAATACTACCATTGATATTTTTATTGCGATTGGCATGTATTTGAGCTATCAGGTAATTGTGATAATTTTGAATATTCATGAAATGGAGTATGATAGGACTTAGTGTTCTGCCGTCTTATTTTATGTATGTTTTTTAAGGAGTCGCTACCCACTTGGGTCTTGATACTGTTCAAATAATTGACATCTAAGGGAGTCATGTTTGGAATCTTTGGTATCAGGAACAATATTGTTGATATCATTGTGTATTTTAAAACACTGTTCTTTATAATTTATAATTAAGTTTGGTGTTTTTAAGCGCTCCTTTGTAATTTTGGTATTAATTGTCAAATGTTGAAAAAGGCACTTGCTTTTTTAACTTTGTATATGTTTCCTCCATGTCTATTGTTGGGTGCTTGTTGCCTATTGGTGTTTTTTTCTGCACTTGTCACTTTAAATAATCCACACTCCTCTCCCAGCGTCATGTGATCAAGGCCTTCTGAAGGTCGAAACGCGTCATGGCGGACTCTATGGGCGTCTGAAAATAAAATTCTGTCGTACTTACAACTGGGTCTGTTTTCGTCTGTTGGTGAACTGCAGGATTGCGGTGGCGAAGTACTTTGCATATATATATATATATATTGGGCTTAGGATTATCGTACAGTCCACCTTGCAAAATGAACTATGCGGATGTTCGTTTGGACACTTTTAGATTTGTGAGAAAACTCAAACTGAACAAGTTCCATATCTTACAACCCAAAAAGAAATTAACATCTGATCCACATGGAGCCATAGTAAATCCCTCGCTATTGACAGCTGGTGATTATAGCCTATTCCAAGATGCCTGGTCTCTTCAGAATGAACAGTTAGGTGAAATATCTGTTACAGATGTACAACTGCCTGATGAAGGAGAAACCTGTACTACGCCTTTCAAACCTAAATCTGTCTTCCAGCCAATCATGTTACATGATAATTTAGATGTATTTCATGATTTAGTTACCAGTGACTTGAAGAGATTGTACTTAGCAACCAACAGAGCTCGTCATGGTATAGATAAACAAAACTTGTGTTACAAACAACTAATGAAAAAAATACAAGCTGACAACAATATCATTGTACGACAAGCCGACAAAGGTGGAAACGTTGTATTGTGGCCACGCCAATTATACATGGAGGAAGCGGCACACCACTTGGCTGACCCGACATGTTACAGAAAAAGCAACATACATGTAGTAAAGGCAGCATGGAATGATCATTACCATAAACTTCTGGCTTGGAAAAGTACAGGATTAATCACGGATGATGAATATCGCTTTTTAAAAAAGGAACATCCCGTTATTCCTACCTTTTATCTCATACCAAAGATTCACAAAAGTATTGACAAGCCTCCTGGTAGACCCATTATTTTGGCCATAGACAGTATTATGGAGAATACTTCTAAATATGTTCATTTTTTTTATTTTTTTCTTCAAGACTGGGTCAAGCAGCTTGCATCTTTTGTACAGGATACATCTGATTTTTTACGTAAAATTGAACATGTGGTGTGGAGTTCTGATATGCTTTTAATAACTCTTGATGTGGCATCTCTCTACACCTCTATCAGACATTGTGATGGTTTGAAGGCTGTGGAATACTATTTGAATCGGCGTCCAATGAAATTTTTAAGCATAACAGAATGTTGACTTCAATGATATTGGCATGTTTAGAACAAAATTTCTTTTTGTTTAATAACCAGATTTATCAACAGATCAGGGGAGTCGCGATGGGGGCCTGCTTCTCCCCCAGTTATGCTTGTTTGCATATGGGGCTGTGGGAGGAGCAGGTCCTTTATGGACAATGTGAAGCGATAATGAAACAACATGTAGCGGTGTATTTACGTTACATTGATGATCTGTTTTTTATTTGGAGGGGTTCTGAGTCAAGCGCTAAGGAATTTGTAGATCGTATTAATGGCAATTGTCTCAACCTCCAATTTACATCTACTATCAATGCCGTATCTGTGTGCTTCTTAGATGTTGAAATACATGTGGATCATGAGCATTTGGCCACTAGATTGTTCAGAAAGCCTACTGCAGGCAATACGGTCTTGCATGCGACTAGCCACCATCCGTCCCACCTGATACGCAGCATCCCATATGGGGAGATGCTGCGCATCAGGCGGATCTGTAGTACGGATCTGGAATGCAGGGTTGCGCAGGCAGAATGCAAGCAGAGATTTTTGGCGAGAGGTTATGCACATAAGGCTTTGGATAGTGCCATGGATAAAACTATGAGACTGTCTAGAAAGGAGGCTTTAACCCCGAGAATCAAGCAGACGGCAGAGAACACGATGCCCATGTCTATTAATCCTAGGGTCATATTGACGTATAACTGTCAACATCAGGAACTTAGGAAAATCTTTTACCGGAACTGGAATTTGGTACAGGGGGATCCAGTTATTGGTTCGTTAGTTCCAAGGAAACCAGCTTTGACTTTTAGGAAAGCACCTTCCATGAGCAGTACCCTTGTGAGCAGTAGTCCTGAGATTCAGATTCCGACCACTTGGATGGCACAGTGCAAGGGGTTTAGGAAATGTTCCAGTTGTAAGGCTTGTAAATTCGGATGTAACAGAACTCAGTACAGTAGTCCTTTTAGGTCTGACCCGATTATGATAAATAAGAGGTTGACATGTAAGACTGAATTTGCGGTTTATGTGCTGGAGTGCCCTTGTGGATTGAGGTATATTGGTAGCACTAAGCTACCGGTCCACAAGAGGATACTCCAGCACATAAGGGCAATCAGTGGCAAAGACCAGGCCTACCCTGTCGCGCGGCATTTTGAGCAAAAACATGAGAGTAACCCTGTTTTGCTCCAGTATTTTGTAATAGATACGGTTCCAGCACTCAAACGAGGTGGAAACCGGGAGGCCAAATTGCGCCTCCTGGAAACCAGGTACATACTGGAACTCGACACTAAATCTCCTACAGGGTTAAATGCCAGTGCGGATTTTCATACATGTCTTTGAGTGGAGGAAACTGTTGAGCAATGATAATATGATGTGGATTTTTTATGTGTACTATATATTGGGATCAGCTGTAGTGTATACATTTTAGACATTTGAGTATTTTGCCTTGGAAATTTAAAATGTTGGTATTTTTTTGTATTTATTGTATAATTTTTTGTCATTTTTCTAGCACATATTTTTACCATGGATTTGCAATGTATGCAAGGTGCGGGAGATATGGGAAGGCCCACTGGGGCATTATCCTTTACTTTAAATGGCAGCAGAATCAGGGGTTGTGCTTTTAACATCAGCATAAACATAATCATGGACAAAGTTTGGTGAAAGTATATTACAGACAGAACAGAATTTTCTGATTGCACACTGTGTGTTTTATAAGAATCTTTTTAACACATAACAGTATATTTATTTATTTATATGGTGTTTATATACTTTTTGCTTATTTATTGAAGGCGCATCTAACTTTGCACATATTTATATATTCATATATTGTCATACATATATTTCTTCTGTAGTACTATGCTGCTGACAGTAACTCTATACTTTCTATGCATTTGCACTTTGACTGCATGTTGTCATTTCCTGGTACCTATCACTTTAAATGTCGTATCTCCATAATGCAATGCGTCATGTGATCAAGACCCGAGTGGGGGTCGAAACGCGTAATGGCGGACTTGCTGGCATTTTAATAAACAGCATTGGATTTGCACAAAGAACCTGGGGTCTGCTGTCGTCTTTTTAGGTCCGTGAGAGGCTTCTCTGGAGGACGAATCGAATATATATATATATATATATCGAAAACCGTGTCGTCTCCTCTGTCTTCAAAACAGCACACCACAGCCCCAAAATGCTTTCAAGCTGGTTTATTCAGCCAATACAACCCAACGCATTTCGGAGAACGAGTCTCTTGATCACGAGTAACATAGTTGCAGCACGCTGCGATTTAAATAAACATCACGTGTTGTTGTGGTATAATAGACAGTGTGAACAGACTCCATTCATCTCAGAAAACCATTACATATTAACATATGCAAACTCAGTATTATCGTCATATTGGTTGCAATCAATGTTATGGCGAAATCAATAAGCATTCCTTCAATATATGCGACATAAACATTTTTTAGACAGTGGTTGGTTCAGTTTCGATCACTTTTGTGCGCGTGAATGTCTCCATTCACCGCTAAAGTATTTTTCAACCTGAGACAACTTTATTATTCCCAGTTGTAACCACGGGTTAGTGACTAAACTGTAAATGTCTGTATCAGTCTGTCAGTTGGTGTGTAAGCGGTTGCATGGGTTGGTGAGTAGCTAAATGAGTGTCTATATGGGTTATTGATTGGTTGTCTGAGTATCTGTATGGGTGCCTGAGTATCTGTGTGGGTAGGTGAGGGGTATGTGACTCTGTGCATAGATGTGTGAGTGGGTGATTCACTGGGTGTATGGGTTCAAGAGTAAGACTGTGAGGGGCTGTATGGCTGGATGAGTGTGTGTATGGCTGTGTTGGTGAGTGAATGGATGTCTCAGTGGTACATGTGTGAGTATCTCCATATGTGAAAGGCAGTGTATGTGAGTTTTGAAGTATATAAATGACTATATGTGAGAGTGAGTGATTGTGATAGTGGCTGTATGAATGAGTGTGTGCTTGTATCAGTGATTGTATAAGAGAGTAAGTATGTGTTAGTATATGTATGAATAAGTGAGGTGGTGTGCGTATAACTGTATAGGTGAGTAAATGGGAGTGTGATTGATTCTTTGCATGACTGACTAGGTGTGTGAGTAAATCTATGGGTGAGTTGCGGTGTGTGAGTGTCTGTATAGGTGTATGAGTGCATATGATAGTGCTGTATTGATGAGTGACTGCATGTATGAGTGACTGTATGAGTGAATAAGTGGATGTGTGTGTAGACCTAGGAATCAGTGAGTGAGTATGTAGTAACTGGTATTGGTGTGTCTATGGTTTCGAAAACAGTAGTCTGTATTTTAGAGTGGGTGTATCAAAGGTTATATTAGGGTGTGAGGAGTTACATCAGATTATCACGTGGATGATGTCATTAGTGATGTCATTTGAGATGTCATCAGTGATGTCATCAGTGATGTCACTGACTATGTCATGAATGATATAATATGTGACGCCATCAGCAGTGCATTGCAGGGGCACGAGATATAGTTAGCTGAACTAACTATAACAGCCGAATTTCACTGGTTTTGTATGAGTGAAATGTCCAACTAATTTTAAAGGTTTTTTAAATGCTAATTTCTAACTATAACGTCCCTGAAATCTATGGTTTTTTCAGTGAATTTCAAAGGTTTTTTAAATGCTAATTTCTAACTATGCCTACAGAGGTAGGACATGTGAAGAAAGAGGAAGAAAGGCGCAGAAAGAAGCAAGAGATATGCAGAAAGAGGCAACAGAAGTCCAGAAAGATGAAGAAAGGTGCAGATAGACGCAAGAGATATGCAGAAAGAACCAACAGAGGTGCAGAAAGAGGCCTTGTTGCAAAGTCATCCTGTGCCCCCAACTTTTTGCTGACTGGTACTGGTGGTAACTGACTGACTAACCAGGCCCAGAGCCAGTGCTATCCTGAAAGACACTTAGAATACAGTTAAAACACCTGCATACACTAGGGTACACTATGGGTTGGGGTACCCCTGTGATTGGCATGACCTCCCCTGTAAGGCCCTAGTATATAATAGGGCAAGGGGATTAAAACTACCTCTAAGTCAGAGGTGCAGAAAGATGCTTCTTTAAGTAGTAGTCACGTTTGCAGAGTGGTGGAGAAAGGGTGCTGGGCCTCCGACCTGCTCTCATGAATTCCGCTGCGTAGGACTTACAGGAAGTACCAGGAGGGTTTCTTGGCCCCCAAAGTCCCTCAGGAGAAAATTGGACTTCATCCCCCATCCCGTAGTCTGCCAGGAGGCGCGTTTGCAGAGTGGTGGAGAAAAAGTGGCAATGCTTCCGAAGACGTCTTAGCAATCCCACTGTGTGGGACTTACTGGAGGTAACAAGAGGGGTAGTTGGCCCCCAAGGACATCCCTGGGGGCCAACTACCCCTCCTATTACCTCCAGTAAGTCCTACACAGCAGGATTGCTAAGTTCTTATAGCAGGCCACGCCCCCTTTGCCCACCACTGTGCAAACGTGCTCCCTGGTGCGCTCTTGGATGGGGATTGAAGACCCCTTCGCTGCTGGGGGTTCTTTAGGGGCCAACTAGCCTACCTCTTACCTCCCGTAATCCCCACACAGTGGGATTGCTGAGAGGTGGACACAGGCCATGCCCCCTTTCTCCACCACTCTGCAGACGCACCTCCTGGCGCGTTCTGGGTTGGGGGATTAAGTCCCCTTGAATCCTGAGGGTCCCTGTGGGCCAACTAGCCCACCAGGTATCTCCAGTAAGCGCCACAGAGCTGCATTGCAGAGAGGTGGTCTGAGGCCATGCCCCTCTTTACACCACTCTGCAAATGCAGCTCCTGGCACAGTTCAGGCTGTAGCCTGTTCCAATTTTTCCTATGGAAATTACCATGGGGAAATTGATTTTTTGACCTCTATTTTTTTATTTTCTCCGCAACTACTGAACGGATTTACACCATTTAAAAAAAATGGCGCTTTCTGAACCAAGCACTTCCTTTTTGCCAAATTTGGTGTAATTCCGTTCAGCAGTTCGGGCTGTAGCCGTGTCTAAAGTTTCCTATGGGAATTAACGTGGAGAAAACATGTTTTGGGACCCCCCTTTTTTCTCGGCCCCCGCTTGACGAATCACCCCGAAACTTTTAAGACAGGAGCTGACCGGAGCGCCCCATTAGTTTTGAAAATTTCGCGAAGATTCGTCAACCGGCGCCAGAGATATTGGCAAATCAATTAACTCTTTTCCTATGGAAAATAGGTCCTAACTATACCTACTGGCAACTGCCAGTAGGTAATATATATATATATTGAGAAAGGCAGTCGCTGAAACACGTCTTTATTGTTCGTGTTTTATGTGCCAATAAACTTGGTCACACAGTCCCCCATGAGTGCTGTACTTTGTACTATGGAGCAGTGATATATATATATATATATATATATATATACATATACATATACATATATATATATATACATATATATTATATATATATATTATCTACTGGCGGTCGCCAGTAGATAGTTATAGTTAGGACCTAGTTTCCATAGGAAAAGCGTTTTTTGTTTTCCCAATAACTTTGGCGCCGGATGACGAATCATCACGAAATTTTCAAAACTAGTGGGGTGCTCCAGTCAGCTCCTGTCTTGAAATTTTCGGGGTGATTCGGCAAGCGGGGGCCGAGAAAAAAGGGGGGTCCCAAAACATGTTTTCTCCATGTTAATTCCCATAGGAAACTTTAGACACGGCTACAGCCCGAACTGCTGAACGGAATTACACCAAATTTGGCAAAAAGGTAGTGCTTGGTTCAGAAGGCACCCTTTTTTTTAAATGGTGTAAATACGTTCCGTAGTTGCGGAGAAAATCAAAAAATAGAGGTCAAAAAATCAATTTCCCATAGGAAACTTTAGACACTGTTACATCCAAAACTGCTGAACGGAATTACACCAAATTTGGCAAAAAAGTAGTGCTTGGTTCAGAAGGCACCCTTTTTTTTAAATTGTGTAAATCCGTTCAGTAGTTCCTGAGAAATTCAAAAAATAAAAGTTTCGATTTCTATGGCCGCGGTGGATCCGCGCACCCTCCCGATCACGAGCTTCATGCTAATTGGCTGTCAACACTCCAAACCAGGAAGTGTTGGCAGCCATCTTGTGCCTCGGCAACCGAGGCACAAGAAAACAGAAAAACTAAGGCGCAAAACAAGAAAAGGGGCAGGGTAGAAACACCCTGACCCCTAGGCCTGCTCAGGGGTCCCACAAGGACCCCCAGGGCCCAAAAAGCATTTTTTTTTTTTTTAAATCGGCCGAATTTGCGCTGGGTGCGCGAATCCGGCCGTGAAAATAAAAAAAAAACAAAGCGCAGGCTCCCGCGCTTTGTTTAATTGAAGCCCCCGGGTGGGCCAGGTCCCGGGCGCAGTAAAAAAATGTGTGGGGGGGCCCCAATCCTCCCACACTGCCCCGGGGACCGCCACCCCCGGGGCTTCGCGACAATATTTGTGGGGGCACACGGCCCCCCGCAGCCCCGGGGACCGCCACCCCCGTGGCTTCTTTTTGTTTTAAAAAATATACCTGTGTGGGGGGGCTCGAGCCCCCCCACACGCCTGGGGGCCGCCACCTCCCCGGGGAACTAATATTTAAATTTGAGGGTCCGTAACGGACCCCCGAGCCCCGGGGACCACTACCTCCCCAGGGCTGTGCAAGTGAAGGGAGGGGGGCCGCGCTGCAGAGAGGTGGTGCAGGCCATGCCCCTTTTTACATCTCTTTGCAACGAAGCTCTGTGGCACTTACTGGAGATACCTGGTGGGCTAGTTGGACCCCAGGGACCCTCAGGATTCAAGGGGACTTTATCCCACAACTTAAAACGCGCCACGGGGCGCGTTTGCACAATGGGGAAGGGAGGGGGCGGGGCCTGAGGCACGATTGCGTCTTGTTTGCACACATGTCACCTCAGGCCCCCCGTCCCTTCACCACTGTGCAAACGCGCCCCGGGGCACGTTTTAAGAGGAAGTTTTAATCCCCCTGCCCTATTATGTACTAGGGCCTTACAGAGGAGGTCATGCTAATGACAGGGGTACCCCAACGCATAGGGTTCCCTAGTGTATGTAGGTGTTTTCAATGTATTCTGAGGGGTCGATTCCGATCCCGGTCGGAGACGCACCTAATACCATTCGGCCGGGAAAAAGCCAGGCGAATGCCTGTTTCCCGACCGATTCGCACATACGTCCGAACGAGCAAGTACGATGCACACAACTGCCCAAATCCCGACCCAGTCGTACTCACCCAATACAGGTCCTGTTCTCCGACCGATGCGGATCCGGAAACGCAGAATCGAGTCGCACGGAAGCCAAAATGCAGCCCCGTCCGGCCGGACAAGTACGATGCGCTTTCCGTACGCGCCGAACCCGTCGCTACGCACGGCACGTCAAAGCATCCGGGAGAGGCGTACATAAGCTCCGATTCGTGCCACAAGAGGATCCACGGCTACGAGATGAACACGCCAGCGACGAGGACGAGGCGAAGCAAAGAGAAAGACGAACGAGACGAACCAACCATGAATCCCATCGCGCAGGTCCTACCAATACTCTACATCTATTACCGGAACAGGCACGGACGCGTACGGCGCAGAAGGTAAGTCAGACACCAACCACAAAAACAAACTACACGTACCCGACATATCACACACACACAGAGGGATGCAGAAATTACTTACACCAGCAACAGCAGCACCATAGGGGCGGGATGGCCATCACCAATGACACTTATACACATAGGGGCCTGGATGCCAACAACTAACACCACCCATACCGAGGGGGTGCTAGATGCCTGTCACTCCTACCACCTCTACCCATGGGGGCTGGATGCCCACCACCACTACCACCCCTACTCAGGGGGTGCCAGATGCCTACCACTACTACCACCTCTACCCATGGGGGCTGGATGCCTACCACTACTACCACCTCTACCCATGGGGGCTGGATGGCTGTTGCTACTACCACCTCTACCCATGGGTGCCATATGCCTACCACTACTACCACCTCTACCCATGGGGGGCTGGATGCCCACCACCACTACCACCCCTACTCAGGGGTGCCAGATGCCTACCACTACTACCACCTCTACCCATGGGGGCTGGATGCCTGTCGCTACTACCACCTCTACCCATGGGGTGCAGGATGCCTACCACCACTACCACCTCTACCCATGGGGGGCTGGATGCCTACCACTACTACCACCTCTACCCATGGGGGGCTGGATGCCTGTCACTACTACCACCTCTACCCATGGGGGCTGGATGCCTGTCACTACTACCACCTCTACCCATGGGGGCTGGATGCCTGTCACTACTACCACCTCTACCCATGGGGGGCTGGATGCCTGTCACTACTACCACCCCTACCCATGGGGGGCTGGATGCCTACCACTACTACCACCTCTACCCATGGGGGCTGGATGCCTGTCACTACTACCACCTCTACCCATGGGGGCTGGATGCCTGTCACTACTACCACCTCTACCCATGGGGTGCAGGATGCCTACCACCACTACCACCTCTACCCATGGGGGCTGGATGCCTACCACTACTACCACCTCTACCCATGGGGGGCTGGATGCCTGTCACTACTACCACCTCTACCCATGGGGTGCAGGATGCCTACCACCACTACCACCTCTACCCATGGGGGGCTGGATGCCTACCACTACTACCACCTCTACCCATGGGGGCTGGATGCCTGTCACTACTACCACCTCTACCCATGGGGGGCTGGATGCCTGTTACTACTACCACCTCTACCCATGGGGGCTGGATGCCTGTCACTACTACCACCTCTACCCATGGGGGCAGGATGCCTACCACCACTACCACCCCTATTCAGGGCGTGCCAGATGCCTACCACTACTACCACCTCTACCCATGGGTGCCAGATGCCTACCACTACTACCACCTCTACCCATGGGTGCCAGATGCCTACCACTACTACCACCTCTACCCATGGGGGGCTGGATGCCTACCACTACTACCACCTCTACCCATGGGGGGCTGGATGTCTGTCACTACTACCACCTCTACCCATGGGGGCTGGATGCCTGTCACTACTACCACCTCTACCCATGGGGTGCAGGATGCCTACCACTACTACCACCTCTACCCATGGGGGCTGGATGCCTACCACTACTACCACCTCTACCCATGGGGGCTGGATGTCTGTCACTACTACCACCTCTACCCATGGGGGGCTGGATGCCTGTCACTACTACCACCTCTACCCATGGGGGCAGGATGCCTACCACCACTACCACCCCTACTCAGGGCGTGCCAGATGCCTACCACTACTACCACCTCTACCCATGGGTGCCAGATGCCTACCACTACTACCACCTCTACCCATGGGTGCCAGATGCCTACCACTACTACCACCTCTACCCATGGGGGCTGGATGCCTGTCACTACTACCACCTCTACCCATGGGGTGCAGGATGCATACCACCACTACCACCCCTACTCAGGGGTGCCAGATGCCTACCACTACTACCACCTCTACCCATGGGGGCAGGATGCCTGTCACTACTACCACCTCTACCCATGGGGGGCTGGATGCCTGTCACTACTACCACCTCTACCCATGGGGTGCAGGATGCCTACCACCACTACCACCTCTACCAATGGGGGCTGGATGCCTACCACTACTACCACCTCTACCCATGGGGGCTGGATGCCTGTCACTACTACCACCTCTACCCATGGGGGCTGGATGCCTGTCACTACTACCACCCCTACCCATGGGGGCTGGATGCCTACCACTACTACCACCTCTACCCATGGGGGGCGGATGCCTGTCACTACTACCACCTCTACCCATGGGGGCTGGATGCCTGTCACTACTACCACCTCTACCCATGGGGTGCAGGATGCCTACCACCACTACCACCTCTACCCATGGGGGCTGGATGCCTACCACTACTACCACCTCTACCCATGGGGGCTGGATGCCTGTCACTACTACCACCTCTACCCATGGGGTGCAGGATGCCTACCACCACTACCACCTCTACCCATGGGGGGCTGGATGCCTACCACTACTACCACCTCTACCCATGGGGGCTGGGTGCCTGTCACTACTACCACCTCTACCCATGGGGGCTGGATGCATGTCACTACTACCACCTCTACCCATGGGGGCTGGATGCCTGTCACTACTACCACCTCTACCCATGGGGGGCAGGATGCCTACCACCCCTACTCAGGGCATGCCAGATGCCTACCACTACTACCACCTCTACCCATGGGTGCCAGATGCCTACCACTACTACCACCTCTACCCATGGGTGCCAGATGCCTACCACTACTACCACCTCTACCCATGGGGGGCTGGATGCCTACCACTACTACCACCTCTACCCATGGGGGGCTGGATGCCTGTCACTACTACCACCTCTACCCATGGGGGGCTGGATGCCTGTCACTACTACCACCTCAACCCATGGGGTGCAGGATGCCTACCACCACTACCACCTCTACCCATGGGGGGCTGGATGCCTACCACTACTACCACCTCTACCCATGGGGGGCTGGATGCCTGTCACTACTACCACCTCTACCCATGGGGGGCTGGATGCCTGTCACTACTACCACCTCTACCCATGGGGGGCTGGATGCCTGTCACTACTACCACCTCTACCCATGGGGGGCAGGATGCCTACCACCACTACTACCCCTACTCAGGGCGTGCCAGATGCCTACCACTACTACCACCTCTACCCATGGGTGCCAGATGCCTACCACTACTACCACCTCTACCCATGGGTGCCAGATGCCTACCACTACTACCACCTCTACCCATGGGGGCTGGATGCCTGTCACTACTACCACCTCTACCCATGGGGTGCATGATGCCTACCACCACTACCACCTCTACCCATGGGGGCTGGATGCCTACCACTACTACCACCTCTACCCATGGGGGGCTGGATGCCTGTCACTACTACCACCTCTACCCAAGGGGGGCTGGATGCCTGTCACTACTACCACCTCTACCCATGGGGGGCTGGATGCCTGTCACTACTACCACCTCTACCCATGGGGGGCAGGATGGCTACCACCACTACCACCCCTACTCAGGGCATGCCAGATGCCTACCACTACTACCACCTCTACCCATGGGTGCCAGATGCCTACCACTACTACCACTTCTACCCATGGGTGCCAGATGCCTACCACTACTACCACCTCTACCCATGGGGGGCAGGAAGCCTACCACCAACAACACCCCCACTCACAGGATGGCTAATGCATGACACAACAAGCACACACCAACAGAAGGAATGCAACAAAAAGACATCCCCCCCAACACCATGCCAAGCGTGTGTAGACTGTGTCAAATGCCTACAACACTGAACATGACTTTGAACATACAATGTGACCCCCTATCACATGTGTCACACATAAATGTGTGTGGCCCCCACAATGCAAGCAGACCATGACCACTGTGGCAATGGGGTCCAACCCCCATCATCACAGTGCCCAAAAGGTAAGTGTGGGGTCCATAGCTGAAGCACATTTTGCACATTGTGGCAATGGGGTCTAAACCCCCATCATCACAGTGACCATAAGGTAAGTGTGGGGTCCATAGCTGAAGCACATTTTGAACATTGTGGCAATGGGGTCCAACCCCCATCATCACAGTGACCAAAATCTAAGTGTGGGGTCCATAGCTGAAGCACATTTTGCACATTGTGGCAATGGGGTCTAAACCCCCATCATCACAGTGACCAAAAGGTAAGTGTGGGGTCCATAGCTGAAGCACATTTTGCACATTGTGGCAATGGGGTCTAAACCCCCATCATCACAGTGACCAAAATGTAAGTGTTGACATTGAAAAAGCTGCAACTGCCAAACTGCATGGATGATTCCTGGTCACAGAACAACAAACACATCAGTGGCAAAGTAGTGCTTGTGTCCCATAGCAACATAGATTGGGGGAGGCAAACAGTGCAGTGCAAATAAGACATACCTTTGGCCATGTGCAGACAAACATCACCCATGGGGGCTGACACTGTCAACATCCATCAATGACACAATGACAGAAGTGACCATCATAATGCAGACCCACATATTTGCACCAATGGGCACACTAATGTAGATACCCTGTGGAGACTGTAGATGTGAGGTGAACAAATAACATACCATGGCAGCAATGGGACACACAAACAATGATCATTGTGCTGACTGATGACCTAGGAGTCCCAGGGACAGCAGGTGAAACCCACCAAACAACATACAGCCAATAGCACACTAAAGATATGCCAATGCAGTGGTTGAGATGCACAAACAGGCAGACCCACAATGCACATCAAACACAACAGGTGAGGGGGGCTGCCAGTGTCCCCAGGCAACCACACAACACATGATGAGGCCTCAATACCAATTACTCAGATGCACATACAGTGCCACACAAAAGTAACTCATGGATCCAAATCCCCTATGTGGGCAATCAGGCATTGTTAGATGAGAGGGAGCACAAATTACACATGTCACACAAGCTTGTAGGAACAGCAACTAACACAGCAAGAGACAGACCCACCACAGCACTACCCCCAGGGACCCCATATTGTGCTGACACTAGCCTGCATGATAATCCCACTGTGATGACAATGTTAGATGTCGTTCACACTGTGAACCCCAGCCATGTGTCCTGAGCAACTAACTACCATCACACCTACACAAGCTCCAATCAATCAGCACGGCCTGCCAGCCAAGGCCAATATGGAGGTAGGGGTCTGGCCGTGCAACAACTCACTTTTGCACACACTCAACACCACACACCCTGATCTCCACCAATGTGCAGCAGTGAAACTCACATGGACTGGTGACATTGCACATGCACCCATGACAATACCAGGGGTGGTGGTGGGAACCAAGGTGCAGAAACCCATCACCCATGGCCAGTCAACAAGACCTGTCAATGTCTGACACACAGCACAGTATGCTGTACATGGGCATGATGTGAAATCCACCACAATCAATCGGATCCTGGCCATAGTCACACACCAATGAAGAAGCCAAGGTGACACACGAAGAACACACGTACACAACTACCAACATTGCAGCTCTGACCCTGAGGAGTGGCAGCTGTCACACACACAACGTGTCACAATCACAGTAACCTAACACAAACTGTAAATCACATTACTTGTGTAAACAACAAGTGCCAAGGGGAATCCTGAATGTGTCCCATCTGCATTTGCCCGCATCCCCAGCACTGACAACAAAGACAACCTGGGATGACAACCTCATGAACATTAGTTTGCCATGCACCCACATCACAGAGAAACCAGGTCCAAGATGCTGGATGAACACAGAACAACTCAGCAAGCATCACAAACAGGAACATCCCTAGGGACACAGCCTGTGTAGGAAAAGGGAAGGGAACACGCACAGACATGCTTACACAACACAGGCCCACGCAATGTAACTAGATTACACACTGCCAGAGGGCACACCACTCCTGTGGACGGTCCGCTGTGCCAAACCTTGTCTGTGCACGACCCAAACATGTCAGCAGAACACTCCGTCAGTGAGTCAACAACCACAACACACAGAAGGCTCTGCTCACATCAGCCTGGGTACGGGGGTGTCACGTCAGTCATCTGCACACACACCAAACACGTGTCAAGCAAGTTGCACTGTATACACAGATGAGTCCTTCGACATTGATGTGCAAAACTGCATGTCCAGTGGAGCTGGGCACACAGTCAGGGAAATTGGAACATTGAACAGTGGTAAGCACACCAGATGTGCATCAGTGTAAGACAAAGATGTTCATTTACTAATGCAAAAAGGACATCCCTGTGTCAAATGCTGAACATTACACCCTCAGACTGTAGCAAAGGATGCCATAGATCCAGACTACAACAGGACACATATCCCATGGACCACATGGAGTCCATCACTGCAACACTTCATCATCCTGATGTGAACACTATTACAACTGCAAATGCAGGATGCTACTCATCCACATCATGTACATCAAAAGAAAACCCAAAAGTAAACAAAAAGAGGCTTTATTCAGCAAATGTCAGGGTAAAAACGGAAGTCCAAAAGAAACTAAGGCCAATGGCCAGTCCAAAATCACAGTACCAACTGGGTGAGAAGTGACAACTTGTCACACATTGCTTGCCTGCACTGGTACGGTTGGGGGACATCACCCTTGGAGGGGCATACAAGTGGCAGGCCAGGCACCGCAGGGACAGGATCAGGGGATGGCAGAGTGAGGCAGTGAAGGGGTGGTGGGTGCAGGAGTGTCACCGGCAACTGCAGTGGAGGTGTCTGACTCAGGGGGCCGGCACCACTGTGGTACACAAGTCAGTTGGTGTGGGTGCCGCAACCACTGCAGTGGGCTGGACTGATGTAGTGGACTGGGTACCCACTGCAGTGCCCGAGTCAGACGTGGTGGTTGTGGACTCCACTGCAGTGCATGACTCCAAGGGAGTGGAAGGGTGGGCAGATGAGGTGGGCAGGACAGAGGGGGACCCGGTCCCCACAACAGTGCCACTAACAGGCAGAGCGTCTGGGTTGGGGGTGGAAGAGCAAGTGGCAGGGGGAGGGCCTAAGCAGTCTGGGGATGCAGTATCGGTGTGTGGGGGAACCTGGGGCAGGTGTGTGGCGGGGGAACCTGTGCAGTGGTGGCCTGGGGGATGGAGGAGAGAGACTGGGCGCTGGAGCTGCGTGGTGGTGGTGGTGGGGTCTTGCTCTTCCTGCTCCGGGGGACTTACGAATGGGCTCCTGTGTCTGCCTGCGCCTGGGGGAGGGTGTCCGGGGGCGAGGGGCACTCCTCTCTGTGTCAGTGGACTTCCTCTTCCCCTGGTGTGCTGGGTCAGCAGGAATGGTGGGGAAGAGGCCGAGGTCACACAGGAAGACCTGCTGTGTATGTGGGGTAGCAGATGAGGCAAAGGAAGGGGTTTTGGAGGGAGAGGATTTGGAGGACTGCGGAGTGAATGTGGATACCTGTGTGTGTGTGTGTTCCCCATCCCCTGTGTCTGTGGTATCAGTTCCCTGAAGATGCTTGTGTGCACGTCTTGCCTTACTCTTGGGTGCGTCTGTGCTGCTCGTGTCTGTGTGTGTGGATGACTGTGCAGGTGTGCATGTGCTTTGGACAGGTAGGGGGCAGGAAGTGTGGATGGGGCAGAGGTGGGAGGGGTGAGGGACTGTTGGAGGAGGGACACTGCTGCCGTCAGGGAGGAGTCCATGGACCTATTGCTCCTCTGTAGGGCAGACATACCCGTCGAGATGCCCTCCATGAATGACACCAGCTGTGTCAACAGAGTGGTGTGTGCATGGAGGACACTCAGCATTGCTGTCTGCCCTACATGGAGCTGCCGAAGGAGGTACACAGACTCCTCACTCAGGGCAGCAGGGGACACAGGGGCAGAGGCTGCGGTGCCTGGCACGAAGGAGACACGCTCCTGAGCACAGGAGCCTCCACGGACCTCAGGAATGGGAGCCGATGGGAGGGCGGTGGTGGTGGTGGTGATGGTGGGGCCAGACAGACTAGCTGGCCTTTGGTGGCTGCCGAGACCCGCCTCCACAAGGGATTCATCCTCCGAGCTGCGGTGGTCCCCAGCTGAGGTGGATGGTGCTGAGGACTCCTCAGTGTGGCTCCCCTCACCCTCCGTGCCACTGGGTCCCTCTGACCACTCGTCCAATGCTGACCCAGTCTGGCTCCGCTGCTCCTCCTGGTCCGTGGAGCTGTCCCCTCCTGTGGCCGTGGATGTATCTGCAAACAATTAGGGAAATAGACAAACATCAGTCACCTGCACTGACCGCACACACCACAGTAAGTACAGCACATTACAGAGCAAGTCCTGGCATCCTTAGTTGAACATTGCCTAAAGTCCTCACACAGATTCGGGGAAGCCAATTGTCAGTCTGATGGTCAACCATGGGACTCACACCCCTCCTGCCCTTGCACCCATCTGTCTGGTGCCTGTCTGATAGTAAGACCCCAGTGTGGACACATGCACCACCTACACAGTTGTTGGACATTGCAGGGAACATGGTGAAGCATGTGAACATACACACATCACATCTCTTGCCACTGAGTCAGTGCAGGTGTCCGGATAAAGGGATGGCCAGATTCTAATTAGGAATGCATGTGATGCATACCAGCACCAGACACCATGATGCACCCATGTCCGGATAGTCAATGCCACAATGGGGTGCATGTTGCACATGTCACTCCCCTGCAGGATCAGTCCCAGGAAGTTGAATGCCATGACACAGGAATGCGTGCAAAGTCATACATTACTGTCTCAAGTCACATGGCCATGGCAGCCAGACAACAACAGTCTGCACTGTGTCACAATCCGAGGGCATGGGGAATGCAAGTTATGTGACTGACAAGTGCACATGTCCATCCCCCAAAAACCACATCATCTGTACTACTATTTGTCCACGTCATACCAACTGGACATATGGGGGACATGAAACACAACTCTCTGAACATGAGCACCTCACAGTGTGCTGTGAATGAAAATACAGCTGCTTGAAAGTCACAGTCGCAAACACCTGTGTGCACAGTCAAGTGATCAGACACCTATAAGTCACAGAAGTATCGTCTATCATGGTCACATCTCAGATGGCATGCTGAGCCCCAAACGATGAACATACCAGTAGTCCTGACAACGAAGACACAGCACAATGAGACAGAGGCAGACACCTGAGGGTACATTTCACTGACCACAACATGCCAGATGATACACAGGAGTGGGAGTACAGAGTGTATTGTATGCACTGGAGTAGGCATGACTGTCCAGCTCCACCTGTAAGAGGGATGAGTCCTGGACAGTAGGCAGGTGGCTAAGCATGTGTGACACACTGGATACACATACTCCTGAGGCCCAAATATTGTTCCCACCAGCAGCATGGGTGTGTGCCACATTCCCCAGGGACATGTGGTGAGTCAGAGCAGCAAGCGGACCACATATCAAAGTTACACGCAGATCACATGTCAGAACTTAGGCATTGTGTAAGCAATTGACCCACCCATGAATTGCACAACATAGTCACGGGAACAAATGCTGTCCCCCACCTTGAGCAAAGCAAAATGCAAGACACAGACCCCAAATTAGACAATTTCCTGACTATAAGGGCCACACATATGCGTATCAGAGGAGAAGTGGGCATGTAACAAATGAGGACATGGGTCCTGGACCACATGACTGATGTACTGTGGAAGTTTAACCAGGCCAGAAGAGGGCACATAGCATGGCAGAAAAAGTGCACAGTGCAGTTATGGACTCACCCCCTCCTTGCTGCTGTCTGTCCTTCAGCTGCCCATCCAGGTCAGGGAAGACCACAGCCAGGATCCGGAGCATGTGGGGGGTCAGGGTCCGGTGTCCGCCCCTCCTGCGAGGAGCCGACAGCTTCAGCTGGACCCTTGCGATCCTCCGGGTCCAGCCACGAAGGTCCTGCCACCTCTTTTGGTAGTTGCGGATCCTGCGCCTGTAGACCCCCACGGATCTTACTTTCCGGGCGATGGTCAGCCAGATTTCCTGCTTCTGGTGGGTATCAACCTGTGAGGATGACAAAGTGAAAAGGCCATTACTACACATGCAACATATACGTGCATCACACAGTTGGATATACATGTCTCAATCACAGGGGCATATGATGTACACAGGCAGTGCAACAATGGCTATGAACAGTTTGCCAGCAGTCACTACATGGTATCATTGCATGGGAAGTAGACCTAGTTGGAATGCACTGTTACTGCACTGTACCAGTTCTGTGCATGTGACTACACACTTTGGGGTGTGACAACTACTCAGTGGGCATGCTAGCCAGTGGTGTGCACACTGAAAGCCCTGCTAGTCAGACAACATGCACAATTAGTGAGGCAGTGGACAGCACACTCACCTGCTCCCCTGGTGTCCCATACAGCTTGCTGTACTGTGGAAGGAGGCTGTCCAGCAGGGCCTGGTTCTCCTCAAGGCTGAAGGCTGGGGCTCTCTCCACAGTACGTGCCATTGCAGGAGCCAGAGGATGCATAAACAGCAGCAGTGTTGGTGGCAGATGTTGTCCTGGAGCATGTAGTGCAGGCAAGTGAGCTCTCAGGGGAACAGCCAGCATTATATGTGTGCTGCAGAGGCAGATACTGTCCCATGTGTGCAAAGTGATAGGTCCAAGTCGTTTGCATCTTCTGAATTTGACCTATCCATGGAATTGCAGCACTAATACACGCCCACAGCATCCTTCAAATCTTCAACTTCATGACACCCATGATCTTGCAACATTGTTGTGGCTGGCCAACTGAATTCACTGCATCAGACTCGTTGGAGCTTCGAAAACGCGTCCGTTGCCATGCCAGGCCCCAGCCAATGTGTGCACACCGTTCGGTCCATTGCTGTACAACGCGTACCAGGCATACAACGCGTACCCGCTCACATACGATGCAATGGGCCGGCCGGGCACACCGATCGGTCCATTGCTGTACAACGCGCACCAGGCATACAACGCGTACCCGCTCACATACGATGTAATGGGCCGGCCGGGCACACCGATCGGTCCATTGCTGTGCAACGCGTACCAGGCATACAACGCGTACCCGCTCACATACGATGCAATGGGCCAGCCAGGCACACCGATCGGTCCATTGCTGTACAACGCGTACCAGGCATACAACGCGTACCCGCTCACATATGATGCAATGGGCCGGCCGGGCACACCGATCGGTCCATTGCTGTACAACGCGTACCAGGCATACAACGCGTACCCGCTCACATACGATGCAATGGGCCGGCCGGGCACATCGATCGGTCCATTGCTCTACAACACGTCCCAGGACAGGTCACACGCATATGTCACCATGCTGGTCACTGGTGAACCTATGCCAGCCACATTTACTTTCCAGGGACTCAGGGGCACACCTACAACACCACACCCAGTCCACACTGTCTATGAGGCATGTGTGGCAGCATAACCTTATCTGTGTATGGGGGTGAACATGTGGATTTTGGGGTGGAACTTGGGGGCAGACACACCCAGGCTGTGCACGTGTTAATGGGGACAGGGTCCTTTGTGTGTTGTGCACCTGACCGCTGTGGTGTGCAACTTTTTATTTCTGAGCATGTGTCATGGTCACATTTCCAGGTTGTGTATGTGTATGACATGTCACATACCCCCAGGCTCACATGTGGGAAGGCATGTACGTCACAGGGTGGCCCATTCCAACAATAGTGATGTCCCTCCACAGTCTGTGTGCATGTTGTGTGTCACATGTCTCTGACTCCATGTGCACAATGGGAGACAGTCTCCACATCCACGTGGTTTGTGCATGAACTTTGATGGTGTGTGTGTGTCACAGACGTCCATGTCTGTCCTGCAGAGGCTACAGGGGCCACTACCTGTGGGTGTCATGTTTGTTTTTCTGACGTGTACATGATACGCCATGTCATGCCAGTGTCCATGTGGCAAGACAGGCTCCCTGGGAATCTACCTGTCAATGAGCTGTGATGCCTGTGGAGCATCTGTCCAGACATGTCATTGTGGTATGTGTGTGGAACGTGAGAGCAGTTAATGGGTACTGTGACACAGCCTAATGGTGTCCCATAGCACACCCTGGAACCTGTTGTCAACACTTGTTGAACAGAGATGTTAGATGATGTCCATGTAGGTGCCATATATGTCCAAACGGAACGACACACACATCAAGAACTTGTGTATGTTGATGATGTATCATGTGAAATTGAGTATGGTGAACGGCACATAGGTGGGGTGACTGACAATCTTGCTTTCTTCACCTATGCACTGCAGGGCTCCTGCTGTCCATCGACCATTCCCAGACCTGGCAACGATGGTGGAACGTGACAGCATCCGAAGGTACCGCTTCACCAGGCAGCTGATTAAGGATTTGGCAGTGCGGTTGGCCCCACATTTGCAGCCTGGCCGGCCGTATCCTACAGCACTGACCCCCAAGGTGAAGGTGATGGCAGCCCTACACTTCTTTGCCACCGGTACCTTTCAACACACTGTGGCAACTACTGGTGGGATGTCACAGACTATGTTCAGCCGTGTGCTACGCGATGTTTTGGGGGCAATGTTGGGATACCTCAACCAGTACATCTATTTCCCAACACGTCAACGACTCACTGACGTCAAGAGTGACTTCTATGCCCTGGGGAGGATGCCACATGTAATTGGCTCCATTAATGGGACACATGTGTCTTTGATACCACCACAGGCACATGAGCAGGCATTCCGCAACCGTATACATTACCATTTGATCAATGCTCTGGTGGTATGTCTTGCAGATATGACCATCTCACATGTGTGTGCCCGTTTCCCCGGTTCGGCACACGATGCCTACGTGATGAGGAGTAGTCGCATCCCGAGGATGATGTCACAGATGCCGAACCAGCGTGCCTGGCTTGTTGGTGTGTACTGACTTTGTACCATTGTGTGTGTTCTGCTATGTTGTTTTCCGCACACATTTTCAAATCGGCTAATGTGCAATTGTCTGTCTGTAGGTGATTCGGGTTACCCCAACATGCCGTGGTTGCTGACACCCCTCAGGAACCCTGTGACACCAGCCCAGATGCGCTACAATGAGGCACATGGTCGGACGAGGAGGGTGATTGAGCGGACCTTTGGTCTCCTGAAGAGCCGCTTCCGCTGCCTGGACAAGACAGGAGGGGCCCTCCCATATGCCCCAGCAAAGGTGTGCAAGATTGTCATCGTCTGCTGCATGCTACACAACCTGGCAGTGCGGAAGGAGTTGCCTCTCATCCTGGATGACGATGACCAACGTCCGCCACCTGTGGAAGATCCTGGCCTGGGTCACGATGCCAGTGAAGATGATGATGATGATGATGGTGATGTCCGCACACAGCTCATCACCAACTCCTTCAGCTGAATGTGAGTCTCCAGAGGGTTGTGATGTCAATGATTTGAGTTTGCATGATATGTGTGTGTGGTGCTCTGGTGCTGTTTGAGTGTGTCCATGTGCTACTTGACTGGATGCGTGCAGCGATGTGTCCTTGCAGGTGGTCTGTACTGCCCAACAGTGTTGACATGCTAACTTGGTTTTGTGTAGTTATCTCGTGACATGTATTAGACATGAGTATTGCCGTTCTGTGCTGTTCTTCATTGTTTTTGACTGTGTGTCATGTCTGTCCATCACAGGGTGCTGCCGGAGTTGTCTGATCAACTTGGATCCCCCGAATCCATGATTCAACTTCCAAGGTGGAAGCAGTTGTTTCCCTACAGGTGATGTGCCACACACCCCTGGACTTTCTATCTTCTGTTTTTTTGACTTTGTGGCCACAGCCAGGTTGGATTAGCTTGCATTTGTAGTGGAAACAACATGTTGCAAATGTGTAATAAACCTGTGCTTCACTTTGGGATGTGCGTTGTCTGTAGTCACACATCTGACTGACATTTGCTTACTGCACCTGTAGTCTAGTTGACAGTGACTGTGAATAGGTGGCGTGTCTGTGCATTCCACTGTATTTAGTTGCAACATCAGTATAGGTGATGAGTCTGATGGCCCTGGTGTGTATGTGTTGTGTGGCCCTAGTGGTGTGTCTCCCTCATATGTGTCACGTCGCCATGACTGACATGACGGGGTTGGACTTGCTGTAGCAGTTAGCATGCACAGTGTCATTTAGCAGATCACCATCTACATGACAAAAACCACGTTGGAATCACAACAGAGGCAGATATGGTGTATTGGTGAGTTTATTTACATACAGGTGTGAGGATGGTGCACAGGATGGTGGGTGCTGTACATATTAATTGGAATCCAAAGTTCCCATGTGTATTGGAAGTCTTGGTAGCTGACATGTCCAGAGTAAAGTCCACAGTCATCTGATGAATTTGGCCAACTAGAGCTCCCCATGTCATGTGGGAGAGTTGGGTTGGCTTCGACAGGGCGTGCAGTTTGCACACAGAGGAAAAGTTCCAGAACAGGTGTTGGCTTCCTGGGGGATGTAGATGGCCATCGGACTTTCAGTTTGTCCTCTTTGGACGGCCCCTCTTCTTGGGGGGGGACCGTCAGGTGCAGGCTGCGGCGGTGCAGGGGACTCTCTGCCAGAGTCCTCCTCCCTCCCTGTGGCATTTGCAGTTGTTTCAGCAGCAGTTGTTGTGGGCACACAGGGAGGTGAGGCCATGTTGGTGCTGATCTGGCGGAGGCATGTGAGTATGTCCCTATGCACCGCTGTCAGTTGTTCCAATGTGTCCCACTTGGACTCCATGCCAGACATGTGTGTCTCGACACGTGACCTGTGTGTCTCGACATGTGACATGTGTGTGTCGACACAGGACATGTGGGAGTCCAAGCGGGCATGATGGGCAGCCTGCTGCTGTTGTATGTCCTTGAGGATCCCCACTACCTGGCTGACCTCTCCGGTGCTAGTCTGGTACGCATCCGCGATGCGTGCCAGTTGTGGGTCATCATGCAGTCCAGACCCCTCTGCAAAGAGTGACCTATGTCTACCACCCCTCCCACCACCCCTGGCGACACGTGCAGGACCTGCGGTGGCACGCTCAGGTGACCGTGGGCCCACTTGGGTGTTGTTCCTGGGCTCGTTGTCACCAGCTCCAGTTTGGGCCTGGGTCCCTGCGCTGTTGTCATCTGTGGTCCTTGGTCTGTCCGTGTTGGCAGGGGTGGCCTGTGTGTTGGCAGTTGTTGGAGGGGTGGGTGCAGGGGGTGCAGATGTTGGTCCTGCTGATGCTGCATGATGACTCACACCGGAGGTTCCAGCTGGTTCTTCGCCATCCGAGGAGTGCAGTGGCTGATCCACGCCAGTGAGCTCAGTGTTCCCCGGAGCTTGGGACAGGGACTCCTCCTCGTCTGCTGCTGTGTCCCCATCATCACCTGTTTTGGGGAGAGACACAGATTGTATGTTATGTTTCTACTGGCATCAATTGTTCAAACACCTGACAGTTGTGACTGTACCTCTGGATGTGGGCCAGGACATTGCATTCTCCTAAATTGTGACAGTCAGAGAGTGATATTGGTGTAGCACATTGTCCTGCCAACCTGTGGCATGTCAATGTGTATGTTGAGGTGTGTGCATGACCAGCATTGGTGGTATTTGGTTGCCATCCAGGCCTCCTCCTCCCCCAGCCCAGTTATCCCACCATGAAGCGTGCTTCCATTGCAGGGAATGCAAGTTGTCTTTCAGGATGTCAGTCAGTGGTGTCCTGCTGTTGGTTGTTGCACAGTCCCCAGCAGGGCCTTGTGCTCCCCACAGCAGTGGCCAGTGTCAGCCAACTTGTGAGTCCTTTTCCACTCCCTGTGATGTGAGCATGGTTGAGAGTGGTGTTGATGGGCCAATTGTGAGGGTGAGCAATATCTGTGCCTACAACTCCCATCATGCTATTGCCTCCACCCCCCTTCCCAGCATGCCCATACTTCCTTCCTTTTGACTCTGCTTCCCTTTAGGGTGGGGTGCCTGTGCTGACAGGATGGCTGGGAGTGTTGTCCTGGCAGTTGTTTGGCTACAAGTCCCAAGAGTGTCCCTGTGCTTCACACAGCATGACCCAGGGTGGTGGTTCTTTGTGGGATCTTCAGTTAGGATGTGAGGCATTGCATTCTCCCAGGTGGGTTATGTGGAGTTAGTGTTGAGGGTGTGTGTGAGGGGAAGTCCTTGTAACTATGGTCATAGCTGTCAGTCCTCCTTCCCACTCAGCCAGATATCCCACCATGGAACGTGCTTCCATTGCAGGGAGTGCAAGTTGTCTTTCAGGATGTCAGTCAGTGGTGTCCTGCTGTTGGTTGTTGCACAGTTCCCAGCAGGGCCTTGTGCTCCCCACAGCAGTAGCCAGTGTCAGCCATCTTGTCAGTCCTTTTCCACTCCCTGTGATGTGAGCATGGTTGAGAGTGGTGTTGATGGGCCAATTGTGAGGGTGAGCAAAATCTGTGCCTACAACTCCCATCATGCTATTGCCTCCACCCCCCTTCCCAGCATGCCCATCCTTCCTTCCTTTTGACTCTGCTTCCCTGTGGGGTGGGGTGCCTGTGCTGACAGGATGGCTGGGAGTGTTGTCCTGGCAGTTGTTTGGCTACAAGTCCCAAGAGTGTCCCTGTGCTTCACACAGCATGACCCAGGGTGGTGGTTCTTTGTGGGATCTTCAGTTAGGATGTGAGGCATTGCATTCTCCCAGGTGGGTTATGTGGAGTTAGTGTTGAGGGTGTGTGTGAGGGGAAGTCCTTGTAACTATGGTCATAGCTGTCAGTCCTCCTTCCCACTCAGCCAGATATCCCACCATGGAACGTGCTTCCATTGCAGGGAGTGCAAGTTGTCTTTCAGGATGTCAGTCAGTGGTGTCCTGCTGTTGGTTGTTGCACAGTTGCCAGCAGGGCCTTGTGCTCCCCACAGCAGTAGCCAGTGTCAGCCATCTTGTCAGTCCTTTTCCACTCCCTGTGATGTGAGCATGGTTGAGAGTGGTGTTGATGGGCCAATTGTGAGGGTGAGCAATATCTGTGCCTACAACTCCCATCATGCTATTGCCTCCACCCCCTTCCCAGCATGCCCATCCTTCCTTCCTTTTGACTCTGCTTCCCTGTGGGGTGGGGTGCCTGTGCTGACAGGATGGCTGGGAGTGTTGTCCTGGCAGTTGTTTGGCTACAAGTCCCAAGAGTGTCCCTGTGCTTCACACAGCATGACCCAGGGTGGTGGTTCTTTGTGGGATCTTCAGTTAGGATGTGAGGCATTGCATTCTCCCAGGTGGGTTATGTGGAGTTAGTGTTGAGGGGGTGTGTGAGGGGAGGTCCTTGTAACTATGGTCATAGCTGTCAGTCCTCCTTCCCACCCAGCCAGATATCCCACCATGGAACGTGCTTCCATTGCAGGGAGTGCAAGTTGTCTTTCAGGATGTCAGTCAGTGGTGTCCTGCTGTTGGTTGTTGCACAGTTCCCAGCAGGGCCTTGTGCTCCCCACAGCAGTAGCCAGTGTCAGCCATCTTGTCAGTCCTTTTCCACTCCCTGTGATGTGAGCATGGTTCAGAGTGGTGTTGATGGGCCAATTGTGGGTGTGACCAATATCTGTGCCTACAACTCCCATCCTGCTATTGCCTCCACCTCCCTTCCCAGCATGCTCATCCGTCCTTCCTTTTGGATGGACTTCAGTGTGTGTGAGTGTGACAGCAATGGCAAGATGGCTGACAGTGTGGTCCTGTTGTTTGTTGGTGCCCAGTTCCCAGCAGGGCCTTGTGCTCCCCACAGCTGTGGCCGGTGTCAGACATGTTTGAAGTGGCTTTTGACTCCCTGTGAGGTGTGCATGCTTCAGTGCTAACTTGCTGGGCCATGTGGGTGTGAGATGTTGATCTGTGACTACCACTCCCATCATGCTATTGCCTCCACCCCCCTTCCCAGCATGCCCATCCTTCCTTCCTTTTGACTCTGCTTCCCTGTGGGGTGGGGTGCCTGTGCTGACAGGATGGCTGGGAGTGTTGTCCTGGCAGTTGTTTGGCTACAAGTCCCAAGAGTGTCCCTGTGCTTCACACAGCATGACCCAGGGTGGTGGTTCTTTGTGGGATCTTCAGTTAGGATGTGAGGCATTGCATTCTCCCAGGTGGGTTATGTGGAGTTAGTGTTGAGGGGTGTGTGAGGGGAGGTCCTTGTAACTATGGTCATAGCTGTCAGTCCTCCTTCCCACCCAGCCAGATATCCCACCATGGAACGTGCTTCCATTGCAGGGAGTGCAAGTTGTCTTTCAGGATGTCAGTCAGTGGTGTCCTGCTGTTGGTTGTTGCACAGTTCCCAGCAGGGCCTTGTGCTCCCCACAGCAGTAGCCAGTGTCAGCCATCTTGTCAGTCCTTTTCCACTCCCTGTGATGTGAGCATGGTTGAGAGTGGTGTTGATGGGCCAATTGTGGGTGTGACCAATATCTGTGCCTACAACTCCCATCCTGCTATTGCCTCCACCCCCCTTCCCAGCATGCCCATCCTTCCTTCCTTTTGGATGGACTTCAGTGTGTGTGAGTGTGACAGCAATGGCAAGATGGCTGACAGTGTGGTCCTGTTGTTTGTTGGTGCCCAGTTCCCAGCAGGGCCTTGTGCTCCCCACAGCTGTGGCCGGTGTCAGACATCTTTGAAGTGGCTTTTGACTCCCTGTGAGGTGTGCATGCTTCAGTGCTAACTTGCTGGGCCATGTGGGTGTGAGATGTTGATCTGTGACTACCACTCCCATCATGCTATTGCCTACACCCCCCCTTCCCAGCATGCCCATCCTTCCTTCCTTTTGAGTGGACTTCAGTGTGTGTGAGTGTGACAGCAATGGCAAGATGGCTGACAGTGTGTTCCTGTTGTTTGTTGGTGCCCAGCTCCCAGCAGGGCCTTGTGCTCCCCACAGCAGTAGCCAGTGTCAGCCATCTTGTCAGTTGTTTTCCACTCCCTGTGATGTGAGCATGGTTCAGAGTGGTGTTGATGGGCCAATTGTGGGTGTGACTAATATCTGTGACTACCACTCCCATCATGCTATTGGCTACACTGACTTGACCAGCATACACATAATTCCTTCCTTTCAGTGAGCTTCCCTGTGAGGTGGTGTTCTAGTGGTGGGTAAATATCTGGGAGTATTTGTTGGTTCTATTTGTGCCACTGCCTTGCTGTATTTGTTGTTAGGTTTGTAGATGTCATGACACAGTTACATATCAGTATGGGATGGCAGGTATTGTGTTTGTCTGACTAGCATTCACATCTTGGGATGGATATCTTTTGGTTGGTGTGTATTTGCTAAGTGTGCATGGTTTGCCTATCCCCTTGACTGTGATGTGTGTGTGTAGTCACACCATATTGTGTATATTAGTTGTGTACTCACCAGGCTCTGGGATGTCTGTTAGTCAGTATACGCTCACTGGTGGTAGGATGGCCCACACCTTCTCCTCCCAGGGCCTGAGGTATACTGGTTTTGCAGGAGGGCCACTGCCGGTGTGCTGGCTGAGGAGGCAGTCCTTTTTGAGTAGGTCCCTGACCCTCCTGCGCACATCATACCACCTGTTCTGGATGTCTTCCTTTGTGCGCAAACATGGTGATTGTGCGTTGACCCTGTCGACAATCCTCGCCCACATCTTGGTTTTCTGCGACTTGGGGGTCTGTTGTACCAATGTACCAAACAACTGTGGCTCTACCCTCAGGATCTCGTCTACCAGGACTTCCAATTCACAATCTAGGAATTTATGGTTCTTCTTTGGGGGCATGGTGATGGGTGGTGGTGGTGATTGATGTGTGTGTGTGTGCAAGTGGGGGTGTGTGAGTGTAGGTTTAGCTGGGTGTGTGTGAGGGTGCTATTTGTAGGTGTGGTAATGGTGTGTGGCTTGTGTGATGTATGAGCTTTGAGTGTGTCTGTGGTCGCTGTGTGTCTGGCAGGTCAGTGGAATTTGCAAGGGATCATGGTCGGGATTTGTGGCCTTTATGTAGGTGGAGTTGGAGGTGTGTCCTTGTTCCATTTTTTTTTCCTCCCTGTATTTATTGGCTTAGTGGTTGCTTGTTTGGCCCTTTTTTTTCTAATTTTTCCTTGGTGTTTTTGGTGCATGTAGGAGTCGTTCTTGTGTCCGAGTAGGACGCTGCAGTTGTCTGGTGCGATCTTGTCCGACTCGTTCCTGCTGTGTGTCAGCTAGGTTTCATATGCGGCGTACGAGTCGGTCGCGTAGTATTGGGTTGCTTCGGCTGGGTTTTGTATGCGTGTCGGTCGTACGGCTTGTGCTCCGGGCGAGTCGGTCGTGTTTTGCACGCACAGCATCGTACTACGCGGGTCGGAGTTCGCGGGTACGTTTCGTTCACGTTCAATCCGAGTGCGTGTCGGTCGGTTCGTTTCGCGTGATTTCCCGGCCGGATGCCTTGTTTCCGTCCGGCTCGGTCGGTCGTTTTGTATTCCGTCCGAGTCTGTCGGATTTTACATGCATTTCATCGTACTACCCGGGTCGTGCGGCGCCGGTCCGAGTCGGTCGGACTAAATTCCCGTACCGAGTCGGTCGGTACGTTTTCCGGCCCGAATCGGAATCGGCCCCTTAGTGTCTTTTAGCATAGCACTGGCTCTAGGCCTGGTTAGTCCGAGTCAGTTACCACCAGTAACCCGTCTGAAAAAGTTGTGGGCACAGGATGATTTTGCAACAAGGCCTCTTTCTGCTCCTCTGTTGGTTCTTTCTGCACATGTCTTGCTTCTTCCTGCTCTTTTCTTCGTCTTTGTGGACTTCTGTTGCTTCTTTCTGCATTTCTTTTGCTTCTTTCTGTGCGTTTTTCTTCTTTCTTCACATGTCCTACCTCTGTAGGCATAGTTAGAAACTAGCATTTAAAAAACCTTTGAAATTCACTGAAAAAACCATAGGTTTCAGGCACGTTATAGTTAGAAATTAGCATTTAAAAAACCTTTGAAATTCACTGAAAAAACCATAGGTTTCAGGCACGTTATAGTTAGAAATTAGCATTTAAAAAACCTTAGAAATTCACTGAAAAAACCATAGGTTTTAGGGACAGTTATAGTTAGTTGGACATTTCACTCGTACAAAACCATAGAAATTCCCCGTTATAGTTAGTTCAGCTAACTATAACTCGCGTCCCACAATGCACTGCTGATGACGTCACATATTACATCACTCATGACATGGTCAGTGACATCACTGAGGACATCACTCATGACATCTCAAATGACATCACTGCACCCTCAACCTAGGATGTATTTTCCAACCCGTGAGGCCTTTTCCAAATGGTGCAGAACTTTGTTGTGGAATATATATATATATATAAATATATATACTCAACAGGAAGAGGAAAGTGATAGTGATGAGGTGGTAATTGCTTTTAATAGTAAAGTTCCTCTCTAGGTTTTGTATGAAGCAGAATAATATGTTTAAGACACTAATGTCTCTTAGGAAGCCTTGGGGAAGCATGTATGGAAATGAATTTCGTATTTACCAACAAACACTGTGATCCAAACAGTTTGATTACAGCTAGGGATCAGTTCCTGGAATGATATAGTCAACATGCATTGCCTTAGATACTTTTGCTCACTCATGGAGCCTTATACAATTTCAGGATTGTGTTAGAGCGCTCCAAAGATGTGAACGTGGTTGGGTTACCTCCACCCTAAAGCAGGTTAGAGTGTTAAAAGCAATCTATGCACTAGACATCCAGTCAGCACCTAATAACGAACCAGAGTATTTGAAATCGTCATTCATTTGCTTTACTAAAAGTATTAGCTTCGAATTGCATTTTTCCTTAAACGCCTTGATTACATGATCTAAAATGCATTTTGAAATATTCAAATTTATAGTAGGATTCAATCCCCTATTCTCCGTCTCAAGCTTTGCATTAAAAACAAGGCAAAATGATGAGAAATGTTGGTGTACTTCAAATGATAAATGTTCTTATTGTCATATTTAATTAGACTGCTTTTCATTCATACCTCTGGACTGTCCATTTTCAAAGCCCGCATTTGTTAAATAAGACAATGTCCAATTGTTGAGCAATAAGGCTTCTGGTGGAAATGAATTACATGGATGCGGCTATTGGATTAGGTCGTTTTTAGCCTAATTGTGTCTTAATTTGATATTTATTTTCTGTGACCAAATTATTAATTGATTTGATGTTTTCTATATTAGTGTTATGATTGTGGCAATTTTATTCTATTTCAGATTTTAATAGACTAAGGCGTTAATAAACATAAAGAAAAAATAACACTGACACACATGTTTCTGCCGGCTACTCTTTTGCAAGATATAAAATCATTACTAGCACAGGGGTTTAATTTGTTGCAGCAGAATCATTGTCAATCGTCACCCACCTCTTACCATTTTCCCGCTGACCAGTGTTGCAAAACCATATAGAATGTTAGGGGCATATTACCAAGGGCAGTATCGCCGCTTTAGCGGCACTTTTTGCTGATAAAGCAGCGGTATTTTTATCGCCCTATCAGCAAGCTGTCGCTAACAGCTGTTAGCGACAGCTTAGTGGCGATAGCGGCCGTTTTGTTACCGCTTTGCATGTCAGCGATAATTATCGCTAATGACATGCAAAGAAGGCGTTCCCAACTAAAAGCGACTGCAAACAGTCGCAAACACAACTTCCCCCTATTACCAATGCCCGCGAAGCGATAAAAAAAGTTGCGCTAACCGCGATTATCGCTGGAATTTAACACCTGATAAAAACTTGACTTAACCTATTCTGTCAATGGGAGGTGGATTGTACAGTTAAGTCCTCACCTGCCTATTAGCGAGCTTTTCCTTAGCGCAGTGAATTTATCGCTGGATTTCTCGCGCTAAAGCTGGGTTTCGCCGCAATCGCTGGATTTTCTATCACCTTGGAGATATGCGTTGATAATAACGCATTATCTCCACGATGCAATCCAGCGATAGCCGGCGATAAAAAAACTGCACTAAGCGCGCTTTGCAATAATTATCGCAAATCCTTGGTAATATGCCCCTCAGTTTCTTATTTTATTAAGGAGGACATTGGTCATTTCTGGATACAAAACAGAGACTCTGGAAAATCATAACTGAGATTTCTTTCTACAACTGTGGAAGAAACTGTAAGTTACACAAAGAGAAATTATCCATTGTGCCATTTAGAAGTTTTAACAATTAAAAGTTGTATTCCTTGAGGAGCTGGAAGACAATTACATTAAATGCTAACAACAGATTAAATGCTTTATAGGTCAGTCATCCCATTAGGTCTCTTTAGGGAAGCTGTTCTCATATATAGCATGCCATAATCTATTTGCATAATGATTCCATCTTAACTGTGCCTTCTGCTCTTTTATGGTGTTTATCCTTGTGCATGCCGGCTTTAGTAGAAATGCTAAAGTAATAGACTTAACAAAACTAGGGAAGACCAAGTTTACTCCTTTTTACTGGTTTTGAGTATAAATTAAAAATATTTTGCTCTACTACATAAATTAAAACATGGGGCTACATGTAGCACTGGAAGCACACTTGCTCTCTTTCTCTGCAAGGACACTTGTCTGCGACTTAGGCAATGTTACCTGCACATGAAACGAAAGTGTGATTTTGAAATCCTATGGATGTTCCAAATATACACCGTGGTCACACAACATGCATGCATGGGTACTAAGACTTTCAACTATAAAAATACAGTCCTGCATGAGTTGTGCAGCTGTATATTTTTTAAGGAACATGCTGTCCTCACCTCTTAAAATGCAGCATTCTGTATCTTGGTTTGCTACCTTCCAATTCAGCTATGTTTTTATTCTGTGCAATATCATTTTTAAGCTTAAAGGTGTTATTTGACAAACATAACAATTTGAACAATATATACCTTTTTAAAGAGCTTGAAAGGCATGTAAGAAAAATGTGGTAGTACATAAAATTGTGGAATACAATGTATATGTGGGGAACACTATTCAAAACACTTGTATGGTTGATCATACACTGACGCTAATGCAAAAACGCACACGAAAGGTGTCTGCGTCTATTTTGGCACTAGCTTTGATTAAAAGCTTAGAGGTAATTGTGCTTGATCCCGTTTTTTACACCCTGTAAGCAGAAGCTCTTATCTCATTTGACAGTTGTTATAAACGGCAGACATATGTGATAGTGACACATGTAAAACAACTATGGATAACATTTGCACAGTTCATTATCCACACCGCTATTCAGGTACAAAACATACTCAATACAAGGCGCAAATGTTTTCAGTTAATTTTCCGTGTGCAATTGGGGTCTAAATGACTAATAGGACCTCGGTGACTCAGTATTAAAAAACATAATTTGTGCTAAATTGGAAGTTATTGGTAGTTATTATTTATTCCAAAGAGTGAGCAGTGGGACATTAACCCTGGGTTAATCAGCAGTGAAAACGATGAAGGCGAAGAGAGAAATATATTGTATGGGACATGGGCCTGAGAGGGAAAGATGAAAATATCAAGTTGGCAAACAATAAATGCATGCATATCTGTTACATTCCACTTATTATATTCACTGTAGCTTTAATACATGGAACCATTTAGATGTGGCATGTGCCATGCTTACTTTTGTTTAGGTTCCATATTCTGTTAGAGCTTAAGTCAAAGCATTCCATCAAGGTTTCAGTTGCATCTGGACCTACTTATGGATGGACGTGCCGTGCTGAAAGGAATAAACTACTATAAAGGATTTCTGTATGAATTATCATTTTAACAATGGCGACGAGCTGAGGAACCACTCTAGTCATATATTCAGCACAGGAGCAGAGTGATTCCTGAACCCAAAGGATTTTTGTGAGTTTTAGGGGCAGATTTACAAGCCCCCTGCGCCACCAGTATGTCACTTTTCGTGACGTACTGGTGGCGCAGGGGGCTCCTCGATATTTACAAGGAGAGGAAAAGCCACCATGCGTGACTTTTCCTCTCCTTGTCAATACCGTCCCTTCACACGCAGCACTTTGCGTTGAAGGGGCGTTCCATGGGTGTTGCTGTGGGTGTTCCCACGCAACACCCATGGAGCTAAGACACATCTCCAGATTTACGAGAAATCGTGAAATCTGGAGATGCGTCTGAAAGCTACGCCACCCTAGAGGTGGCGTAGCGAGGCGCACCGTCCTCGTTTTCCTCTTTCAATGCGTGCTGCATTCTACAGCATGCATTGAAGAGAGAAAAGCCTGTACTGATTGTTTTTGTGCAGAAATGTGCCCCTTCCTGCACAAACACAATCTCCCCATGGCGCAGGCATCCTTGCACCATGGTGCAAGGGTGCCTGCGCCGGCGCTTGGCAGCTGTTTGTGCGCCAGCGCAGGGAGAAACACAGGAATGCGACATATTCTTGTAAATATGTCGCATTCCTGTGCTCTGAAAGTGCCGCAGCGTGGCGCAGCCAAAGGGCTTGCAGCGCCACGCTGCGGCACTTTCTTGTAGATCTGCCCCTTAGTATTTAAATTCACGTTTTGGAGTGTTATTGTGTCGCAATTGCAACAAATTGTGCTTCTGGATATATGCAGCTCACAGTGTATTTTGGATTTGTGTTTTTGAGGAATTTTTATGTTACTGGATTTTACAGCCATTCATCGAGTGATTAAAGGAGTCTCTGTCTGTTTTAAAAAAAAATAAAACTTACCGGAATATTGGAATCTTGGAATCGCCTTGCAACGAGCGTTCTCACTGACGCACTTCAAACTCTGCTTTCACTTCACTTTAAACCAAGAACTAACACGTAAGCATGCGCGTCATGTGGTGATGTCTACATGAATAGCTCTACGTGCAACGTCATACTGCGGCCATTTTAACCCCTTCGATGCTCATGACGGAGCGGTTCCGTCATGAACATCGGTTGGGCTGTGCTTATGACGGAACCGCTCCATCATGAGCACAGCCCCTGGGGGAAGCGCTGGCGCACCCCCCCAGGGGCATCGATCTTGCCCCCACAGAGGGGGATGGCAGCGGAAGAGTTTCCGCTGCCACCCCCAATCCCCCCCACGCTTCCCCATGACGTCAGCATGCACAGCGCGCGCCGACGTCATCAGGAAGCGCTGGACGCGCTTGAAATCATTTCTTTCCAGCGCGTCCAGAGGGAGGGTAAGTTTTGTTGCTCCGGTGGGGTGGGGGGCCCAAATCTGGATGCCTTGAGGCATCGGGGGAGAGGAGACCGTGTTTCCTCTCCCCTGATGTCTCAATGCAGGGCATTCCTGGTGCACGATCGCGCACAGCGTCGCGATCGTGCACCAGAAATGCCCCACTAGACACCAGGGATTCCTTTTTGTGTAGAAGGAAGCGACCCCTTGGGCAAGGGTCGCTTCCTAAGGGAGATAAATAATTTTAGACTTTTCTGCCCCCTGGGGACAGATCGGCCGATTTTTGGCCGTTTGTGGACCCAGGGGGGGCAGAAAAGCCCACTAGAGCCAGGGATTTGTTTTTTTATAAAATTGGAAGCGACCCCTTGGGCAAGGGTCGCTTCCTGGGGGCCAATTAATTTTAAAGTATATTCTGCCCCCTCTGGGGGCAGATCAGTTTTTTTATTTGGCCTTTCTGCCCCCAGGGGGGGCAGAAAACCCCATTAGACACCAGGGAGAGTTTTAAATTTTAAATGGAAGCGACCCCTTGGGCAAGGGTCGCTTCCTTATGGGCCTAAATAATCCCACACAAGTGAGGTGTCATTTTACTCGGGAGAACAAGGGGAACGCTGGGTGGTAGGACGTTTGTGCCGGCACGGTGATTCCACACAAAAATATGTGGAAAATGTGTTTTTTTCAGCTAAATTTAAGGTTTGCATTGCATTCTGGGTAGGAAAACGTTGGGGGATCCACGCAAGCCATACCTCATTGGACTCCCCCGGGTGTCTAATTTTCAGAAATGTTTGGGTTTGGTACTTTCCCAAGATGGCCGCCGAGCCCGGGGCCAAAATCTCAGGTGCCTCCCCCAAAAACCAGGTAGTTTTGCTATAGGTAATTTTGAAGTCTCCAGAGTACGATTTGGGCCATTTCCTGTTGCAGCCACTGTGCCTACCCACACAAGTGAGGTACCATTTTTATCGGGAGACCTGGGGGAACGCTGGGTGGGAGCAAATTTGTGGTTCCACTCAGATTCCAGAACTTTCCACCACAGAAATGTGAGAAAAAAGTGAATTTTTCAGCAAAATTTGAGGTTTGCAGGGGATTCTGGGTAGGAGAATGATGGGGGACCCACGTAAGCCATACCTCGCTGGACTCCCCCAGGTGTCTAGTTTCCAGAAATGTGTGGGTTTGGTAGGTTTCCCTAGATGGCTGCCGAGCCCCGGGTCAAAAACTCATGGGACCCCCCATGCAAAACCAGGTTGGCTTGTGATAGGTAATTTTGATGTCGCCTCAATAGCTTTTGGGCCCTTGCCGGTCGCCGGTCCTTGACCCACCCACGCAAGTGAGGTACCATTTTTATCGGGAGACCTGGGGGAATGCTGGGTGGGAGGAAATTTGTGGATCCACGCAGATTCCAGAACTTTCCACCACAGAAATGTGAGAAAAAAGTGAATTTTTCGGCGAAATTTGAGGTTTGCAGGGATTCTGGGTAAGAGAATGATGGGGGACCCACGCAAGCCATACCTCGCTGGACTCCCCCGGGTGTCCAGTTTCCAGAAATGTGTGGGTTTGGTAGGTTTCCCTAGATGGCTGCCGAGCCCCGGGCCAAAAACTCATGGGACCCCCCATGCAAAACTAGGTTGGTTTGTGATAGGTAATTTTGATGTCGCCTCAATAGCTTTTGGGCCCTTGCCTGTCGCGAGTCCTTGACCCACCCACGCAAGTGAGGCACCATTTTTATCGGGAGACCTGGGGGAACGCTGGGCTGGAGGAAATTTGTGGATCCACGCAGTTCCAGAACTTTCCATCACAGAAATGTGAGAAAAAAATGAATTTTTCGGCGAAATTTGAGGTTTGCAGGGGATTCTGGGTAGGAGAATGATGGGTGACCCACGCAAGCCATACCTCGCTGGACTCTCCCGGGTGTCTAGTTTCCAGAAATGTATGGGTTAGGTAGGTTTCCCTAGATGGCTGCCGAGCCCCGGGCCAAAAACTCATGGGACCCCCCATGCAAAACCAGGTTGGTTTGTGATAGGTAATTTTGATGTCGCTTCAATAGGTTTTGGGCCCTTGCCTGTCGCGGGTCCTTGACCCACCCACGCAAGTGAGGTACCATTTTTATCAGGAGACCTGGGGGAACGCTGGGTGAGAGGAAATTTGTGGATCCACGCAGATTCCAGAACTTTCCACCACAGAAATGTGGGAAAAATGTGGTTTTTTGGACAATTTTTTAGGTTTGCAAGGGATTCTGGGAAACAGAACCTGGTGGGAGGCAGTCAAGTCACCCCATCCTGGATTCCCCTAGGTGTCTAGTTTTTAAAAATGTATAGGTTTGCTCGGTTTCCCTAGGTGCCGGCAGAGCTATGGTTCAAAAACTACAGCTAGGCACTTTGCCAAAAAGGGTCATTTTTCACTGCAAAATTGAGGCGTGTCCGCGTTGCGTTTTGTGCCGTTTCCTGTCGCGGGCACTAGGCCGACCCACACAAGTGAGGTACCATTTTTTTTGGAAGACTTTTGGGAACGCGGGGTGGGTAGAAATTTGTGGATCCATGCGGATTCCAGAACTTTCCACCACAGAAATGTGGGGAAAATGTGTTTTTTTTGACAATTTTTTAGGTTTGCAAGGGATTCTGGGTAACAGAACCTGGTGGGAGGCAGTCAAGTCACCACATCCTGGATTCCCCTGGATGTCTAGTTTTCAAACATGTATAGGTTTGCTAGGTTTCCCTAGGTGCCGGCAGAGCTATGGTTCAAAAACTACAGCTAGGCACTTTGCCAAAAAAGGGTCATTTTTCACTGCGAAATTGAGGTGTGTCCACGTTGCGTTTTGCGCCGTTTCCTGTCGCGGGCACTAGGCCGACCCACACAAGTGAGGTACCATTTTTCTAGAAAGACTTTGGGGAACGCGGGGTGGGTGGAAATTTGTGGATCCACGCAGATTCCAGAACTTTCCACCACAGAAATATGGGGAAAATGTGTTTTTTTGACACTTTTTTAGGTTTGCAAGGGATTCTGGGTAACAGAACCTGGTGAGAGGCAGTCAAGTCACCCCATCCTGGATTTCCCTGGGTGTCTAGTTTTCAAAAATGTATAGGTTTGCTAGGTTTCCCTAGGTGCCGGCAGAGCTTTGGTTAAAAAACTACAGCTAGGCACTTTGCCAAAAAAGGGTCATTTTTCACTGCAAAATAAAAGTGTGTCCACGTTGCGTTTTGCGCCGTTTCCTGTCGCGGGCACTAGGCCGACCCACACAAGTGAGGCACCATTTTTCTCGGAAGACTTTGGGGAATGCGGGGTGTGTGGAAATTTGTGGATCCACGCAGATTCCAGAACTTTCCATCACAGAAATGTGGGGGAAATGTGTTTTTCGGCGAAATTTGAGGATTGCAGGGGATTCTGGGTAGGAGAATGATGGGGAACCCACGCAAGCCATACCTCGCTGGACTCTCCCGGGTGTCTAGTTTCCAGAAATGTGTGGGTTAGGTAGGTTTCCCTAGATGGCTGCCGAGCCCCCAGCCAAAAACTCATGGGACCCCCCATGCAAAACCAGGTTGGTTTGTGATAGGTAATTTTGATGTCGCTTCAATAGGTTTTGGGCCCTTGCTTGTCGCGGGTCCTTGACCCACCCACGCAAGTGAGGTACCATTTTTATCAGGAGACCTGGGGGAACGCTGGGTGGGAGGAAATTTGTGGATCCACGCAGATTCCAGAACTTTCCACCACAGAAATGTGGGGAAAATGTGTTTGTTTGGACAATTTTTTAGGTTTGCAAGGGATTATGGGTAACAGAACCTGGTGGGAGGCAGTCAAGTCACCCCATCCTGGATTCCTATGGGTGTCTGGTTTTAAAAATGTATAGGTTTGCTAGCTTTCCCTAGGTGCCGGCAGAGCTATGGTTCAAAACTACAGCTAGGCACTTTGCCAAAAGGGTCATTTTTCACTGCGAAGGTGAGGCGTGTCCGCGTTGCGTTTGCGCCGTTTCCTGTCACGGGCACTAGACCGACCCACACAAGTGAGGTGCCATTTTTCTCGGAAGACTTTGGGGAACGCGGGGTGGGTAGAAATTTGTGGATCCACTCGGATTCCAGAACTTTCCACCACAGAAATGTGGGGAAAATGTGGGTTTTTTGGACAATTTTTTAGGTTTGCAAGGGATTCTGGGTAACAGAACCTGGTGGGAGGCAGTCAAGTCACCCCATCCTGGATTCCCCTGGATGTCTAGTTTTCAAACATGTATAGGTTTGCTAGGTTTCCCTAGGTGCCGGCAGAGCTATGGTTCAAAAACTACAGCTAGGCACTTTGCCAAAAAGGGTCATTTTTCACTGCGAAATTGAGGCGTGTCCGCGTTGCGTTTTGCGCCGTTTCCTGTCGCGGGCACTAGGCCGACCCACACAAGTGAGGTACCATTTTTCTCGGAAGACTTTGGGGAATGCGGGGTGTGTAGAAATTTGTGGATCCACGCGGATTCCAGAACTTTCCACCACAGAAATGTGGGGAAAATGTGTTTTTTTTGACAATTTATTAGGTTTGCGAGGGATTCTGGGTAACAGAACCTGGTGGGAGGCAGTCAAGTCACCACATCCTGGATTCCCCTGTATGTCTAGTTTTCAAACATGTATAGGTTTGCTAGGTTTCCCTAGGTGCCGGCAGAGCTATGGTTAAAAAACTACAGCTAGGCACTTTGCCAAAAAAGGGTCATTTTTCACTGCGAAAGTGAGGTGAGTCCACGTTGCGTTTTGCGCCGTTTCCTGTCGCGGGCACTAGGCCGACCGACACAAGTGAGGTACCATTTTTCTCGACAGACTTTGGGGAACGCGGGGTGGGTGGAAATTTGTGGATCCACGCAGATTCCAGAACTTTCTACCACAGAAATATGGGGAAAATTTGTTTTTTTGGACACTTTTTTAGGTTTGCAAGGGATTCTGGGTAACAGAACCTGGTGAGAGGCAGTCAAGTCACCCCATCCTGGATTTCCCTGGGTGTCTAGTTTTCAAAAATGTATAGGTTTGCTAGGTTTCCCTAGGTGCCGGCAGAGCTATGGTTAAAAAACTACAGCTAGGCACTTTGCCAAAAAAGGGTCATTTTTCACTGCGAAATTGAAGTGTGTCCACGTTGTGTTTTGCGCCGTTTCCTGTCGCGGTCACTAGGCCGATCCACACAAGTGAGGTACCATTTTTCTCGGAAGACTTTGGGGAATGCGGGGTGTGTGGAAATTTGTGGATCCATGCAGATTCCAGAACTTTCCACCACAGAAATGTAGGGAAAATGTGTTTTGTTTGACAATTTTTTAGGTTTGCAAGGGATTCTGGGTAACAGAACCTGGTGAGAGGCAGTCAAGTCACCCCATCCTGGATTTCCCTGGCTGTCTAGTTTTCAAAAATGTATAGGTTTGCTAGGTTTCCCTAGGTGCCGGCAGAGCTATGGTTCAAAAACTACAGCTAGGCACTTTGCCAAAAAAGGGTCATTTTTCACTTCGAAATTGAGGAGTGTCCATGTTGCGTTTTGCGCCGTTTCCTGTCACGGGCACTAGGCCGACCCACACAAGTGAGGTACCATTTTACTCGGAAGACTTTGGGGAACGCGGGGTGTGTGGAAATTTGTGGATCCACGCAGATTCCAGAACTTTCCACCACAGAAATGTGGGGAAAATTTGTTTTTTTTGACATTTTGTTAGGTTTGCAAGGGATTCTGGGTAACAGAACCTAGTGAGAGGCAGTGAAGTCACCCCATCCTGGATTCCCCTGGCTGTCTAGTTTTCAAAAATGTATAGGTTTGCTAGGTTTCCCTAGGTGCCGGCAGAGCCATGGTTCAAAAACTACAGCTAGGCACTTTGCCAAAAAAGGTTCATTATTCACTGCGAAATTGAGGTGTGTCCACGTTGCGTTTTGCGCCGTTTCCTGTCGCGGGCACTAGGCCGACCCACACAAGTGAGGTACCAGTTTTCTCGGAAGACTTTGGGGAACGCGGGGTGTGTGGAAATTTGTGGATCCATGCAGATTCCATAACTTTCCACCACAGAAATGTGAGGAAAATGTGTTTTTTTTGACAATTTGTTAGGTTTGCAAGGGATTCTGGGTAACAGAACCAGGTGGGAGCCAGTCAAGTCACCCCATCCTGGATTCCCCTGGGTGTCTAGTTTTCAAAAATGTATAGGTTTGCTAGGTTTCCTAGGTGCCGGCAGAGCTAGGGTTAAAAACTACAGCTAGGCACTTTGTCAAAAAAGGGTCATTTTTCACTGTGAAATTGGGGTGTGTCCACGTTGCGTTTTGCACCGTTTCCTGTACGGGCACTAGGCCTACCCACATAAGTGAGGTACCATTTTTCTTGGAAGACTTTGGGGAACGCGGGGTGGGTGGAAATTTGTGGATCCATGCAGATTCCAGAACTTTCCACCACAGAAATGTGAGGAAAATTTGTTTTTTTTGACAATTTTTTAGCTTTGCAAGGGATTTTGGGTAACAGAACCTGGTGAGAGGCAGTCAAGTCACCCCATCCTGGATTCCCCTGGGTGTCTAGTTTTCAAAAATGTATAGGTTTGCTAGGTTTCCCTAGGTGCCGGCAGAGCTAGGGTTCGAAAAGTACAGCTAGGCACTTTGCCAAAAAAGGGTCATTTTTCACTGTGAAATTGGGGTGTGTCCACGTTGCGTTTTGCGCCGTTTCCTGTCGCGGGCACTAGGCCTACCCACGCAAGTGAGGTACCATTTTTCTCGGAAGACTTTGGGGAACGCGGGGTGGGTAGAAATTTGTGGATCCACACATATTCCAGAACTTTCCACCACAGAAATTTGAGGAAAATGTGTTTTTTTTGACAATTTTTTAGGTTTGCAAGGGATTCTGGGTAACAGAACCTGGTGGGAGCCAGTCAAGTCACCCCATCCTGGATTCCCCTGGGTGTCTAGTTTTCAAAAATGGATAGGTTTGCGTTTCCCTAGGTGCCGGCAGAGCTAGGGTTCAAAAACTACAGCTAGGCACTTTGTCAAAAAAGGGTCATTTTTCACTGTGAAATTGGGGTGTGTCCACGTTGCGTTTTGCACCGTTTCCTGTCGCGGGCACTAGGCCTACCCACATAAGTGAGGTACCATTATTCTTGGAAGACTTTGGGGAACGCGGGGTGAGTGGAAATTTATGGATCCATGCAGATTCCAGAACTTTCCACCACAGAAATGTGAGGAAAAATTTTTTGGGGGACAATTTTTTAGGTTTGCAAGGGATTTTGGGTAACAGAACCTGGTGAGAGGCAGTTAAGTCACCCCATCCTGGATTCCCCTGGGTGTCCAGTTTTCAAAAATGTATAGGTTTGCTAGGTTTCCCTAGGTGCCGGCAGAGCTAGGGTTCGAAAACTACAGCTAGGCACTTTGCCAAAAAAGGGTCATTTTTCACTGTGAAATTGGGGTGTGTCCATGTTGCGTTTTGCGCCGTTTCCTGTCGCGGGCACTAGGCCTACCCACGCAAGTGAGGTACCATTTTTCTCGGAAGACTTTGGGGAACGCGGGGTGGGTAGAAATTTGTGGATCCACACAGATTCCAGAACTTTCCACCACAGAAATGTGAGGAAAATGTGTTTTTTTTGACAATTTTTTAGGTTTGCAAGGGATTCTGGGTAACAGAACCTGGTGGGAGCCAGTCAAGTCACCCCATCCTGGATTTCCCTGGGTGTCTAGTTTTCAAAAATGTATAGGTTTGCTAGGTTTCCCTAGGTGCCGGCAGAGCTAGGGTTCAAAAACTACAGCTAGGCACTTTGCAAAAAAAGGGTAATTTTTCATTGTGAAAATGTGGTGTGTTCACGTTGGGTTTTGAGCCATTTCCTGTCGTGGGCACTATGCCTACCCACACAAGTGAGGTACCATTTTTATCGGGCGACTTAGGGTAATTCGGATTTGTAAAGCAACTGTTATTACCTATTGACTTTCGATGCCTTCTGCCTTTCAAATGAAAGACATTGTGTAAAAAAGAAGTCATTTTAAAAAATGACCGATAATTCTCATGCTAGTATGAGTATTCCCAATTTCGGAAATGTGCAAATATCTACTGTTTCTAAACTCTATATTTTGTTCCCATTTCAGAAATACATAGGTGTCTTTCATACCGATTTTTCCATGTATACATTTTCCCACAATAGTTGCTATATACCCGGTACATAATAAAAAACCATTGCAAGACGCTGCTCAGTTATTGGCTCTGGGTTCGTCGGGGTTTTTGGTGAACCTACAAGTACTATATATCCCCACAACCAGTAAGGTCCAGCGGATGTAACGGTATATTGATTTCAAAGAGCTGTCATAATTAGAAGAAGTTACAGGTGAAAACGTTGACACAAAAGGCTGTTTTTTTCAACTAATTTTCAATTTTCCCTTATTTAACTGTTACTTTCTATAAAGAAACCCTGATGGATCTACACAAATGACCCCTTGCTGACTTCAGAATTTTGTCTACTTTTCTAAAATGTATAGCTTTCCAGGATCCATTATTGCTTTCATACCCATTTCTACCATTAACTGGAAGGAGGTTGAAAGCACAAAAAATAGCAAAAATAGGCTATGTCCCAGAAAAATGCCAAAACTGTGTAAAAAATGTAGGTTTTCTAACAAAAGTTTGTCATTCCCTAAAAGCTGGGAATATGGTGATTTCAGCCCCACAAACCCTTTTTTGATACCATTTGCAGGGAAAAACCCAGTCGCTTTCATTTGCAGCCCTTTTTTCCCATTTTCCCCCAAAAAACCCAAAATTTAGCTGTATTTTGGCTAATTTCTGGGACCCCTCCAGGGGAATCCACAAACCCTGGGTATCTTTACAATCCCCATGATGTTGGAAGAAAAGGACACAAATTTGGCGTGGATACCTTATGTGGTTAAAAAGTTACAGGGGCCTAAGCGCGCACTACCCCAAATACCCATAAAAAGGCTTAGCACAGGGGGGGAAAAGGCCTAGCAGCGAAGGGGTTAATTAGGAACAACAACAAATACGAGTAGCCATAGCAACAAGCTATTTTTCACCAAAATCCACACATTCCAGGCAAGTTTGAAACGCAAGTCTAACGAGTGTCTCCAGCTGCAGTATAGACACAAGACTTATGCGTTAAATAAACATTACTTGCTGGTGAGTAGGAATTAATTTTTTTCTCTCTTCTTTAAGGAATAGAACTTATATATAATTGTTGGAGGAGAACTTTACTAGTATATTAAAATATACAAAATAGTATTGCTGCATCCCAAGTACAAAATTATATGAATAAGAAGACAAGTATTACAAAACATTATTTTTGTGAGTAAACTAATATAATAAATTATATATAGAGTAACAGTCAGCATGCAGTTTGAACCTCCTGGAAAATTCTTACAAAGTAAAGGCGATGCTCCCATTCCATGGATACGATGGAAAGAGGAATTTTTGACATACATGAAAGCAATAGATGGAGAACGCATGGAGGCAGAAAGAAAAAAAAGTATATTTCTACATTGTTTCGGTTCAGAAGGACAATTTATTTTTAGAGCTCTTCCTCAAGTATTGACACCTGAAGGACAAGATGATATGAATGTATATAAAGAGGCAATATCGCGAATGGAACAAAGATTCAAACCCACCACAAACATTGCGCTTAACAGATTTAAGTTTTATACAAGAGCTCAAAAGGAAGAAGAGTCATTTGATGATTTCTTAACAGCTTTAAGGTCGTTGAGTATGCACTGTAATTTTGGGATGATGGAAGATGAAATGATCAGAGACCAGATCATTGTACATGTAAGAAATAAAAAAATACAAGAAAAGCTATGGGTCATGGGAGATCCAAAACTGTCAGAGGCTATTGCTACAGCTAAAGCATTAGAACAATCGGAAAAGTGCATGCAGACTGTAAGACAAAATACTGTCAAGACGGATGGAGTGGAAGAAGTATGCGCACTTAGAAGAAAAAATTAACAAAAAAGTGAAAATTCACAAGTTAAATTCAACAATTCAAAATGTAATAGTAGCTTTAATGGTAAAAGATATGATAAGTATGAAAAACAAAATGCGTATTACAGGTGTGGTAATAGATCACATATAGCATCATTTTTGGGGTGTCCTGCTATAAATAGAGAATGTAAGAAATGCGGCAGAATGGGTCATTTTGCTAATGTGTGCAGAGATAGTAGGAGAAATGTAAATCAAACACGAGGCATGGTTTCAAGTGTTTCTGAGATAAATGAAGTCAACTGTGAAGGTAAGCACAATGAATGTCACGAGGTGGAGAGGGGTTTTGCTGTGTCTATCATCAACAATGAACTCCATTCAAATGAAGGAATAGTAATGAAATCACCTAAGTGTCGGCTATAAGTTTTAGGAGCAGAATTAGAACTTATGGTAGACTCTGGTTCTTCTTGGACAATTATCACTCAACAGTATTACAGGGAGAAATTGAGTGGAGAATGTCGAAGTAATCAAATTCAACCATCTGATATTGTGGCTAAAAGTTTTGATGGTTCAAATATTGAAATGGAAGGATATATTGATCTTTCCTTGACTTTTAAAACAAGATGTGCTAACATTAAGTTATATATTACGATGAGAGGTATAAATGTCTTGGGTTGGCGAGATCAGTGGAAACTAGGCATCATATTAAATCCACATTCAAAGGAACCTGTGTTACTGTGTGAAGAGGAATGGTTAGAACAAATATCCTCATTAAGCGATGGTGGGAAAGATTTACAAATTGTTGCAAAGTACAAAAATGTTTTTTCTGATAAACTTGGGAAATTAGAAAACTATTCTCACAAAATCAAATTAAAGGACAATGCCATTCCTGTAAAACAAAAATTGAGGGGTGTTCCTATAAATGTTCGGAATGAATAAAGGGACATGCTCAAGGAATTGGCCAGTGAAGGCATCATTGAAGAAATTGAATGGGCAGAATGGGTTTCTCCCATTGTTTTGGTGCGGAAACCGGATCAAAAATTGAGGGTATGTGTAGATTTAAGGGCCTTGAATTCTAATATAATTGTAGATTGTCACCCCTTACCCAATATAAATGAGGTGGTATCGATGCTAGAAGGAGCTAAGACTTTTTCATCTTTAGATTTAAGTTCTGCGTATCACCAGATAGAATTAGCTGAAGAGTCCAAAAATCTTACAGCATTTATTACCCCCCCAAGGTTTGTATCAATACACCAGAATGCCTTGTGGTTTGGCTTCGCCCGCTTCGGTGTTTCAAAGAGTAATGCTTCAGATATTTAGAGATGTTGATCAATATGTGAAGTGTTTTCAAGACGATATTCTTATTTTTTCGAAGAATGAAACAGAACATGAAATGCACTTGAATGAGGTTTGTAGAAGACTAGGAAAAAATGGACTAACTTTGAAAGCACATAAGTGCAAGTTGTTTAAGAAATCTGTTGAATATTTAGGCCAAACAATATCTGGCGATGGGGTTGTTCCAAAAAAATCTAATGTGGATGCTATTCTAAATGCGCCAGCTCCAGTTAATAAGGAACAATTATTGTCATTTGCTGGAATGTGTGAGTACTACAGCAAATTTGTTGAGAACTTTGCTACCAAGATGGAACCGTTGAGGAAACATTTGAGACATAATGTTACTTATGACTGGTCAAGTGAAAAACAAAAAGCGTTTGAAGATATTAAGTTGCAAATTGTCAGTGCACCTACGTTAAAACCACTCTGCATGAGGAAGGAGTACATAATTACTGTTGATGCCAGTTTATATGGTATAGGAGGTGTGCTGTCACAAAAAAGTGGTAAAGAGGAGTGGAATGTGGCATTTGCTTCAAGAACATTAAATGAAACAGAACGCAAATATGCGGTAATTGAGAGGGAGCACCTGGCGTGTGTGTGGGTTTATTCAACATTATCGCATTCATGTTTGGGGGAGCAAGTTCACTTTAAGAACGGATCATAAACCATTAGTAAATATCTTGTCTTCTGGAGGTGGTTGGAATTCCACAGCAAGAATAGCTAGGCTATCTTCTAAGCTTCAAGAATACAATTTCAAAACGGAGTATGTACCAGGAAAAAAAAAATGTTACTGCAGATCACGTCTACCATGTAATCAAAATGAGGTGGCATTAGTTGAGGATGGTGACGTTATAGTTAATATCAAGGATGTTGTGTAGGCCTGGGCGGTAAATTCCGTTCCGCTCGCGGAATTTGCGGATTTTGGGTAATTTCGCGTTCTGCGGAGAACGCGTAATTGGCAAAAATTCCGCGATCCGCAGCTTCGCGGAATTTTTTGCTTGTTCGCGCTTTCAAAATGCGTGTTCGCAAGATATTTCTCCCCGAACACGCAAACAGCGTTCGCAACCAGGAAAAAAGCATCGCGAACGGGCGGAACAAGCAATTTCGCGTGTTCGCGGAACTTTTGCGTGCTCGCGGAGATTTTTTACCATTTCGCGGAGATTTGCGTAGCGCGACTACGCAAATTCCGCCCACCCCTAATGTTGTGCCAGCGCAGTTCAATGAAATTAAGGAATCTGTGTGGGAAGAGTGTGTATGTAAGGATGAAAATTGGAATACCATTAAAAATATGTGATGGAAGGATGGCCAAATAAAAAATTCATAAGCTCTGAATTAATTCCACTATTCAATGTGTCAGACGAATTGCAGTTTAAAGGAAAGTTGCTGTTTAAAGGTAATAAGTGTATACCTCCTAAAGGAATACAACAGTTAATACTTAAAATTGCACACAAAACCCATCCAGGAATGTCTGCCATGAAATGTTTAGCAAGGAACTATTTCTGGTGGCCTGGTATGGATAGATTTATTGATCGCATTGTCCGAGAGTGTGATGTGTGTGTGTCCAGCGAAAAAAAATTCTGAGTAAACACACCTCCAATGAAAATTGTAGATTGGCCTAAAGAACCCTGGCAGAAGATTGCGTTTGACATCTCAGGTCCATTCAATATTTCACCAGACAAGTTTGGCTTTGCACTGGTTTTAGTTGACTGCCATTCCAAGTGGCCAGAGGTGAAATTTGTTTCACAAGCCACCACAAGTGCAGTTATAGATTTTTTAAAAGAGGTATTTGCAAGGGAAGGATGTCGGTCTATTTTGGTCACGGACAATGGGGTGCAACTAACATCTTCTGAGCTAGAAATTTTCTTAAAACATTGTAGAATCAAACATGTGATGACCTCTTTGTATGAACCACATGAAAACGGTCAAGCAGAGCGCTTTAATCGTGTTTTGAAAGGATATGTGGTAGAAGCTATAAAACATAAAAGTGAGTGGTTAAGTATTCTAAGAGAAGGTTTATGGCAATATCGCATTACCCCACATACCATTACTGAAATCAGTCCATTTAAACTGTTAAAAGGAAGAATCCCGGCTTCTAGTGTTTGTCCTTGGTGGTTCAAAGAAAAATGTGGGGAAAATGGGAAAAATAAAGAGTATGTAAATGAGACTGCTGAAAGAATAAAAAGGAAACAAGACAAAACTAAATTCTGGTATGATAACAAGTAGAAGGCAAAGATGCATGATTTTAAAGTTGGGTACTGGGTCAGAATTTTGAAACCTGGTTTCATTAATAAAGGGGCAAACAAATTTGGTAAACCCATACAAATCAAGAGAATTTTTACCAATAGTGTTCTTACTCAAGATGGGAAAGTGTGGAATATGAGGAAAGTAGCTAAATGCCCTCCTTCTTTATTTGTAAATAGCGATGACAATTACAATGAAAACAGGTTTCTGGCAAATGAGCATTTTTGTATGCAAAACGATATATCTGATTGTGATAATAGAGATGATTCTGTATCTTCAAGAGTTAAAGTCTCTAATCGCTTAAGACAACCTTCAAGAAAATATGTGGATTTTGTATCATACCATGTATTCCGTACAAATTTGTTGTAATCAGTTGATTGTTTTGTTTTGCATTTTATTTTGGTATTTTATTGTTGTTTTGGTTTATTAAAAAAGTGGGATGTGTTACATTCCACTTATTATATTCACTGTAGCTTTAATACATGGAACCAATTAGATGTGGCATGTGCCATTCTTACTTTTGTTTAGGTTCCATATTCGGTTAGCGCTTAAGTCAAAGCATTCCATCAAGGTTTCAGTTGCATCTGGACCTGCTTATGGATAGACGTGCCGTGCTGAAAGGAATAAACTACTATAAAGGATTTCTGTATGAATTATCATTTTAACAATATCTCTCCCGCATATGCATGAGATCAGCTGATATATGATTGCATAAGACAGAGGGAGATTTTTAGAATCTGCCGGATCTAGGGTATCTGCTAAAAATTGCTAGAGGTCCCACCGGTCCTAGATACAGGGTCAACCAGGCACCAACCAAATTCTAAAAAACCTCCCATGTCTTATTGACTCATAAATGTATCAGTTTAGTTCATTTGCAAGTGGCTTGGACACGCATACGTATATTGTCCTCTTCAACTTTTTTTTGTGCTTTTTGCAGTTTTATACTTTCCTCTTTTTCTCTCAGAGTCATCTATGCACTTAAATTGCCTTGATGGGACATCCTCCTATGTTTGGTAGCTGTCCTATACCCACCAAACTTCAAATAACTCCTTGTTGCACTAACAATTACACAGTGCAACAGTAAAATAAAAAGCCTAGCGGTAAACCGGTCCCAGACTGTCAGACTCTAAAATCCTCTTCCTAAAAAAATCTAAGACCTTCATATTTATTAGTTATATGGTTTTGCAACTGCTAATTCTAGTTTGTACATTTATATTTTCTAGTATCAACAGTTTTTACTGGATATCCTGTTTTTAGCCCAAATACTTTCAATATATGTTTCATAAAATACCAACGTGTTAAGATATAACACTTGCGGGCGTGGCTTTGGCGCCACTTACCACTTAAGATGGCCGCTTAGCGGAGAAGGTCTGCTGCACGTCAGGCAAGTCGCGGTCTTTTGGCACTTACAGGCGGCATTTAGATGGAGGAAAGTAATGCGAGAAAGAAGAGGAGGACTTCAGCATGTGGAGGCGCTGCTTGTTTTGCTGAAGTGCATTGCAGCTCTTTGCATTTCTCTGACATCGCAGCTACTTCCTCTGAAGCAACCGCCATTTTGTATGCAACGCTCAACTCACTAAGGAGTATTTTTAATGCGGCCCTCTTAATTTCTGAAACGTTAGAGACGGACCAAATAATGCGATAAAGAAGAGGAAGATTTCTACATGAGGAGGCGCTGCTTGTTTTGCTGAAGTACATTGCAACTCCCTGCACTTCTCTCACATCGCGGCTGCTTCCTCTGAAGTGGCCACCATTTTGTTTGCAGCGCTCAATTAAGTAAGGAGTTTTTAATTGCAGCCCCTTTAAATTCTGAAATATGCAGTGAGATTCTTCTTAGTTTGTCTGACTAGTGAAGGCCTCAGGGCTTAATGGCTGTTTTAGGGCGGAGTTATATCTCTTTACTTCTTATCAGACTCAAGCTTTGTGGCATTCTGAGGTATTTCTACCCTTGTGCATACTTAGTCAGAGGAACACTGGTGTCACCATCCCATTTTGTACTTCTAGCCTATAACTTGTTATATGGTGCCTTTTTATGGGTAGATTACGGAAGCCACAATTTGTGTTTTACCTCTAAAGGTCATTCTTCGCCGGGGTTGTCTGCCAGCCCTGTTCAGCATTCATTAACAGGAGTCCAATAACTTGCTGCTGGAGAAATGGCCAATTCTGCGCCTCCTCGCAATATCTCCCTACAATCTGTGAATAGCAAGGCTTCATCGCCCTCTTCCACATGCAAGAGGTTGAAGCAGGACCCCCCTCACCTGACAAGTCAGTACCCCCTATTTCCTTAGAGTTGTTGTTGGACGAAATTTGTGCACTGCACCCTTTTGTAGAGGAAACTAACAAAAGAATGCAACACTTTGATGACAAATGGTCATCGATGGAAAATCGTGTGTCTACAATGGAACAACAACTCCTAGATGTGCGAGATGAAACCCATAAAATTCACTCTTTGGAAAAGGAGGTGCACAAGCTCCGGCAACATACAGAGGATTTGCAAGACAGGAATAGGAGGAACAATCTCCCCATTTATGCCCTGCCTGAAGCTTTGGAAGGAGATAATCCTATCGCCTTTTTTACCTCTTTCCTGCCAAAATTGCTGGACATGCCCTCTTCAACCTCACTCAATATCCAGATAGCCCATAGGCTTAGGCTTCGTCCTCCACTTTCTGCGTCTTCTGGTAAACCCAGAGGTGTTATCATTCTCTTTCTGAAGTTTGCTAACTTGTTGTCTGTTCTTTCTGCAGTTAAGGTTAAATGTCAAATCTCTTGGCCAGGTCAAAGGGTGTTCCTCTCTCAAGATGTTTCTAACGCCACAGCAGCCAGAAGAAAAGAGTTTCTCAATCTTCGTGCGCCCCTTCGTTCACTTGGAGCAAGATATGGTCTTTTTCACCCCTGCATTTTTAAAGTAAACTTTCCAAAATAACACTGTGGCATTTGAAGATCCAGCGGAACTTAAGAAGTTTATTTAATCCCATACTTTGAGTAGTATGGACACTGCGGGCCCATCTAATGGTTGAGCTACTTATTTTTGCTTGTTATTACTTTCATTGTTGGGCTCTTCAAAGAAATTTCTACATTGCTCTTCCTCTTTTTTGTATTATATGTTGGAATTTTTTCATATATACCTCATTGTTCTCCAATAACTATTTTCTTCATTGCATATAATTCAAAGTAATCACATGGAATATTAATGGTTCCCTTAATCCCATCAAACAACAGAGAGTGTTATCCCATCTAGGTAAATCTAATCCTGATCTGGTTCTTCTCCAGGAAACTCGCCTTACACAATCGGAAGCTTTGAAATTTAAGCAAGCCTGGGTTGGTTATGTGTTTGTTTCCTCTTCGGTAAATAGGAAGATTGGGGTTGTGATATTGGATAAAAAATCCCTTAATGTTAATATGGTTTCTCAACAAATAGACGATATGGGTAGGTGGATTATAGTAAACCTTATTATAGATAACGTTCCCCTTACTATTATGAATGTGTGTGCCCGACACAACCTGATACTGCTTTTTGGCCCTCCATTGCTCAAAAATGTACACAATTTCAGGATTCTCACTTTATTCTAGGAGGAGATTGTAATCAAATAATGGACCCATTTTTTGGATAGTCAGTCCTCAGTTCATTTTTCGTCCCATAAAATGCATAAGCAATTTCACTCTGTTATCCATAAGGGAGCCTTGGTGGACTCTTGGAAATTGTCTAACCCAACTGCTCGGGAGTATACTTTTTACTCTGCTTCTCATGGTTCACTTTCACAATTGGATCATATATTTCTTTCTAAGTCTCTTGCTCAGTTTATTATACAGTCACATCTTTCTCCAATTGTGCTCTCCGACCATGCTATGGAGATTACGGGCTTGGATTTGGTTCTCCCCTCTCCTCCTCTGCATCGATGGAAATTTAACAACCATTTATTACAAGATGCTCAATTCTCCAGTTTGTTTATTTCTTTTGCTTCTGATTTATTTCTCTTTAATGTTAATATGGAAGTTTCCCTTTCCCTGCTTTGGGATACATTCAAAGCCTCTGCAAGAGATTTCATTTTAAATTATGTCTCTAGGCAGAAGAAGATGCCGTTAAAAGAATATACTAGACTTCTCTCATTGATTAAATCTTTAGAAAATAAGTATTTCTTCTCTATACTGCCCTCTGACCATAATGCCCTGCTTAAAGCCAAATTGCAATTTAATTCTACTTCTACTAAAGAAGCCTCCTCTGTACTTCTTCAGAAAAGCGGACGCTATTATGGAGGAAGAAATAAAACTGGCAAGCTGTAAGCGAATTATCTTAAAGGAAGGAAGGAACAGCACACTATTGATTCAATTCCCACATCAATGGGTAAGTCTATTTCTAATCATCAGGCTATTTTAGAAGAATTTGTCATGTTTTATAAATCTCTGTATATGCCTAAATCAACTCCTCCTTCCTCCTCAATTTTTGACTATTTACATCACACCCCTCATTCTGTCACTCCTGATTTGTACTTTGATTCTTTAGAGAATAATCTTTCTACTTAAGAAATTGCTGCAGCCTTACAAGTGCTTAAATTAGGGAAAATGCCTTGACTAGAATGTTTCAAAGTCGAGTTCTATCTTCTTCTCCAACATCCTTCTTCCCTATCTGTACCGCTTATTTAAATATTTTACTGCATATTCTTCTACTTCTGGCACTTTACAAGAAGCTATATTTTGTCTTATTCATAAATATGGTAAAGACCCTCGCGATTGTAAAAATTATAGGCCTATCTCTTTATTGAACGTTGACTATAAAATCTTTGTTAAGCTATTAGCTCTTCGTTTAGAATCTTTTCTTCCCCACCTTATAGGAAAAGAACATTCAGTGCTTATCAATGGAAGGATTATATCTGACAATGCAAGATTGTTTTGGAATTTTCTCAGTAAAGCTCCTTCCTTTAAATATTCTCTCGCAGCCATAACAATTGATGCTGAGAAAGCAAGTGATAGAGTAAATTGGGATTTTTTATTTCATTCCTTAAAATGGCATGGGTTTGGGTCTAAAATTATAGCTCTTATCTCCCTCCTATATCATGCGCCTCGGGCATCAGTAATGGTTAATGGCATGATTTCCTCATATTTTCCTCTTAATAGGGGGTTTAGACAAGGCTGCCCACTCTCTCCTTTATTATTCATTTTATCCCTCGAGCCCTTTCTTTCTCGAATTTGCTGTTAATCCTTCTATCTCTGGCTTTCCTTATGGAGACCGGCATTTAAAATGTTCTGCTTATGCAGATAACATACTTCTCTTTATTTCTTCTCCTGACAATTCGCTACCTTCTCTATTAAAAGAAATTTCGTTATTTTCTACTGTCTCTGGATATATAAAATTAATAAGGATAAAACGGATATTCTCCCACTTACTAAATACACGTTCAGTAACTCTTACTCTCTTACTAGTTATCAGTGGTCCACTTCTGCAAGAATTAAATATTTAGGGGTATGGTTTACAAATTCCATCCCTGACACGGTTAAAATTAATTTTACAGAACTTAGGGGCCTATTAGAATGGCGGGCGGACTTTCGTCCGCCAGCCACCCTAGCGGTGCTGGGACCGACCGCCAGTGGTGCGGCGGTCCCGCACCGGCAATTAGGATGCCACCGCCACAGTGGCGGTGGCATGCCCCATCCAAAACATTGTGGTGGGCGGTACTCACAGCACCGCCCACCACAATGCCATGGCTGCACCTTGTGCATTTGCATGCACAACTTGGCAGGTACCGCGCGGTGCCTGCCACGTTGCGCATGTAAATGCAGGGGGGTACCATAGGTACCCCCCATGTGCACCCCACACACCCCAACAGCCTGGGGGCCCACAACAGGCCCCCAAATGCAGGATCCGCATGCCTTTCCATGGCGGCTTTGCCGCCATGGAAAGGCTGCTCTCCGCCTGTATGCTAATTAGGATGGCAGTGTCTTCAAGACACCGCCACCATATCCAGCCCCTTTTCCGCCCGGTCGACTGGTCGACCGGCGGAAAACCGGCGGACGGTCTTTCCGTCAGCCGGGGTCCCCCCGCCATAGTAATATGGCGGGGAGGTAATGGGTGGCGGGCGGTGTATAATGGCGGGCGGATCGCCACCGTCATATGGGCGGTGGCGATCCACCCGACATTATAATGAGCCCCTTAGTATCAACAATGAGAAGATTCTCTCCTCTTGGAATCCTTTATTTTTATCATGGTGGGGCCGTTTAGACTCTACTAAAATGATGATTTCCCCCTTACTGTTATATCTTCTTTCTATGTTGTCTGCTCACATTCCGAAACATTTTTTTAAGATAATCAACACGTTACTCCTTAAGTTCCTTTGGAAAAATAAAAAGCAGGGAGTAGCATTAGTCACTTTACAAAAACCAAAATTAGCGGCAGGGGTTAATTTTCCTCATTTTTATGGTTATCACAGAGCTTTTACTTTGCGCCAAGCAGCTCTTTGGACCCATGATTTATCCTCCACCTATTTTCCATTATGGCTAGATATTGAGCGTATTTCTCTTCTTCCCTTTAGCTTTAAAGAAGTCCTATCTCTTACTGCTATGACATCGCTTCTTCATTCCCCTATATTACATAACACGATATCGCTCCTCAAATCCACTCTTACTCTAGGTGCGGCCTTGTTTTTGAAAATGCTGATATGGTATAATTCCTTACGTAAGATAAATAATAGACCTTTTTTTGTTGTACCTGGAAGGATAAAGGCTTAGGGGCCGATTCCGATCTCGGCCGGTAGGGCTCCGAATCGGATTCGGCTTTACCGGATCCGATTCGGAGCCCTGTTTCCCGACCGAACCGTACGCGGGTCCGGCCGAGCGAGTACGATGCGAAATCTCCGACCGACTCGTCCGGGCGTCCCGACCGCTCCGACCGACTCGCTCCCGGCTCGAACCGCTCCGACCGACTCGCTCGGACTCGACTCGCACCGCGCAATGGAGACGTTTCCCGGCCGGGTAAGTACGATGCGCGCCGCGAGCAGTCCGACCGAGCCGCGCACTCCGGCTCGTAAGAGCTGTCGGAGCCGTACTTTGGGGGTCCGTGTCGGACCCCTCTGTACGCGTAGCCGCGCGAGTCGCACACAGGGGGGACCCATGGGTCCCCCCTACCTGTGCGTGTACGGCGCGAATCGCTTCGCCGCGTACCCGCTGTAGGGGGCGCCCTTGTCCGACTCACACCCATTGAGTCAATGGGAGCCCGCGTACGCGTTGTACGACCGGCTCCCATTGACTTCAATGGGAGACCGACCGAATCGAGTCCGATTACATACGGACGCATCGTACTCGTTCGGTCGGACTGCACGGGTCCGATTCGGTCGGAAATCTCTCCGGGTCCGGCTCGGTCGGAGAAATTTCCGGCCCGAATCGGAATCGACCCCTTAATGTGGATATCTCAACTTTTTTATAGCAAATACCCTATCTCTTTTCCTCAATTTTGCCTTATTTATCACTGTCCTAAATCCTTCTATAGTCGCTTTTTATAATTGATGAATGTGGTTCTTGATGTTTACTTCTCCTTACAAAACTCTTCTCAGAAGGTTCCCTTCTCTTCTGGCATTATGGAATTTCTGAAAAATGGCCTTAGGGCTTTGGCTATTTATAAATATTTCTCCCTTCCTGGCCCATCTAGAACCAAATCCGAACTTTTGTGGGAGCGATACCTGGGAATTTCTTGGACAGTCCCTTTTTGGAATAAGGTGTGGGCAAGCATATATAAAATCTCATGGTCTGATGGTATTAACACAATCGCTTGTTTTTGTTTAACATCGCCTATATTTTACTCCCCTGCAGTGCTCCAAATTCTCCTCTGATACACCTGCTAAATGCTGGTCTTGTGATTTTCCTGATGCAGATTTAATGCATATCTTATTCAATTGCCCCAATACCCGTAATTTCTGACACAAAATTTGGGCTCAGATTGAGAGGATTTTTAATTTTGATTTCCTTTTCAATATTATTTATCTTATTTAGGGAACACTGTCCAATTCGCTCACTCCATCTTTCCCTAAAATAAATTATTAGATACTCTATTAGCAATAGCTTTTCACCAGATTAGTCTGAATTGGATAACATCAGATAAGTTATCCTATAAAGTATGGTGGGATTCGGTAAGTTCCCATCATAATTTAGACACTATGGGGCTGATTAGGATGGCGGGCGGACTTTAGTCCGCCCGCCATCCTAGTGGTAACGGGACCGCCCGCCTGCCATGCGGCAGTCCCGCCACCCAAATCATGATGCAACCGCCACCGCGGCGGTCACATCTGGCATTTTAACATTGCGGCGGTTGCTGCTGGCTGCAGCACCCACCACAACAGGAAAATGCCATGTTGTGCATTTCCATGCACAACGTGGCAGGCAACCCCGCGGTGCCTGCCACCTTGTGGCACCTCCCTCACCCCCCCAACCCCCCGGGGACCGCAATGGGAAGGCCCTGAAATTCACACATCCTAATATGGCAGACGGTGCCTGCTAGGCACCTCCACCATATTACAGCCCCAGCTCTGCCCGGCCGGCAATTGTAACGATTGCCGACCGGCGGAAAAGCGGCGGACAAACTTTCCATCCGCCGCAATACCCACCGCCATCGTAATATGGCGGTGGGTATTGCACGTTACGATGGCGTAACGTCACCACCGCCGGCCCGGCGGTGGCGAACGTTCCCGCCATCGTAATCACACCCTATGTATGCTATGCAATGTACATTTTCTCATAATGCACAATTACTATGGTTACCTCTTAGTTCATATCTCAACCAAGTTCATAGTGATGTATCAAGTACTGTTTCTGTATCGTCGGAAATTTTCGTCCTCCTTGAATTTTCTCTCTCTGTCCTCCTTATATATTAGAGTATATTTTACGATATGTTTATAGATATAATGTTTATTATATATGGTTAACTTAGAGGCAAAATGTTGTTATTTCTGTCAATCTTTTATGATTTTTCATAAAATCTCTATTTTACACTCCCTCCCTTCCCCTTCCTTCCCTTTCTTCCCCTCTCTATAAAATTATAAAGACTTTTATGGTTTTTTAGATAGTGTCTAATACTGCATATGTACCTCTGATTATTATTGTTGAACTTATTGTGTTGTGGTTATGCAGTATATAATGAATTCAATAAAGTCTTTTTAACAACAAAAGATATAACACTTGCCTGCGCACTGGTGGTGGAAGGAAGGGCGCTACCACCTTTTAAAATGCTAAATAAACCTCGCCAGTAAGAGGGAGACTGCACTCAGAAACGGGAGTAAATTCCAGTGTTTTTTGCATCTGGCAATTCCGGACGTTGAAAAGAGAGATGCTATTCGGCTGTGCAACACCCCTTATCAATATAAATCGGCACCATTTTTAATCACTTTTTATAGTGCAAACTACAATCAACATAGACAAAATAAATACTATAAATTTCCTCACTACGTTGAAAATCTTTTTTTTTTATTAAATACGTAAGTCCCATTCGGTACAGTTGGCACATTTGAATACATAGAAAATCAATGTTTGTGTGTGCGGTTTTGACCTTAACATTCTATATTTCCTGAAGAGCATATATTAAATGCACAGCCCTAAATGGGTAGAAATGAATCCCAAAGGGGAACAATATTACCGACTCCACAAAATACTAGTAGCATAAACCAGCATTATTACACAAATACCAATATTCTAGTTTTAAAAGTTCCAAATAAGTTCGTTCCTGCACTTCAGAAAGTGTACATTGCTGAATTTCACACAAAACAGCTGCTCCATTAACCTGTGCTGCCCTCTAAACATAAGTCCTTTTAGGTAACAGTTTGTTCGTGAGATTTTCCTGCAGCTAGCTGCATTGTATTCTCACTCATTGTCAAATTGTATTCAACATTCAGGGGCCGATTCCGATCTCGGTCGGAGGCGCACCCAATAGCATTCGGTCGGGAAAAAAGCCATGCGAAAGCCTGTTTCCCGACCGATCCGTACAGCACACCGAACGAGTAAGTACGATGCGCACAACAGCAAAGAATCCGGCCGAGCCGTACTCACCCAAACCAGGTCCTGTTCCCCGACCGAGGCGAATCCGGAAACGCCGAATCGAGTCGCACGGAAGGAAAAATGCAGCTCCGTCCGGCCGAACGAGTACGATGCGCTTTCCGTACGCGCCGAACCCGTTGCTACGCACGGCACGTCAAAGCATCCGGGAGAGGCGCACATAAGCTCCGATTCGCGCCACAACACGATCCACGGCTCCGAGACGAACACGCCAGCGACGAGGACGAGGCGAAGCGACGAGGACGACGCGAAGCGACGAGGACGACGCGAAGCAACGAGAAGGACGAACGACACGAACCAACCATGAATCCCTTCGTCCCGATCATACCAATATTCTACATTTACTACCGGAACAGGCACGGACGCGTACGGCGCAGAAGGTAAGCCAGACACCAACCACAAAACACATACAACACGTACACGACACATCACACACACACAGAGGTATGCAGAATATACTTACACCAGCAACAGCAGCACCATAGGGGCGGGATGCCCATCACCAATGCCACATATGCACACAGGGGCCTGAATGCGCACCACCACCCCTACCCAGGGGGCTGGATGCCTACCACTACTACCACCCTTAGCCAGGGGGCTGGATGCCTACCACTACTACCACCCTTAGCCAGGGGGGCTGGATGCCTACCACCACTACCACCCTCACCCAGGGGGGGCTGAATGCCTACCACTACTACGACCCTTAGCCAGGGGGGCTGGATGCCTACCACTACTACCACCCTCACCCAGGGGGGCTGGATGCCTACCACTACTACCACCCTTAGCCAGGGGGTGCCAGATGCCTACCACTACTACCACCCTAAGCCAGGGGGTGCCAGATGCCCACCACCACTACCACCCTTAGCCATGGGGGTGCCAGATGCCTACCACTACTACCACCCTTAGCCAGGGGGCTGGATGCCTACCACTACTACCACCCTTACCCAGGGGGCTGGATGCCTACCTCTACTACCACCCTTAGCCAGGGGGTGCCAGATGCCCACCACCACTACCACCCTTACCCAGGGGGCTGGATGCCTACCACTACTACCACCCTTAGCCAGGGGGCTGGATGCCTACCACCACCCTTAGCCAGGGGGGCTGGATGCCTACCACTACTACCACCCTCACCCAGGGGGGCTGGATGCCTACCACCACTACCACCCTCACCAAGGGGGCTGGATGCCTACCACCACTACCACCCTCACCCAGGGGGGCTGGATGCCTACCACCACCCTTAGCCAGGGGGGCTGGATGCCTACCACCACTACCACCCTCACCCAGGGGGGCTGGATGCCTACCACTACTACCACCCTCACCCAGGGGGGGCTGGATGCCTACCACCACTACCACCCTCACCAAGGGGGGGCTGGATGCCTACCACCACTACCACCCTCACCCAGGGGGAGCTGGATGCCTACCACCACCCTTAGCCAGGGGGGCTGGATGCCTACCACCCTCACCCAGGGGGGGCTGGATGCCTACCACAACTACCACCCTCACCCAGGGGGGCTGGATGCCTACCACTACTACCACCCTCACCCAGGGGGCTGGATGCCTACCACTACTACCACCCTTAGCCAGGGGGCTGGATGCCTACCACTACTAGCACCCCCACTCATAGGATGGACAATGCATGACACAACCAGCACACCACAACCTAGGGAATGCAAGAAGAAGACATCCCCCAACACCATGACAAGCGTGTGTAGACTGTGTCAAATGCCTACAACACCGAACATGACTTTGAACATACAATGTGACCCCCTAGCACATGTGCCACACATATATGTGTGTGGCACCCACAATGCAAGCAGGCCATGACCATTGTGGCAATGGGGTCCAAACCCCCATCATCACAGTGACCAAAATGTAAGTGTGGGGTCCATAGCTGAAGCACATTTTGAACATTGTGGCAATGGGGTCTAAACCCCCATCACCACAGTTACTAAAAGGTAAGTGTGGGGTCGATAGCTGAAGCACATTTTGAACATTGTGGCAATGGGGTCCAAACCCCCATCATCACAGTGACCAAAATGTAAGTGTAGGGTCCATAGCCGAAGCACATTTTGAACATTGTGGCAATGGGGTCCAAACCCCCATCATCACAGTGACCAAAATGTAAGTGTGGGGTCCATAGCTGAAGCACATTTTGAACATTGTGGCAATGGGGTCCAAACCCCCATCATCACAGTGACCAAAATGTAAGTGTGGGGTCCATAGCTGAAGCACATTTTGAACATTGTGGCAATGGGGTCCAAACCCCCATCATCACAGTGACCAAAATGTAAGTGTGGGGTCCATAGCTGAAGCACATTTTGAACATTGTGGCAATGGGGTCCAAACCCCCATCATCACAGTGACCAAAATGTAAGTGTGGGGTCCATAGCTGAAGCACATTTTGAACATTGTGGCAATGGGGTCCAAACCCCCATCATCACAGTGACCAAAATGTAAGTGTGGGGTCCATAGCTGAAGCACATTTTGAACATTGTGGCAATGGGGTCCAAACCCCCATCATCACAGTGACCAAAAGGTAAGTGTTGACAAAGAAAGAGGTGCAACTGCCAAACTGCATGGATGATTCCTGGTCACAGAACAACAAACACATCAGTGGCAAAGTAGTGTATGTGTCCCATTGCAACATAAATTGGGGGAGCCAAATACTGCAGTGTAAATAAGACATACCTTTGGCCATGTGCAGACAAACAACACCCATGGGGGCTGACACCGTCAACAATCATCAATGACACAATGACAGAAGTGACCATCAGAATGCAGACCCACATATTTGCACCAATGGGCACACACATGCAGATACCCTGTGGAGACTGCAGATGTGAGGTGAACAGATACCATACCATGGCAGCAATGGGACACACAAACCATGATCATTGTGCTGACCGATGACCTAGGAGTCCCAGGGACAGCAGGGGAAACCCACCAAACTACATACAGCCAATGGCACACCAAAGATATGCCAATGCAGTGGTGCAGATGCACAAACACAAACAGGCAGACCCACACTGCACATCATACACAACAGGTGAGGGGGTGCCAGTGTCCCCAGGCAACCACACAACACATGAGGAGACCTGAATACCAATCATACAGATGTGCATACAGTGCCACACAAAGGTAACTCATGGATCCAAATCCCCTATGTGGGCAAGCAGGCATTGTCAGATGAGAGGGAGCACAAATCACACATGTCACACAGGCACGTAGGGACAGCAACTGACACAGCAAGACACAGACACACCACAGCACCACCCCCAGGGCCCCCACAATGTGGTGACCCTGGGCTGCATTACAATCCCACTGTGATGACAAAGCTAAATGTGGTTCACACTGTGAACCACAGTCATGTGTCCTGAGCAACTAACTACCATCACACCTACACAAGCACAAATCAAACAGCATGGCCAGTAAGCCAAGGCCAACATGGAGGCAGGGGCCTAGCCGGGCAACAACTCTCATCTGCACACACTCAACACCACACCCCTCGACCTCCAACAATGTGCAGCAGTGAAGCACACATGCACTGGTGACATTGCACATGCACCCATGACTATTCCAGGGTGGTGGGTGGGAACCAAGGTGCAGAAACACAACACACATGGCCACTCAACAAGACTCCTGAATGTCTGACACACTGCACACTACGCTGTACATGGACATGACGGCAATACCACACCAACCAATGGGATCCCAGCCACAGTCACACACCAATGAAGAAGCCAAGGTCACCCACAAAGAACACACATAGACAACAACCAACATTGCAGCCCGGACCCTGAGGAGTGCCAGCAGTCACACACACAACGTGTCACAATTACTGAAAGATAACACAAACTGGAAATCACATGACAGGGGCAAACAACAAGTGCCAAGGGGAAACCTGACTGTGACCCATCTGCGTCTGTACACAAACTCAGCCCTGACAGCAAACACACCTATGGGTGACACCCTGATGACCAGTAATGTGCCATGCACCCACATCACAGAGAACCCAGGGCGAAGACTTTGGGGGAACATAGGTCAACTCAGCTAGCATCAGAAACAGGTACAACACTAGGGATCACAGCATGCACAGCTAAACGGAAGTGAACACACAGACATGCACATACAACACACACCTTGGGCGCAGGCAATGTCACAGGAGTACACACTGCCATGAGGGGACTCCACTCCTGTGTGAGGAAAGCTGTGCCATATGTTGCCTCAGTAGGGCTCCATCATGTCAGCTGAGCACTTGGTCACACAATCAACAATTAGCACCAAATGAGGGCTCCCGTAACATCAGCCTGGTCATGGAAGTGCCAACGGAATCATCAGCACAGATCCAACACACTTGTATAGCAATGTTGCTGTCAGGAACTAGTCTCCGGTTGTGCACTGACTGCCTATAGCGTGTAACCAGGAAGTACCGAACCTCTCTAACGACTACAACTCCCGGCGAGCAACGCGCGAGTCACGCCCCACGTGACTCGGGCGCGACGCCGGAAACATGGTATAGGGCAGCTGCAACACCAAACGCTGCCGATTATTCAGACTGCTTCCCGAAGCAGCATTTTTGCCGGCGGACTACAGGACTTTCAGGCGGTAAGAGTGCGTTGTGCACCATTCTGGACCGTATTCCAGAGATCACAGATGCTGGGGTGGTCGTTACCCCCTCTAGCGCTTCCCCGTCATCTCCTCTGTTGGTTGAGAGACGCTTTTCTGGCGGTCTCTTGCAGAGGAGTGTTAGCGGGTAACGGTGGCACTTTCACCCGACATCTCCCTGTTGGAGAGACCGGTTTCCCGCTGCGGTCTCATGCGGGGAGGTGTATAACACCCGATGCAAGTAGGCTTGTGCCAGTTGCTTCTCCTCCCTAGGGGTTATCGTGAACAACTTCTTTAACCTGCATTGGGTAATATTGGTTCTGATAGAGGAGCAGACGCCGCATGTACTACTTCACAGTTGTTTTGTGGGATTGTTGGTTGCAAGTGAACCAGGGATCCTCCTCAATGGATTAATGTTCTAACAGAGACTGATACACTATAAAGTGTTGTGGATTATTCTGAAGAGCTTTCATTTACCAAAGAACCATAGTACACGAAATTGGCTTAGGGTATTGTGATACCCAAACAACCCCTGAGCTCTTGGCACCTTGGGCAAGTACAAGACACTGATTGTATCTTGGCCCTTTTGTTACTTTTTTTCTGTTTGGCTGTTCTTTCTTTTCTCACGTTTGTCTAGGAGAGAGTTACCAGAGAGGGTGTGCAGAACGTCTCTGCCTTGCATATCAAGCATCACCACATGTAAACCTTTGGTAGGTGAAGTAGGGGGATTTTTCTCTCTTATGTGCAGGACATCAGATGTTATGATATGCAGGAATTATGTCCAATATATGTTCTCTCTTATTAATAGTTTGTGTTGGGAAAGTGCAACCACCCTCTGCTCTCTTCTGACAGTGATCATTCACCGTATTAATCAAAACAGGGGGCACTGTTCCAGACGAGGGGTACAGGTAGTCACCCACTCGATAAAGAGTAAAGTATAAATATGAGTGATCCTAGGCTTTATGAGGCCCACGTGTGAGAGGAAAGAGCAAGTCTTGTCTCATAATTAACCCTGGGCAAAGCACTACGCTACGCTCGCGTAGTTTGCGAAGTTTGCGCTACTTCGCACAACGCGAATTGCACGTAGCACAGTGCAAACACGCGTAGCGTAGCGTAGTGCAGCAGTCATTTTTTGCTTGCTCGCGGTCCTCAACGTCAAGTTGGCGACCGCGAGCAAGCAAAATGACTATCCAGCGAGACTTTTCCTCGTTCGCGATCAGCAACATCAAGTTGCCGATCGCGAGCGTGAAAATAAACCTCCCGGCGAGATTCTCAACGCGGGAGGTCAGGTTTCTCATTGCGAGTGGTCGTGTATGCTCGCGACCGCTCGCGATGAGAAACTACCAGTCCACGTTGAGAAAGCTGCTGCTCGAGTAAAAATCTACTCGAGCGGCAGTAAAAGACAGCTCGCACTGTGCAAGATGCCGTTTTCAATGATTGCACAGTGCGGACAAGCATCCGGCACTGTGCAATCATTGCGAACAGCGCACTACGCAGTTCGCGTAGTGCTACGCATAGCTCGCGTAGTGTGAATTGCACTTTGCGTAGCTTCGCGTAGCGCTACTTCGCGAACTACGCCCAGGCTTACTCATAATGCCCTCACACACCCCGAAGGATGTCATGCTTCATCATCGGGCGTTTTGCTCCTCGTCGGGCCGGCGCTGCAATGCCCTACGGGTCCCCCGAAGGTCACTTTAACAGAGATCTTTTGAGACAAAACGCCGTATGGTGCATGCGGGTGTGTGGTGTGGGTCCTCTAAAAGAGTGCAGTGATGCGTGCAAAGTGAGTCTAAAACTGTCTAAGGGTTACCTAGCGAAAAATTTATAATAAAGAGGGTCACCCTTGGCAGACTAAAAAACCCGTAGGTCAAGCGTTACCTATGTACGCTTAATGGGCCCTAGGTAACTAAAGAGGTCAACATGTTTCACGCCTGTGTGGTCCAAACAGATCCGTGGCGCTTCTTCAGGACCAAATAAATAATTAATAAGGTGTGGTTGAGTGAACAGTGAATCCGGGGTTAATACCCTCAGTGGGTATCCGGGCGTGCACAGTAACAATGTACCCTGCAATCTAACTATAACAACTAGTTAGATATTAGCCGCTCAGGATAACACCTAGGTAAAACAAGAGAAAAGGAGAAAGAAAAAAGAAAAGAAATGCGTCACAGCTCTTGATAGGGAATATCAATATTTCCCCAGAGCTTGTCCTTAGTTTACGCAACATAAGAAATAAATAAGTGCGAGCTAGACATGAATTATAAAGTGCCTTTCCCAAAGTGGCTGGGCTGCGGGGTCTCAACCCCGAGTGACAGGAGGGTACCACACACGTCATGAAGGCAGGGAAGCCCTGGCGTATGTGGTCCCACAGATCCTCAAGAAGTCACCCGCATATCCCAACAACTCCCATTCAAAAACCCAATGATAATATCACCAGGCCGTGCCTCAATATCTCACTGGCATGCTAGGTAGCATGCTTTACAAAGATGACTCTTGTCGGGGTTTGATAGCCCTCCACTGTTGTAGCCCCAATATCACCCCATTGGTAACAGTGACCATGTCACACACAATCTTACCTAAAAATGAGGAGAGAGTTGCTCCATAGGCGTGTGTGGTACCCTCCTGTCACTCGGGGTTGAGACCCCGCAGCCCAGCCACTTTGGGAAAGGCACTTTATAATTCATGTCTAGCTCGCACTTATTTATTTCTTATGTTGCGTAAACTAAGGACAAGCTCTGGGGAAATATTGATATTCCCTATCAAGAGCTGTGACGCATTTCTTTTCTTTTTCTTTCTCCTTTTTCTCTTGTTTTACCTAGGTGTTATCCTGGAGCGGCTAATATCTAACTAGTTGTTATAGTTAGATTGCAGGGTACATTGTTACTGTGCACGCCCGGATACCCACTGAGGGTATTAACCCGGATTCACTGTTCACTCAACCACACCTTATTAATTATTTATTTGGTCCTGAAGAAGCGCCACGGATCTGTTTGGACCACACAGGCGCGAAACATGTTGACCTCTTTAGTTACCTAGGCCCATTAAGCCTACATAGGTAACGCTTGACCTACGGGTTTTTAGTCTGCCAAGGGTGACCCTCTTTATTATAAATTTTTCGCTAGGTAACCCTTAGACAGTTTTAGACTCACTTTGCACGCATCACTGCACTCTTTAGAGGACCCACACCACACACCCGCATGCACCATACGGCGTTTGTCTCAAAAGATCTCCGTTAAAGTGACCCTTCGGGGACCCGTAGGGCATTGCAGCGCCGGCCCGACGAGGAGCAAAACGCCCGATGATGAAGCATGACATCCTTCGGGTGTGTGAGGCATTATGAGACAAGACTTGCTCTTTCCTCTCACACGTGGGCCTCATAAAGCCTAGGATCACTCATATTTATACTTTACTCTTTATCGAGTGGGTGACTACCTGTACCCCTCGTCTGGAACAGTGCCCCTGTTTTGATTAATACGGTTACGTTAGGAGCACGGGCACTGGACCTTAATTGGCTCCTGGTCCCCCCCCCCTCTCTTTGTATAGATACAGTGATCATTCACCCTCTTATTTTACAGGTAACGTGTTCTAAGCTTTGGGGCGAATCACAGTGATAGTGCTTCTTTTAGCTGTGCTGTTTGAATCCCGGACATAGACTTATATTGTGTTACTTTGTTATCCTCAGGTCTCCCTCCACGTTGTTCCTACCCTTTCCTTCCCCGCTTGACTATCCCACCAGTCCGTGTATATTTCTATTCCGGACTTGGGGCCGTCGAGAGGTGGACCCCTCTTGAGCATCAGCGCAATCCCGAGGAAACGGAAGGAGAAACGTGACAGAATAATCGGCCCACGAATTTCATTCCTCCTGGTTGTGCTGGTGTCAGGGATGGCCACCTTGGAAGACGTCATGGCGGCTCTGGTTCTAGTACAAACCGAGCTTGCAGCCTCACGGCAGGAAACAGCGGCCTTACAGGCTAGGGTAGAAAGGATGCAACGAAACCCGTTTGATGCAGGGGGGACACACCCCCCGGCATCTTTCCCTGTGGTAGTGGAACTACCGGTACAGGTACCATTAGCCCCCCCTGAAAGGTTTTACGGGGATATCAAGAAGGTGCAGGTGTTTATGACTCAAGTGCTGCTCCACTTTTCCTGTAAACCCAAGATGTTTACAACCAACCAGGCACGGGTGGCTTTCCTGATCTCATACTTGGGTGGCGAGGCAGCGCAGTGGGCAGTCCCCATAGTAAGGCGAGATAACCCCTTGCTCTATGACTGGGACGAATTCAGAGTGGAATTCGAGAAGACTTTTGACCGTCGGGCAGAAACCTTCTCAGCAGACAGGGACCTGCTGGAGCTCAGACAAGGTAACTCGGACCTGGTTAGTTACCTTAATAATTTTAGAAGACTGGTAGCGGAGACAGACTGGCCAGAATCTAAGCAGTCTGCCATCTTCTATCAGGGACTCAAGGATGAGCTGAAGGACGTCCTCGCCCAAATCGACCCTCAACCCCGGACATGTGCGGCTCTCATCGAGCTAACCCTACGATTGGACCACAGACTAAGGGAGCGGAAGGGGGAACACAAACGGAAGGAGAGGTATACTCCGCAGTATGAACGTGCCCAACCCACAGAACAAGCGTCAACGAAGTCCGAACCGATGGAGATCGGGGCGGTGAGAGCGTCGTTAACACTCAGTGAGAGAGACCACCGACGTAAACAGGGCTTATGCCTGTACTGCAGGAAGAAAGGCCACTACCTCCGTGACTGTCCTGTCAAACCAAAGTACGGACGGTCTCGGCCAGGACAAGTGGCCGCAGTAACAGCAGGAAAAGAGGCGGAAAACTCCAACGCTTGAGGGCACAAGAAGGGAAACCCTCAGGCGGATGTACTATCCCTTCCGTAAACCTCTTTGCCGACAGGGAATCAGAACACTTCTTTATTTCCTTGGATATTGGGATTGAACAAAAACAAAAACACATAAGAGCAATGGTGGATTCGGGGGCCACGGGGTGTTTTATGGACAGAAAGGAAGCACTGAGGTTAGGAGTGCAGCTCATCTGCAAACAAACCCCTGAACTGGTGTACGCTGTCGACCGCAAGGAGCTGGAATCTGGACCGATCAGTCACATCACACCGGAATATGAGCTTACCTACGACGGATACCACCATGAATGGTTATCTTTTAACATCATACAAGCCCCACAGTACGGAGTGATATTAGGCCTTCCCTGGTTGCAAACACATGCACCTATCATAGACTGGATCAACAAGACATTGCATCTGCGGTCTGCCTATTGCCAGAACCACTGTAACCAGCTGCTCACCAGCCCATCGAAAGTTTTGGCAGCCAGACATCACATCGAGACAGCGGCAGAAAGAAACGTGGTCTTACCCATGTGCTACAAGGCTTATACCGATGTCTTCAGTGACACCAAGGCAGAAGAACTCCCTACACACCGGGACTATGATTGCCGAATTGATTTGGTTCCAGGAGCCATGGTTCCATGTGGTCGAATATATGCCCTTACAGCACCCGAGAACTTATACTTGCGGGCTTATCTGGACAAACACCTTGCCTTAGGGTTCATTCGCCCTTCCAGGTCTCCTGCTGCTTCTCCCCTCTTTTTCATCCCGAAGGCAAATGGGGATCTGAGATGTTGCATAGATTACAGAGCGTTGAATAACATCACCGTCAAGAATCAGTACCCGCTTCCATTGATCCCTGTCCTTCTGGAACAGGTGAGAGCAGCCGGCGTCTATACCAAATTGGATCTTAGAGGGCGTACCATCTGGTCCGGATGCGCGAAGGCGATGAGTGGAAGACAGCCTTCAAAACGCGGTACGGGTTGTTTGAATACCTCGTTATGCCCTTTGGGCTATGCAACGCCCCGCGGCCTTCCAATTCTTCCTCAACGAAGTCCTTAGAGAATACCTGGACCACTTCGTTGTGGTTTATATTGATGATATTTTGATCTATTCCGCAAACGAAGAAGAACACGTTATCCATGTAGGCCGCGTGCTACAAGCACTACGTGACCACCAATTGTTTTTTAAAATCACCAAATGTGAGTTTCACGTGACCACCGTGGAGTTCCTAGGGGTTATGCTCACCCCATCTGGCCAAGTCATGGCAGAAAGGAAAGTCAGATCAATCATCGAATGGCCACGCCCTCAGAACGTAAAGGACATCCAGAGTCTACTGGGGTTTGCCAACTTCTACAGGAGGTTCATTCGGCAATTCTCCGATTTGGTAGCACCTCTGACCAGATTGACAAGGAAAAGGACGCCTTTTCTCTGGACAGAAGAAACCCAGAAGGCGCTTGATCTCCTCAAGAAGGCCTTCACGTCGGCCCAAGTTCTCACGCATGCCAACCCAGATCTACCTTTCATAGTAGAGGCTGACGCATCCGAAGTGGCGGTAGGAGCGGTATTATCCCAGCGACACGAGACTACTGGATATCTTCACCCTATCGCGTTCATGTCCAGGAAGCTAAATTCCGCAGAGCAGAACTACACGATTGCAGAGAAGGAACTGCTAGCTATACGAGACGCGTTTCTGGAGTGGAGACACTGGTTGTTGGGAGCAACACATCAGGTGACGGTTTACTCGGACCACCGCAACCTCCAATTTATGCGAGCCGCACGACACCTCACGCCACGCCAACTCCGTTGGATGCTGTTTTTGCCGAGTACCATTTTATTGTCACCTTCAGACCTGGCATAGACAACAAAAGGCAGACGCTCTTACGAGACAGGAGAACCCTACGCAACAACCAGTCGCCCTGGAAAGGGCCATCATCGAACCTAGTAGAGTGCTCTGTGTGGTACAAACGGATGATTTCCTGCAGAAACTCAGACAAGGAATACAGTCCTTTACCTGGAGAAACTGGCTCAAGTTCCACCCGGATTGGATATTACGCCAAGGCCTCCCCATGAAAGGTCAACAGGTGCTAATTCCTACCAGACATTTGCGTAAAATTGTGTTTGCCTGGTGTCATGATCTTCCGTGCGCAGGACACACCGGAGGAAGTAAAACCTTGGAGAGGGTTTTACGACAATTTTGGTGGCCAACTGTCCGCCCGGACGTCCTTTCATGGGTGAGGAGCTGTTCCACATGCGCCCGGATGAAAACCGACCACAGACAGGCTCAGGGACTACTCCATCCTATGCCCACACCAGATACACCGTGGGAACGGTTCTCAGTGGATTTTATAGTGGGGTTACCCAAGGATCAGGGATGCACAGCAATTGTGGTGGTCATTGACTACTTGTCCAAGATGGGCCACTTCGTCGCGTGCAAGCAAGTACCCTCTGCAGGGCAGTTGGCACGACTGCTTCTGACTAACATAGTCCGACTTCACGGCCTTCCCAAAGTCATCGTTTCTGATAGAGGGGCCCAATTCACCGCTCTCTTCTGGAAGACCTGGTGTTCCGAATTACAAATAGCCTCTTCCCTTTCCACAAGCTTTCACCCCCAAACAGACGGCCAAACAGAGAGGCTGAACCAAACCCTTAAACAGTTCCTCCGGTGCTATGTTAACAACAACACTGATGCGTGGGTGGAGTGGTTGTGGGTAGCAGAAATAGCGTACAATAGCGCCAAACACGCATCTACACAACACACACCTTTCTTCAGTACCTACGGGTTCCACCCTCGCTTTACTCCCTTAATCCTTCCCAGTACCAACACCAAGCTTCCCGACCTAAACAAGAGGTTACTACATATTCGCAAAACCCTGCTTGAGACACGGAACAATCTGCTCCGTGCCAAGGACAGGTACAAGACCCATGCAGACAAACATCGTAGACCTGGTCCCACGTATAAGAGAGGGGAATGGGTTTGGCTGTCGACGAAACATATTAGGTTTAAGAAACACAGTGTCTTCAACCCTAAGTTTATAGGGCCTTACCGTGTGATCAAACACATCAATCCAGTGGCAGTGAAGTTGAGGCTACCGGCTCATTTCCGTATACACCCCGTTTTCCATGTTTCCCTGTTGAAACCGTCCCACTGCCCCGTGAAGAAAATGCCCATGCCCGTCTGGGTGCAGCAGGATCAGGAATATGAGGTCAAGGGGATTTTGAATTCCAAGATAGTACGGAGAAAGCTGTGGTACCTGGTTGCCTGGAAGGGCTACGGGCCTGAGGAGGACTCATGGGAACCAGCTGAGGCTGTACACGCGCCCAGGCTGGTGGCTAGGTTCCATCGTCAATACCCTGGTAAACCTGGAGACAGTCAGTGTCCGCCGGGAGGGGGATGTCCTGTCAGGAACTAGTCTCCGGTTGTGCACTGACTGCCTATAGCGTGTAACCAGGAAGTACCGAACCTCTCTAACGACTACAACTCCCGGCGAGCAACGCGCGAGTCACGCCCCACGTGACTCGGGCGCGACGCCGGAAACGCGGTATAGGGCAGCTGCAACACCAAACGCTGCCGATTATTCAGACTGCTTCCCGAAGCAGCATTTTTGCCGGCGGACTACAGGACTTTCAGGCGGTAAGAGTGCGTTGTGCACCATTCTGGACCGTATTCCAGAGATCACAGACGCTGGGGTGGTCGTTACCCCCTCTAGCGCTTCCCCGTCATCTCCTCTGTTGGTTGAGAGCCGCTTTTCTGGCGGTCTCTTGCAGAGGAGTGTTAGCGGGTAACGGGGGCACTTTCACCCGACATCTCCCTGTTGGAGAGACCGGTTTCCCGCTGCGGTCTCATGCGGGAGGTGTATAACACCCGATGCAAGTAGGCTTGTGCCAGTTGCTTCTCCTCCCTAGGGGTTATCGTGAACAACTTCTTTAACCTGCATTGGGTAATTTTGGTTCTGATAGAGGAGCAGACGCCGCATGTACTACTTCACAGTTGTTTTGTGGGATTGTTGGTTGCAAGTGAACCAGGGATCCTCCTCAATGGATTAATGTTCTAACAGAGACTGATACACTATAAAGTGTTGTGGATTATTCTGAAGAGCTTTCATTTACCAAAGAACCATAGTACACGAAATTGGCTTAGGGTATTGTGATACCCAAACAACCCCTGAGCTCTTGGCACCTTGGGCAAGTACAAGACACTGATTGTATCTTGGCCCTTTTGTTACTTTTTTCTGTTTGGCTGTTCTTTCTTTTCTCACGTTTGTCTAGGAGAGAGTTACCAGAGAGGGTGTGCAGAACGTCTCTGCCTTGCATATCAAGCATCACCACATGTAAACCTTTGGTAGGTGAAGTAGGGGGATTTTTCTCTCTTATGTGCAGGACATCAGATGTTATGATATGCAGGAATTATGTCCAATATATGTTCTCTCTTATTAATAGTTCGTGTTGGGAAAGTGCAACCACCCTCTGCTCTCTTCTGACAGTGATCATTCACCCTCTTATTTTACAGGTAACGTGTTCTAAGCTTTGGGGCGAATCACAGTGATAGTGCTTCTTTTAGCTGTGCTGTTTGAATCCCGGACATAGACTTATATTGTGTTACTTTGTTATCCTCAGGTCTCCCTCCACGCTGTTCCTATCCTTTCCTTCCCCCGCTTGACTATCCCACCAGTCCGTGTATATTTCTATTCCGGACTTGGGGCCGTCGAGAGGTGGACCCCTCTTGAGCATCAGCGCAATCCCGAGGAAACGGAAGGAGAAACGTGACAGTTGCACTGACAACACAGATGAGTCCTTCCCCATTGATGCCCAAACCTGCATGTCCACTGGAGATGGCCACACGGTCAGGGAAGTAGACGAATTGAACAATGGCAGGCACAACAGATGTGCAGGGGTGGAAGCCACAGATGTGAAATAGGCAATCTAAGTAGGAAATCCCATTGCCAAATACTGAACACATGACACCCTCAGATGCTGCTATGGATGACATGGATACACCACAGGATAGGACACATTCCCCCTGGACCACATGGGTTCCTGCACAGTAACACTTCATTATCATGAGACCAAATATCACCATCACTGCAGCAAGGGCATGGTTAGCATCATCAACATCATGTACATCAGAGGCAAAAGCACTAGAGAACAGAAAGTTGCTTTATTCAGCATATGTGGCATTAAAAGTAGAAGTCCAGTAGAAAATAAGCAAAGGCCAATGGCCAGTCCATCAACAAAGTCACAAGTGGGTGATAGTGGCAGATGCCACCCTACACATGCCTGCACAAAACCAGGGACAATCCACTAGGAGGGGCAACCGGGGGGGTAGGCCAGGCACCGCAGGGACAGGATCAGGGCTCACCAGGAGGAAGCAGAGAAGGGGTGGTGGGTGCTGGAGAGCCACTGACAACTGCAGTGGAGTTGTCTGACATGGTGTGTGCCGGCACAACTGGGGGGCATGGCTCAGATGTTGTGGGTGCCGGCATGACTGCAGTGGACCCTGCAGATGGAGTGGACAGGTCCGCCACTGCAGTGCCCAAGTCAGACAGGGTGGTAGTGGACTCCACTGCAGTGCCTACCACCAGGGGAGGAAAATGGGGAACAGGCAAGGTGGGCTGGACAGAGGGGAGGACACCCTCACCACATCAGTGGCACAGACAAGCGCAGCGGGGGTGTGGTGCCGGGAGAGCAAGTGGCAGGGGAGAAGGCCGGATCCTCTTGGGGATGGTATATCTGTGGGTGGGGAACCTGGGGCAGCGTGTGGTGGGGGCACCTGTGGAGTGGGGGCCTGAGGGATGGAGGAAGGAGACCTGGTGCTTGAGCTGCAGGGCAGCGGCGGGGTCTTGCTCTTACCACTCCGGGGGACTTGCGGGTGGGGGCCTCAGTCTGTCTGCGCCTGGGGAGGGTGTCCGGGGGCGAGGGGCACTCTGCTCCGTGTGGGGGGCTTCCTCTTCCCCCTGGATGCTGGAGCAGCTTTATCGGAGGGGAAGAGGCCGAGGTCACTGAGGAAGAGGCGCTGGGTCTTTGGGGTTGCAGGTGAGGCAAGGGAGGGTGCTTTGGAGGGAGAGGCAACTGAGGACTGCGCAGTGCCCGTGGATGCGTGTGTGTGTACCAGGGCCCCATCCCCTGTGAGTCTGGTTTCAGTCCCCTGACTGTGCGTGCGTGTGCGTTTTGTTTGTGGCGTGTGTGTCTGTGTGCTGGACGTGTGTGTGCTGGTGTGTGCCTGTGCCGGTGTGTGTGTGCTTGGGACGGGTAAGGTGCTGGGGAGTGTGGATGGAGCAGAGGCAGGAGGGGTGAGGGACTTTCTGAGGAGGGACACTGCTGCCGTCAGGAGGAGTCCATGGACCTATTGCCCCTCTGTAGGTCAGACATGCCCGATGAGATGCCCTCCATGAACGACACCAGCTGAGTCAACAGAGCGGTGTGCGCATGGAGGACACTCAGCATGGCTGTCTGCCCTACATGGAGCTGGCGAAGGAGGTACACAGACTCCTCACTCAGGGCAGCAGGGGACACAGGGGCAGGGGTGCGGTGCCTGGCCCAAAGGAGACACGCTCCCAAACATGGGAGCCTCCACGGACCTGGGGAATGGGAGCCGATGGGAGGGCGGTGGTGGTGCTGGTGGTGGCGGGGACAGCAACACTAGCTGGGGTGTGGTGGCTGCTGACACCCGCCTCCATAAGGGAGTCATCCTCCGAGGTTGCTCTGGTCCTCAGCTGAGGTGGATGGTGCTGAGGACTCCTCGTGTGGCTCCCTCGCCCTCCGTGCCACTGGGTCCCTCCGACCACTCCTCGGCTGCTGACCCAGTCTGGCTCTCTGGCTCCTCCTGGTCCGTGGAGCTGTCCCCTTCCGTGGCCGTGGATGTATCTGCAAACAATGGGGAAACAGACAGACATCAGTCACCTGCACCAAACGCACACACCACTGTGAGCACAGCACATTACAGAGCAAGCCCTGGCATCATTAGTTGTACATTGCTAAAAGTGCCCTAACTGAACAGGAGAAGCCAATTGTCAGTCTGATGCCAACCATGGCACTCACATCCCACATGGCCTTGCACCCATCTGTCTGGTGTCTGTTGGATTGCAACACCTCAGTGTGGACACATGCACCAAGTACACAGTAGTTGGACAGTGCAGAGGACACGGTGTGGCATGTGGACATGCACACATCACAGCTCTTGCCACTGAGTCAGTACAGGTTTCCGGATGAAAGGGATGCCCAGAGTCAAATAGGAAATGCATGTGATGCATACCAGCGACAGACACCATGATGCACCCATGTCCTGATAGCCATCGCCACAATGGTGTGCATGTAGCACATGTCACTCCCTGCAGGACCACCAATAAGTTGACACATGCCATGGCAGAGGCATGACTGCTAAGTCATACATCACTGTCTCAGTGATGTATGACTTGGCAGCCAGACAACAACACTATGCACTGTGTCACAATAGTAGGTCATGGGGAATGCAAGTCCTGGAGCTGCACAAGTGCACATGTACATCCCCCACACAACACATCATCTTAACCCTCATCTGTCCAGGTCATACCTATTGGACATATGGGAGACCTGTGACACTACCCTCTGAACCTGAGCCCCTCACAATCTGCTGTGAATGGGGAACAGCTGCCTGAACTTCACATTCGCATACCCCAGTCTGCACGGGCAGCTGATCAAACACCTATGTGACACACAAGTATCGTCTCCTATGGTCACATCTCCAGGGGCATGCTGAGCCCCTACCAAGAAACACCCCAGCAGTCCTGGCAACTAATCCACAGCACACTGACACAGAGGCAGACACCTGAGGGGTCAAATCACTGCGCACAATGTGTCAGCTGATACACGGGAGTGGGAGTACAGAGTGCATTGCATGGCCTGGAGTAGGCATGACTGTCCTGCTCCACATGAATGAGGGATGAGCCCTGGACAGTGGATAGCTGGCTATGTATGTGTGACACACGTAATCTGCACACTCCTGGGGCCCAAACATTGTTCCCACCCGCTGCATGGGCGTGTGCCACATACCCCAGGCACATGTGGTGGCTCAGCTCAGCAAGTGGACCGCATATCAAAGCAACACGCAGATTACATGTCCGAACACAGGCGTTGTGTGAACAATGGACCCACCCATGATGCCCACAACAGAGTTAGGGAAACAGATGCTGTCCCCCACCTTTAGTGAAGCAAACTGCAAGGACACAGTCCCAAGTGACACAATTCCCTGAATGTAAGGGCCACACCTGGGTATCAGATGAGCAGTGGGCAGTGCACAATAGAGGGACATGGCTCCTGGACAACATGACTGCTGCACTGTGGCAGTTGAACCAGGCCAGAGGAGGGCACAAAGCATGTAATACAGAGTTCACAGTGCAGTCTTTGACTCACCCCTCCTTGCTGCTGTCTGGCCTTCAGCTGCCCATCCAGGTCTGGAAACACCACCGCCAGGATCTGGAGCATGTGGGGGGTCAGGGTCCGTGTTCCGCCCCTCCTGCGAGGAGGCGACAGCTTCAGCTGGACCCGTGCAATCCTCCGGGTCCAGCCCGAAGGTCCTGCCACCTCTTCTGGCAGTTGCGGATCCGGCGCTTGTAGACCCCCACGGCCCGGACGGCCCGGACGATGTCCTTCCAGATCTCCTGCTTCCGATGGGCATTAACCTGTCAGGATGACAAAGTGAAAAGACCATTACTACACATGCAACATATCCGTGCATGACACAGTTGTATATACATGTCTCAATCACAGGGGCACATGATGTACACAGGCAGTGCAAAGCTGCCCATGGACAGTTTGCCAGACGTCACTACATGGTATCATTGCATGGGAAGTAAAACCTTGTTCAAATGCACTGTCACTGCACCATACCTGTCCAGTGCATGTCACTACACACTATGGGGGTGACAACTACTCAGTGAGCCTGCTAGCCAGTGGCGTGCAGACTTTCAGCCTTGCTAGTCAGACAATATGCACATTCAGAAAGGCAGTGCACAGAACACTCACCTGCTCCCCTGGTGTCCCATACAGCTTGCTGTACTGTGGAAGTAGGCTGTCCAGCAGGGCCTGGTTCTCCTCAAGCCTGAAGGCTGGGGCTCTCTCCACAGTACGTGCCATTGCAGGGTCCAGAGGGGCAGAGACAGCAGCAGTGCAGTGGCAGATGTCGTCCTGGAGCATGTAGTGCAGGCAAGTGAGCTCTCAGGGGAACAGCCAGCAATATATATGTGCTGGAGAGGCAGATACTGTCCCTTGTGTCCAAAGTGATAGGTCCAAGTCGTTTGCATCTTCTGAATCTGGCCAATCCATGGAGTAGCAGCACCAAAACACGCCCACAGCATCCTTCAAATCTTCAACTTCATGACATACATGATTTTGCAACATTGTTGTGGGTGACCAACTGATTTTCCAGCAACCGACTCATTCGAAATTCAAAACGCGTCCGTTGCCAGGCAAGCCCATTGTCAATGGGTGCGCACCGATCGGTCCATTGCGGTACAACGCGTACAGGAGTACAACGGCGTACCCGCACACATTGAATGCAATGGGCGGCCGGGAGCACCGATCGGTCCATTGCAGTACAACGCGTACAGGGGTACAACGCGTACCCGCACACATTGAATGCAATGGGCGGCCGGAGGCACCGACTGGTCCATTGCAGTACAACGCGTACAGGGGTACAACGCGTACAGGGGTACAACGCGTACCCGCGCACATTGAATGCAATGGGCGGCCGGGGGCACCGATCGGTCCATTGCAGTACAACGCGTACAGAGGGTACAACGCGTACCCGCACACATTGAATGCAATGGGAAGGCCGGGGCACCGACCGGTCCATTGCAGTACAACGCGTACAGAGGTACAACGCGTACCGCGCACATTGAATGCAATGGGCCGGCCGGGGCACCGACCGGTCCATTGCAGTACAGCGCGTACAGGGGTACAACGGCGTACCCGCACATTGAATGCAATGGGCCGGCCGGGGCACCGACCGGTCCATTGCAGTACTAACAGCGTACAGGGGTACAAGCGCGTACAGGGTATAACGCGTACCCGCACACATTGAATGCAATGGGCCGGCCGGGGCACCGATCGGTCCATTGCAGTACAGCGTACAGGGGTACAACGCATACCCGCACACATTGAATGCAATGGGCCGGCCGGGGCACCGATCGGTCCATTGCAGTACAACGCGTACAGGGGTACAACGCGTACCCGCACACAATGAATGCAATGGGTCGGCCGGGGCACCGATCGGTCCATTGCAGTACAACGGCGTACAGGGGTACAACGCGTACCCGCACACATTGAATGCAATGGGCCGGCCGGGGGCACCGATCGGTCCATTGCAGTACTAACGCGTACAGGGGTACAACGCATACCCGCACACATTGAATGTAATGGGCCGGCCGGGGGCACCGATCGGTCCATTGCAGTACAACGCGTACAGGGGTACAACGCGTACCCGCACTCATTGAATGCAATGGGCCGGCCGGGGCACCGACCGGTCCAGTGCAGTACAACGCGTACAGAGGTACAAGCGCGTACAGAGGTACAACGCGTGCCGCACACATTGAATGCAATGGGCCGGCCGGGGCACCGATCGGTCCATTGCAGTACAACGCGTACAGGGGTACAACGCGTACCCGCACACATTGAATGCAATGGGCCGGCCGGGGCACCGATCGGTCCAGTGCAGTACAACAGCGTACAGAGGTACAACGCGTACCCGCACACTGAATGCAATGGGCCGGCCGGGGCACCGATCGGTCCATTGCTGTTCAACGATCACTGTACATGTGACTGGCATATGTCAGCATGCCTGTCTCAGATGGACATATGCCAGCCACAGATAGCTCCCAGGGAGTGAGGGGCACACCTACATCACGACAGCCTGTCCAAACTTTATCATAAGGCATGTAAGGCTGCATTTCCTATTGTGTGTATGTTGGTGTACATGTTGTCCTGTGGGTGTCACCTGTGGGCAGCCACCCCCAGGCTGTGCACGTGTTCATGGGGACAGGATCCTGGGTGTTACGTGTACATGACCACTGTGATGTGCAACTGTTCATATCTGTGCATGTGCCATGGTCACATTTCACGGTGGTGTATGTGTATGTCATGTCACATACCCCGTGAGTCCCATGTGGGACGGTATGTTTGAGCCAGGGTGTCCCAGTGGCACAATAGTGATGGTCCTCCACAGTCTTTGTGCATGTAGTGTTTACAATGTCTCTGATTTCATGTGCACAATGGGAGACAGTCTCCACATCCACGTTGTGTGTGCCTGGACTTTGATGTTGTGCGTGTGTGTGTCACAGACGTCCATGTCTGTCCTGCCATGGCAAGTGGGACCACTACCTGTGGGGGTCATGGTTTTTTGCTGTGGTGTATACATGATACTCCATGTAATGCCAGTGTCCATGTGGCAATACAGGGTCCCTGGGAATGTACCTGTCGTTGAGCTGTGGTGCCTGGGGCACATCTGTCCTCACATGTCACTGTGGGAGTGATTGTGACACGGCAGCAGGAGATGGGAACTGTGACACGGCCTCATGATATCCAATGGGCCAACCTGGGACTAATTGATGCCACCTGTTGGACCGTGTTGACAGATGTTGGCCATGTATGTACCATACATGTCCTTACGGAACTGCACACTTCATGTAGTTGTGCCTCATAATGATGTATGTTGGGATATTGAGTGTGTTCAATGCCGCATATGTGGGGTGACTGACAATCTTGCTTACTTCTCCTCTGCACTGCAGGGCTCCTGCTGTCCATCGACCATTCCCAGACCTGGCAACGATGGTGGAACGGGACAGCATCCGACGGTACCGCTTCACCAGGCAGCTGATTGAGGATTTGGCAGTGCAGTTGTCCCCACATTTGCAGCCTGGCCGGCCGTATCCTACAGCGCTGACCCCCAAGGTGAAGGTGATGGCAGCCCTACACTTCCAACATACTGTGGCGACTGCTGGTGGGATGTCACAGACCATGTTGAGCCGTGTGCTCCGCGATGTTTTGGCGGCAATGTTGCTATTCCTGAACCGGTACATCTATTTCCCTAGACTGCGACGACTCACTGACGTGAAGAGTGACTTTTATGCCCTGGGGAGGATGCCGCATGTCATTGGCTCCATTGATGGGACACATGTGGCTTTGGTACCACCACAGGCCCAGGAGCAGGCCTACAGGAACCGCAAGCACTACCACTCGGTCAATGCACTGGTGGTGTGTCTTGCAGACATGACTCATCACACACGTGTGTGCCCGTTTCCCTGGTTCAGCACACAATGCCTTTGTGTTGAGGAGTAGTCGCATCCCCAGGATGATGGCACAGATGCAGAACCAGCGTGCCTGGCTTGTCAGTGTGTACTGACTTTGTGCCATTGTGTGTGATCTGATCTGTAGTATTCCGCCCACTTTTCCAAGTCAGCTAATGTGCACTTGTCTGTCCGTAGGTGACTCGGGATACCCCAACATGCCGTGGTTGCTGACACCCCTCAGGAACCCTGTGACACCAGCCCAGATGCGCTACAATGAGGCACATGGTCAGACCAGGAGAGTGATTGAGCAGACATTTGGTCTCCTGAAGAGCCGCTTCCGCTGCCTGGACAAGACCGGAGGGTCCCTCCCATATGCCCCTGCGAAAGTGTGCAAGATCATCATCGTCTGCTGCATGCTCCACAACCTGGCAGTGCGGAAGGAGTTGCCTCTCATCCAGGATGACAATGACCAACATCCTCCACCTGTGGAGGATCCTGGCCTGGAACACGATGCCAGTGACAATGATGATGATGATGATGATGGTGATGTCCTCACACAGCTCATCACCAACTTCTTTAGCTGAATGTGAGTATCCTGAGGTGTCATGTCAATGATGTGAGTTGGCATGATGTGTAGGTGGTGCTCTGGTGCTGTTGGAGTGTGTCCATGGGCTACTTGACTGGGTGTGTGTTGCGATGTGTGCTTACAGGTAGGCTGTACTCCCCAACAGTGTTGACATGATAACTTGGTTCTGGGTGGGTATCTTGTAACATGTATTGTGCATGAGTTTTGCTGTTCTGTCCTGTACTCCATTGTGTCATTTCTGTCCTTCACAGGGTACTTTCAGATTCGTTTGGTCAACTGTGTCCACCGACGACGTGATTGCACTTCCAGGCTGGTAGCTGTTGTGTCCCTACAGGTGATGTGCGCCACACCCATGGACTTCCTTCCGTCTAAAGTTGTTGACTGTGTGCCCGCTGCCAGGTGGGATTACCTTGCATCTGTAGTGGTTACGACATGTTGCAACTGTGTAATAAACCTGTGCTTCACTTTGTGATGTGCGTTGTCTGTGGTCACACATTTGACTGCCATTTGCTTACTGCACCTGTGGGCTACTTGACTACAACTGGGAATGGGTGTGGTGTCTGTGCATTGCACCGTCTTCCCTGGCAACATCAGTGTAGGCAATGAGTCAGATGGCCTAGGTGTGTATGTGTTGTGTAGCCCTGGTGGTGTGTCTCCCTCATATGTGTCACGTTGCCTTTACTCACATGCCTGTGTTGTCCTTGCTGTTGCAGTTCGCATACACAGTGTAATTTTGCAGTTCATCATCCCCATAACAGCACCCACGTTGGAATCACAACAGAGGCAAGTATGGTGTATTAGTGTGTTTATTGTGATACATTTGTGTGAATAGTGCATAGGATGGGTAGTGCTGTACATAAATCTTGCAATCCGAAGTTCCTAGGTGAATTGAAAGTCCTGGTAGACAGAATCCCCAGTATCGGGGCCACAGTTGTCTGACACATTGGTCCAACTTGTACTCCCCATGCAATGTGTGGGAGTAGTGTTGCCGTCAACAGGGTGAACAGTCTGTGCACAAAGGTGAACATCCAGAACAGGTTCAGGCTTCCTGGGAGTTGCGCTTGGCCATTGGCCTCTCACTTGCCCCTCCTGGGACGACCCCTCTTCTTGGGGGGGGGGCACCTCAAGTACAGGCTGCTGCAGTGCAGGGGACTCTCCGCCAGAGTCATCCTCCCTCCCTGTGGCAGTTGCAGTTTGTTCGGCACCAGATGTTGTTGGCACACAGGGAGGTGTGGACTGGTTGCTGTTCATCTGGCGGAGGCATTGTAAAATGTCCCTGTGCACCGCCGTCATCTCATGCAGTGCATCCCACTTGGACTCCACGCGGGACATGTGTGAGTCCACGCGGGACATGTGTGACTCCACGTGGGACATGTGGGAGTCCAAGCGGGCATGATGGGCAGCCTGCTGCTGTTTCATGTCTCTGAGGAGCCCCACTACCTGGCTGAGGTCTCCGGTGCTGGACTGGTACGCATCAGCTATGCGGTCCAGTTGTGGGTCATCATGCACACCAGCAACCTCTGCAAGCAGCGACCTCTGTCTCCCACCCCTCCCACCACCCCTGCTGACATGTGCAGTGTGTGCAGTGGCACGCACAGATGACCCTGGTCCACCTTGGGGGTTGGTGGTGGTGGTGGTGTCCATGGCCCCAGGTTGGTCCAGGGTCCCTGTGCTGGTGTTGCTCCTTGTTCTGTCCATGTCGGCAGGGATGGTATTTGTGGTGACAGTCGTTGGAGGGGTGGGTGCAGGGGGTGCAGCTGGTGGTCCTGCTGGTGCTGCAGCTGGTGGTCCTGCTGGTGCTGCATGTAGACTTGCACCGGATGTGCCAGGTTGGTCTTCATCGTCCGAGGAGGACAGAGGCTGTCACGACGCCAGTGAGCTCCGCATCCTCTTGAGCCTGGGACTGGGACTCCTCAGCGTCTGCTGCTGTGTCCCCATCATCACCTGTTTTTGGGAGACACACACAATGTATGTTATGTTTCTGCAGGCATCAATGGTTGACACACATGACAGTTGTGACTGTGCCTCTGGGTGCGGGCCTGTACATTGCATTGTCCTAAGTCGTCACAGTCAGGGGTTGATATTGGTGTGGCACATTGTCCTGCATTATTTGGGCATTTCTATGTATTTGTTGGGATGTGAACATGGTCTGCATTGGTTGTATTTGGTTGACAGCCGGCCCTCCTTCCCACCCACCCAGCCAGTCAGTTATCCCACCATGGAACGTGCTTGCATTGCAGGGAGTGGAAGTTGTCTCTCAGGATGTCAGTCAGTGGTGTCCTGCTGTTTGTTGGTGCACAGTTGCCAGCAGGGCCTTGTGCTCCCCACAGCAGTAGCCAGTGTCAGCCATCTTGTGAGTCCTTCTCCACTCCCTGTGATGTGAGCATGGTTCAGGGTGGTGTTGATGGGACAGTTGTGGGGGTGAGCTATGTCTGTGACTACGACTCCCATCATGCTATTGCCTCCACCCCACTTCCCAGCATTCCCATACTTACTTGCTTTTGTGGGGAGTTCAGTGTGTGTGGGTGTGAGAGCAATGGCAAGATGGCTGACAGTGGTGTCCTGCTGTTGGTTGGTGTGCAGTACCCAGCATGCCCTTGTGCTCCCACGACACAGCAACAGTGTCAGACATCTTTGATGGGCCTTTCCACTCTCTGTGGGATGTGCATGCGTGAGTGTGAGCTTGCTGGGCCATGTGGTGGGGGATGTGGAGCTGTGACTACGGCTCCCATCATGCTATTGCCTCCACCCCCTTCCCAGCATGCCCATGCTTCCTTCCTTTTGACTCTGCTTCCCTGTGGGGTGGGCTGGCTGTGCTGACAGGATGGCTGGGAGTGTTGTCCTGGCAGTTGTTTGGCTAAAAGTCCCAAGAGTGTCCCTGTGCTTCACACAACATAACCCAGGGTGGTGGTTCTTTGTGGGACCTTGTGTTAGGATGGGGGGCATTGCATTCTACCAGGTGGGTTTTTTTTTTTATTTTATTTTATTTAATGCGATTTTATATAGCGCGAACATTACCCAAAGGTGTCAGAGCGCTTTACAAAAGAACCAGTTGCGTTACATAAGGACTTTGAATTACATGAGTTACAAAAGAAATGCGAACATAGCGAACATTACCCAAAGGTGTCAGAGCGCTTCACAAAAGAACCAGTAGCGTTACATAAGGACTTTGGATTACATGCGTTACAAAAGAAATACAAGCAGAAAAAAATTGCAAATGTACAAGTTGCAAAGTCACTCAAGGAAGAGATACAAACGGATAAACGCTAAACTCCTAGGAATGGTAGTAAGTACAAAGGTCTACTACATATACTAGTGGTTAGAGTTATATCTAAGCATATATACACAAATAGTGACTTTACTCATGATTACATTTTACCAGCGATTAGGCTTGGGCAACTCAAAATTACATATTTACAGAGTGAACGGCGAAATGAAACATCAAAGGGGTAGAGAGCGGTGGGGGTGGGAGGGGGAGAAGAGTCGGAGGCTGAGATTGGCGAGAGGGGACCTGAGGGGGAGAAAGAGATAAGGCAGTCCAGCAAAGAGAAATGTCTGAAGTTCGGCACCCTCCCCCCCTGCGTCAGAGGGCTTTACAAAAGAACCAGTAGCGTTACATAAGGACTTTGAATTACATGTGTTACAAAAGAAATACAAGCAGAAAAAAAAAAGAAATTGCAAATGTACAAATTGTAGAATCACACAAGGAAGAGATGCACACAGAAAAAAATTGCAAATGTACAAGTTGCAAAGTCACTCAAGGAAGAGATACAAACGGATAAACGCTAAACTCCTAGTAATGGTAGTATGTACAAAGGTCTACTACATATACTAGTGGTTAGAGTTCTGTGGAGTTTGTGTTGGGGGGTGTGTGTGAGGGGAGGTGCTTGTGACTATGGTCAGTGCTGCAAGTCCTCCTTCCCACCCACCCAGCCAGCCAGTTATCCCACCATGGAACGTGCTTGCATTGCAGGGAGTGGAAGTTGTCTCTCAGGATGTCAGTCAGTGGTGTCCTGCTGTTTGTTGGTGCACAGTTGCCAGCAGGGCCTTGTGCTCCCACAGCAGTAGCCAGTGTCAGCCATCTTGTGAGTCCTTCTCCACTCCCTGTGATGTGAGCATGGTTCAGGGTGGTGTTGATGGGACAGTTGTGGGGGTGAGCTATGTCTGTGACTACGACTCCCATCATGCTATTGCCTCCACCCCACTTCCCAGCATTCCCATACTTACTTGCTTTTGTGGGGAGTTCAGTGTGTGTGGGTGTGAGAGCAATGGCAAGATGGCTGACAGTGGTGTCCTGCTGTTGGTTGGTGTGCAGTACCCAGCATGCCCTTGTGCTCCCCACGACACAGCAACAGTGTCAGACATCTTTGATGGGCCTTTCCACTCTCTGTGGGATGTGCATGCGTGAGTGTGAGCTTGCTGGGCCATGTGGTGGGGGATGTGGAGCTGTGACTACGACTCCCATCATGCGATTGCCTCCACCCCCTTCCCAGCATGCCCATGCTTCCTTCCTTTTGACTCTGCTTCCCTGTGGGGTGGGCTGGCTGTGCTGACAGGATGGCTGGGAGTGTTGTCCTGGCAGTTGTTTGGCTAAAAGTCCCAAGAGTGTCCCTGTGCTTCACACAACATAACCCAGGGTGGTGGTTCTTTGTGGGATCTTGTGTTAGGATGGGGGCATTGCATTCTACCAGGTGGGTTCTGTGGAGTTTTTGTTGGGGGGGTGTGTGAGGGGAGGTGCTTGTGACTATGGTCAGTGCTGCAAGTCCTCCTTCCCACCCAGCCAGCCAGATATCCCACCATGGAACGTGCTTGCATTGCAGGGAGTGGAAGTTGTCTCTCAGGATGTCAGTCAGTGGTGTCCTGCTGTTTGTTGGTGCACAGTTGCCAGCAGGGCCTTGTGCTCCCCACAGCAGTAGCCAGTGTCAGCCATCTTGTGAGTCCTTCTCCACTCCCTGTGATGTGAGCATGGTTCAGGGTGATGTTGATGGGCCAGTTGTGGGGGTGACCAATATCAGTGACTACGACTCCCATCATGCTATTGCCTCCACCCCCTTCCCAGCATGCCCATGCTTCCTTCCTTTTGACTCTGCTTCCCTGTGGGGTGGGCTGGCTGTGCTGACAGGATGGCTGGGAGTGTTGTCCTGGCAGTTGTTTGGCTAAAAGTCCCAAGAGTGTCCCTGTGCTTCACACAACATAACCCAGGGTGGTGGTTCTTTGTGGGATCTTGTGTTAGGATGGGGGCATTGCATTCTACCAGGTGGATTCTGTGGAGTTTGTGTTGGGGGTGTGTGTGAGGGGAGGTGCTTGTGACTATGGTCAGTGCTGCAAGTCCTCCTTCCCACCCACCCAGCCAGCCAGTTATCCCACCATGGAACGTGCTTGCATTGCAGGGAGTGGAAGTTGTCTCTCAGGATGTCAGTCAGTGGTGTCCTGCTGTTTGTTGGTGCACAGTTGCCAGCAGGGCCTTGTGCTCCCCACAGCAGTTGCCAGTGTCAGCCATCTTGTGAGTCCTTCTCCACTCCCTGTGATGTGCGCATGGTGGTGTTGATGGGACAGTTGTGGGGGGGGCAATATGTGTAACTACGACTCCCATGATGCTATTTGCTACACTGACTTGGCCAGCATACACAGAATTCCTTCCTTTGAGTGGTCTTCACTGTGTGTTGGTGTTGTTGTGGTGGCTACATGTCTGGATGTGTTTGTTAGTTCTATTTGTGCCACTGCCTAGCTGTAGTTGTAGTTGTGTTTGTACATGTGATGGCACAGTTGGATGTGACTTTTTTGATGGCATGTGTTGTGTTTATCTGATTGACATACACATTTTGGGATGATTCTGTTCTGGTTGCTGTGTAATTGCTATGAGTGCATGGTTTGACTCTCCCCTTGACAGTGATGTGTGTGTGTTTTGTGGCAGTATATTGTGTACATTTGTTGTGTACTCACCAGGCTCTGGGATGTCCTCTAGTCCATATACGCTCACTGGCGGAAGGATGGCCCGCACCTTCTCCTCCCAGGGCCTGAGGTATATTGGCTTGGCAGGAGGGCCACTGCCGGTGTATTGGCTGTTGATGTAGTCTTTTTGAGCAGGTCCCGTACCCTCCTGCGCACGTCATACCACCTGTTCTGGATGTCGCTCTTTGTGCGCCGACATGGTGATTGTGCGTTCACCCTGTTGATGATCCTCTCCCACATCTTGGTTTTCTGGGAGATGGGGGTCTGTTGGACCAGTGTGCCAAACAGATGTGGCTCTACCCTGAGGATCTCGTCTACCATGACTTCCAATTCACAATCTAGGAACTTGGGATTCTTCTTGGGGGCATGGTGGTGGGTGGTGATGGTGAGTGATGTGTGTGTTGGTGTGCAGGTGAGGGTGTGTGAGTGTGTGTTTTGCTGGGTGTATGTGAGGTGGGTATTTGTTGGTGTGCTGATGGTGTGTGGCTTGTGTGAGGGATGAGCTGTGGGTGTGTGGTTGCTTTCTCTTGGGTGCTGGCAGTGGAATGGCATTTGCAAAGGCTCATGGTTGTGATTTGTGTCCTTTATATGGGTGGAGTTGTGGGTGTGTCTTTGTTCTCTGTCCCCACCCCCCAGTATTTATTGGCTTGGTAATTGCTTGTTTGGCCTTTTTTGGGTGATTTTTCCTTTGTACTGTCTGTTGGAAACGTTCTTGTGACCGAGTCGGACCCTGCATTTGTCTCGTACGGTCTTCTCCGTTTCGTTCACGCTGTGTATGTGCAGTTTTCTATGCTGCGTACGCGTCGGTCGAGGTGTTTTGTGTTGTTTCGGCTCTGTTTTGTATGCGTGTTGGTCGTACGGCTTGGCCTCCGTCCGACTCGCTCGTGGTTTTCGCGCCTTGCATCGTACTTTGCGGTTTGGAGTTTGCGTGTACGTTTCGGTCGGATTTGTTCCGGGTGCGTGTCGGTCGGTTGGATTCGCGTGTTTTTCCGACCGGATTGCTGTTTTCCGTGCGGCTCGGTCGGTCGACTTGGGTTCGGTACGTGTCGGTCGGATTTTGCACGCCTTGCATCGTACTTGGCGTGTCGGGCGCCACAGGTACGTGTCGGTCGGTATAATTTCCGGATCCGAGTCGGTCAATGTTTTTTCCGGCCCGAATCGGAATCGACCCCTCAGTGCTTAATTTGAGCCGGTGGTTTCCGGTACTTGGAACCGGCAATTAAGTGTCAACACTGTTGCTTGTGACAGTCTGCCACAAGGTGACAATGTCTGGCTAATTTATAGATGACCACAACAAAAGTTAATTATCCATTCAAAATACAATAAAAAATTACCAGCATCTGCCGCCCAAGCCAATCTTATAGCTTTGAGGGGCCTGGAATTGTCCGAATTGTCACAATTGTAGAGAGCGGATGGTTAGGAGTTGTGTTGTTACTTTCATTGCAGCATGGCAGGGGCAATGTGTGGTGCAAGTTGCAGTGGCCTCCTGATGATTTGTTTTACAAATTAAGCACTGTCAACATAACATAACACGTGTATTTGTAAAGTGAGTGGGAATACAAAGCTCCTAGCTGCAGGTAAGTCGAGTTGAAAAGCAGAGAACAGAAAGATAACAAATCTGTAATGTGACTGATTACAACATAGAGCAAACAAGAACATTAGCTGAGAAACATTTTGAGAAAGTACTGCCACCTGATCTGATTTTAGGATCAACAGTTCCAAAATCCCCCCTGTTCACATTTTGGAGAGAGTTCTCCATGAGGGAGGCTCTGGTAAGAAGCAGTTCTGAAGTAATTAAACCAGGTAATTGGATGCAACATGCCAATGCCTCAAATGCAAGGTGTGTGCACATGGAGTCAACACAACTGAATATATCACACCCTTCACTGACAAACCCATTAAGATCAGGGGTTCATTTAACTGTAAGACTGAGTTTGCTCTTTATGCACTAATCTGTAATTGTGGACTCCAGTACGTGGGCAGCACGATTCTGCAGATAAACAAGCGAATCCTCTAACACCTCAGAAAAGTGAAGAATAACGAGTGGTCTTATCCAGTGGCCTGACATGTGAATGATTCACACAACAATGACATCAAGTGCCTTATATACTATGTAATTGATGCAGTCCCAAGGGTGCACAGACATAATATCAAGTTTTTATTTTCGGAGTACAAAAATATTGAGTTGGAAATATCGAAGGGACTGAATATCGTCATCAAGAATATCGGTGACCAGAATATCGACATGAAGGTAAGAAATATCGTTTTTGTTAATATCGAAGTCAGCAATATCATTTGTAAAATTATCGTTGTTAATAATATCAATGTTTATATTAGTGTTATGTATTTTAGTATGTATTTTAAATGTATGTGTTCTATATTTTTTGTTAAGTACTGTATTTTCTTTTAAATATATGTATTACATTTTTAGAACTTATTAATGTTTTTAAAAGTAAATTTTGCGTTTTAGTTCCGTAGCGGGTTGTGGGTTTATAGGGGACTAGGGTGGGAAGTAATTTAATTATAGTAAATTTAATAATAATTTTTAGAAAATATTAATTATTTTTGATTACATTTTGTGTTTTTATTCCGTAGCGGGTTGTGGGTTTATAGGGGAATAGGGTGGGAAGTAATTTGATTATAATAAAGTAATTATTAATTTGTATTTATTAGTATTGATAATTAATTTATTGTTAATTAATTATTAATTGGTAATTAATTTTTATTAATTGATTAATTGATAATTATATTAATTGTGTTATTTTTTTAGGAGCGGGTTGTGGGTTTATAGGGTAATAGTGTGGGAAGTAATTTATTTTTAATAAAGTAATTATTATTTTTTATTTATTGGTATTGAGAATTAATTTAATGTTAATTAATTATTAATTGGTAATTAATTTTTATTAATTGATTAATTAATAATTATATTAATTGTGTTATTTTTTTAGGAGTGGGTTGTGGGTTTATAGAGGAATAGAGTGGGAAGTAATTTAATTATAATGAAGTAATTATAAAAATAAGTTTATTATTTATAAAAAATTTATTATAAATTAATTATTAATTGGTTATTTAATTAAAACACATATTTAATTGATAAGTATGTTAATTTTAACCCTCTGCTTTCCCTACAGTTACACTCTCTGGAGTGGGAATAGCAATTTTTACCCTTACGCTATCCAACACTTTCCCTACTGTTGCACTGTCTGGAGTGGGAATAGTAAGTTTTATCCCTACGCTATCCAACACTTTCCCTACTTTTGCACTCTCTGGAGTGGGAATAGTAATTTTAACCTCTTCGCTATCCAACACTTTCCCTACTGTTGCACTCTCTGGAGTGGGAATAGTAATTTTAAACTCTTCGCTATCCAACACTTTCCCTACTGTTGCACTCCCTGGAGTGGGAATAGTAATTTTAACCCCTACGCTATCCAACACTTTCCCTACTGTTGCACTCTCTGGAGTGGGAATAGTAATTTTGACCCCTACGCTATCCAACACTTTCCCTACTGTTGCACTCTCTGGAGTGGGAATAGTAATTTTGACCCCTATGCTATCCAACACTTTCCCTACTGTTACACTCACTGGAGTAGGAATAGTAATTTTTACCCCTTCGCTATCCAACACTTTCCCTACTGTTGCACTCTCTGCAGTGGGAATAGTAATTTTTACCCCTACGCTATCCAACACTTTCCCTGCTGTTGCACTCTCTGGAGTGGGAATAGTAATTTTTACCCCAACGCTATCCAACACTTTCCCTGCTTTTGCACTCACTGGAGTGGGAATAGTAATTTTTACCCATACGCTATCCAACACTTTCCCTACTGTTGCACTCACTGGAGTGGGAATAGTAATTTTTACCCCTACTCTATCCATCACTTTCCCTACTGTTGCACTCACTGGTGTTGGAATAGTAATGTTTACCCCTTCACTATCCAAAACTTTCCCAACTGTTGCACTCACTGAAGTGGGAATAGTAATTTTTACCCCTACGCTATCCAACACATTCCCTACTGTTGCACTCTCTGGAGTAGGAATAGTAATTTTATCCTCTCCGCTATCCAATATTTTCTCTACTGTTTTAGTTAATGTAGTGTATAATGTATTTTAAAAAGATTAAAAATAATCAATTTTTTTAATTTGTTATATATAATTTTTATATTTTTATTTATATTATTGGTGTATGTGTATATATATGTATTTATAATTTTTAATATGTTTTTTAACAATTTATAAGTTATTAAAATAATTATTTATACATATTATTAAGTAAGTATATATATATATGTTTAATTTATTTTTACATTATATGTATTAGTTATAATTTTAAACATTTTAAAATAATTTTAACTATGTTTCTTTTAATTATATGTATTATTTATTTTATTTTACATTATTTTTTAAACATTAAAAAAACGATATTTTTAACAACGATATTTTTGACAATGATATTTGTTTTTTAGATATTTTTGTACTTACCATTATGTAGATAGGACTTCGATATTCTTGACTTCGATATTTTTGTGTCGATATTTTTGTACCTTGATATTCTGACTGTCGATATTCTGTCAGTGATCCAGTCCCAAGACATCCCATTTGAGGTGATCGAGAGAGAAAGCTATGGCAACTTGATATCAGGTACATAGTGAAGTTAGATACTAAATAGCTGACCGGTTTAAGTACAGAAGAGGAATTGTATTTATTTCTATACGAGGTCACATAGCTGCCCAAACCCTCAGTTAGGGAGAATGAAACTGACATGAGGCATATATTTAAGTTTAGCTCTTTAGTTTTGTAGTCTTCTCTTTTGTTGATATTAATCTCGCAAATGTCATCAGAATGTAATTTGGTGCGTGGCCCATGTGAGTTTGAAGTGAGGAAACATGTGAGCTAGATAATAATTTGGTATAAGACAGTCAAATTACTAGTAGGTGAGAATTGATTATGCAAGGACCCTTAGTTCATGTCAGATGTATTAACTCTGCCCACTCAGGCTTGATTATGACAAAGTGTAAAACTATCATGCGATAATATTATGTGAATTTGAATGTATTATTTGAGGGGTTGATAGGGATATTCAAACCCATCAACATAATGAATAACTTCACATGTGAATGTGGTAACAGATTATGTCTGCTCACTTTGAGTGCAATTAATGTCAACACCAATCTATCCATGACAGTACTCATCAAGATGTCTACGTACTTTTCTTAATTCACTGATGTAGTATATTGGAATCAATGGGGAACACATGATGTTGCCATAATACAGCTGGCTGTATGAATATTGCAGTTTGCACAGTACAAATCAATTTCAATGTCAACTAATGATTGATGCAGAGGCATGCATTACAGCAGTATTGAGATATTTTCAATTCATATATTTTTTTTGCATTTGTTTACTCCTTGATCTAATTTTTTTCATGATATTGTATTGTGGGGTATTATAAAATAGTGAACAACACACCAATGCAGTCTAGGCCTGGGCGGAAAACTACGCTACGCTCGCGTAGTTTGCGAAGTTTGCGCTACTTCGCACTACGCGAATTGCACGTAGCACAGTGCAAACACGCGTAGCGTAGCGTAGTGCAGTGGTCATTTTGCTTGCTCGCGGTCCTCAACGTCAAGTTGGCGACCGCGAGCAAGCAAAATGACATCCCGGCGAGACTTTTTCTCGTTCGCGATCAGCAACATCAAGTTGCCGATCGCGAGCGTGGAAAATAAACCTCCCGGCGAGATTCTCAACGCGGGAGGTCAGGTTTCTCATTGCGAGTGGTCGCGTATGCTCACGACCGCTCGCGATGAGAAACTACCAGTCCGCGTTGAGAAGCTGCCGCTCGAGTAAAAATCTACTCGAGCGGCAGTAAAAGACAGCTCGCACTGTGCAAGATGCCGTTTTCAATGATTGCACAGTGCGGACAAGCATCCGGCACTGTGCAATCATTGCGAACACGCACTACGCAGTTCGCGTAGTGCTACGCGTAGCTCGCGTAGTGCGAAATGCACTTTGCGTAGCTTCGCGAAGCGTTACTTCGCGAACTACGCCCAGGGTTAATGCAGTCACACAATACATGTCTCACGAGGGCAATGTGCATGTATGAGAAGAAACATGAAACAGGTAGTCTTTTGTCGATGTTTAATGTCATATGGGCACTATAGGTTTGTAACCAAGATGGCGCCACGCATATGAGAGCAAGGTCACTTTGTAACTGAAACGCATAATGGCCGTTCTTTGCTGAACATATAAAATTCCATTCAGAAAGCTGGTGTCTGAGCCTGGTCTTTGGTGGATGTTTTGGAGTGATGGACAGTGGAGGTATATAGCCAGTAGGTAGTAGGTAGTGGAGAAAGAGGGTGTGGCCTCTGAAGACCTTTAAGCAATTGCCCTGTGTTGGACTTACTGGAGGTAACAGGAGGAGTTGTTGGCCCCCAAGGAAGTCCTTGTGGGCAAGCTACCCCTCCTGTTACCTTCAGTAAGTCCCTCACTGCATGATTGCTGAGAGGTCTTCGTGGCCATCCCCCTTTCTCTACCACTCTGCAAACACGCCTCCTGGAACACGACTAGTTGGGGGATAAAGTCCACTTGGCGGCTGAGGGTCCTTGGGGGTGAACAACCCCTCCTGTTACCTCCAGTAATTCCCACACAGTGCTATTGCTAAGAGGTCTTCAGAGGCCACGCCCCCCCTCTCTCCACCACTCTGCAAACACGTCTCCTGGCACACTACTGGTTGGAGAATTAAGTCCTCTTGGATACTGAGTGGACTTTGGGGCCAAGAAGCCCTCCTGGTACTTTCTGTAAGTCCTACACAGGGGGATTCCTGAGAGCTGGTCAGAGACCCCGCCCCATTTCTCCACCTCTCTGCAAACACCATTACTACTTAGAAAATCTATAGAAATTCACTGAAAAAAACAAAGGTTACAGGAACTTTATAATTAGTAATTAGCATTTAAAAAGCCTTAGAAATTCACTGAAAAAATCAAAGGTTTGAGGGACATTATAGTTAGGAAATGAAATAAAGAAAACCTTAGAAATTCACTGGAAAAAAACAAATGTTACAGGTACGTTATAGTTAGGCTCAGGTTTCACTCGAATAAAAACAGTGAAATTCAGCAGTTATAGTTAGCTGAGCTAACTTTAACTTGTGCCCCCGCAATGCACTGCTTATGACCTCACATATTACATCACTCATGACATGGTCAGTGACATCACTGATGACATCACTGATGTCATCTCAAATGAAATCACTGATGACATCATCCACAAAATCACAAATGCACCCACTTACACCTCCATAGAACCTTTCAGACACCCACTCCCACACAACTATTCACAAACCCATTCACAGACCCATATCAGTACTTACACACCCACTCACCGATTCATGGATCAACACACACATCCACTCACTCACTAATACAGCCACTGATATATCGTTTCACACACATACAGCCACTCACACACAGAGTCAGTCACTTTTAGAGCTACTCACATACCTACTCACTCACCCATACAGTCAATCACAGTCAGTTGCCTACCCATGCAGTTAGACATACATCCACTTACTTACTCATAAAGATACTAACATGTACTCACTCACCTATACAGTCACTGGCACAAGCACACACTCATCCATACAGTCACTGTCACATTCACTCACTCACCCATACAGTCACTCACATAACTCATCACTCACCTATACTGCCTTTCACATACCCAGTTATTCACCCATATACCACTGACACATCCACTCACTCACCCACATATCTGTACACACACTCACTTACCCATATAGCCCTTCACACACACACACACTTACTAGCCAATACAGCCACTGACTCACCCACACACTCATCCATACAGGCAGTCACACACACCCTTACCCACCCACACTGACACTCAGACACCCATACAGGTACTCAGGCAGCCAATCAATCACCCATTGAGCCAAACATGTACCCATTCACACACCCATACAGCCACTGCGACACCAACTTACAGATTGATACAAACATTCACACAGCCAGTCACTCACCCATGCATTCACTGAGACACCTAATCACTCACTTATACAGTCAGTCATGCACCCACTGAATCATCCATACAGGCACTCATACACCCACTGATTCACAATTACACCTTGGTGTATATATATTTAACTTTCATAAATGTTTTGAAAACACTCGCAGTCACTGATATGTCATGAGTGATGTAATATGTGAGGTCATAAGCAGTGGATTACAGGAGTATAAGTTGTAGTTAGCCCAGCTAACTGTAACTGCTGAATTTCACTAGTTTTGTAAAAGTGAAACCTGAGGCTAACTATAATGTCTCTTTAATCTTTGTTTTTTTCAGTGAATATATATATATGTATATATAAACCATGGGCCAGCTACAGGGACCCAGTTTGGCTGGCTGAATAAAGTACTTTAAATCCTGGTTGTGGAGCAATGCGTAATCCTGCGTGAAGGATGTGGCACGCAGAAGAGGCAATGCAAAAAGTCCTTGAGTAGAGATGTATTTCGCATCAATGGTTCCGGAAAGCCACAAGGTTGTGATTCGAGGTCCTGCACTGTCATCGAGAATGCTGTCAATGAGGGGCTTGGAATGGGAAATGCTATGCCAAAGATGTGACATGCATGGATTGGTTCTGAAGAGTTGCGGTGCTTGCAATGCTGAGCCCTGCGTGGTCATCGTCGAGAAAGCCATCAACGATGGGCATGCAATGCAAAGGCTTGCGTCGATATGCTACTAGTGGGCCTGAGCACTGATTGTGCCACCCATGTAAGTAGCTGTTTAAACATATCTCAGCCCTGCCATTGCAGCCTGTGTGGTGCAGTTTATGCCAGCCATTTCTATCCTGGCAAACTAACCCTTTTGCCATGCCCAAACCTTCCTTTTTAATGCATATTAAGTCACCCAAGAGTAGGTTCTGGACAGCCCAGAGGGCAGGATGCAATGTATTTAAATAGGACATGTAATTTTAAGTTTTATTTATGTATTTAGAAGTTTTATATAGCACTAGCTAGACCCAAAGGTATCAGAGCGCTTTACATACAAAGAAAATAGCATTCCGTAGCTTTACATAGGATGCATAAAAAGAGGAATCATATAACATAGCTCTGGGTATGATACTAGACACATGGGGGCCGATTCCGATCTCGGCCGGTAGGGCTCCGAATAGGATTCGGCTTTACCGGATCCGATCCGGAGCCCTGTTTCCCGACCGAACCGTACGCGGGTCCGGCCGAGCGAGTACGATGCGACTCGCCGACCGACTCGTCCGGGCGACCCGACCGCTCCGACCGACTCGCACCCGGATCGTACCGCTCCGACCGACTCGCTCGGACACGATTCGCACCGCGCAATGGAGACGTTTTCCGGCCGGGTAAGTACGATGCGCACCTCGACCGCTCCGACCGACTCGCGCCGTCCGACTCGAACTCGCTGTCGGAGCCGTACTTTGGGGGTCCGTGTCGGACCCCCTGTACGCGCACCCGTGCGAGGCGCACACAGGGGGACCCATGGGTCCCCCTACCTGTGCGTGTACGCCGCGAGCGCTCGCGGCGTACTCGCTGTAGGGGGCGCCCTTGTCCGCCTCGCACCCATTGAGGCAATGGGAGCCCGCGTACGCGTTGTACGACCGGCTCCCATTGAGTTCAATGGGAGTCCGACCGACTCGTGTCCGGTGGCATACGAATGCATCGGACTCGTTCGGTCGGACTGCACGGGTCCGATTCGGTCGGAAATCTCTCCGGGTCCGGCTCGGTCGGAGAGATTTCCGGCCCGAATCGGAATCGACCCCATGGATTCAAGATCAAGCATAAAATAGAGATAAAGAGAATCGGTAGGCAAGAAAGGTGTGATTACGGCATGCAGATTAGTTTAGCACAACATAAATTAAAGGAGTGAATGACATAATATACAGCTGAAACAATCAAATAACCAACTGTTACAAATGGTCGAGTCATTGAGAGATTGAGCTATTGGAGCCTAGTTTGGTTGGCGTCTGTGGTCAAGTATTTGTTGAGGAGAAGGAGTTTCAGGTCCCAGGTTCCAGAAAAAGAGCAAGTCTCTGTGGTTTTCCTTTTCGGTTTTGGAGGAATGATAAGAAGTGAGTTGGAGCTTCTCAGAGTTCTGGCTCTTCCTGCTTTCGTAAGTTTATTGTCTAGATAGTTGGGGGTCTGTGCATGGAGGGCTTTGTGTGTGATGCAGGAGGTCTTGTAAATACATCTTCCTTCAATGGCAAGCCAGTTGAGGAACTTGAGGGCAGAAGTGATGTGTTCAAACCATTTAACACCTGTTATGAGCCAGGCCACCATGTTCAGAACTGACCTTAGGGGGGCTAGGTGAATTTTCGGTGTCCCTGCGAAGATGGCGTCCCCATAGTCAATTTTAGAGAGAAATAGAGATTGTACTACTGTCTTGATATCGTCGGAGGGAATGAAAGGTTTAATTTTCTTGAGGTGTTTTAGTGAGTAAAGTGCTCCTTCGGCTGAGTTTTAGATGTGATCCTTTATTGACAAGTTCTTGTCCAGGGTGATGCCTAAGGACTTTACTGAGTTGGACAGGGTGAGGGAGCAATTTAGGGCATTCAGGTTCTTGAGCCAGTCTTGGATTGCTAGGTGGTTACTTTTAGGCGTGAATAGTGTTAATTCCATTTTGTTCGGATTCAACTTTAAGTGGTTTGAATTAAACCAAGCTTGTATCTTTGTTAGTGTGGCATTGAGGTGTAGGATGTCACTGGGTGATTTGATTTTGTAGTAGAGTTGTGTGGCATCAGCATATAGTTGATACATGACCCCTGCTTGCTTCAGGATGATTATAAGGGGTTCCATTATGAGATTGAAGAGGGAAGGGAAGAGCATTGAGCCTTGGGATACACCAAGAGTAACTTGTATGGGATTGGAGAGGCAGGAGTTGATTTTAATTTGTTGCAATCTGTGTTGAAGGTAAGATGTGAACCATTTAAGTACAGTGCCATTGATACCTGAGCGGATCATAAGTGTCTCAAGTAAAGCTGAGTGATTAACAGTATCGAAAGCGGCTAAGTCGAGAAGGATGAGTAAGCATGCTTCACCTTCATCTAAGGTTCTGTGGATGTCATATGAGATATTGAGCATGGCAGTTTCTGTGCTACAGCCTTGTCTGAATCCTGATTGGAAGGTATCATGGAGATAGTAATCACCTATATGTTGGTTAAGCTGTTGAAGAATGCACTTCTCCATGGTTTTGGCTGGGAACGGGAGGTTAGGGAAAGGTCTGAGCTTGTTGGGATCATTAGGGTCTGCCCCTGGTTTTTTGAGTATGGGTGTGATTTGTCCTTGTTGGAGGGAGTCAGGTACAGAACCTGAGGTGACAGATGAGTTGATGATTTTTGTCCAGAACGGGGCAATGATGTGGTTGAGGTTTTGTACTATTGTGGACGGGAGGAGATCCATATTGTGGGAAGTAGGCTTTAAGTTCGCAATTATATTGAAGACTTCTTTTTCTGTCATGAGCTTGAAATCAGACCAATTGGCATTGTTTTCAGTTGGGTGAGATCAAGGTTGTCCTTAGTACAATTTAGGTCCAATTGGTCATTAGTAAGCATAGTGGGGCAGGTTAGAAGGGACAGTGGATTTGTGACTTGGGTGAAGGAATGATCAATTTTTGTTACTTTATCAATGAAGAAGCTGGCAATTTCTTTGCAGAGTTCAATGGTGGCTGTTATCTCTTGTAGGGATGTGAGGGAGGTTTATCTTTTAACAATGTTGAAGAGTTCCCTCAGCCTATTCTTAGCATGGTCAAGTTGGTTGCTTAAAAAAGAGACGTTTTCTATAAAAAGTTGCTTCTTATATGACAGCCAAGTTCCAAGTAGAGTTAGTTGCATTGTCGAGGACTTTTGCCTGCATGCCCTTGACGCATATCTGAGTTGTCTCTCTTTGCTAAGATCTGCGTTGAACCAAGATTTTGATTTGATAGACCTCGATTGTTTTAGTTTATTGATCAAGAACCTCAGTCATTGCTGTGTTGTAGTGTGCAATGAGGTCATCGACTGTGTGAGTGGGAGGGTGGCTTGTAGTTGGGCACAAACCCTGGATTCAGGTTCAGTTAATAGAACTTGTTTGATGTTCCTGGTCCAGTGCTTAGGTTTATCAGTTAGGGCTGGTTAAGATCTGATGTGTGTATCGATATTAAACAATATGAGGTGGTGGTCGGACCAGTCAATGGGTGAGATCTATCTAAGTGATAATCGCATCAAGAGTGGCTCTTTTAATGTGTGTTGGTTCATTGCAGAGTTGTTTAAGATCGTTTATTTCAAGAAGGTCGATGGGATTCTGGAATGTGGTGTCTTCTGAGTTCTTCCAGTGAATATTGAAGTCGCCCAAGAACGCGTCCTTCGTGTCAGTTAGGGAGAATTGTGTATTAGATCGGTTAACTCTGCGAAGAGGGCGCGATCACTAGGATGGTGGTAGATGGTGTGTAGTTTGATAGAAGAGCCTTTGAATGTAAGTTTGACTCCGAGGTAATCAAAAGCCAAGTATTCAGCGGTTTTTAATATGGAAAGCTGTATTTCTTCTTTGTGAATGATAGCTAGTCTACAACTGTTCTTATAGGTCTGTCGTGCCTAAAAATGATGTATTCCGGTGGGATAAGCAGGTCTAGAATGGGGGCTAGATTGGGGGTAGAGTGGTCATTAAGCCAGGATTCAATGAGGAAGGCGATATCTATTTCTTGATTGAATATTGCTGTGGCGATATCTATAGTGTGTTGAACTGCTGATCTACAGATGAGGAGCATGCATGATGAAGGGTAGGGATTATCACTGAAGAAAATGTAATATTTGAATGGTAGTGTATTGAGTAGGTGGTCTGTGTGAGTGGATAGTTCTAGAGATTCTATTTGTGTCCACTATTACTGGGAGTGTGGAGGGAGGATTATGAACCATATTCTGGTTCACTGAGAGGTAAGAATCGCTAATAGCATCAGCTTCCAGTGCTGATATGGGTGCAGAGAGCTCGGTGGGGACTGTGGGACTGACAACCCAAGGGAGTAGAGGGCCAGGGAGTGCGTTGTAAGGCTGTGGGAGAATCTGTGTGGGGAGAAAATGTGTAACTAACCAGAGTGTCTGAGGTGGTTAGTTTGGCCTGGCTAGAGAGGTCTTGACTTAGAAGCATGATACGAATAGCTAGAGAGTCAAGTGTTTGCTCCATTCAGTTCAGGAACTGGGTAAGTGAGTCATTGATGCTACCAGCCTTGAGAATAGGAGGGAACATTGTAAGTCCTCATTCTGATGAAGGAGAGGACACTCTGCTATAAGGGTGGTCAGTGGCACATAGCAGTGAAGTTGGTTTAAGTGTGCAGAATAGGGTCTGCATTGAAAGTGGAGATGTGTTGAATGCGCAGGCGGGTCTGTATTGGTCGGGAGGGGTGCATCTTCAAAAAGTTGAGTAACAGACTGTCTGTAGTTTGGCCTCGCTCTGTCTGGCTTGGGGTTGGCTTCGAAGAGTTTTGTGACCGTGTGTTTGCTGGTCGGGGTGGAAGCAATTGAAGGAATTCTCATGGGTATTTGTCCGAGGAGTGTGATAATGGGGGCAGTGTGATTGCTATGAGTGATGGAGGGTGTCACAGATTTGAAAGGCGAGTCAGAGGGGAAGGGATTTAGGCCGGTTCTGTGTTGTTGGTCTGGGGTGAGGGGGATGGAGGTGCTTGGGTCATATGGTCCTGCTGTGTTAATGAGGTGAAGAGTGAAGGGAAGTATCAATCAAAGATGGTGAGGTGAGGGTCTGAAGCTTGAATGAGAATGTTCCGTGTCCTGAAGATAGAAATAGCGATTTCCCCTCTAAAGGTAGGGAAGGGGGGCGTGGAGAGTTTTGCTCCATGGGATATTTTGATAGGCTGAGTAACTTGGAGGTGGAGAAGGAAGGTGTTTTTCCACTTTGTAGGGCGTTTGGTATAGAAGACGAGGTCAATTTTCTTATTGATGTTGGTCACGCTGTGCTAGGTGTCAGCTATTAGTGTTTCCGGGTGCTGTTTCAGAAGTCTGTTTTGAAATTCTTTTTTGCAATATTGGAGAGATTTTTTTGATAATTGATGCTCCAAGAGTGCTGTGTTGAGGTGCTTTTTGTGGGAACATTGTTCAAGGCTATAAAGACTGTTTATAGTTGGTTCGCAGAAAAAAGGGAAGTAAGGGATTACCGCAGATTGAAGTTTTAGACTGCTAGATATGAAGTCATAGACTGCTAGACAGGGTGCTGTGGGAGTGTGCACTATTGTGTCACAATGGCCTGACACTTTGTCTGTGGATCACTAAGGCAGTTGTTGTGGGCAGTAGGTGCATGGGGGTGTTTCCACATCCAGCCTGAGGCCAAAGGCACCCACCAACATAAAGATCTATTGGTTCAATCCCAGGCCTGTAAGGACTCTTGAGAGGTGAGAGGAGGAGGAGGTAGATTATGTAATTTTTTTATTTTTTTTATGTAATGTGTCAAACCGTTACAAGATGGTTGCCGCCACAGTCAATGTGGAAGAGGAGCTTGGGTTATGGTAGTCCTCTCTTAGTTTCTATTGACAGATGGGATGGGGAACTCCAGGAGAACATGGGCTTCAATAGTCCTTTGTTAGTTTTGATAGTATGGATGGGGAGATGAGGCAGAGTTAAAAATGGTGACCCTCGATCACATACATAAGCAGGAAAAGTCGGGGCAGTCACAGTACTCAGTTGCAGGAAACAGTATTGCACCCTCGACACCCGGGATCAGCCACACCAGGTGGAGAGCGCACCAGCGCAGAGCAGTGGTCAAATTCAGTTCCAGCCCCTGTGATAAAAATACACCAATCATGCGAGAGGGCTGACAGCCTGTTCTATCCCCCAGGTCACCAAGTTGGCTGCCGTCCCCCCTAGGTCACCGTCCATGGGAAGCAACTTCACACTGCCCCTGTCGCAACCAAGCCAGCATGCGGAAGCCCCCGCACCCTTGAAATCCCCCCAGGCAGCACTCAGCTCAGAGAGTGCTTGTGGTTCCAATTTGGCACAGCTAGGTATACCAGAACCTACCTTAGAGGAGTAGCGGGACCTGGTCCAGGATCCTCCAAGAGTGCCACAATGGAGAAGAAGGGCAGCAGTCATGGCATGGCCTCTGCCGTCCCTGACTTCCACATGGGGACTAGACCATCGGACCAGGATGCACTCAGCCTCTCAGCCCTCGGGGCGCGGTGCGAACCAGACACCAGCGGATGCCACGATTGACCACCACACAGAGGCAGTCAAGCAGTGTAAAATGCCTCAAGTCTAGCTCAGTCCCTCTGCACCCGCTCTCAGTCGCATCCACAGTGGTTTGATGCCTTGATGTGCATGGCAGTAGTGGATGACTAGATTACCTCAGCAGTGATTTATCGCTGATCAGTCCTCCGGCTGCTGGCACTGCAAGCCTGCACATGTCCCAGGGTAAGGGGACGTTCACCTGTCAGCTCATCTATCGCAGTTTTACTTGTCCTGGTAGTGAAAAACTCTTACATTTGCTTTTCACTACTGCAAGGCCTTCCTCTGCCTTAGAATAACATTGGAGCTACCTGAATACATTTAAAAAGGAGTAATTTTGAAATGGGAACAGGTCACCAGTACATGATTGTTGTCTTTGGAATTGTAATGAAAAATCCTAACTTTTGGTGAAGTCAATTTTGAAAATGCCACATTTAGAAAGTTGAATTTTTTGTGCATTAGTCATTTAGTGCCTGCAGCCTGTCCCTGGGTCACCTGACTGGGAGTAGCAGACAGTTGGGCCTTGTGTATTCCTCCTATACAGTCACACACAATAGGAGCTTAGGTGCGCCTGGATGGGCCATCCCTGGCAGGATGGGAGGATGGAGCTGGGCCCAGCACTACCTACACTTGAATAGCCTGTCTCCTGCCTTCACACAAAAGGCTGCATACCCCCTTTAGTTTGTCTGGAATATTGACAGGGAAGGCAGGATGCCTGGGGACTTCAAAGGGAAATCTCTAGAAGCTTCTCCCCCACTTCAAAGGCACAGCTGGGTATAAATACTGGACCTCAGACATCACCACTTCAGTACACTTCTGGACCTGTGGATAGTCTGCCAGGAAGAAGGACTTCTGTGCTACTGAAGGACTGCCACTCTGCCTGATTGCTGCTGGACTACTGCTGTGCTGGACTGCTGGCTTGCTGTGCTGACCTGTTGCCTGATGCCCTCTTGCCTGGATGTGAAGGACTAGGCCTGCATCTTTTGACCTCCGAGTGACACCAAGGGCTAGTTGGCTGGCCTACTGACTTGAGCTTCAGGGACAGAAGGCTCCAACAACCTTGCTCCTGCACCTGCCATCAGGGAGTCTATTCCACCAAATGGTGCCAGCCCAGTCCTGGACTCTTGGAAGCAGGCCTGGGGTGCTCTGCCAGCCTCTGTGGATCTAGTAGAACTGATGCACCTCCTTTGCTGTGTGGTGCAACCCTGAACTCGGAGCCAGGGCAGGGGAGGCACTTCAAAGCAGCTTCTCTCACCTTCCTGAACCAGGGCACCAGGGTAAAAAAGATGGAGCTCAGACACCACCACTTCAGTACACTTCTGGACCTCTGGGTACTTTGCCAAGAAGAAGGACTGCTGTGCTGCTGAAGGACTGTCACTCTGCTGGACTCCTACTTTGCTGTGCTGACCTGATGCCCTCCTGACTGGGTAAGAAGGACTTAAGGACCTGCATCTCTTGAACCCACAGTGACTCCAAGGGCTAGTTGGCTATCCTCCCTATCTGAAACCTCAGTGTCACAACAGGCTTTTAACAACCTTGCTTCTCCACCTGAACTCTGCCATCTATGAGTCTACCCTGCCAAGTGGTCCACCCCAATCCTGGGCCCTTGGAAGTGAGAATTAGATCTTCTGCCAGCCTGTGATCCAGTGGAACTGATGCATCTCCTCTGCTGCACAGTGCAAACCGACCAGAACTGATGCTTCACCGTTGTTCGCATCGCAGCCTGCATCACCTTCAGAACCGCCACTGCATGGCGCATCCTCAGCACAGGCCCTTGCATCTCTCGTTGATGGCAGTCACAATGCCGGACTCCACATTGCAGCCTCCCAGCTCTTCGAAACGAATGCATCGCCCTGACTACGTGTCATATCCCCGACTCCGCACTAAGCATCGCAAGCCCTGTCAACTGGATCCCTGACATTAATGCAACAGGACCCCATACCACAGCCTTACCACATCTCAGAACCAATGCACCACCTTGGCTGAGTGATGCATCTTCGATTCAGATCCCCACAATGCTCTGAAAACCAAGAATGAAAGTACTTTTGCTCAGCTGGCCTAACTGTGTCCCTGTAGCTGGCCCACTCTCCATAGTGGGCCGCCTGAACTTGTGACTTTTTCCCAGTCCGGCGCGACCAGAAATCCACAGTTGGCGCTGTACGCCTTTTTGCACTATTTTCTTTCAAAACTTTCAAATTGAATATCTCCGGTTCTAGTGATTGGATTTTTGTCATTGTTGCCTTGTTTCATTTATTAAAAACTACTCTATTTTATGAACTCTGTTGTGGACCCCTTTTGTGGTGTGTTGTCACTGTGTTACTGTTTGAAGTGTTGCACAAATACGTTACACATTGCCTCTCAGTTAAGCCTGAATGCTCTGTGCCAAGCTACCATGGGGTTGAGCACAGCTTAATTTGGGGTTTGCCTTTGCCTTGCCCTGACAAGGATTGTGGGTACTGCTTGATCAGGGCTCACAACCCAGTCAACTAACAGCCCAATTTCCTACACTGGTGTTCAGCATTGAGGACTGGACTGGTGTTTGTCCAGTATCATACAGTAATTGTGTGTTACACTCTCACCTCACATAAATAACCTAAGACCAATATGAATACATTCTTTCTAATTCGCCTTTTTGATTTTTCTAAATTCTCTCTCTGTCTGTTGTGCCTGAATCCACTTATTCAAGCATGGAGTTTGAGCTGCCAAACATGGAGTACTACACTGTGGCCCAGCTCAAAGAGTTCTGTAAACAAAGGAGACTTCCAACCAAGAGCACCTCCAGGAAGGTAGAATTGTAAAAGACGCTGAGGACCTAAGCTGAAGTCCACCAGTCACTTGCTACAGCCACTGAAGGAGTTGAGAAGATGGACAGCCAAGGAGATGATTTAGATCTCAGTCCTGAGGCCCAAAAGCCTGCTGAATGGGATGACTTCACCCCAAATTTTGAACTCCATGCCAGGGCAGGGACAATTGTCGCTTCCTTCAACCTGTCCCCACAGGAGTTGCCGTAGAGAAGGGAGAAGAAAGAGTTCAGGCTGGAAAAGGCCAGGCTCAATATAGAAGAGAAGAAACTGGCCATGGAGGTGGAACAAAAGAAGGCTGTAGGAAAGTGCCTCTTTTGACAAGGTTAGCCCGCACTTTTTACTTGATGTCTAATGTAATTTCGAACTGTAAGTGCATTGGGTCCCTGCTAACCAGGTCCCCAGTGCCAGATCTCTTTCCCAAGAGTTGTTCCCGGATTAGCACAACTTCATGTACCAAGATTAGCATAACTTCAGTTACCCCTGTAAGTCCCTAGTAAATGGTATCCCTGGTAACTAGGGCATGTGTAATGAAGAGGGTCCTCTGGGGCTGCTGCACTGGTTTTGCCACCCCAGGGACCCCTGACCAAGTCTATGTACTCTGCCATTGCAGACTGCTTGTCTTGGTGCAGAGAGATCCGAAGAGTCGACATGGCACACATCCTAGTGTGCCATGCCTCCCATACACTGCATAAAATATAGGCAAGTCACCCCTACTGCTGTCCTTTAGCGCTAAGGCAGGGTGCACTATATACAATGTGTGGGCCAACCAGCATGAGCAGATGTGCCCTTACAATGTCCGCCTATTCTGAGATGTTATAAGCATACAGGTAAACCATTAAGAGTACATAGGCTGGATACTTGTCAACACTAGTCTTCTAGCTCCATGATGGCTTCACTATTTCCTAAGGTGTTTGGTAAAAAACATCTTGTCTTAATAAATGCTCACTGATGCCAGTGGCAGATGTATTAATAAATTCACACAGGACACCCTTTTAGAGTTTCCCCTGAAAACCTACCAACCAGTGGTGTGGTTCTTTTTTGTTTTCACCAGCCTGCCACTACCAGACATGTTTCTGACCTCATGGGGTGAGAGCCAGCTCTCTCAGAGGACAGAGACAAAGCCTGCTCTGGGCGGAGGTGCTTCACACCTCCTCCAGGACAGGATGGCCTTCCTGGGCGGGAAGCTTCAAAGGTGATGCCGCCTTTCAAATCCACCCCAGAGACCTCCAGACAGTGTGGGAAGCTAAGCCCCCTTTTCTGCTCCACGTTTGGCACAAGGAGAGGTGGGAAAATTAGTTAGATTAGGATGAGGGTCCCCACTTATCTTACACCACCCATAGGGTAGGGCAGGCGATGTGAACCCCTCTCCTGAACGTCCACCATCTTGAGAGGGTGAGAAAACCTCCTATCAGGGCTAGAGTAGTGTCTCTTCTCACAGGTAGTGGCCACTAGAGGGTGTAAACACCCTAAAGGTAGGTATCTAATTTGCTACTACCTTTCTCCCCTTGTAACGCTCTTAAATTCAATATTTAGGACGCACCCCAAGACCTGAACATCAGATTCGATGGACAAGAGAAGACCAGGACAAAGAAGACCAGCTGCTCAAGAACTAAAGCCCTGCTGCAAAAGAAAAATGTGCCAAACCCTATCTGCTGCTCCCAGGAGTCAACAATCACTGCTGCTGTTTGGTCCTGAAACCTGAAAGGACTCCAAGAACACCAGAGCACCTCCAGCCTTCAAGAAATCTAGGTGAAGCTCTCTTGGAGTGAAGGTATCACACCCCTGCACATAGCAGGCACCAATCCCATGAAGTTTGTCAACGTGGTGCCCCCGATGACCTTGCTGCAGCACTGAAGCAAGAAAAGAACAACAGCTCAGGAGGGTCAGATCTGTCTCCTTACCAAGTTTGGAGACACTAGGACCTCCCATAGCTGCGGTGTACTAATGCTCGGGGTGCCGGCCCGCCAATGGCAAACACCAAGAAGAAGAGTCCCCTCCGTACAACCAAAGCACCAGAAGAAAGCACCCATAGAGGGACCTTGAGACACCTGAGATGCACTTCCTGAGTGTCCCAGCTGTCCAGAGATCACCTCTCCAATTTGCCAGCTCCTTACCCGAAAGACCTCAAGACGCACAATGCCCGGCTGACCTGTTCGCTCTGCACCTGGCCCCACCGGCCCCAGCACAACCAACCAGCTCTGCTCCCATGGTCCCCAGGCCCTTACGACCTCCTGCCTCTAAGGAGACCTACTGGACTTACCTGCAAGTCCCTCTGTGCAGTGCTTTTTAAAGTGGCCCTCTTCGTCTTTGCACACCAGCTTCCAAGACCTCAGCACTTCATCTCACGGCCGATCCAGGATGCTCTAGAACTTCTCCTGCTGCAACTTTGGACCTGGTCCCAACATCAAACTAAAACACGAAGGTGAACTTTGTGAAAGCATTGCCTGAATTTCTATACATTTTTCTGCATTTTCCCCATCGTTGCGTAATTGCGCATAGAAGTGATATCTTTATCGAAATTTGTAAAATCTTATCTCATAAAGGTTTTACCTTAGAACTGTGTTCTTGGTCTTAAAATTATATAAAAACCGATATTATATTTACCAATTGATCTTGGAATTATTCTTGAGTGTTTGTCTCATTCATTGCATCTGTGAGTACAACAAATGCTTAACACTACCTTCTGATAAGCCTAACTGATCGCCCACACTACCACAAAGAGAGAGTTAGTATTATCTACTTTTACCTCTAGCTGCCTTTTGGTGATTTTTCGCTCTCTCTACATAGTGTACTTCATTTTAGTGCATTGTACAGAGAGGCATTTCCTACATTGGTGGATCAGTGGTAGGGTACGCGACTTTGCATTTGCTGGACCACTCTGAAAATAAGTGACCACAGGAGTAAATCCCAAAAATTGTCTCTATATATTCTAATTTTTGATTCGCCTATCTTTTTTAAATTTCTAAAATGAACTGCTAGGGCCTTGGTATGTCCCTGACACTAAGTGGTTAGCATGTTTTGAATCTGTACTTTAGTTAGGACAAAGTATTCAGTGAAACTTATTTTTTTTAACTTCCCAAAAAGGTCCTAACTTTAGTAAAATAATGTCTGATTCCGATATCCAGGCTCAGGAGCTCGACCTGACCCCTTACATGGACCTGAACGATGCTCAATGCAGGGCCATCTGCAAGGGCTATGGAATCAAAACAGGCAAACACCCAAAAAAAGGGCTAGCTCAGAAAACTCATAACTCAGTTTGAGAAAGATTACCCAGAACTGGTGGCCCAGTCTGAGAATGACAATAATACTAATGAAGATTATGCTGAGGATGAGCATGAGTCGGTCACCTCAGGCAGAGCTGAGATCCCCTCAGATGAGCACCTAATGCTGGAAAGATTGACCAGGAGACTGAACTTAGAGGCTCTGCTCCTGGATCTAGAAAGGCAAAGAAAATAGATGGGTCTAGGACCTATCTCTGGTGGCAGCATACAAGTATTTATGGAGAGTGTATGTTCCTATGACTCAAAAATCCCCAAAGGGACTGTCTCTTACTATTCAGAAGGTGATGATATCACCAAATGGTTTGCTGCATTTTAGAGAGCCTGTATATGGAGAAAAATAGCTAGACCAAATTGGGCTCTCCTCTGGGAACTTTCCTCAGGGAAATGCAAGGATAGACTCCTGACATTGCCTGAAATGATGCTGAGTGTTATGAACTCATGAAGGGTATCCTGATTGAGGGATTTGGACTCACCACTGACGAGTATAGACTAGGATTCAGGGAGACTCGAAACACCCAGAGTCACTCTTGGGTGGAATCTGTTGACTTTTCAGTAAAAACACTAAATGGTTATTTAAGAGGTAACAATGTGAATGACTTTGAATAGCTTTACAATTTAATCATGAAAAAGCATGTTTGAAGCAATTTTTACAATGAGAAGTTACATCAGCATCTGGTAGACTTAGGAACACTTTCTTCTCTAGAGATGAGCGAAGAAGGCAGACCACTGAGTCAAAACAAGGGTAACTAGAACTACCACTGGTAGAGGAGACCAAAAGAAAGAGGCCAAAAAGCCCCCCCAAGGGAAAGATGGTGATCAGAAAGGGAAAAACAAAAACGAGTCTTCTTCAGGCCCCCAAAAACCTGCTGAGGAGGGTGGGCCCAGAAACTAATCACAGCCCAAGGGAGGGTGCCAGTGTAAGAACTGGGATCCAAAAAAGGTTTGGTGTCATTAATGTGGGGCACTTGGGCACCGAACTGGAGACCCTGACTGTAAAAACAAACCAAATGCCTCCAGTTCACCTGCAGAAAATGCAACAGACAATATCCAGATGGGATCTTAGGTGAGCACTGACCATGTCAGAGAGCTCACGTAGGCTACTCCACTAGGGGATGTGGACTTAGCCACCTTAGCTGTCTGGCCCACTAACATGCAAAAATACAGACAGCATCCTATTAATAATGGGGTTAGGGTGGAATCCCTGAGAGACAGGGGTGCCAGCATCATCATGGTGACTGAGCAACTGGTGTCCTTAAAACAGTATTTGCCTGGAAGGACCTATTAATTCACAAATGCTGACAATGTGACAAAAACCCATCCCATGTTGATGGTGCCCTTTTACTCAGGAGGGGTTGTTGTAAAAAAGGAAGTAACATCTTCTTCATCAATACCAGTTAATTCTTTCCTTGAAAATGATTTGGAGTCCTCAGCCTGAACTGAGGCAGAACTGATAATCCATGCACAAATGCTTGGAATCCCACACTGGGTGTGTGTAAAAACCTGAGCACAGAGCAGAGCCCAAAGTGAAAAAGTGGTGCTGTAGTCTGGGAGAATGGCTCGGCCCTCCAAGAGAAAAAGTAAGTAGACTGGGGAACCAGCTGAAAATCAGACACAAGACCCTTCTCCTCAGGGGGATGAAGAGTCAGCTCCAGAGGGAACTGAGCTTCAGGAGCTGGAGCCTTACCAGGCTCAGCTTTGGGGCCCAGGAGGACCCTCTATGGAATAGCTGTGTCAGGGTCAGAGAATCTTCCCCACTGTTGAAAGCCTGCAAAAGCAAGCTGCTGCACAAGAAGGCAGTGATGTCAGGGCCTATTGGGAGGAGGGAATCCTTTAACCTGAGGTCAGAGACCCCAAGGCTGGTGCCACTAAGAGAGTGGTAGTGCCTCAGGCATCTAGAGAATTCCTCCTCACTTTGGCCCATGACATCCCCTTAGCTGGACAGCTTGGTCAGACCAAAACATGGAGCAGGCTAGTCAACCACTTCTACTGGCTAGGGATGCACTACAAGGTGACGGACTTTTGTAACTCCTGCCCCACCTGTCAAGCGAGTGGCAAGAGAGATGAGCACCCAAAGTCCCCCTTAATTCCACTCCCAGTGGTTGGGGTTCCCTATCAGAAGGTAGGGATTGACATTGTTGGTCCCCTTGACCCTCATACAGCATCATTAAAAATATATATTCTTTTGGTAGTGGATCATGCCACCAGGTATCCTGAAGATATTCCCCTTAGGACTACCGCTGACCCTGCAGTGGATAGGGCCCTCATTGGTATTTATACCAGAGTGGGATTCCCTAAAGAGGTGGTATCAAATAGAGGTACAAACATCATGTCTGGCTACCTAAAGCACATGTGGAAGGAGTGTAGAGTATCCTACAGGTTCACTACCCCCTACCTTCCGTGGTGTAATGGCCTTGTTGAAAGATTCAACAAGACCATGAAAGGTATGACTGGTGGATTCCCTGACAAGCTTAGTTGGAGATGGGATGTCCTACTGTCATGCCTGCTTTTTGCCTATAAGGAAATGCCACAGAAGGGAGTGGGGTTCTCCTCATTTGAACTTTTGTTTGGTCATGCTGTTAGGGGACCATTGAGCCTTGTGAACGAGGGATGGAAGAAGCCTTGCATTGAACCTAAACAGGGCATAGTGGAATATGTACTTGGCCTCCACTCCAGGATGGCTGAATGCATGGCGAAAGCAAACCAAACATTTGAGGCCAGCCAAGAGCTCCAGAAGCAATGGTATGACCAAAAGGCTGCTATGGTTGAGTTCTAACCAGGGCAGAAGGTGTGGGTTGTGGAGCCTGTGGCTCCTAGGGATCTCCAAGATAAGTGGAGTGGGTACTACCCTATCCTAGAAAGAAAAGGGGCAGTCACCTGTCTGGTGGACCTTGGCTCTTACAGGAACACCAAGAGGGTCATCCATCTAAATCGCCTTAAACCCTACTTTGACACAGCAGATGTGACCATGCTCATGGTTACAGATGAGGGTCAGGAAACAGAGAGTAAACCTCTCCCTGACCTCCTGTCCAACAACCCAAAAGATGGGTCAGTTGAAGGAGTGTTCTTGTCAGACTCCCTTACTGGCCAGCAACAGACTGATTGAAGGCAAGTCCTAAATCAGTTTGCTGAGCTCTTCTCTTTGGCCCCATGTCAGACCAGCTGGTGTACCCATGATGTGGACACTGGTGAAAGCCTACCTGTCCAAACCAAAATCTACAGGATGTCTGATCATGTGAATGAGAGCATCAAGGCTGAAGTAAGCAAGATGCTGGAATTGGGAATCATAGAGCCATCTGAGAATCCTGGGCCATCCCAGTGGTGTTAGTCCCCAAACCTCATACCCAGATGGGAAAAAAGATATGAGGTTCTGTGTGTATTATAGGGGTCTCAATGCAGTGACCAAAACTGATGCACACCCAATTCCAAGAGCAGATGAATTATTTGACAGGTTCGGGCTAGCCAAATAACTGAGTATCTTTGATCTCACAACTGGGTACTTACTTGCAGATAGGTCTGACTCCAGGAGCAAAAGAAAGATCTGCATTTTTCAACCCCCGGATGGGCATTATCAGTTTATTGTTATGCCTTTTATCCTGAAAAATGCACCTCCCACTTTTCAAAGGTTGGTGAACAAAGTTCTTGCTGGCTTGGCATTGTACAGTGCAGCTTATCTTAGCTCCACCTGGAACAATCACCTGATCCGCCTTGGTAAAGTATTAGAGGCTCTGAAAAGTGTAGGCCTCACTATCAAGGCAAGCAAGTGCCAGATAGGACAGCGAACGGTTGTATACTTGGTGCCACCTTGTTGTTGGAGGCCAGGCTCATCCATTACAACCAATGATCTAGATCATTCTGAACTAGGTGGGTCCCACAACCCAGACTCAAGTCAGGGCCTTCGTTGGCTTGATTGGGTAAAACAGGAGGTTTGTGAAGGATTATGGCACCATTGTGACACCCCTCACAGAACTGACCTCCAAAAGAATGCTCAAGAAGGTGAACTAGACAGTGAGCTGTCAAAAGGCTTTTGACACTCCGAAAGAAGCAATGTGCTCTGCACCTGTTCTGAAAGCTCCAGATTATGCCAAGCAATTCATTGTGCAGACTGATCCCTCTGAACATGGGATAGGAGTGGTCCTATCACAAATAAATGACCAATGTCAAGACCAGCCTCTGGCTTTCATCAGTAGAAGACTACTCCTCGGGAAATAACATTGGATGCCATTGAGAGGGAAGCCTTTGCTGTGGTCTAGTCCCTGAAGAAGCTGAGAGCATACCTGTTTGGCTCTCACTTCACTGTTCAAGCCGACCAAAGGCCTCTAAGTTGGTTAATGAAGATGAAAGGTGAAAATCCCAATCTGATATGGTGGTCCATATCGGTGCAGGAAATGGACTTTGAAGTGGAACACAGACCTGGGTATGCCCATGGCAATGCAGGTGGACTTTCCAGGTTCCCCCACTTTTAGCCTGATGTGATTTCAAACTGTAAGTGCATTGGGTTCCTGCTAACCAGGTCCCAAGTGCCAAATCTGTTTCCCAAAACCTGTACCACGATTGACACAACTTCCATTACCCCTGTAAGCCCCTAGTACATGGGTATTGAAGAGGGTCCTTTGGGGCCCCAGCACTGGTTGTGCCACTCCAGGGACCCCTCACCAAGACTATGCACTCTGCCTTTGCAGGCTGCGTGTCTTGGTGCAGAGAAATCGAAGAAGCGACATGACGCACAGCCCTGGGTTCCATGCCTCCCATACACTGCATAAGATATAGGTAAGTCACCCCTACTGCTGGCCTTTAGCCCTAAGGCAGTGTGTGCTATATCTTATGTGTGGGCCTACCAGCATGAGCAGATATGCCCCTACAATGTCCAGTCTATTCTGAGATGTTGTAAGTGTACAGGGAAGCCATCAAGAGCACATGGGCCAAATACTTGTCAACACGAGTTTCCTAGCTCCATGATGTCTTCGCTGATTCCTAAGTTGTTTGGTACCAAACATGTTGTTTTAAAAAATCCTCACTGATGCCAGTGGTGGATTTATTAATAAATTCACACAGGAGACTTTAGAGGGTCTCCTGAAAGCCTACCAAGCACTGATCTGGTGCCTGACTTGTTTTCACCAGCCAGACATGTTTCTGACCTCAAGGGGTGAGAGCCAGCACTCTCATAGGACAGAGATGCTTCACATCTCCTCCAGGGAAGGCTGGCCTTTTTGGGCAGGAAGCTGCAAAGGCGATGCCGCCTTTGAAATCCAACCCAGGAACCTCTAAATAGTGGGGGAAGCCAATCCCCTTTTTCTGCTCCACTTTTGGTGGGAAGAAAGGCGGGAAAATTAGATTAGGAGGAGGGTCCCCACTTAGCCTACACCACCCCTAGGATGGGGCAGGCGAAATGAACCCCACTCCTGAAATTCCACCATCTTGTGATGGTGAGAAAACCTCCTATCAGGGCTAAGGTAGTGCCTTTCCCTCAGGAAGTAGTTGTTAGAGGATGTAGACTCCCTAAAGGTAGATAGTCCATTGGGACTGTCTCCCATTGTAATGCCCCTAAATTCAGTCTTTAGGTGGCACCCCGTGACCTGAACATCAGATTCGACGGACAAGAGAAGACCAGGACAAAGAAGACCCGCTGCTCGAGAATTGAAGCACTGCTGCAGAAGAAAAATGTTCCAACCCCTGCCTGCTGCTCCCAGGACTCCACAATTGCTGCTGCTGTGTCGTCCTGGAACCTGAAAGGACTACAAGAACCCAAGAGCACCTCCAGCTTTCAAGATATCTTTGTGAAGCTACCTTGGAGTGAAGATATCAATGTGCTGCCCACAGATGACCTTGATACAGCACCATAGCAAGAAAAGGTACAACAGCTCTGGAAGGTCAGATCTGTCTCTTCATCAAGTATGGAGACACCAGGACCTACCGGAGCTGTTGCATTCCAATACCCAGGGTACCGGACCCCCAATGGCAAACAAAGAGAAGAAGAGTCCACTCCAGACTCTCAATGCACCCTGAAGCAAGCACCCATCGAGGGACATTGAGACACCCGAGACCCACTTCATGAGTGGCCCAGCTGTCCCAAGATCGCCCCTCCAAGTTGCCTACTCCTGACCGTGAGGACCTCAAGACGCAGGACCTGTTCGCTCTGTACTTGGCCCAACTTGCACTAGTACCAACCAACCAGCTCTGCTCCTGTGGTCCCCAGGCCTTGTGACCTTCTCCCTCTAAGAAGATCCACCAGACTTACCTCCAAGTCCCTCTGTGCAGTTCTTTTTTAAGTGCCCCCCTTTGTCTGTGCGCACCAGCTTCAAAGATCTCAGCACCTCTGCTCCCACCCAATCCGGGATGCTCCTGAACTTCTCCTGCTGGAACTTTGGATCTAATCTCGACATCATCCTAAAATGAGAAGGTGAACTTCGTGAAAGCATTGCCTGAATTTCTGTGCATTTTTCTGTTTTTTCCCATTGTTTCCTATCGTGCGTAATTATGCATAGAAGTGATATATTTATCAAACTTTGCAAAATCGTATCTCCAAAAGTACTTGCCTTAGAACTGTGTTCTTGGTCTTGAAAATTATATAAAAATCGATATTATTTTAAAGAATTGGTCTCAGATTTATTCTTGAGTGTGTGTCTCATTTATTGCCTCTGTGAGTACAACAAATGCTTAACACTACCCTCTGATATGCCTAACTGTTCGCCCACACCACCACAAAAAGAGATTTAGTATTATCTACTTTTCCCTCCATCTGCTTTTTGGGGATTTCTCACGCTCTCTACATAGTGTATTTCATTTTTGTCTACTTTACATATATGTGGTTACCTACAAAGTCTAAGGCTGAGAGGGCCTTGGAGGATAAAAAGTTTCTATTGGCTCACGAGCTGAGTTTGAGAGAGCTGAATCTAAATGGCAAGCAGTCAGAGTCCAGCAGTGATGGTGGCAGCATACCTGCAGTGTCTGAAAGAGACAAAAATATTCATGTCCCCAAGGATTTGGTGCTCAACTATGTGATGGGAGAGGACATTGACAAGTGTTTTTTTGCCTTTGAGGTAGCCCTGAGGGTTCATAAGATCCCTGTAGGGCACTGGCGGGGTTGTGGAAATACATGCCTACTGTGGGGTGGGGCACACTTCTTACTTTAGAGGTTGGGGACTTAATTAAGTACTCTACCATGAATGCCATTTTGATTGCTAAATTTGGGCTGTCCTCCGAAAAGTACTGCCAAATGTTCAGGGACAGCCAGAGGCTCCCCAACCACTATTTGGGAGATTTTGTGGATTACTCAAGCAAGGTACTGAATTGTTGGGTTCTGGGCAGCAAGTCTAATGACTACAATGGGCTGTACAATCTAATTTTGAAAGAGCACATGCTCAGTATATGTTTTCCAGAGTTGTGCCAGCACCTAGTTGACAGCAAGTTGGCTGACCCCAGGAAGCTTGCTGAGGAGGCAGACCTCTGGGGCAGCACCAGAGTGTCCATTAATGTATGTGGGGGAAACTCCTAAAAGGGTGGTCAGGGGTCCCACCAGATGAAAGGGGGGGGAGAAAAACATAAAATTAAGGAGTTCTCTGAAGGCCACCAAAATAGTTCCCAAGGGAACAGTGGTAAGCAGTCCCAGTCTAAGCCTAAAAAGAAGGGGATCTTTGACAAGCAGACAGGCAGGTTGGTACCCAAATCCAATGAGTGCTACAACTATGGGCACTCAAAGGTCAACTCCAAATTTCCCAAGAGGGCACAGCCCCCCACTGGTGGGCATACACCTGGGTTGGTGAGTGTAGCACTTGGGGAGGTGGTAGTTTGAGTTAGCTTTGGAGAGTAGACAGATGTGACCCTAGTTTCCCTGAGGGATAAGGCAATGGGGATAAAAGCCTATATGGCTGCCAATACATTTAAGGACAGGCACTGAGTCACCATTAATGGGCAACAGGTGTAGGCTCGAAGGGACACAGGAGCCAGCATGACTACTGTGAGGTGTCAGCTGGTGTCCTCAGACCAGGTCCTAGCTAACACCTTCAACCAAGTCATAGTCACAACAATCGTGAGAGCCATCTATCAGTGGCTGTGGTTCCCTTTGATTGGGGGGGGTCTCATGTTCTCTAAAAATAGTTGTGATCACTGTCCTGCCTGTAGATTGTCTGTTGGGTAGCAACCTGGAGCACACTAACTGGAGGGAGGTAGAGCTCAGGCCACATTTAGAGATGTTGGGATTGCCTGAATGACCACAAGGTCTATGGCTGCCCTGGAAGGAATCAAGGGCATCTGGAGCCTGGAATAATGGCCTAGACAACTGCCAAGAAGGAGAGGGGCAATGGGCATGGAAAACCAGCCACTGAAGTTCCCGCTGGCGAGGTTAACTAGACACTTGAGGAGGATGTCCCAAGTCATTGTGGGAGGTCATTGCCGCCCTAGGTGACCTACCTTAGCTTGCTGATTAGCAAGTTGAGGGTGGGACCACTAGGGAGGATTCCTGGAAGGCACAGAAAGAGTGTCCCACTCCAGAGGGCTCGAGGTGGCAAGCTGAGGCCCAGGCAGCAGGTGACACTCTGGAGATCACGGGAAAATTACCTCCTATATATCGAGCCTAAGGCTCCTGGATCTGGGCAGCCTGTGTGCTGGTGGTCCTGCAGTGTAACAGGACCTTCCTACTGGGTTTGGCTCATGACATACCCCTGTCAGGACATCCTGGGCAAAACAAGACCTTTGCAAGGCTTGTAGCCCACTTCTATTGGCCCGGGATGAAATACGGCCTCAGGCGCATTCTGTAGGACCTGTCCCACCTGCCAGGCCAATGGGAAGTCAGGGAAAAAGCTCAAGGCACCCCTGACCCCATTACCTGTCATTGGCACTCCCTTTGAGAGTGCAGACATCATCTTATCCTTGTGATACAGGGGTGGAAGCAGGCTCCCAGGAAACCTCCTCATGATGTGGTCAGCTGCATGCTGGCCCTCCGCAACCAGATGCACATGCTATAAATTTGGTCTCTACTTGGTAGAGGAATGCACCCTGTCAAAGGAGGGACCACAATCCTAATCAGGGTAAGCTAGATACACACTAAAAGATAACCTGTGTTCACCCTCTGGTAGCTTGGCGCAGAGCAGTCAGGCTCATCTGAAGACTCAGGGGCAGATTTACAAGCCCCTTGCGCCACTTTTACGCTGCAGTTGCGTCACTTTTGTGACGCAGCAGCGGCGTAAACAATGCGCCACTATGCAACATATTTACAACGTGACGCATCTAGTGAGATGCGTCATGTTGTAAAGCCCTGCGCTACATTATACCTGCATCAGGTATAATGTATGCAGGGTGGGCGTTCCGTCGCAAGGAAGCCCCGTAAAAGTGACGCAGTGAAATCTACAAGATTTCACTGAGTCACTTTAGTCCCGCTGCGTCAAAACCTTACGCCTGCTTGTAGCAGGCGTAAGGAGTGACGCAGCACAGCAACTATAGGGCACTCCTGAGCAGTGCTGGAGTTGCGTCGCGCTTGCGACACGACTCCAGCACTGCGTCACCCTTACACCAACAGATGCGTCACGCATCTGTCTATCCTTGCACCATGGTGCGCCGCATTGTAAATGCGGCACATCCATGGTGGCGCAAGGTGTTTCTTGAGTCACGCAAAATAACTGGTGTATCCCTGCTGATATGCAGGGATGCGCCAGTTATTGTAAATCTGCCCCTCAATGTGTAAAGTATTTGTGCAACACACACTCTAACACAATAAGAACACCACAAAAAGACTCCACACAGTTTTAGAAAGATAGAGAATATTTATCTGAGAAAAACAAGAACAAAACAACAAAAATCCAATAAGTAGAACGAGTTAATAATTTTTAAAGAATAAACCAAAAATAGTGCTTAGAAGACAATAGTGCTAAAAGGTTTCTTGAGGTCGCGCTAGACCTGGGTAAATCCAAAGTTCAGACCTACCGCGATAGAGGGCGGCCAGCTAGAGAAGTCAAACAGGTCCAGCTAACAAAGTACTTTGGATGGAGCTAAGTGTCGCCGTCGTGAGAGAGATGCATTAGTTCAGATTCACGTCGTTTCAATGTGTTGAAGTTGAGCTTCGCAGTAGGGACCTCGGATCGCCACTGCCTGCTCTTAAAACAATTAAATAAAATGTTTAATTTTTCATTGTTGAAATGCATCCTGTTTTCCTTTAAGGAAAACGGGTTGCATTTCAACAAAAAAAAGCCTTTATTAAAACACAATCACAGGCATGGTGGTCTGCTGACCTCAGCAGGCCACTCTCCCTGTGATGGCTGTGATTCCTAATGGGTCGCAAAGAGTGACCTACCTCATTAATATTCATGAGGTAGGTCGATTTGCGACCCACTAGGAATCGCAAGTATGAAACAAAATGTTTCATAATGTTAATATTGGGAAATATGATATCAATGCATGTCACAATATATGTGTGTATAATGACAAACTTGCATTGCCGTTGTTGAAATCACCTGTTGTGACCTCCCACTCAACCCTGAGTCAGAAGTGCGTGATCAGACAGGCCCTGCAGCCTAGACCCTAAGCAACTGATTGACAGATCACAGGTGGGGGTGACACGTAGCCCTTAGACAAACATGCAAACAGGAAAACCCCGATCGATCCCACAGATAGGCACCACAATGGTCTAAGAAGGCTGAAGCCCAATAAAACGCGTTTGGCTGGAGGGGCACATTTCCAAAACACCATAAGGTCAGATGCACACTACACGCAGTGAACACGTGCTCCCCATTTCGGACATCTGGTCAGATAACCACTAGCTCCGCATTGTGTCCACGCAGGGTTGAGACACAACTGTGCTTCAAATGACCAGATTTATGACTTTGTGACTAGGCTCAGATTTCTGTTCTAAAATGAATGCACAGATCTCTTTTTTAAACCTTGTGAAATGTATAAAAAAGACGGCCAAAACCACTGTACTATGAGACAGTCTTCAGACCCCGACTCTCACGGCTGCCGCGTTTAATTAAACCAACTGTTCCTGTTTTACTAGACGCCTCTTGTCTTTCATTGTTTCAAGATAAATTCATATTCAAGCAACATTTTGGTGAGTGAGATAGGAGAGATTGGTTCTTCGAGCCCGACTGCACCCGAAGGAAAAGGACCCCACCTGTACGGATTCACATCTGTGCAGCAGGCATGGTGAGCAAAGGCCGCAATTAATTGGAAGCTCTGCTGAATCTGAAGAGGCGTAAGTTTGTCCTGAAGCCGCGGTTAGTGGGTAAGAGACTGCATCTGATCCTAAGTCCCAGCATTTGGCGTATGGCAAACTAGGAAGGACATCACCTTTCTTTGACAGTCAGCCCAGTAGGAAAGGTGAGAGGCGTATTAGTCACTTGGCTCACTGGGCGTAACACAGCAGGTACGCATGAACCCTGGGAGTGTTACAGGGTCAAATTTGTATGTTAGGGAAAAATGTGGACCTTGGAGAGTAAGGTGCAGCTTGTGCTTGGCCAAGGAGAGCCTATAGTTGTCAAGTCACTCCTTTTTCTCTGTATAAATTACTGCTTTCTTTGCCCCTGAGCCAATATTGACAGACTATCGGGCTCACTTAGTTCCCTGTACCGCAGAGAGCCTCCCCTCGTCATTGAGCGGCATGCGCTAGGAGCGAGCTATGGTTTTTTGGACTAAGTCATAATTTTTTCATCTATTACTTTTTTCTCTTTTACTTTCATTGTTGTTTTCAATGATGCATTTTTTTCCTGAGGTTGTGGTGCTGATAAATTATTAGGAACAATTGATGGACAGAATGATGAACAATACATTCACCCCAGTCACAAAGATCTGGGATTAATCCATCATTCTTTTGCTCACCACGCCACCCCAGTTTGGACCAGCCAAATGCAAATCAGTGTTGACCCTGTTCATCATGGGAACAGTTCAACCCGAACTGCCAAGCCAGGTCCTGGCTGATATGGGGTTATGCCCATAAACCGGTCACAGGATGCTTGTTTTCCGGTCCAGGGAGGACTTGGCCTGGCAGTTCGGGCTGGACTGTTCCCATGAGGAACAGGGTCAAGGCTGATTTGTATATGGCTGGGTCCAAACTGGAATGGCGTTGAGAGCAAAATAACGATGGTTTAAACCCAGAACTGTGACTGGGGGTGAATGTTTGACAATGTTCAACATTCCGTCCATCATCTTTTTGTGCTGATAAGTTATTGCCAACTGTGTTTCATGTTGAATGTTATATCTCGCTAATGTTTATAGGCGGGTAAGAAAAAATTGCCACTTTTCGTATTTGCTATTTCACTGCCAAAAGTACAATTCACAATGTTTTGAACTGATCACTGCACTTTCTTACAGGTTGTTACCTTTCATATGCGTTGTTTTGTGTATTGTGAAAGTTTGATGCATCGTTGCTCTAAGGGTGAGCTCGCAGTGAAGTAGTTATTGCCGGCATAATCCCTTGTACATATTTTCCCCACAACCAGAGTAGAAGCTAGGATTGTCTAAAAAGCCTGAGAATTTAGAAGTGTAGTAGTCCCTTAAAAAGTTCCTAACTCATCATGGATTCGCCATTAAACAACATGCAAATTAGGTTCCCCAAGCAGGCTAAAAAGCTAGATAAATTCTGCCTTGAATGGCATGAGCACACCAGGACGCATGCGTTCTCCTGGCCAGAGGGGGGAACTTTCGACACCAACATAATAGAACACACAAGGACACACATTCGAACCAAGTATGTAGGGCAGAAGAAGGCTAGAAGAGAGGCACTGTAAGAACTTTGGGCCATCTTCGAGGTGTCCATGACCTACAATTCTGCCCCAGATCCTGCAAGCAAGGCAACCACACCTCCCCACATACACAGGCACATAGATGTTCTCTCTAATGCCTGCCATCCCTGTAGTTCCTGCACTGGATTACACCAATCCGCCAGTTGAGGGAGGCGAAGGGCCCCCCACCGGGCAGTGAGACACTAGATCTAGCGCAGGGAGGTTGCCAGATCAGCAAATCCAGGCGATTCCAGCCTCGTCCCAGTTCAGTGCTAGAAATACCCAAAGTACGACCCCCCCATCCATTGTACACAACCAATAAATCCCCAACGGCACAAGTCCCATATCCTCCAACCCATGCACTAGATCGCTCTCAGGTAACTGGGAGGTTCAGAACGGTTCTGGATTGTGACACCACCAGTGGGGGTAGGTAAGAAGTCCTAGCCCTCCAGGGTTTGATATTGAGGGGGGAGCCACAGGGTATACTCCCCCGAGGTATGCTCAGGCAACGGAAGAAACAACAGGAAGTGAGCTAGAGGACAAGTTCCTACCACGGAGAACTGTGCGCAGCACCAAGCGAAGTAGGCAGCCTAGGTGGGATTTAGAAGAGAGATGTAGGTTGAGAATGGAGAGAGAGAAGAGTTCTCGCCAGGGAAGCACAGAGGGAGAGCAGAGCTAGGCCCTAGGTTCCACGTGATGAGAAACCCGAAATAGAGCCATAAGGGAGGCCTCCTCTAGGAACAGAAACGCCACCAGATCGTCAGTGTAGGAGAGGGACTGATCAAGAAATAAGAGAACAGGGTAGCCTAACCCAAAACCAATTAAGACATAGGAGAAGCAGAATGGCACCTCTTCGCACACACTAGGGGAGCAGTGACGAGGACGTGTGCGCTCCCCCCGAACACCCTGGTCACACAAGTTGACCCCTAGAGAGATAGGGTTGAGAGAAGAAGGAAAGATTTTCTCTTGACCATTCTGCCACCTGCTAGTCCGCTGAACCGAAAGGGAGGGCAAGTAGGATAGTCCCTGGCCAGAGGGGGGATTCTTTGAACCAGAGGACATGGGCATCGTGGAAGACTGCATCCGGCATGCAGGGGGAGATCCCAGATAGAACTTCCCCTACATGCAGGAATGGCTTAGAAGATGGGAGCGTTACATTGGAGAAAAGCCAGCGGAGCAGTTCTAAGCCAAAATATGCCCATTGTTACAGAAAGCGATACAAAAGGGGATGATGGACGGAACGTTTGAGCCAATCAAACACTCACCCCCAGTCAACTGATCTGGGTTTAATCCATCATCATTCTTTAGCTCACTCCACCACCCCAGTTCAGACATGGCCATATGCAAATCAGTCTGACCCTGTGCCTCATGGGAACAGTCCAGCCCGAACTGCCAAGCCATGTCTTCCTGGACCGGAAACAAGCATCCTAGGACCGGTTTCTGGCATTCCAGCCGTCATCAGCCAGGCTTGCTTGAATCCAGTGGCAAAGTGAGCAAGGGACCCACGTCTGGGCATACCCCGCCAACTTAGGGCGAACAAGCTGATACAAAAGGGGATGATGGACGGAACGTTTGAGCCAATCAAACACTCACTCCCAGTCAACTGATCTGGGTTTAATCCATCATCATTCTTTAGCTCACTCCACCACCCCAGTTCAGACATGGCCATATGCAAATCAGTCTGACCCTGTGCCTCATGGGAACAGTCCAGCCCGAACTGCCAAGCCATGTCTTCCTGGACCGGAAACAAGCATCCTAGGACCGGTTTCTGGCATTCCAGCCGTCATCAGCCAGGCTTGCTTGAATCCAGTGGCAAAGTGAGCAAGGGACCCACGTCTGGGCATACCCCGCCAACTTAGAGGCTGAACAAAGCGATACAAAAGGGATGATGGACGGAACGTTTGAGCCAATCAAACACTCACCCCCAGTCAACTGATCTGGGTTTAATCCATCATCATTCTTTAGCTCACTCCACCACCCCAGTTCAGACATGGCCATATGCAAATCAGTCTGACTCCTGTGCCTCATGGGAACAGTCCAGCCCGAACTGCCAAGCCATGTCTTCCTGGACCGGAAACAAGCATCCTAGGACCGGTTTCTGGCATTCCAGCCGTCATCAGCCAGGCTTGCTTGAATCCAGTGGCAAAGTGAGCAAGGGACCCACGTCTGGGCATACCCCGCCAACTTAGGGCGAACAAAGCGATACAAAAGGGATGATGGACGGAGCGTTTGAGCCAATCAAACACTCACCCCAGTCAACTGATCTGGGTTTAATCCATCATCATTCTTTAGCTCACTCCACCACCCCAGTTCAGACATGGCCATATGCAAATCAGTCTGACCCTGTGCCTCATGGGAACAGTCCAGCCCGAACTGCCAAGCCATGTCTTCCTGGACCGGAAACAAGCATCCTAGGACCGGTTTCTGGCATTCCAGCCGTCATCAGCCAGGCTTGCTTGAATCCAGTGGCAAAGTGAGCAAGGGACTCACGTCTGGGCATACCCGCCAACTTAGGGCGAACAAAGCGATACAAAAGGGGATGATGGACTGAACGTTTGAGCCAATCAAACACTCACCCTCAGTCAACTGATCTGGGTTTAATCCATCATCATTCTTTAGCTCACTCCACCACCCCAGTTCAGACATGGCCATATGCAAATCAGTCTGACCCTGTGCCTCATGGGAACAGTCCAGCCCGAACTGCCAAGCCATGTCTTCCCTGGACCGGAAACAAGCATCCTAGGACCGGTTTCTGGCATTCCAGCCGTCATCAGCCAGGCTTGCTTGAATCCAGTGGCAAAGTGAGCAAGGGACCCACGTCTGGGCATACCCCCGCCAACTTAGGGCGAACAAAGCGATACAAAAGGGGATGATGGACGGAACGTTTGAGCCAATCAAACACTCACCCCCAGTCAACTGATCTGGGTTTGCATATGGCCATGTCTGAACTGGGGTGGTGGAGTGAGCTAAAGAATGATGATGGATTAAACCCAGATCAGTTGACTGGGGGTGAGTGTTTGATTGGCTCAAACGTTCCGTCCATCATCCCCTTTGTATCGCTTTGTTCGCCCTAAGTTGGCGGGGTATGCCCAGACGTGGGTCCCTTGCTCACTTTGCCACTGGATTCAAGCAAGCCTGGCTGATGACGGCTGGAATGCCAGAAACCGGTCCTAGGATGCTTGTTTCCGGTCCAGGGAAGACATGGCTTGGCAGTTCGTGCTGGACTGTTCCCATGAGGCACAGGGTCAGACTGATTTGCATATGGCCATGTCTGAACTGGGGTGGTGGAGTGAGCTAAAGAATGATGATGGATTAAACCCAGATCAGTTGACTGGGGGTGAGTGTTTGATTGGCTCAAACGTCTCGGTCCATCATCCCTTTTGTATCGCTTGTTCGCCCTAAGTTGGCGGGGTATGCCCAGACGTGGGTCCCTTGCTCACTTTGCCACTGGATTCAAGCAAGCCTGGCTGATGACGGCTGGAATGCCAGAAACCGGTCCTAGGATGCTTGTTTCCGGTCCAGGGAAGACATGGCTTGGCAGTTCGTGCTGGACTGTTCCCATGAGGCACAGGGTCAGACTGATTTGCATATGGCCATGTCTGAACTGGGGTGGTGGAGTGAGCTAAAGAATGATGATGGATTAAACCCAGATCAGTTGACTGGGGGTGAGTGTTTGATTGGCTCAAACGTTCCGTCCATCATCCCCTTTTGTATCGCTTTGTTCGCCCTAAGTTGGCTGGGGTATGCCCAGACGTGGGTCCCTTGCTCACTTTGCCACTGGATTCAAGCAAGCCTGGCTGATGACGGCTGGAATGCCAGAAACCGGTCCTAGGATGCTTGTTTCCGGTCCAGGGAAGACATGGCTTTGCAGTTCGTGCTGGACTGTTCCCATGAGGCACAGGGTCAGACTGATTTGCATATGGCCATGTCTGAACTGGGGTGGTGGAGTGAGCTAAAGAATGATGATGGATTAAACCCAGATCAGTTGACTGGGGGTGAGTGTTTGATTGGCTCAAACGTTCCGTCCATCATCCCCTTTGTATCGCTTTGTTCGCCCTAAGTTGGCGGGGGTATGCCCAGACGTGGGTCCCTTGCTCACTTTGCCACTGGATTCAAGCAAGCCTGGCTGATGACGGCTGGAATGCCAGAAACCGGTCCTAGGATGCTTGTTTCCGGTCCAGGGAAGACATGGCTTGGCAGTTCGTGCTGGACTGTTCCCATGAGGCACAGGGTCAGACTGATTTGCATATGGCCATGTCTGAACTGGGGTGGTGGAGTGAGCTAAAGAATGATGATGGATTAAACCCAGATCAGTTGACTGGGGGTGAGTGTTTGATTGGCTCAAACGTTCCGTCCATCATCCCCTTTTGTATCGCTTTGTTCGCCCTAAGTTGGCGGGGGTATGCCCAGACGTGGGTCCCTTGCTCACTTTGCCACTGGATTCAAGCAAGCCTGGCTGATGACGGCTGGAATGCCAGAAACCGGTCCTAGGATGCTTGTTTCCGGTCCAGGGAAGACATGGCTTGGCAGTTCGTGCTGGACTGTTCCCATGAGGCACAGGGTCAGACTGATTTGCATATGGCCATGTCTGAACTGGGGTGGTGGAGTGAGCTAAAGAATGATGATGGATTAAACCCAGATCAGTTGACTGGGGGTGAGTGTTTGATTGGCTCAAACGTTCCGTCCATCATCCCCTTTTGTATCGCATTGTTACAGAAAGGCACATCAGGGACCATCTATGTGCCATGAGCCCAAAAGGACAAAGAAGGGCTCAAGACCAAAGTGCCCTCATTAAGGGATGGGGAGGGAAAATGGATCTCATGTTTTGAGAAAAAAAAAACAGGGCTAAACCTAGCACTAGGTAATGTCAAGAGTATGCTCAGCAGTCTCATCGAAGACCAGACTAACAAAGGGTTTTACCAAGCCCACATCCCAGCCTTCTCTCTGACCAAAACAGAGCATTACAGGCCGCATTCTATTTATTTAGACAACTGTTATGGACGGCCCAGAGGGCAATGTTCCCTGACCGCCCAGACATAGGGGGATTGATGGCAGAAACCATGAGACTTGGGGAAACCGTGACCGACTGTCTAGACAGAATGTGGGAGCGATGGGGAGAGGAAACAGGACAGCCATGGACCGACATGGGCTCCCAGGTTGCATTCTTTTACAACATCCTCATAAAGGGAGTCCCCACGGAGTTATAGAGTGGGCTGGATAGCGTAGTAGGATTAGACGCTAAACCTTGGCGGGAAATACAGGCCCACATATTACATTACTACAGAAAGAAGCAGGAAAAGGACAGGGAAAAGCAGTAGCAGACCCAAAGAGACACCAGTAAGCTGGCCCAAGAAAAATTTAAAAGGCCACCGAAGCGTGCAAGTAGCACCAGTCTTAAAGGGAGCTCCGCTGCCGAACCCCAGTCCTAGCGACAGAGGTCAAGGGGGCTTGCAGCAGCCAGATCTTGGTGAGTGCTACTACTGTCACCGAATGAGCCACATGGCCGTTCAATGCCGCTTGAAGGCGTACCATGAGCAAAGATCAATAGGCCTGGGCCAGTCCCGGCAAAATCCCAATACACAAAACCAAGCACAGATCAACCTGAGCGCACAGCACATTTAACCACAAGTAAATCAGTCAGCAAAGACACTACTGCAACAAGGACCGGGTGGTTCAAACAAACAAAAGGCAATATCAGCAGGCAGGGAACCCAACTCAGCAAGCAGCGGGGCCACAGCTATGGCAGGGAGGCGTGACTGTCTGGGGAGGCAATGCCCTCACACATTCATCCAATACAAATACGCAGTAAATTCAAACCCTCAATATGACACATCCACTTCACACCAACTCCAGGAGACTCACCACAAAAAAAAGACTAGTGACACAGCATTAGGAGACAACTCAAGCCTTTACTTACGTTGAGGAAAAACTCAGGGCCGCTGTATGTTCAGTCGATCGGGAAGCCATGCTAAAATCTGCCATTTGGGAGCCTGCAAGGGCATAGGTCACACTCTGCTGCTAGTCCCCCAGGGCGGGGTTGTCTGGCCATCCTCTGGGGGGTAGGCAGTCTGACGAGAGGGCAGGGTGTCCTCTGACCAGTGCATAAAAACAGGCACCCAGGTCCCTTCATTCAAGTCCAAATTGGGATGGGTTCTTATCACGAGATCAAAAGGACCCCATTCAGGCTTCCAGCTAGTGGCGGTCCCCTTTCAGTTCCAAAATGAGGCATCACTCCTGTGCCGGAAGCCAGGTTTTTAGTACACTTGGATGATGGTGTCCCTCATAGAACTCCATAGTCCACGCAGAATAAGCAACAATTTGGCACCAAGTCAGTAGGGAGATTCACCAGGGCAATCAGCCATCTCAGTTCATTACTCGCAGTACGACAAGCCCCAGCCGCGCACCTGACTCCTGTCGTAAGCAAGATATTTTGGCCTCCTCTCTCCCAATGCTTCCAAACATCCAAAATTCTGCTCATGAGATCATGTTCCACCAAAACAGAGAAAGTAGCGTGTCACTGGATAAGAAGTCCCTGATTCCCGCCGAGGGCGACAGGCCCAAAGCACCCTGGATCAGAGGGAGAGAGAGGTGCCGGGAGGTGAAAAGGGGTTCTGTAGATAACCATCACATCCCCCACGCAAGGTGCACAAATACGCTCATCACTGCACCCAACTTGTCGAAGCAAATAACATAGGGCCTCATAAACATCGAACAAGGGAGTAATATGCCCAATCCCAGTCATTGCCACATCCGAAACACACAAGCAGCTTCTAAATCTCCACTGGTATCCCACTATAAAACCAACACTACATGAGACCTTAGGAAGGTGCCCAACGACCTGCAGGAAGCAGCCCAAAAGTAGCCCAAATCAGAAGCTTCCAGAAACAGGGTGTGGTCAAGGCACCCAACTCCAATAGAGAAACCTCATTACACACCATGTGCAGGGACCAGAGGGGCATAAGCGTGTCCTCAGGACAAGTTGCAATTACTCACAACCCCCATAATTGTGACACGCCCCCTTCCTTTCATGGCACATTGTGCATTTTTAGGTCAAAAGGTACCATCCAAATCGATAAAATTACACACACACACGTGCTAGGGAATGTAGGGTATTAGAAGGCAGACAACGCACATAAAACAATAGTAAGGTAAAAAGAAGGATCAGCACAACCACGAAGAATGCCTCACTAAAACACTGACCCCCGTCATGGTCAGGATCAATTGACCCACAAAATAAAATTCAGGCGATCCATGTCCAAAAACTCACTGATTCCTAAAATGACGCCCAAACTAAGGCCCCAATCCAGTACCTCACAAAAGATTATTCAAAATGGATTCACAGAAAAGCCCCAAAAGGGACAGGCACAGGAATTTTCAAGTAATGTTGCATGTTTCTCTAACAAGCTAACCTACAACCCACAGCTCTTATCCAAAAGGGCTGCAATCAAGCCGTAAGAGCACCACCTTAACTGGGGCCCACAAACTATTCAGTAGCAACCTCCGAAGTCCCAACGAGGCCCAATGGCTCAAGTCAACAAAGACCACAGACTTTTTTTTTACAGACATTTTTTACAAACAGACTCTTTACACTGTGCCAAGCAAAGACAGCCACAGATGCCAGAAAGCTGCAGATGATCACTCCAGACACCATTCAAAAACCTGCAATGTTCCAGAAGTTATGTATTATTGCATCTTTATACATCATCTGCTTAGCATGGGTGTGGCTGCATTCATCCATAGCGAGAAATCTGCCTAGTCACTTGGAGCCTACCTCAACATTTTTACAGCGCTTGCATAAAAACCTCTCTCATCTCCCTTACACTTACACTGAACCAAACACTAGTACTCCACATGCACTACATAGCGCACTTCTACACAACACATGGTACCAGCACATGACTGCCGTTGGCGGCTCCCAAATGTCTGCTAAAACATGCTATGTCTGCTCGTTGATATTCCATGCCATGGGGGCAGACAGACTTTACTTATCCCAAGAAATAGCCCCTGAGATACGCCATGTCAGAAATACTGGGAGACTGATATAGATAGCTACATGTGGCTAGAAGTGAAGGAGCAGTCCCTAATTGTACAGAAACTTACACTGTATGCCTTGTGTTTCAGAGGGAAAGAAACAATACCTCTTGGCACCAATGAACATTGCGAAGCAATACTCCACATACCAGATATGCAATGGGGCACCTCCATGTGATAGATACCTACTGGCAATGTGGGGAATTTGCCTAAACCCAGCTTTCCCCTGGATGGCGGGGCATCTGCACCCTCGAAACCATGCACACCCCAACCCTGGTCATCCTTAGAGAAGATCTATCCGAGTTGTACCAACATCTGCTACAGAAAAAAACAACTCTATCAATCAGGGTAAATGGGAAGTGCGACTAATCACCCGTTAGGGTCTCAAGGCACTGATTCTATTGTTGATTGGGAACCAGTGAAGTTCTCTCAGGTGACCGGAGATGTGGCCGTGGGGGGGGGGGCGTCCAGGATAAGTCTGACTGAGGTGTTCTGGATGCGCTGCAGTTTCTTTTAGAGTTTTTGGGTGGTGCAGGCATAAAGTGCGTTGCCGTAGTCGTGCTTGCTGCTGACAAGCGCCTGGGTGACCGTTCTCCTTGACGTGTGGGGATCCAATTGAAGATCTTACGAAGCATGCGGAGTGTGTGGAAGCAGGAGGATGAGACAGCATTGATTTGGTGGTTCATTAAGGGCGAGGAGTCTAGGACGATGCTGAGGTTACGTGTGTGTTCGGAGGGTGTGGGGGGTTCCGAGCAGTGTGGGCCACCAGGGGTCATCCCAGGCAGAGGGGGTGGTGCCCAGGATGAGGACTTTGTTTTTGTCGGAGTTGATCCAGGTGGCTACTGCCTTCATCCTATTGTGAAAGTTGCTCTTAACGGCTGTGTGTTCGTCAGTGAGGGATAAAATCAGCTGGGTGTCGGCGACATAGGAGATGATGTTGAGTCTGTGGTTTCCGACGATGGCTGCAAGCGGGGCCATGTAGATGTTGAAGAGGGTGGGGCTCAGTGCGGAGCCCTGGGCACTCTCCACAGCTCATCTCTATAGTTTCCGAGGAGAATGGTGGGGGCTTGACTCTCTGGGTTTAGCCGGTAAAGCTTTGCCGCAGAACTCTTGTACAAAGGGTGTGGTAGGAGACGGTGTCGAAGGTGGCAGAGAAGTATAGGAAGTGAGTGCTGCAGTTTCGCCTTGGTCAAGGAGAGTACAGATGTCGTCAGTTGCGGTGAGGAGAGCAGTCTCGGTGCAGTGGTTACTTTTGAAGCCTGATTGGGAGGGGTCCAAGGTGTGGTTTGTTTTGGTGAATTGAGCATTGATGGCCTTCTCAATGACTTTGGCTGGGTACGGGAGCAGACAGATGCGTCTGTAATTCTTGATGTCCGCCAGGTCGGCAGAGGGTTTCTCCAGCATGGGGTTGATCTCTGTGCGTTTCCAGTCTTCAGGGAAGGTGGCAGACTCAATGGAGCAGTTTATGGTCTAGCAGAGTTCGGGGGCGATGGTGGTGACGGCTCGGTTGAAGATGTGGTGGGGGTAGGGGTTCGAGTGGGATCCAGAGTGGATGGTTTTCATGATCTTTAGAGTGTTGTCCGCAGTGAGGGTGGACAATTTAAGCAGGGTCGGCTGGGATCTGGAACATTTGGGTGAGATGGTTGTATTTAGGGTGGGTGGGTCCTGGGTTACGAAGCTGTTGTATATATCAATGATCTTGTGGTGGAAGAAGGTGGTGAGGTTGTCGCAGAGGTCTTGCATGCTGAGGCACTGGTGTCCATGGAGGTCGGCGGTGGGGTTTTGCAGAGGGAGGTGGTGAATTGTTCTTCGGAGACCGTGTTCCAGCTTCTGGGTGGGTAGCAATGGGCATTTTGGTGCTTTGTGGGTTTAGAGAAGGAGAAGTGGATGCAGTGGTGGTCTGTTCAGTGTAGTTCGGGGGTGTGGCTGACAGAGATGTTGTTTCTTGTGGAGAAGATGGGGTTGAGCTTGTGTCCTGCTGAATGGGTTGGGGAGGTGACCAGTTGTTTGAGTCCGATGGTAGCGAGGTTCTCCAGTAGGGATGAGGTATTGTGGTCATTGAGGTTGTTCAGGTGGAAATTGAGGTAGCCGAGAAGGATGTAGAACTTTGGTTCTGTTATTGTTAAGAGGTGTTCATACATTAAGTTTACACAGATGTCTTACACCTATTTCAGCTGTCTTTTCAGCAGCAACCAAGGCAGCCAGAGGAGACTCCGCCGATGACGCTGGGGATGGGGGTTATTCCAGGTTTCCATGAAGAAGGCGACATCAGGGGATATGGAGTCGAGCAGGTCCCAGATCTACACGGTGTGTTTGGTGAGGGAGTGCGTGCTGAGTAGGATGAAGCTGAGGTGGTCGGATCCGGTTCTTGTGGGTCGTCCGGTAGGTGGGTCTGTTGTGAGGAGGTAGGCGAAGGTGAAGCTGTGAAAGGTGAATTGTCACGATTCTGAGCAGTATAGGGTCCAATCCGGCACAGCTACACCACAGTAGGCCCACCTGTGTGAATGGGAATGGGTATAAATGGAAGAGGAGCCCGCTGCACTACAACTCCCAGAAGGCAGCGGGAACTCGCCGGAACAAACAGAACAACCAGGTCGAGAAACGCCTCCATATAAGCACCTCCTCCGTGATGGGAAGGTGCTTGACATTGTGAATCAAGTTTCCCACGTGTGCGGACGCTTTCCTTCCCGCCGGAGGAGATTTGGGAAACGCTGCAATCTTCGTTGGTTTTTGTTCGTGGATATTGTAGCGCGGTCCGGGGATTCCGCATGAGAGACTCTTGTGTGTTTCACTCCGGATTTCCTTTCCTTTGGGAGCGAGAACAGTCACAGGTATCGTGCGATTGGGCAAACCTTAGTCTTGAGGTATTCCCTGTGGAGTAAGGACTCGTGCTGGTAATTAATTACACAGCGCGTCCTTGTTTTTGCGTGAAGCAGTGGCTGAGAGTGCTGTTTTCACCCTAACTATATTTTGAGTATTTTGAATGCAGCTTTTGTTTGTTTGCGGTACTATGGTATATTCTAGCTGTGAGGATTAACTGCTGGAAGGAATCGCTCCGTGGTGATGCTGCGGTCCTAATTGTTTTTTGCAGTTCTTAACATTTAATTGAAAATCGTTTACTCTCTCTGAAGGAAAATTGACCTATTTATTTCACAGCTGCGGCAGGGCTCCTTGTAAGTGAATCGTATGTCTTATATCAGTTGACTCAAATTGTGTGATTGTGCGGATTCTTTTCATGCTTGATTTCTCTCTTTGTTCCCCCCGTTGCAGTGAGGTGCAATAAAGGAGAAAATACAGATCCCTTAGACCAGACCTAGGAATCAAGTATTCCCGGCAGCACATTTTGTTATTTTATCCCCTTCCCTTTTCCCCAGGGTGCTGTTTTTTCATAGTTGTGTCCATTACACTGTGGGGAGTTGCGCTCAGGGGAGTAGGGAGGCTTCTCTACAGGTCATCGTCCCTGCTGGCTGCTAAAAGGAGGTTAGTGGCTTTTGTCTGTCTTGTGCTACTGACAATCCCGACAGAATGTCAAGCCCACGTTAGACGCCCAGCCTGGACGATGGATACTAACGTGGTGTTGGCCTCGCTGTTGGAGAGCCTAACTGCTCTGCAGCAAGAGGTGCAAACCTCGCGATTAGAGAATCAGGACCTCAGAAAAGAGATGGGCACATTACGAAGAGAGGTAGCAGGTCTATCACGGAAGGGCCCAAGGGTAGGTACATATATCAGGGAAGCCACACTTCCTGCTCCTGGGCATGTGGTGCATCCTCCCTCGTTAGGCCACACACAAGGGGGTGGGTTCTTTACAGCCTCTCCTGTTCCTCCACCTGCCACTGATACCACACCCACGGTGCATGTAATACAAAACACTGGGATACCGTTGGCGCCTCCAGAACGTTTCTATGGGGATCCGAAAAAGTTCGAAACGTTTCTTAATCAATGCAGATTACATTTCCTGTGCAAACCCGCTGTGTTTCAGGATGAAACGGCTAAAACGGCTTTCATGATGTCCTACATGGGAGGAAATGCTGCGAGCTGGACTATACCCTTAATGGAGAGAAATGATCCCGTCTTGCATAGGTTCACAGACTTTTGTATAGAAATGAGAAAATTGTTTGACCGGAAGTCTCATATGATGACCTTGGATCGAGAACTACTTACCCTAACACAGGGGTCTCAAGATTTATTGACCTACATAACATCATTCAATCGTCTAGTGGTGGAAACCGACTGGCCCCAGGAAAAAAGAACTACTTTATTTTACCAGGGATTGCGGGGAGAACTAAAGGATGTCCTCTCACAAGTAGTACAGTTGCCCCAGACCTGTGAGGAAATGATTAATCTCACTGTCCAACTAGACCACCGATTACAAGAACGAAGAGGAGACAAAAACAGAGGAGAACCGCGAGCTTGGTATGCTAAACCAAAACCTCCTACAGAAGAAACCTCTAAGGCTACAGAATTCTCCGAACCAATGCAGATAGAAGGTATTCGTGGTCCCCTCACCACAGAAGAAAGAGAGAAGAGACGTAAACTGAAGCTGTGTTTATATTGCGGAAAAGGAGGGCATTTCATAAGAGAGTGTCGAGCTCGGGCCCAACTCCCAGAACGGAACCCGTTTCCGCGAAGACAAGCAGTTATGGGAACAAGAGAGACGTCGGAAAACTGAAGAGCCCGAGTCAGAAGGAGATCTCTGGGTCGGGCGAACGACGGACATCGATCTCTTCAGTAATCGCCAATACTTTACAACCAGCGGTCGCCCATCTGAATATCAGTGTTTTACTTTGGGATACTGCAGATGTCCCGCAAGAAGTGGATGCCTTAGTGGATTCCGGTGCGACGGGAAACTATATGGACCAAAAGTATGCTCGAACCATCGGTGTTCCTTGGGAAAAGAAGAAGTACCCCGAATACGTGAAGGCTGTGGATGGATCCACGCTGACGTCGGGACCAGTCACTTCTCATACCCTTCCCCTCTTAATGCGGTTTGGTATGGAACACTATGAGTTTATCCAGTTCGATCTAATAGACGCGCCACAGTTTCGTCTCATACTTGGCATGCCATGGTTGACTCTGCATGACCCTGTAGTGCGCTGGGCGGCCCGCACTGTTGTCCTGAGTTCTGAATACTGCATAGAACATTGCAAGAAGGAGGTAGTCCTTTCTAGAGAAAAGGTAGACACACAAGCGTGTCTTTTAGCCACGGCATGTACACAAGACCGGTATTGTTGTACATTGTTCTTGCCTGATGAATACAGGGAATATCAGTCTCTCTTTGATAAACAGAAGGCTACGCAACTTCCACCCCATCGAGTCTATGACTGCCGCATAGAATTGATACCTGGGGCAGAGATTCCGTGTAGTCGAGTGTATGCGCTAACAGAACCCGAAACCCTGTACTTGAAAAACTACCTTGAGGAGAACCTTGCATCAGGTTTCATCAAACATTCCTCTTCACCTGCTTCCTCCCCTCTTTTTTTATTCCTAAGAAGGATTGTGAAGAGCTCCGAACATGTATCGATTATCGAGCTCTAAACCGCGTGACCATCAAGAACCGGTATCCTTTACCGTTGATTCCTGTGCTCCTGGACCAATTCAAGGGGGCTCGTTATTTCACGAAGCTGGATCTTAGGGGGACCTATCATCTGGTCAGGGTAAAAAGCGGGGATGAATGGAAGACTGCATTCCGGACGAAGTTTGGACTCTTTGAGTACAGGGTGATGCCCTTTGGGCTCTGTAACGCCCTGGCAGCGTTCCAATATTTCATGGATGAGGTCTTAAGGGGATTGTTGGACATGTACTGTGTGGTTTACATAGACGATATCCTCATCTATTCTTCTAGTCTCCAAGAACACGTAATTCATGTAAAGGAAGTATTAAACAGGCTCCGTCAACACTCACTGTATGCTAAGCTGGAGAAATGCTTATTCCACGTCCAAGAGGTAGCCTTCCTAGGATACATCATCAACGCACATGGTTGTCAGATGGACAACGGCAAGGTCAAAGCAATCACTCAGTGGACAACCCCCACTCACGTAAAATCCGTACAAAGTTTCTTGGGTTTCGCCAATTATTATAGGCGTTTTATAAAAGATTTCTCCAAGATCATCCATCCCATCTCCTGCTTGTTAAGGAAGAACACTCCCTTTGTTTGGGGGGGATGAAGCCGAACACTCGTTTAAGATCTTAAAAGACATGTTTACACAAGCTCCAATCTTGCGGCATCCTGACCCGCATCTACCCTTCATCGTCGAAACAGATGCCTCACAGTATGCTATAGGTGGTGTGTTGTCTCAGCGACATCCTGCAACAGGGCAACTACACCCTGTTGCATATTATTCTAAAAAACTCACCCCCAGCGAAGTGAATTATGCTATTTCCGACAAGGAACTACTGGCGATAAAAAGGGCCTGCGAGGAATGGAGACATTATCTTTTGGGGGCTCATCACACTATTGAGATATACACAGACCATCGAAACCTGTTATTTTTGAAAACCGCCAAAGCCCTCACACCTCGGCAGTTGCGCTGGACCCTTTTCTTTTCTGATTATGATTTTGTTATTAAATACCGTCCAGGACCACAACATGGTAAAGCAGATGCCCTCTCTCGCATCACTGACACCGAGGAAGACATGTTATCCGAGAACCCTGAACCCCCTTTGATACTTGCGGCGGGGGCTTTCCGAACTCAAACCCTTGCATTATTCACCTCGAAGGATTTTCTAGAGGACGTCCAAGTAATTTTGGCTGATTTCGACGCACAGGCATGGCTCAGGGAGGACCCCGAACATCGGGTAGAGAGAAATGGTCTGTTGTATCATCACCACGCCTTATATATACCCAACACTGACCTACAGCTACGAGTGCTGACATGGGCTCATGATTCATTGTTGGGAGGGCACATGGGAATATACAAGACATTTGCCTGTATTGAGCGTTCCTTTTGGTGGCCGTCTCTGAGGGCGGATACCAAAGAATATATAAAAAACTGTTCTGTGTGTGCACAAGGAAAAGCCAGTCACTCCAAACCCACAGGTCTACTCCAACCAATACCTGTACCTCCTCGACCCTGGCATACCGTATCTATGGATTTTATCGTGGAGATGCCCCCTGCGAGGGTAACACGGTTATTTTGGTAATAGTAGACCACTTAACGAAGATGGGACATTTCATACCATTGCAAGGATTACCAACAGCCGCCAAATTGGCCATTGTTATTCTTCAAAACATGGTCAGAGTACATGGAATACCTAGTGTTCTGATTACCGATAGGGGAACGCAGTTCACCTCTCGTTTTTGGAAGGCCTTATGTGCAACGATGAACATTGATGCGCGTCTTTCCTCCAGCTACCACCCCCAGACAGATGGGAAGACAGAACGTCTTAACCAGACACTGGAACAATATCTCCGCTGTTTTACGCTACAAAACACCACAGACTGGGTTACATTACTATGGATGGCGGAGTTCGCTTATAATAACGCTGAGCATTCCACACTGGGGTGTTCCCCGTTCTATTGTCTTTACGGACATCATGCCAACATGCTCCCTTTTGAATGGCCCGTTGAGTCCAAACTCCCAAGCGTACACGAGCATCATGCTCATCTGAGAGCGGTGTTACTCGATGCAAAAAGACACCTCCCCACAGCGCAAACAGCGCAAAAACACTTTGCTGACAGAAAACGCACTACAGCACCCGAGTATCAGGTGGGGGATAAGGTTTGGCTCGCTACAAAGAATATACATCTGAAGGGAATAGACAAATTAAAACCCAAATACATCGGGCCGTACAGTATAGAAGAAGTCATCAACCCTGTAGCCATGAGATTAACCTTGCCCCCGTCGTGGCACATTCACCCAGTGTTTCACGTATCTCTACTCCAACCATGCCCTACTAGCATGAGACTACCTGTTCGGCCTCCCCCTTGGAAATAGATGGACAGGAGGAATATGAAGTCCAGAAACTCTTAGATTCCAGAGTGGTTAAGGGGCGAATACAGTATTTGGTGGAGTGGAAAGGGTTTGGAATTGAGGATAGGACTTGGGAACCAGTTCAGAATCTCCACTGCCCTGAACTGTTAGAACAATTCCATACAGACAATCCAGGAAAGCCTGGTCGACCGCCGAGTCGGCGATCCTTGAGAGGGGGTTCTGTCACGATTCTGAGCAGTATAGGGTCCAATCCGGCACAGCTACACCACAGTAGGCCCACCTGTGTGAATGGGAATGGGTATAAATGGAAGAGGAGCCCGCTGCACTACAACTCCCAGAAGGCAGCGGGAACTCGCCGGAACAAACAGAACAACCAGGTCGAGAAACGCTCCATATAAGCACCTCCTCCGTGATGGGAAGGTGCTTGACATTGTGAATCAAGTTTCCCACGTGTGCGGACGCTTTCCTTCCCGCCGGAGGAGATTTGGGAAACGCTGCAATCTTCGTTGGTTTTTTGTTCGTGGATATTGTAGCGCGGTCCGGGGATTCCGCATGAGAGACTCTTGTGTGTTTCACTCCGGATTGCCTTTCCTTTGGGAGCGAGAACAGTCACAGGTATCGTGCGATTGGGCAAACCTTAGTCTTGAGGTATTCCCTGTGGAGTAAGGACTCGTGCTGGTAATTAATTACACAGCGCGTCCTTGTTTTTGCGTGAAGCAGTGGCTGAGAGTGCTGTTTTCACCCTAACTATATTTTGAGTATTTTTGAATGCAGCTTTTGTTTGTTTGCGGTACTATGGTATATTCTAGCTGTGAGTATTAACTGCTGGAAGGAATCGCTCCGTGGTGATGCTGCGGTCCTAATTGTTTTTTGCAGTTCTTAACATTTAATTGAAAATCGTTTACTCTCTCTGAAGGAAAATTGACCTATTTATTTCACAGCTGCGGCAGGGCTCCTTGTAAGTGAATCGTATGTCTTATTTCAGTTGACTGAAATTGTGTGATTGTGCGGATTCTTTTCATGCTTGATTTCTCTCTTTGTTCCCCCCGTTGCAGTGAGGTGCAATAAAGGAGAAAATACAGATCCCTTAGACCAGACCTAGGAATCAAGTATTCCCGGCAGCACATTTTGTTATTTTATCCCCTTCCCTTTTCGCCAGGGTGCTGTTTTTTCATAGTTGTGTCCATTACACTGTGGGGAGTTGCACTCAGGGGAGTAGGGAGGCTTCTCTACAGGTCATCGTCCCTGCTGGCTGCTAAAAGGAGGTTAGTGGCTTTTGTCTGTCTTGTGCTACTGACAATCCCAACATGAATGGGCCCTGGGTGTCATTTGGGGATGTGAGGTGGCATGTAGTGGAATGCCCAGTGTTGAGGCCACAGAGTATGCTGGTGTCATAGCGGTGAAAGGTGCGGGGACCAGGGTCCTTGGTACTGGGCACGCTCAAGGCCCAGATGGGCGAAGACAGGTGGCTGCCATTACGTAGTGTTGGGGAGGAGGAGGACTGGTCAGCTGGAAGGCGGGAAGCAGCGCTGGAGGCAGTGGGACACGGGGGATGAGCAGCGGCAAGGGTGGGAAGATAGGGGCACAAAATAGGAGAAATAGAAAGAAAAATAGAAAAAGAACAAGGCAAAAAAAGCAGAAACAAGAGATGAGAAGGAAACAGGAAAGCAGAGAGACTCACCACTGGACCAACAGGGGTGAGGCACAGACGGGTGCCTGCGGGTGGAGGAGGGCCTCGAACACAAGACCTGTAGCGCAAAGGGGCACCAGCTACCAGGTGGAGCTGTGCAGTGGGGGTAGCAATGCACTGACAAGTTTAGTGAGGTCACTCCTTCACTACACAGCAGCGCCATTAAGTAGTGTTTGGAAGGGGAGGGCTGGTCAGCTGGGAGGCGGAAAGTGGCACTGGAGGGGGACGGGGCCACAAGGGATGAGCAGCGGCAATGGCGGGAGGAAAGAGGCACAGGAAAGGAACAGAATATGAGAAATATAGAGGAAAATTTGAAAAAGAACAAAAAGGCAAAAAAGCAGAAAAGCAGAAACAAGAGATGAGGAGGAAACAGGAAAGCAGAGAGATTTGCCACTGGACCACTGGGGATGAGGCACAGGCGGGTGCCTGCGTGTGGAGGAGGACTTCGAACACAAGACATGAAGTGCAATGGGGCAACAGCTACCAGGTGGAGCTGTGCGGGGGGAGCAACGCACTGATAAGGTCAGTGAGGTGAGGGCTCTATTGCATCAGGCTTGAGAAGAACTAACTGCTAGTTTCTTTGGCTGGGCTTAATACAAGGATGTTCTGAAAGAATTCCGACTTTTCTGACACTCAAGTAAACACAGGAGGGTCCATACACTTCTTCACCTTGCAAACAAAGGTGAACGCCCACTAGTTACAAATAACCAGGTGAGAGCTGCTTAAAATTATCAATAATACTGAGCTTGGCCTAAAGCTATCAAGGAAGAACTAAGAGCCATCCGCCTCATCGTGATGCAATATTGGTATGTGTTGGACTTGATGACCGCAATGCAGGCTGGGGTGTGTGCCAAAATCTGTGCATCCTATTGTACTTTAATCCTCTGAAGCGACCTAGAAAACGGGATACTGACTTTACCATCCACCAACTATATTGTCTACAAGCTGACATGAAGAAGGAGGGAAGTGCTCCTGAGCACAACTGGTTTTTAGACTTATTTTCCTGGATCCCTAGATGGGTGACCAGACTGTGCCTGTCATTGCTTCCCATTATTCTTGTTGTGCTATTTTTCTGTGGTTTCCTACAAGTGGGGGTTTCCTGCTGTAAAAAATACAGTTCTCAAGTTAGGCAGAATGAAAGTAACTCGGGAATTAGGAATAGACACAACAGAAACACAGCAAACCTCGGATAATGTGACTGTCATGAAGTGTGGGGTAAACGATGTAGTTGAAAATTCACCTAGAGGGCTGAATGTTAATATTGGAAAATACAATATCAATGCACATCACAATATATGTATATATAATGTCAAACTCGCATCACTGTTGTTGAAATCATCTGATGTGACCTCCCCCTTAACTCTGAATCAGAAGTACGTGGTCAGGCAGGCACTGCGACCTATAACCCGGAGCAACTGATTGACAGATCACAGGAAAACCCAGATTAATCCCACAGATAGGCAGCAACACCACAATGGTCTTAGGAGATTGTCCCCCAATAAAATAATTTTGGCCAGAGAGGCGCGCTTTTCCAAAACACCATAAAGTCAGATGCCACACTAAGTTAGGAACCCCCCCAGTCAATCAGAACACAACATGCACACTACACGCTGTGATAACACACTCCCCATGTCGGATATCTGGACATGTACCCACTAACTCCGCATTGTGTCCACGCAGGGTCAAACCCACCCACGCTTCACATCAAATGACCAGATATATGACTCTGTGACTAGGCCCAGATTCCTGTTTGAAAAAGAATGCACAAATCACTTTATTACACCTTGTGAAATGTGTGAAATGTATGAAGTGATGCCCAAAACCAATGTATCTTCAGACATTCTTCAGACCCCGGCTCTGTAGCCTGCTCTCCTGGCTGCTGTGTTTAATTAAACCAACTGTTCCTGTTTTGCCAAACGTCTACTGTCTTTCAGTTTTTCAGGTTAAATTCATATTTGAGCAACAATACATATAGAATAGCGATTTCCAGATAGCAATTCAGATGGAATCGCTATTTTATAAATCACTATTCATAGTCTAGATACGTTCGTCCCATAGAGCAGTAAGAGCAGAGAAATCTCCACTTTCTAAAAGTCTTTCTTAAATAATAATGTTAAATCTAATTTACCAGTAAAGAAGGTTCATCATTACAATTCCAAAGATATGAAACATGATGCAACCACTCCTTTCTAATTAGGAATTACAGCTTTAAAGTGCTTTAAGGAATTCCCAATGCTAGCCTCTAGAGAAGTAGGCCTCACAGTGGTGAAAAATGAATGTAACTGTTTGTCACTACCAGGACATGTAAAACATAAAGTACATGTCCTACATTTTACTTGCATAGCACCCTGAGCTTAGGGCTACCTAGAGCCTACCTTAGGGGTGACTTATGTGTAATAAAAGAGGAGTTTAAGGCATGGCAAGTGGTTTAAAATGCCAAGTCAAAGTGGCAGTAAACTGCACACATAGGCCTTGAACTGGCAGGCCTTAGACAGGTTTGAAAAGCTACTTGTGTGGGTGGCCCAACCAGTGCTGCAGGCCCACTAGTAGCATTCAGATTTAAGGTCCTGAGTATTTGGTGTACCATTTTACAAGGGACTTATAAGTAAACTAAGGGGACATATTTACAAGCCCCTATCGCCACCACAACGTCACTTTCCACAACGATGCGGTGGCGATAGGGGCTTCGCCTTATTTACAAAGCAGTGTTAAGACACTTAACGTGGCTTAGCGCTCCCTTGTAAATAAGGCACACTTTCACGCTATACTTAGCATGAAAGGGGAGGGCAAAAGGTGCTGCTGTGGACGTTCCACCACAACACCCCTTGATTTTGACGCTGCCTTATATGCATTAAGCAGCACATATAGAAGTTACAAAACGCCATTTAAAGATTGTTTATGTGCAGGAAGGGACACCTTCCTGCACATAAACAATCACTCCCCCTCAACTCAGGCACCCTTGCACTATGGTGCAAGGGTGCTTGCGTTGGCGCTAGGCAACTAAATTTAACACCAGCGCAGGGAGAAACACAGGGCTGCACCATATTCTTGTAAATATGGCGCAGCCCTGCATTTCTAAAGTGACGGAGTGTTTCGTTAGCCTTCTAGGCTTAACAACACGCTTCGCCACTTTCCTTGTAAATATCCCCTGAAATATGCCAATCAGGTATATACAAATGTCACCATGTTTTAGGGAAGAAGCACATGCACATTAGCAATGGTTAGCAGTGGTAAAGTTCTCAGAGTCCTATGTAACCCTGGGCAAAGCACTACGCTATGCTCGCGTAGTTTGCGAAGTTTGCGCTACTTCGCACTACGCGAATTGCACGTAGCACAGTGCAAACACGCGTAGCGTACTGCAGCGGTCATTTTTGCTTGCTCGCGGTCCTCAACGTCAAGTTGGCGACCGCGAGCAAGCAAAATGACATCCCGGCGAGACTTTTTCTCATTCGCGATCAGCAACATCAAGTTGCCGATCGCGAGCGTGGAAAATAAACCTCCCGGCGAGATTCTCAATGCGGGGAGGTCAGGTTTCTCATTGCGAGTGGTCGCGTTTGCTCGCGACCGCTCGCGATGAGAAACTACCAGTCCGCGTTGAGAAAACTGCCGCTCGAGTAAAAATCTACTCGAGCGGCAGTAAAAGACAGCTCGCACTGTGCAAGATGCCGTTTTCAATGATTGTACAGTGCGGACAAGCATCCGGCACTGTGCAATCATCGCGAACAGCGCACTACGCAGTTCGCGTAGTGCTACGCGTAGCTCGCGTAGTGCGAAGTGCACTTTGCGTAGCTTCGCGTAGCACTACTTCGCGAACTACGCCCAGGGTTAGTCCTATGGCCAACAAAAAGACACAGAAAAAAAGTAGAGGTTAGCAGGCAAAATTTGGGGGACGACCACCCTAAGGATGACAGGTCTAACACACCGATTCTGGAAAAAGGTGAAAATTAATCTTGAGGCCAGTCAGGAGGTTATGAAGCTCTGGTACAACCAGAAGGCCACTCTGGTATATTTTCAACCTAGCAAGAAGGTGTGGGTCATGGATCCTGTGGAGCCCAGAGCTCTCCACTGGATCACTGGACAGGCCTTTCCAAGGTGAAGGAGTGGAAGGGGGAGTCCACCTATGTGGTAGACCTCCAGACCCCTAGGAATTCCTTTAGGGTGCTCCATATGAATATCCTCAAACCACACTTTGATAGGTCTGAGGTAAACATGCTCGTTTGACAGATGAAGGAGTGAAAGAGGAAAGTGAGCCTCTCCTGACCGCCTGTCTGGCCAGAAAAAACGATGGGTCAGTGGAGGGCATCCACCTCCCTTCACATTGGCCCCAGAACAGCAGAGTGACTGCCGCCTGCTGCTGGGTCAGTTTGCGTCTCTGTTCTCCCTCAGCCCTGGACTCATGCACCTGTCCACGTCTATGACATTGACACTGAGGACATTCCACATATTAAAAATAAAATGTACAGTTTGTCAGACAAGGTGAGGGCCAGTATCAAGGAGGAAGTCTCAAAGATGCTGGCATCAGGAATGATTGAGCCCTCCACAGCCCTGGTCCAGCCCTGGTGTCCTACTACCCAAGGCTGCCCCACCGGTGTCACACCAGAGCTTACTTTTATGTGGACTACCATGGTCTCAATTCCCTCACGAAAACTGACGCACACCCCATCACCTGAGCTGATGAGGTCATAGACAGGCTGCATGCTGCCAAATTTCTTATTACTTTTGATTTGACATCCGGGCATTAGCAGATCGGTCTGGCTGATGGGGCAAGTGAGAGGTTTGTATTCTCAACCCCAGAGGGCCAATTCCAGTTCTAGGTGATGGCCTGTGGTTTGAAGACTGCCCCTGTCACCTTTCAGAGGGTGGTCAGAAGAGTCCTGGCCAGGAAGGAGGCATTCTGTGTCGCGTAGCTGGACGACATAGCTGTCTACTGTTCCAGCTGGGATGACCACATGTATCACCTCCATGAGGTGCTTCAGACCCTGCAGCAGGTGGGCCTGACTATCAAGAGCAGTAAGTGCCAGATAGGGCAGGGTTCCATGGTTTACTTGGGCCACATGGTGGGTGGAGGCAAGGTGCAGTCGCTCCAGGCCAAGATTGAGGCTATGCTGGCCTTGCAGCCCACTAAAACACATACTGAGGTGAGGGCCTTCCTTGGCCGCACAGGATACTATAGAAAGTCTGTTAAGGGATATGGCACCATTGCTGCCCCCTTAACTGAGCTGACTTCTATGAAGCAGCCCAGATTGGTGATCTGGACAGAGGCCTGCCAGAAAGCCTTTGATACCCGAAAGGAGGCTATGTGTTCAGCACCCGTACTCAAGGCTCCTGACTTCTTTGAGGGGATCATAGTGCGGAGAGACGCATCAGAGCATTGTATAGGGGTGGGCTTAACACAGGTAAATGAGGAGGGTCTACACTAACCAGTAGTCTTCATTAGCAAGATATTACTTCCACGGGAACAGAGGTGGAGGGCCACTGAAAGAAAAGCTTTTTCTGTGGTCTGGGCACTGAAGAAGTTGAGTCCATACCTGTTTGGGACGCACTTCTGGATTCAAACAGATCACAGCCCCCTCAGATGGCTCATGCAGATGAGGAGTGAAAATCCTAAATTCTTGTGGTGATCCATCTCCCTACAGGGAATGGACTTTAAGGTGGAGCCTTGCCCGGGCGCTGACATGCCAATGCTGATGGTCTCTCCAGAATCTTCCGCCCAAGTGAAAGGGAGCTCCCAAGGGGGTGTGTAGCTCTCCCTAAGTTCAGCTGGGGGGACACATGTTAGATCTGACAGCCTTAGGGTGGACTTCCCCCAACTTTTTGCCTGCCTCCCTCCCTTTTTCAGTACTAGATTTTGCTGGCTTTAGGACTCCACGCCCATTACCACTGCTAATCAGTGGTAAGTGCTTGTGCTCCTTCTCCTAAAACATGGAAACATTGGCTCATACCCAATTAGCATATTTAATTTATGTATAAGTCCCAAGGAAAGTGTACCACATGTGCCCAGAGCCTGAAATTAAATGCTACGAGTGGGCCTGCAGCACCTATCGTGCCACCCACATAAGTAGCCCCATAACCATGTCTCAGGCATGCCATTTCAGGGCCTGTATATTCAGCTAACTGCCACTGCAAATTGGCATTGCAAAATGCTTGCCAATCCTTAAACTCCCCTTTTATTATACATATGTCACCCCTAAGGAAGGCCCTTGGTAACTCAAAGGGCAGGGAGCAATGTAAGTAAAAGGTAGGGCATATATTTGGGTGTTTTACATGTCCTTGTAGTGACAAACAGCATATTTGATTTTTCACTGCTTTGAGGCCTATTCCTCTCATAGACTAGCATTGGGAATTCCCTTATATACTTGAAAGTGGTAATTCCTGATCCCAGAGTAGTAGCTTTATCATGTTTGGTATGGTTGGAATAGCGATGATAAATCCTCCGTGCTCGTCAAATTGAATTTAACACTACTATGGTAGAAATGCCCCTTTTAGAATGTGGGTATTTCTCTTCTCCTACTTTGCTCTGTGGGCGTGCAGCCTGTCTGCAATACACATCTGCACTGCGTGACAGTTCCCCTTTGTACATTCCCCCTAGACAGCCACAATCACAGGACGTCAGGTGTGGTTGCACACCCATCTGCATTCTGATGGCCCGGCCTGGGCAGATGGGAGGAAGGGGCTCACACTGGCACATCAAATGGTAATAGCCTGACCCCACACAAAGGACTTCTGACCCCCACAGATAGCCTGGCAGGCAGGACTGGTTTGAAAGAGGTGATGGTGTACCTCAAAATCACTCTTTGAAGTTCCCCCCACATCAAAGGCACATTTGGGTATTAGTACTGGATTAGTGAACCCCCCAAATGAGACACTTCTTGATCTTGGAGAGAGATTTTGTCAGAAGGACTGCGGTACTGCTCCCTAACTCTGTGGAAGGAGAGCTGAACTCTGCCTTCTCCCCATAATTGATCTCTAAGGACTTGATTCTTTGTCCCCTGTTCTCTCCGAGGTCTCAGAGACATCAATGACCTCGTGCTTCATCTCAGCCCTTGCACCACTCCGAGCGTGTCTGTGCAACAGGCAAAATGGAGAAGTGAGCGTGGTGCTTCACCTCATCCTGCACCATCCTAAGCATGCCTGTTGCTGCTGGTAAAACAGAGAAGTGAGCTTGGTGCTTCACCTCATCCCCACACCATCCTGAGCGTTCCTGTTGTCGCTGGCAATTCAGAAACGTGAGCACAGTGCTCCACCTTATCCCCACACCGTTATGAGATTGCATGTTGCCACTGGCATGTCAGAGAAGTAAGTGCAGTGCTCATCTCCTCCCCGCACTGTCCTAAGTATGCCCTCCTACCTTTCCAGCCACCCCGAATGTACGAAACGAAGGGACATGCTGAGTCCTGAAGCACATTTGTTTTATTTTTCTGCACATTTAAAGGATTACCGTAACTGCTCTAAGATAGGCTCACTGGTGCCAAGTACAGACCTTGCCATTAAAGAAGCATAGCTTGAGATATCCTGATTGGATTTCTGTCATCTTGGTTTTATCCTGCACAGATAAAGGTTCTTCATTTTTCTAACCTGGTTTGGAGTCTGATTTTGTGAAGTATTTACTGTGTTGATGTGTGAGATATTGCACACATACTTTACACATTGCCTTCTAAGTTAAGCCTGCCTGCTCTATGGCAAGCTACGGGGGTGGGGTGAGCACAGAATAAGTTAGAATTGTGTTGTGACTTACCCTGGCTAGGGTCGTGGTCCCTACTTGGACAGGATGCATACCTCTGCCAACTGGAGACCCGATTTCTAACAAGAATGACGTGTGCCATTCCTCCACTCTTCCATTTGTACCTAGGTTTAATGTCAGGAGTTGGACCAGCACTATTTATTTTATATTATTTGCAGACTATATGTGATCATTTGCTTGGTTTTTTTTTAAACTTCAAATTGTGCAGGTAATCATAATTATAATCCTCAGTTACTTATAATCTGTCTGAGAAAAATATGAAAAAGTCATATGATACAATAGTGGACACAGAGGTCGTAAGAACTAATGGAACAATGATTAGATGGTTAAAAGAGAACCCTGAGCAGCTAGTGTTGGATTTAATATGTCAGAATCAGAAACACATTATGGTCTATCTCAATGACAGCTCAAAAGGCAGCGTGCAGTGCTCCAAGAGGCAGGGCTTTAAGTGGGCCGGGTCCTGCCAGTGCTCAGCACCGGCATTTCTAAAAAGCAGGTGCTAAGACAGGTCCCTATCGGGCTCTCCATTGTTGCCCTCACCCTCAAGATGAAAAATACATCTTAACTCTGCAGCAGTACCACCTTTGACAATAGTCCTGGCTTGTTGTAGGTGTAATGTTACTTGTTGTATTATATATATCTGTATGCAACGAATGAAAGAAGCAGCAAAATACCAGTCGGGAGGCATGTTGCCTCTGCTCCCCGCTATTATTTGCTCTCTATATAGACCCTTTTATCCGTAGGTTAGAGTCTAACGTGAAGATTTCTCCCATGGTATATAAAGGCTGGGATACCAAAACTCTTGCCTACGCCGATGATATCTCCCTAGTCACGCCTGAACCTGCTACAGCAATCGCAGAGATTGAGAAAGAAGCTGTGGAATTTGGTCGGATTTCGGGCTACTCCCTAAATAGGGACAAAACAGTAATTTTAGTAAACAGTCGGTTATCCTTGCAAGATCCACTGGTAGCCACGAGTGCAGGTTATCTGGGAGTTGTTATCACGCCTGACTTGAATTGCATCATTAAGGATAATTTCGAACCTTTGCTTGAAAAGTCCAAGAAAGATCTGCAAAGGCTGAATAATTTGCACCTATCCCTGGCGGGTCGATGTAATGTTATAAAAATGATTTTTTCCCCAAAAATTCTTTATTTTTTTTGTGCCATCCCCTTAGAGATAGGGAACTTGTGGTTTAAAAAGATGGATAAAATGGTATCCCGTTTTGTGTGGTCTTACGCCAAACCAAGGCGAGCCCTGAAATTTTTGACTCTGCCTAAAGATCATGGAGGCTGGGGACTTCCATATTTAAAACTGTATTACTGGGCTACAGTTTTACAGAACTTCGGGCCCTTACTACTTGACAAATCATCCCGGCAATTAGGAGCTGAGTATTTCCCGTCTCCTTATGAATTATTGGTAGGTGAAGGGTCATGGGGGAACTTATGGAGGCAAATCGAGTTAAATTACTTCAAGCGGGTCCGCTTTAAGACCTTACTGAATGCCTTCAAAATCTGGTCAACAGTCCGCAAATTAATGGGTTTGGGCCGGCTTAATTTTTATACCCCTTTAGAGGATAATATCTTTCTCCCAGGAATTTTTGGGGACTCAAATACCCTACGCTGGGTCAATGCTGGCCTAAATAAACTGGGCTTTTTGTATTCTATTACGGGTTTAAAATCATTCCATGAGATCAGAGACAAATTCGGCCTTAGCCATAAGGACTTTTTAAAGTTTTTACAAATCAGGGACTTTCTTTATTGCAAGGCCGGAGGGGCGATCACATTCCAAAAATGCGGGCTGGTTGACGCTTTGTTAGCGGGACGCAAACCTTCAATTGGTTTCATCTATTCCCTCCTTAATAAACATATGAAGGATGATATGAATAAACAGTCTTTGAGATGGCAAGATCAGCTGTCTGCTTTCGGGAGTCTTTCACTCTGGCTCAATCATTGTTTATATCTTCTAAATTACAAGTGCAGTATTATAAAACTTGCTTTAATCTATACTACACTCCTAGCAGGATTATTAAATGGGGGGACGGTAAAGGTACCCGATGCCCTAGATGCCTGCGGTAATTCTCCTGGGAGTGCATGAAACAGAGAATTTGGCAAGAGGTAGGGGGTTGGTTTTTATTACCACGACCATTTACCGTTTATGTATTGCCTCGGCCTGGTTAGACAGTAATCCACCAGTGTTTGAACAATGGCTAGCTAGGGTGTTGGCAACCTGTAATCTTGAAAAGGCAATCTTCCTATGGAAGGGGACTTGGAGTAAAAAGAAGGGCCTTAGGAGATGGGGTCTGTTACTGGACTGGATTGAATCAAGGAGTGGTTGAGGTTTGCCATGTAGTACTTTGTTTTGGTGTGTATTAAGAATCTATGGACTTTGCTTGTCCTTACTGGACGGGTTCACATTTTTTTGTTTTTTCTGTCTCTTTCCTCTTTTTGGTCGTGTTTTCCATTTCTCTCTCTTGTTGCAGTGTATTAATTTTATATTGACTAAATAAGTTTGCCTTGTAACAAATCCAGTACCAACGATGAAATTATGTTATTTAAATGTGTAGCTGGGGTGGGTGGGGTGTGGGGGTTTTTATTGGGATAAAATGATGGTCTTTTCGTATATTGTGTATTATGTGGTCACATCTGACAATAAAAAATAATTTTAAAAAAAAGGGAGCCATTTTATGCTAAGCACAGATTTTTAATTTATGTGTTTTTAAGCCACACCCTCAATTACATCTGCCACGCCCCTTTGAGAGACCCCCCCAGTTTTTTCATCCCACTTAAAGCCCTGCCAAGAGGGATAATTATTGAGGTTGGTTGGATCAGGCCAGATTGCAGGAACATAAACATCTTTGGCTATCTCTTTCCAGATCATCAAGAAACTGTGAAGAAGTTCTAAGATGTAGGGAGAAATATAAAAGACCCTTGTATGCTAGAAAAGCTGCCATTAGAGAGGAGCCTTGGGCTTCCCTCATGGCTGCTAGTGAGACTAAGGATAAAATGGCACTATGGAAGGTCATTTATCTACCATATTTTATGGAAGCCTTAGTTCCATCTATCCATGCTCCTTCAACATGGAAGTGCAATATTTTGGGAACATTTATGCTCAGTTATTATCTGAGAATGTTACCTCAAATGATAAATGCTCACCTGCTGAACATGGGAGCAGACACTTAACATTTGAACTCTCCAAAGTACTTTCAGCAATTAGTATGAGCCAGAGCGTTAGAGCCCCATGACCAAGTGAAGTCCCACTAGACATATACAAGAAGACCACTGATCTTTGGGCCCCCATTTTAATAAACATATTGAGGGTTGTTGTATGGAGTAGGTTGCTAACTACAGGGTCAGTGTCTATTAGTATGCCTATTTTTTTTAAAAAGTGAATAGAGTGGACCCCAAGTGCTATTGTCTAATTTCATTGCTAGATTCTTTATTTAAGGAGGTAGGGAGAATACTACTAACAAGATTACAGAGTTGGATAGAAGAAAACTCCATCCTATCAGATGTGCAGTTTGGCTTTCGGAAATGGACTGGGTATAGAGGAACAATGCCTAAATCTGTACTTTATAATTAGTAAAAGGCCAGGGAAGGGGCATTTGGAATTCATGGGCCTTAGCGGCACCTTTGATTGCTTCAGTCATTCTAAGTTATGGTCTTTTATGTTAACAAACAGGTTGGAAGAAACTTTAGTTTAGTTTCTAAGACATTTATACTTGGATGTCTCAGCGAAGGGGCACTTTGGCCTGAATGGTGAGAGATCAGAATTTCTTGGATTTGGGAGGGGAGTGAGGCAGGGCCGTGTCCTTGTCCTTTCTTTTTCTTACCTTTATATATTAATGATTTGGAAAGATTTTAGTTACTAAAGGTAAGGATGTGCGTCAGTTAGGAGTCCGCCCAGTCCTGGGCCTTCATTCCTGATGTCCTGATTTCGATACCTGCCAGCGCCCTACAGAATTTGTTGGATGCCTTCACAAGTTTCTTTGATGGATCGGTTGGATCTTAAAACAAGTTTTGAAAACATGTATTATGACTTCTGGTCCTAAGTCAGTGAAGCCTCACCACCATACTGTTAACGGTATGCAGATCTGCAAAGCACAAACTTTTTCATATTCCAATTTGATGCAGCTGGTAAATGAACTTATCTAAAAAACATCAGGAAATAGCAATCTGATCGGGCCACAGTGGCAGTCCTTAGATTTGAATCTAAAATGAGATTTAAACCCTTGACGGAGAAGAATACTATTTATAAAAGCAAGTGTGTTTCTGTGGCTAGTAATGGGTCAGGCATGTGGGGTTACATTAACATTGGAAACCTACAAACACCAGAAAATTTCTTTTTGAGTAGGCTGTTCTGTGTAGTGGCACTAACCATATGCCATATATGCCACATGGAATTGGGTATGACCCACCTAGAGGAATTTGATTAGAGTGAGACTACTTTAATCGTGGCACTCGATCTGGTCCAAACTGGACCCAACTTTTACTAGTTGATTCTTCATGACTGCTTATCACAAGACCATGCAACGCACATCTCTTAGGGGTCGATTCCGATCTGGGTCGGAAATTGTGCCGCCCGACACGGATCCTGATTAAACTCCGACCGAAACGTATAAACTGCTTCCAAATGGCTGAGTACGATGCCATGCCTGAGCTTTACAAACGACTCGGTCGGAATCTAAATTACGTCCGATTCCACAGGAAAAGAGCCAGACGCGAAGGACTCACTCGTAAATTATTCAACATTGGCCTGCATTAACACGACGCGCGCGATACGTACACAAACCATGCCACATAGCCTCGCATTTACACGACACGCGCTACTCCCACATGACCATGCCACATAGCCTCGCATTTACACGACACGCGCGACTCGTACACAAACCATGCCACATAGCCTCGCATTAACACGACGCGAGCGACTCGTACACAAACCATGCCACATAGCCTCGCATTAACACGACGCGCGTGACTCGTGCACAAACCATGCCACATAGCCGCGCATTAACATGACGCGAGTGACTCGTACACAAACCATGCCACAGAGCCTTGCATTAACACGACGCGAGCGACTCGTACACAAACCATGCCACATAGCCTCGCATTAACACGACGTGCGCGACTCGTACACAAACCATGCCACATAGCCTCGCATTAACACAACGCGAGCGACTCGTACACAAACCATGCCACATAGCCTCACATTAACACGACGCGAGCGACTCATACACCAGCCATGCCACATAGCCCAGCTTGGATGGAACAGACTCGGACAACACCAAGAACACAGGAACAAGCAACAGGTGTTGCCAAAAATAGCTGCCATGAAATGAAAAGTTCAAAATCCTCAACATAGAAACAGACAAAAGACTTCCAAAAAAAGCAATGTCATCTCAAAAAAAATTGGAATTTAAATAATAAGACACACCTACTACTCCACCTATATAAAGGGAGCAAACATTTCCTATCACCATTTGCTACTCCAACAGACATGCTATCAGACCACACCGCTATACAGACAACTCATCTACCTATTACATACACACACAACTCATCCACCACACAAACTCCACACAACTAGCACCACACAAACACACCCTCACTCACACTCACTCACCTTCACCTTCACCTTCACCCACACATCCACCTACACCACCACCACCCATCACCATGCCACCAAAGAAGAATCCAAAGTTCACATCAGATGAGTTGAAAGTCATGATAGATGAAATCCTCAGGGTGGAGCCCCAGTTATTTGGCAGCTTGGTCCAACAGACCACCCAGTCCCAGAGAACCAAGATGTGGGACCGAATTGTCTACAAAGTGAATGCTCAAGCACCTGCCGTGCGCACAAAGTCGGATATCCAGGCCCGTTACTATGATGTACGCAGGAGGGTCAAGAAGCTCATTGCCAAAGAACATTTCCTGAGCCAGCGGACCGGCGGTGGCCCTCCTGCAAAACCTGTGTATTTCACTTCCTGGGAGGAGAAGGTGAGGGACATCCTACCAGTGGAGGGGCTAACTGGATTATCTGGACTACCAGAGCCTGGTGAGTACATACTGAACTAGCCAATATTGACAGCAAATCCACAGACATCACTGTCAAGGACATAGTCATACAAATCACTGTTAGCAAAGACAGAACAACATTAATTAACCTGCATGTGATGGGCATGCCTGTCTGTCCAAGAAAAGTAAATGCCAAGCAGCTGTAATATCTAACTTGTACCACACCCACCCCTCCCACAACCATCACACCTGTGGCTATGCTGTCCCTGACAGTGAATGACAATGCACAGGCAAAATGGCGGACACTGGACTCTGGTGTGGGGATCACAAGGCCCTGTAGGCACTTGGGCCCAATCGGACTTCAGGCAACACTGTCAGACAACTGAGCCTGTACCTTCCCATTCACTGGATATAACGCATAGTCCCAGGGGGTCCAGTTGTGCCATGTTGGAGCATCATAATTTGCAGTGACTGCAAATACCATCATGCCTTGGCCTAAACACACCTCCTCAGGCAGAACAAATTGCACACCTGTGACTAGGCAGTCCCTAAGAGGGAAAGGAAAAGTACAGGCAAGATGGCTACACAGGGGCTACATTAATGAAATTGTGAGTAGTCACAACCAGTACTTGGGCTCCTCACACAAATACACACACCCATCCACCTTAACAGTACATATCCACACACAGACAGGGAAAGCCCAGTCACAGGTATTCTCATAGTGAAACCTGGGGAGGTGCGCGGAGGACATTACATGGTGTAAGTATAAGTCAGAGCACATAACACTAACCACACACAATGAAACAGACATCAAGGACAATGTCCATCTGACTGTAAATGTAAGGTCCAAAGCAAGATGGCCCACACTGTTGCATGTTGTCATGTGCCCAAGGCATTGTTGTGAATTTTCATACAACAACAACATCATGTAGTTGTGTCAGCATCCTTGCCACTACACACCCCTCACTGTCATTGATCCCCTGTAAATGAGGAGTAAGCTTGTCTGTTTTGGACGAGTGGTACAAGTCACCGTTGCATAACTCAAGCACCTAACAGACTGTACCTCACAGCACTGACCATGAAAAAGCAAGTCATCACCCTTTGTTAAGCCATCTATCCATGTAGGACAAGTAGTGTGTACATGATGTGATCATGCGCAAAGCTAAACTGCAACAAAAAAGTACCACAGAAAGATATTCACATGTGTGCAATGTGATGAGAAATATCAACACAAATATGTCTCTTCACATAGCATACCTTTCAAAAGCATGCAATTACAACACGGGCCAAACAACTAATGTGTAGTCACATTGCAGTACACAATGCCACACATCACAACCACTTGCAGTAGGGTCAGGGCCGGAATACGTATTGATACAACTCACCATTACAACTCCAGTGTGCACAACAGTGGGGAATGACTATAGGTATCAAATAGTACCATTCAACATGTTTGTGCTTCAACCACTGCAGGTCAATGTAATGACTTGTGTTGCGATGTACTGCCATGTAACAATGTGGTCGTTGCAATAAACGCCACGCTAATGCATGCGTTGTGACGCATGTGATGTAATTGCTGTTTCACATCAACACATCCAAAGAAAAACATAGTAATTGCTGACAGATACAGGAGAGTGGGTATGTATGTGTCCACAGCAATGTGACTGGTGTAAACATGCACAACCGCAAGCATGCATGCACAAATCTCGGTAAACATCTGAATTGGAATAGTACATTTGTCATTGTAAATACACAGATGTATGAAATGACAATACACCGGTGTCATGCACAGGGTGTCACTTGATAGTCAATGTCTATGTACAGTCAAGGTAACAACACATGCACATACATGCACAGAGCTGTACATGCTCTGAAAAGCACATCTTCACTAAGTCACAATGTAACATGAACAAATAGTCCTGTGTCTGTGACAATTGATGAGTATAAATTGTTTGAAAAATCCACTCAATGTACTACATCTCTCATGTCTGTGTATGATACATTGACATGTGTAAATACAATACTAACAATGTGTCTCTGTTCTACACACAGGGGATCCTGATGTGAGTCCAGATACTGAACAAGAATCTGAGGCCCAGGCTACGGATGACACTGAGACCTCCAGTGGGTCTGTCTCGACGTCCTCTTCGGGCGCTGACGAACAACCTGGCATCTCCGCTGTGGGTCAGCATGCAGCACCAGCACCAGTAACAACAGCAGCCCCAGCGACCACTCATGCAACATCTGTGAACATCCAGGTGCCCAGGACCCGCACAGACACACCAAGACCACCAAACCCTGGAAGAACAGCAACACAGGCCACCCCGGAGTTGGCAGGAAACATCACCCCTGACAACAATGAAGGAGGACCTGTCCTGTCAGTGTGTGCTACACCAGGTTCTGTTCGTGCCGGTAGGGTGAGGGGTGGTGTGAAGGTGCGTGGTGGGAGGACATTACCACCAGCTTTTGCTGATGATGGAGAGGACCCATAGCTGACTCGCATTTTCCATGCGTATCGAGAATGCACAGGAGACTTTGACCAGGTTGTTGGGATCTTCAAGGAATTCAAACAGCAGCAGGCAGGCCATTTTGACCGGATGGACCAACATATGGAACGTATGGAGTCCAACTGGTCAAAAATAGATGACCTCACTGCGGTGCACAGGGACGTACTCACCAGCATCCGCCAGATAGCTACCAACATGACCCCACCTCCCTGTGTGCCCCCTACATCTGTTGCCTCAACATCTGCAACTGCCCCAGGGAGGGCTGAGGGCACTGGCGATGAGTCCCCTTCAACTCAGCAGCCTGCAACTGAGGGTCCCCCTCCTCCGAAGAAGAGGGGACGTCCGTGGAAGAGGGACAAGAGACAGTGATGGCCATGTATCCCCCCAGGAAGGAGAGAAATGCAACCGATATCCTCCTCTGTGTGCAAAGCATATACTCTGTTGACAGTCACTGGACTCCCCCACATGGGTTGAAGGGTCCAATCTGGACAATATTCTAAAATGACTGTGGACTTTGCTCAGAGACTTCTCATCTATCACAACATACCAACTCATATGTGAACTTTGGATTACTAATTTGTACAGTTCTTACCCTTGATTGTAACATTCATCACATGCACTTAAATAAATTCATATTCACACAATACGTGAATCATTTGTCAATTCTGGAATGTCCAGTAAATCGGACTGATGATCAGTATCACATGGCATTGTCAACAAATGGACAGCAGAAGTTTAGCTACCGTCTACTAATAAAAATGTAACATGACCCATATGAGGGATAAACACGACAAGGTAAACACAACACACCTAGTACCTGCCACAAATATTAATTGCCTCCACTGTTGTAAGATTGAACCATTGAACTGCACAAACACTAATAACTGTCTCACGAAATTAACATCAGGGCACATATACAGGTTATAAATTCATGTTGGATATGTGGAAATAGACAAGGCACACCTCTATGTGGCTCACAGGTTTATTATACAGCCACAAGCAGTTTCCTTCAACACAAGCCAGAGCAGATGACAGTGTCAATGACCACGTTGAACCAAAATAATCTGGGAAAGGAAATTACAGACCAGAGTGTGTATCATTGATTCATGATCCAAATGATTTTACAATATTGCAACTGCATTGTGTGTCTCCAAGCTCACACATATCCACACAACAGCCAAAGGAGCCTGTGAAGGAGAGACATAGAACAGTCTTGAATACAACATCCAGTTTAAGACATCTTCAAAAATTGTTACGCTATTATTCATTGTAAAATCTCTACAACAGCTAGGAGTAATGTCAACACTGTACTGGTGACCATCATGACTCAATATACACTGTCCAAAAGCAATGATCATGTCAAGTTTCATGCACTCACACTAATCTAAACATAGCCTGCAACATACACATATCATGTTTAAAAAGGCACAATCAAAGAATCGTAGAATACTTACACTCATGTAAAAAAGTTGTTAATGAGCTGTCTCCTAACATCCTCCTCCTCCACCTCCTCCTCACTAGCAACGTGCCCCAGGCCTGTATCCTCCCCTGCTGGAGGCAGTTGGTCCCCGTCATCTTGGATGAGAGGTAGCCCCTTCCTCACTGCCCGGTTGGGTAGCATGCAACATACTATGATGATTTTGCACACCTTTTGTGGTGCATATTGGAGAGCTCCTCCGGTCCGGTCCAGGCAGCAAAATCTTGTCTTTAGCAAGCCAAATGTCCGCTCTATCACTCGCCTGGTCCGCCCATGTGCCTCATTGTACCGTACATCAGCAGGGGTCACAGGGTTCCTCAGTGGTGTCAGCAACCACAGCATTTTGGGGTATCCAGAGTCTCCTACATTTAACACATGAGACAAATCAGTTGGTGCAAAGTAGGGTACTACATGACATACAGGTTACACACACCAGAAACAGACAACATCACTCACCAACAAGCCGTGCACGCTCATTTTGCAGCTGAGACATCATCTGTGGGATCTGACTATTCTTCATTATGTGTGCGTCGTGGGCTGATCCAGGGAAACGCACACAGACATGTGATATGATCATGTCGGGCAGACATACCACCAGGGCATTGATGGAATGAAAGTGTTTCCGATTTCTGTATGTCTGTTCATTGGCCTGTGGTGCTATCAAAGCCACATGTGTCCCATCTATTGAGCCTATGACATTTGGCAAGTGTCCCACTGCATAAAAGTCAGATTTAATCCCTGGAAACTGTTGTGGTGTTGGGAATCGGATGTAGAGGTTGAGATATCGCAACATGGCCTCACACACATCACGGAGCACACGACTGAACATAGTCTGTGACATCCCACCAGCAGAAGCCACAGTATGTTGGAAAGTCCCTGTGGCAAAAAAATGAAGAGCCGCCATCACCTTAACCTTGGGGGTCAGGGCAAAGGGATAAGTGCATCCAGGTAGCAAATGGGGGGCCAACTGTTCTGCCAAATTCTCAATGAGTCGTCTTGTGAATCTGTAGCGTCTGATGATGTCCTGTTCGACCATGGTCTCTAGGTCGGGGAAGGGTCTGTGGACAGCTGGACCCCTGTGGGACATATGTAGAAGGATTTCAACATATTTATATCACACTTTCAAATCTCGTTAGTAACATCCAACAATTCAACTACATCTTCAGGGCAACACACAATCAATTCAGATGTGTGAGATGGAGCTAATACACAATTGACAGCGACGTAACCCTGGTAAACATCCCATGTTGTCATGTAATACTCAACAATAACAGTGGTGTACTGTCACTGATCACTGGCGTCTGTCACTGTCCATTTGATCAAACGTCACATACTCAAAACACAACTCATTACTCCTCAATATGTAGATGTATGTAACACCCATCACATGTTTTGAAGGTACACCGATATGGATCATGTCTTGCAACCGAGCAGTAACTCAAGTTACAGACAGCGTGTCACCATGCAATGCACTGTCATGGAGTGGATAATCTCATGCTGACATGTCAGACATACACGTACAATAACATACACATCATTAACAGGAAGGGTAGCACATATGTATCTTCTCCATGCCTACATGTAAATCAGTGCCCCAAAGACACAACACCAACTCACATGACTGAGACAAGATGATGACTCTGTCTGAATATTGTGAAAACATCAGCAAGTCAGTGTCAGTGTAGTACAAGACTCAGATACTGTGCATACACTCAAAATGTAATCACACAATGGTCTTTTCCACACATATCCAGAAAATGCAGTGAATATGTGTGGAAGTGACCTGGGTTGACACAATGAGCCCCTGGGACTGTGTCCAAGCATAGGAGGGTGATCTGTGAAGTGGTCACTCACAGTTGCAATGTACCACATAAACAATGCATTTGGTGCACAATAAGCTTAGCCCATCATGGGAGTGTGTGCAGTCAGGTTCCATGTCCATTCTGACATGTGGTTCATACCATCCAGACAGGTCCTTCAGAATGACATGAACATTCGCCTTACTGTCTGACATGATGATTGAACATTGTAGTGCGCCAGAGACACAACCAGGCCAAGGCGGACGCATCGAGTGGTTGTTCAATACAATGGCGTTGGAGGCGGGTGAGTATAGCATGGATGCGTGAGCCACAGCCAGGCCGAGGCTGATGCATCGAGTGGGTGCTCAATACAATGGCGTTTGACGCAGTTGAGTATAGCATGGACGCGTGAGCCACAGCCAGGCCGAGGCGGACGCATCGAGTGGGTGTTCAATACAATGGCATTTGACGCGGGTGAGTATAGCATGGACGCGTGAGCCACAGCCAGGCCGAGGCGGACGCATCGAGTGGATGTTCAATACAATGGCGTTGGACGCGGGTGTGTATAGCATGGACGCGTGAGCCACAGCCAGGCCGAGGCGGACGCATTGAGTGGGTGTTCAATACAATGGCGTTGGAGGCGGGTGAGTATAGCATGGACACGTGAGCCACAGCCAGGCAGAGGCGGAATCATTCATTGGCTGTTGATCGTCATGCCGACAGACGTGCATTTTGCATCGTGTACGAATCCCGTGCGGAAAAATTTGGTTGAATTTTGAAACAAATGTATCAAAGTCTATGTTGTGATGATGAGCAGATTTTGAACGACGCGGTGGGCGTGTACGGTCCGTGCAATGTGAGGATTGGACTAATTCATACAATGCGAACAACTCGGACCTATTGCTTTGGAGGCATGTTACAGAGTCCGCCTCTGCTGCACAGATATAAGTCAGTATGTTCCCAAGATTATCCACTTGCCTGCAATACATGCTACTTGACTGCACTTCTACATCTCTCTGCTGCTGTCTCTGCATCCTATTGGAGTCACCATGGCACGTACTGTGGAGAGGGCCCCTGCATTTACTGAAGAGGAGAACCAGGCCCTGCTGGACAGCCTCCTCCCACAGTACAGCAAGCTATATGGCAAACCAGGGGAGCAGGTGAGTGTTGATTACACTGCATGTACAAAATTGAATGTCAAATAACTGTCCCTCGAGCACTGTGATCCCAAGGGCATGCATGCAGACATATTTGGAGTAAGTCTTACAGTGTGTAGACATATATGCACAGGAAAGGTAAAGTGAGATAGTAGTGTGTGCTGTGGGTCAGACTTCCCTGCACTGTTCTCATGTTTCGCAGGGAGGTATTCACACAGGACAACTGCCCATGATGATACTTGTCTTCCCTTTAGACATGAAATGCCAGTCTGACCATGACTCATATGTCGATGTGTGTGATGCTTAGGATGTACCAGATGGAGTAATGGTGTATCACCATGGCATCCTTCCAGGGCAACGCCCATCAGAAGGCAGAGATTTGACTGACCATCACCCGTGCCGTGAGATCGGTGGGGGCCTACCATCGCCACCACCGCCAGAAGAGGTGGCAGGACCTCCGTGGCTGGACCCGGAAGATCGCAAGGGTCCAGCTGAAGCTGTCACCTCCTCGCTAGAGGGGTGGACGACGGACACTGACCCCCCACATGCTGAGGATTCTGGCGGTGTTCTTCCCTGACCTTGATGGGCAGTTGAAGGCCAGACAGCAGCAAGAAGGGGGTGAGTACATGCAATGTCTTTGTATTAGGTATGTAATGCTTGTTTCCCTCCCTCAGCCTGCTCACCCTCTCACGGGTTGTATGTCTGCTTAGACAACACTTCATGGGCAATTTCTGAGTAGACCCCATTATCATATGACGGCCAGGAGTATCCCTCCCTGTCTGTGACATGTGTCACTTAGGATCTGTGTATGTGCAGTACTCCAAGGTTATTGTGATCAGCACCATTTCCAAAAGGTGTATAGAGTTTAACCAACATGAGTGCTGTAATAGTCTGACATGTGTCCGCACATTGCCTGTAATATGATCTGTGCTCTGTGTGTAACATACATATAGCTTTGAAGAGGCAGATCTAGAGAAACACTGGTGTTTGAGATATATGCTACACACCCGTGCAGCAGGTGAGACCAATGTTGAAGCCTCAGACAATTGCAATGGATAATTGTCCAAAAGGGTGTAGTCACCTGCATGTTGCTCCGTGTAATCCCACATTGGACACGGCCCAAGGACCAGTATGCCAACTGAGCCCAAACGAGAAACTGTCACATCAGTGTTTTCTGTGTCAGGCAACCCCTTCTACATTGCAAAGTCGATTCTCATGTGTCTGAGTCTGTGACAGTGTGAACATGTGGGACTATGTACAAGAAGACAGGTAGTTGATACATGTAATCTGGACAGACAGCAAATTCTTGTAATCTGGCTAAAATACACAGGACGGAACATGTGTGTCTCATCCCTTGACTCTGCATGATGTTGGCTTTGACATTTATGCTCATGCAGCATCACTTCATTCCTGGTTACTATGAATGAGGTCCTGTGGACAGATGTGTTCATTAATGTAGTCCAATGCCAAAGTAGCCCAACATGACCTTGTCAGAGTCTTGGACTTGGGTGTTGCACAGAGGGGATATGTAAACTTGAGCACTAAAGATGTGGCATGGAAGGGGATTTCATGTTTGTGACACAGTGCTGACTTAAACCTTGTGATTCACTGGCCAGCTAACAATTGTCAGTACAGACTGTTTATGCAGACATGCGAGTGGCACAGTATGCCACATTGAGAGATTGTGAAGATGCACTATTTGAAATGGTCTGTTTTCCTGCATTCAGACCATTATTGCATTGACGTTCACGACGTGCCCACCTTGATGTTTGGTGATGTCAGTATTTTAGACATGACAACTTTGATATCAGTCTATCCCATTTGCTGTGTCACTTCCAGTCTCCCATAAATGAGAAGAGCGATGTGTGTAATGACACATTACAATCATGTGCATCACAGATCAGACGACCGGCAACGAAGTGCGTTTTTGGTCATGTATTTCGTGGTCCATGTTACACATCAGACAAAGGTTTCCATTGCCAGTATGTGTTTGTGGACAAAGGTTTACTGGCAGAATGACAAGTGCCATGTTCACATATGTGCAAGGAATGAGAAAGGTGCCAATGACATTATGCAAGGCTTTGCTCTGTGATGTGTTGTACTTGTACTCATGTGTCAAGTCTATGCAGTTGACTGATATGAATCTGTTCATCTTCCTTGTTCACAGCATCACCTATGTCAAGTGGAGGAGACGATTCCTCGGACCTTGAGGAAGCGGGTAGCCAGACTGGATCCACTGTGGAGGAGGAGGAGGAGGGACCCAGTGGCACGGAGGGTGAGAGGAGCCACGCCGAAAGCATGTCGGACACAACAACATCTGCCGATGACCTGTCAAGCACCGGCGACGACTCCCTTGTGGTGTTGGATGAGGACATGTCAGGTGCCACTACATCTGCGTCTGTCCCCCCCCACCACCACCACCACCTCCACCCTCCCAGCTGGTCACAGGTCAAAGGTCCGTGGACACACCCGTGTCTCCTTCGTGCCAGGCACCACTGCCCCTGCATCAGTCCCCCCTGCTGCCCTGAGTGTGGAGTCTGTGGACCTGCTCAAACAGATCCATGTGGGGCAGACATCCATTCTGAGTGTCCTCCATGCACACACCGGTCTGTTGACACAATTGGTGTCGTTCATGGAGGGCATCTCATCAAACCTGTCTGCCCTACAGCGGGGAAATCAGTCCATTGCCTCCACACTGATGGCAGCAGTGTCCCTCCTCCAGCAGTCCCTCACCCATACCTCCCCTGCCCCATCCACAGTCACCACTAACCTGCCTGTCCAAAGCACACACACACAGGCACATACACACACCCCAATGGACACAAGCAGCACACAGACACCCAAGACAAAGTCTAAATAGGCACACAGGCACAGTCCGGGGACTGACAGCACACACACACAGGGGAGAGGGAGAATACAGTCTCACACACATCCAAAACCACTCGTCATTCCTCACCGACCTCTCCCTCCAAGAACCCTACCCATGACTCTCCTGCCACACGCTCTAGCCAGCGGCTCTTCCTCTGTGACCTTGGCCTCATCCCCAAAGATACAACAGTCACAGCTAGCAAGGGGAGGAGGAAATCTCCAGGCACAGAGAGGAGTCCCACCCCTAAACACACACCCTCCCCTGAGTCCAAGGCCCCCACTCGTAAATCACCCAGGTCCCCAAAATCTGTACCAGCACAAACATCCCACACTTCACCCCCCCATCCACTTCCTCACAGTCCCAGGCCAAACATACCATGGATCAGACCTCACACCCCATCACAGTTTACCACACACCCCATTACAAAGTCCCCAAGAAGCTCAGGCCTTCCCCCACTCACACAAGCACTTCCCCTCCAAATGCACACCCTCTCCAGTCTGATCCTGTCACTGCAATGGAGCACCCACCCCCTCAAACGGAACAGGCCACTTCAGTGGAGCACCCACCCCCTCAACCGGAACAGGCCACTTCAGTGGAGCCCCCACCCCCTCAACCGGAACAGGCCACTTCAGTGGAGCCCCCACCCCCTCAACCGGAACAGTCCACTTCAGTGGAGCCACCGCCCCCTCAGCCCGAACAGGCCACTTCAGTGGAGCCCCCAACCCCTCAGCCTGTACAGGCCACTTCAGTGGAGCCCCCACCCCCTCAACCGGAACAGGCCACTGCAGTGTCGAGCGACTCCACCCCAGTTCCCATCCCTCCCTAAACCCTGAAAGCTCACCCCTAGTCATGTCCCTGCGGTGCCTGACATGCCCTTACAGATGCCCCTCCGAGGGGATATGTCCCCTACTTGTAGCAGTGCAGGCAGGTGAGGGAGAGAGAGTTCATTATATCCCCCTTGAAGGACTTTTTGGAATGGACTGGCCATTGGCCTTCTTGTTATTGCAGTCCTAAAGTTGATACAAAGGCTGAATAAAGACCTTTTTTTTTTTGGAGCTTTGCATTTCGTGTTCCTCAGTCTGTGAACTTGTCTAATAAAATTGGTGTTGAGATCTTTGTTTGTGACAATACTGATTGGGCAATGTGATGGACTGCATGTGGTCGATGGTATATGTGTCATATTAACGTATGTATCAGAGTCATCATTGACTGCTATTGCAGGTTGTCAAGAACCACAATGTTTTGTGCATGGAATGTGACATGCTTTTAAGACCCTCACATCTTTGACTTACACTTTTTCACATAGGCCGTGCTGGGATTTGTACACATTGTACCATTTTTTGAAGTACAACTGTCTACGATTGACATGCAGGATAGCGCTTTGCTGATTGACAAGTCATCTGTCGTATCAGTACAACTTGGTTAACCTGAAGTTTGACTACATGCAGATGACTCTGGAGGCACACATGTACAGAGGGTGATGCAAACAAAGGGTTTGGTGTGTTGTAATATTTGGATCCATGACCGTGTGTAATTCAGACATGGTGGACCCCTGCCATGGCCAAGCAGGACACAGCTGGGCTTCCACAGTTGGGAGATCAGCTCATGGCACTGTGTTTTCTCTGTGACATATCCTGGGCCCATGGTGTATGTCATGTTAGCATTTGTCCCTGTGTTCAAGTGCCATTTCATACCAAGACTGTAGTCCCTGCAGATGTTCATGTTTGAGTATCTTGCTGTGTGCTGAGTATGACAGTGATGGTGGTGTTAGACCCCATACCACCAATGTGCTTGATAATGCTGGGGGTTTAAACCCCACACTCACCTCTTTGTGACTACAGTGAGGGGGGTTATACACCATTCTGCCAATGTGCTTGATGATGCTGGGGTATTGAACCCCACACTCACCTCTTTGTGACTACAGTGAGGGGGGGTTATATACCATTCCGCCTATGTGCTTGATGATGCTGGGGGATTGAACCCACACTCACCTCTTTGTCACTACAGTGATGGGTGTTTGTCAAATATAGATCTTCATGTCTACTTTGTACTGTCAGTTCACACACATCAACACTATTTTGGCAGTTCTGCAGTGGGGGAGTGTTCTCCCTCCACCCCTTGTGGGGTGGAGATTGCATGGGGGTGATAGGCATCTACCCCCCTATGGTTGGAATATGCTGGGAGTGATAGGCATCCACCCCCCTATGGGGTGGGGAATGCTGGGAGTGATAGGCATCCACCCCCCTATGGTTGGAATATGCTGGGAGTGATAGGCATCCACCCCCCTATGGTTAGGATCTGCTGGGAGTGATGGGCATCCACCCCCCTATGGTTGGAATATGCTGTGAGTGATAGGCATCCCCCCTATGGTTAGGATCTGCTGGGAGTGATAGGCATCCACCCCCCTATGGTTAGGATCTGCTGGGAGTGACAGGCATCCACCCCCCTATGGTTGGAATATGCTGGGAGTGATAGGCATCCACCCCCCTATGGTTAGGATCTGCTGGGAGTGATGGGCATCCACCCCCCTATGGTTGGAATATGCTGTAAGTGATAGGCATCCCCACCTATGGGGTGGAGAATGCTGGGAGTGATAGGCATCCACCCCCCTATGGTTAGGATCTGCTGGGAGTGATAGGCATCCACCCCCTATGGTTAGGATCTGCTGGTAGTGATAGGCATCCGCCCCCCTATGGGGTGGGGAATGCTGGGAGTGATAGGCATCCACCCCCTATGGGGTGGGTAATGCTGGGAGTGATAGGGATCCACCCCCCTATGGTTGGAATATGCTGTGAGTGATAGGCATCCACCCCCCTATGGTTAGGATCTGCTGGGAGTTATAGGCATCCACCCCCCTATGGTTAGGATCTGCTGGGAGTGATAGGCATCCACCCCCCTATGGGGTGGGGAATGCTGGGAGTGTTAGGCATCCACCCCCCTATGGTTGGAATATGCTGGGAGTGATAGGCATCCACCCCCCTATGGTTAGGATCTGCTGGGAGTGATGGGCATCCACCCCCCTATGGTTGGAATATGCTGTGAGTGATAGGCATCCCCCCCTATGGGGTGGAGAATGCTGGGAGTGATAGGCATCCACCCCCTATGGGGTGGGGAATGCTGGGAGTGATAGGCATCCACCCCCCTATGGTTGGAATATGCTGGGAGTGATAGGCATCCACCCCCCTATGGTTAGGATCTGCTGGGAGTGATGGGCATCCACCCCCCTATGGTTGGAATATGCGGTGAGTGATAGGCATCCCCCCCTATGGGGTGGAGAATGCTGGGAGTGATAGGCATCCACCCCTATGGTGAGGATCTGCTGGGAGTGATAGGCATCCACCCCCCTATGGTTAGGATCTGCTGGGAGTGATAGGCATCCACCCCCCTATGGTTAGGATCTGCTGGGAGTGATAGGCATCCACCCCCCTATGGGGTGGGGAATGCTGGGAGTGATGCTGGGAGTGATAGGCATCCACCCCCCTAAGGGGTGGGTAATGATGGGAGTGATAGGCATCCACCCCCTATGGTTGGAATATGCTGTGAGTGATAGGCATCCACCCCCTATGGTTAGGATCTGCTGGGAGTAATAGGCATCCACCTCCCTATAGTTAGGAGCGGCTGGGAGTGATAGGCATCCACCCCCCTATGGTTAGGATCTGCTGGGAGTGATAGGCATCCACCCCCCTATGGGGTGGGGAATGCTGGGAGTGATAGGCATCCACCCCCCTATGGTTGGAATATGCTGGGAGTGATAGGCATGCACCCCCCTATGGTTAGGATCTGCTGGGAGTGATGGGCATCCACCCCCCTATGGTTTGAATATGCTGTGAGTGATAGGCATCCCCCCTATGGGGTGGAGAATGCTGGGAGTGATAGGCATCCACCCCCCTATGGGGTGGGGAATGCTGGGAGTGATAGACATCCATCCCCCTATGATTGGAATATGCTGGGAGTGATAGGCATGCACCCCCCTATGGTTAGGATCTGCTGGGAGTGATGGGCATCCACCCCCCTATGGTTTGAATATGCTGTGAGTGATAGGCATCCCCCCTATGGGGTGGAGAATGCTGGGAGTGATAGGCATCCACCCCCCTATGGGGTGGGGAAACCCCCCTATGGGGTGGGGAATGCTGGGAGTGATAGGCATCCACCCCCCTATGGTTGGAATATGCTGGGAGTGATAGGCATCCACCCCCCTATGGTTAGGATCTGCTGGGAGTGATGGGCATCCACCCCCCTATGGTTGGAATATGCTGTGAGTGATAGGCATCCCCCCCTATGGGGTGGAGAATGCTGGGAGTGATAGGCATCCACCCCCCTATGGTTAGGATCTGCTGGGAGTGATAGGCATCCACCCCCCTATGGTTAGGATCTGCTGGGAGTGATAGGCATCCACCCCCCTATGGGGTGGGGAATGCTGAGAGTGATAGGCATCCACCCCCCTATGGGGAGGATAATGCTGGGAGTGATAGGCATCCACCCCCCTATGGGGTGGGGAATGCTGGGAGTGATAGGCATCTACCCCCCTATGGTTTGAATATGCTGGGAGTGATGGGCTTCCACCCCCCTATGCAGTGGAGGATGCTGGGGGTGATAAGCTTCTACCCCCATCTGGTGCTGTTGCCTTTCTCGTGCTTGTGACATTTTGGTGTGTGGTAGGTGTCTGACTTACCTTCTCTGACGACCGCGTCGATTACGGTAGAGTCGACCGTAGATGTATAGTATTGGGATCACATGCGCGATTGGATACATGACAGCTCCGTCTCGTCCATGTTGATTGTGTTTTGGCGCGAGTCAGAGCTTTATTACGTCTCGTACGAATGCTCTGACGTGCTGGTCGCTGCGCCCTGGAAGTTGCATATGGATTACGCATCGTACTTGCGTATCAGGAAACAGCTTATGACGAGCCTCCGGAAGACTCGATTTACGCGCTGACCGAGCCTGATCATTTGTAAAATGTTGCTGGATTACGAGCGGACGTGGCGGTCGGAAATCGGACACTTATTCGCATCGTACTTCGTAGTTTGTATTTTCTGGCTCAGGATACGAGTCGGTCGTGAGGTGAGCATACGGATGGCATTGGGACGGCCTTTTTGGCGACATCGGAATCGGCCCCTATGTAGGATATAATTAAAAGATGTATGAGTGCTTCGGCCAACCTGGACTTTTTTTATGAACCGGATTCCATCATTACGATCTCCAGAGGTGCTAATAAAACATTTTTTTGTTAAAGTTTGTGAAGAAAGCAGGGCCCAGAGAGAGGACCACAAACCCACTATTTTTTAGAGCACACTTGTTGTTTATAACCACAGAAGAAAGCAACCTAACCTGGAAATGGTGACGAACCCACAGTATAGGTTCATGCTAGCATGCTTTCGTCTCAATGAGGTCCTTTTCTTGGTTGTGTTCCCTAAGATAGATGTGTGGTCCATGGCTCCTCCTTGATGTCTGTGTGTTGGCTGTCCTGTCCAGTGTACCTTTCATTTTAGGCTTTTTTGTAAATATCATAAGTTGCCAAGACTGTGGTATTACAGACCAATGCTTAATAGGCTACATTTTAAACAATGTAGACCTGCATTATTATTTTTACAGCCTCTGCCATTGGCTAATATTTCCCTAGCTGTATTGCGTTTTGTACAACATGCAACAAAGGTAAGAAAATGTTTACATGTTGCTAAGTGAGATTATTAAGTTGTATATATGTAGTACTGTAGGTAGATTGCCAGTACGCTTTTATTTGTTTTAAACTAATAGAATAAAATTAGAGTTATCGCAATGTATTTTAACAATAAAATGGTTTTACTATAACAACTGCAAATTATTTGTAAAGTTATTTTTCAGGGTTTTTATCAAACCGAATAAGTTTTTTGATTTGATTTGATTTGACGTGTAGTGATTTTCTGAAGACTTCCTGTAAGCTTACAATGGAGCCATTGGTCACCATATTCACCTTTCTAAATTTGCTGTAGAATCAAACTTTGCCTGAACATGTAGGTATTATTTGTGCTGAACAGGTACTCGGTTGCTATGTCAATGAAGATGTAATTGGCTTCACAGATGATCTGCCCATTCAATGTGCATTCAAGCTCTTTTCTGTTACCTTATCTCATAAGGAACACAAACACACTGCTTTGGATACAGACTGCCATGTTGGAGTTGCTCATGCCACAATAAAAGTGGTATCTGTAAAGCACACATTTGTATGAAACCATTTGGTGTACGTGCGCTTTACAAGTTCCTTAACATAACATTTGTATTAAGCTTAAAAAGGTTCCTTTATCAGAAAAGCCACAGAGCAGGGCTCAATTTGGAAGGAACTTCGGATTAACAGTAGCATTGTGCAGGACGTTCTTTGTAGTGAGCAGTAACAAACTACAGGAGGTAGCCCATAAACCCTAAAGAGACTAGGGCAACAATCTATAACAAACAACAATGTCTCAAGGGTATCGTTTCAAAGGACAAATATATAAGCATGTGTAATGACACAGTTAGTTATACAGGATTTAATCCAAAGGGGAAGAAACCAGGAAATATATCATTTAAGTGAAGAATATATTTAATGTATATACATGCTGGACATATTAACTTCATATTCAAGCACATGGATCAGTAGCACTGCGTTACATTCAATGGCATGTAACCAACAAAATACTGTGCACAAGTGCTCGTGAAGTGTAGTGACGAGCGCAAGTGACACATGACTGGTATAAACAGTGAGGAGGATGGGCGCAAACAACAAGTGAAATAAATAAAATAAAATTGTTTGCGCCCATCCTCCTCACTGTTTATACCACGTCATGTGTCACTTGCGCCGTCACTACACTTCACGAGCACTTGTGCACAGTATTTTGTTGGTTACATGCCATTGAATGTAACGCAGTGCTACTGATCCATGTGCTTGAATATGAAGTTAATATGTCCAGCATGTATATACATTAAATATATTCTTCACTTAAATGATATATTTCCCTGGTTTCTTTCCCCTTTGGATTAAATCCTGTATAACTAACTGTGTCATTACACATGCTTGTATATTTGTCCTTTGAAACGATACCCTTGAGACATTGTTGTTTGTTATAGTTCTTTGTAGTGAGGCAATGGACTTCCAGTTGCTGGAGACCCCAGTTATATTAGGAAGACAGGACATCATGGATGAAATATTAAACTCTGTTGAAGCACCTAATGCTGTAGTGTAGGTTGTTTTTAACATGCCTTAGCTTGGGCCTTTGTGGAATCTGTGGCACTGGAAGATAAAGATATTTGCCTAGGATGGCATAATTAGGTGAAATGATAATCGGGTAGGTGAAAATTAGAAACATAGTGGCACGTGGTGATTAGAAGTCAGGGGCCAGATTTAAACTTGCTACGCTGCGTCATATGGAGAGATCAGGAATTTGTTATATTTACTAAGACTTGGTGCATTACTGCTCTCTCTTTGAGTGCTGCCTAGTGCCAACACAGGCACCTTTTCACTATGGTGGAAGGGTTCCTGCGTTACATGCAGGATTGTTTTAGTCCAGGAAGGTATACCTTCCTGCATAAAAGCAATCCTCAGAGGCATTTTTCTCTTTCAATGTGTGATGCAGCATGCAGCACACGTAGAAAGAGGAAATAACACAGAGAAATAAACATAGTTCTCCTTGTTACACCTCTGCTGGGATGCTGCAGCATTTTGACACATTCCCAGGATTACTACACTTAGTAAATCTAGGAATGCACCAAAGTTAATGGGTGGATGTGTGGGAATGCCCACAGTCCATCAATGGAATGCCTTCCCAATGCAGAGTAATGCAAGCTAGAGATTTGCACTGCCTTGCATTACTCTGGATTTCTTAAGTGACACAAAGCCATGCAAGATGGCTTTGCGTGCCTTAGTAAATATTACTTAAGCCCTTGCATTGCTTTGTGTCACCTTGAGCCCCTTTCGTGATGCAATGGCAACACAAGGGCTTAGTAAACCTGGGCCCAGGATTCCAGCAACAACAAATCAGCAAGTAAACCACATCTCCTCTGAAGTTGCCTTATACATTCGATTCTTAACTCTTGAGACTAGCTCATGGATGATCAAGCAAACTATTTTGAGTGCATGGCCTCTAAATGTAAAATGCTGACTAGCCTGACTATAAAAAATACCAGCAATTTATAACAGATGACTTAGTCATTGGAAGTCTGCAATGTAACACATGCCTGAGCAAAGAATTGATAAATTAATCACTGACTTCATTGAAGCCTAACCAAATAATCATAATTATAGGAAGCATTGACCTTTAGAAATAAATTAATATTTTTGGGATTCAGTGGATCATGGCCTATGGAGCTTGATTGGTGGCATGGGTTTCGTTAGTCTGGGGTCAGGTTGCAGCAGTGAGTCAGTGATTGTAGCGAAACAGGCGTCCAGTAAATCCGTTAAAAACTGCCAACAAGTGAGTGTGAGGGGCATCATGCAAGTTTCCCTGTGAAAAAAAGTAAGTGTGTGAATGTGTGAGAGAGCAAAAAGTATGTGAGGCTAGGGAAACAAGTGTGGCACAGATATATTTATTTGTCATGCAATGGAGCACTGCAACCAAATGTGCTGCACTGTATTGCATAAGGGGAGAAACAGTGCAGCACCATAACTACAAAGATTAGCCTGCTCCTAGTGTCATATTCTTGGCTGGTCTACTGAAAGGCTGCCTGGCATGATGCATCACCTCTCACGATGGTGCAGAAGTGAGTGTACATTGTCCAGTATTTTTAATGAAGGCATGCCCTTCCATTAGAAATTCCTATGCATGCATGTTGGCATGTGGATTATTAGTAGAAGTAAGTAGGTACCTACCACTAGTAATAAGGCCACAATCACAATACAAGGCCCAGTCAAGGTCTCAATAAATTATTCCCTTGCTCAACCCTTTGTAGCTGGCTGCAAGCAGACAGGCTTAATTTACGAGACAGGTGTGTAAAGCATTTAAAAACACCAGTACATGAAATATGTAGGACACAACACACAAAGACACAACACACAATAAATATCCAACACCAATTTATAATAATGGGACAAATGTTTATGATTAACATGACACTAAAATGCCAAAAATCCAATGTAGGGAACCGGGATATGAATTTTTAAAGAATAAACACTTTCTAGTGCCTAAAAGACAAAAGTGCCACTTTGGGACATCTGGACGCGTCAAAGTTTCAGGCCGACTCTGATAGAGCATGGGTCAGAAAAACTTAGCGGTAGAGCCCGGTCAACTTTTTACCTTCAGACTTAGTCACTTTTTTGGAGCTTTTTCTCTTGCATTGAGCGAGGTTCCTCGTCAGGCCAGCTTTAGGTTCGACGACAGCGGCTTGTTTCAGCACGATGCCTCGGTCAACTCCTGCAAGTCTCGTCACAATGAAAAGCTATGGAGCTTCAGCATGGCAAACCTGAATCGAGTCACAGTTCGAGGTCGCCGGCTTGTCTCTGAACGACGAGTCGGTCAACACATGGAGCTTTTTGACAAAAAAATTTCAAATCTTCTCAAACGTTTGTATTTTTTTCCAATATCCTTTTAGAGTTGCAAAGTGTTCGCAACACCAATCCGAGGTTCCAGAAGCTCTGAGTTGCTCCTTGGGACCTTGGTACTACGTCTCACACAATGCACCTGGCAAAATCTTTAAAGTCCAGCTGAAGGTGGTCAGCTGGTTTCTTCTTCCTGGAGATGATGCAGGTGGAGCTCTTTTAACCTGTTGCTTTCAGGGAGGCCACTCCTTCACTTTTCAAAGCAAAGCAAAGTCCTTAAGGCTGTAGTTCCAAGTGTGCAGCAGATGCAGTCATTCAGAGTGCAATCATCTTGGTGCAGGCTGGAGTTCCAGCAAGGCAGTCCTTCTTCTTCTTGTAGTTACAGGCAGGGATCTGAGTTGCTGGGAAGCTCTACCATATTTATCCAGTGTTCTTGGGTGACAAGCATGGGGGCAACCCTGAACACTGGTGTACAAGGTGCCATCCAGAAGAATGACAGCTTCCTCCAAAGTATGGCATATTCTTGGCCCAGAAAGCACTGTTCTTTTAAAATCCAACATGGAGAAACTCTCTCCTGTAGGTTAAGATCTGGCTAAGCCAACCCACTGGCATGACTAAGTTTCCCTAACACTCTCCTTCAAGCCCCTCTGGTAATTTAATTACTGGGTCTCCTGTCTGGCTGGAGGTGCAGGATTAGGGGTGAGCCTATGTCCTGTCCTGCCATTCCCTCTTTTAAGACCAGATTAGCTGTTCTACCCCCATTCTACCTTTTTCTCCATAACTGCAGATGTTCTCCCACCATATGTTTTTTTGTCTCTATGAAGGCCACTTCACACCTCATCAGAGCAGTAAGGCTCAGACTGTCAAAGTCTGGCCAATCAGGAGAGGCTGCTGGAAGGCTGGATTTTGGCACATCATAAAAGCAAATTCTATAATTCTTTTCTGGGATAGTTATAATAAATCTAACCTTGGCAAGTTGTTGGATTTATTCTATCATTTCAATACTTTGGAGTAGATTTTTATCTCACTCCTATCCCATGTTAGCCTATAGAGCCAATGTACTACAATGGGGGAAACGAAATTGGCAGTTTTACCCTCACCAGGACATATAAAACATCTTTTAAAGTGTCCCTGCTTATAGCTACAAGGCACCATACCCCTGGGCCACTTAGGGGAGACCTTAGGGGCGATGTAAATGCAAAAATAAGATCATTTAAGTCTTTGGAAGTACCTTTCATTCCAAAGTCAAATTTGCATATAATTCAATTTTTAAAACCAGCCTGCAAAGCAGGGCTGCCTTTAAAATGACAGCAGGCAACACAGCAGTGCCCACTTACGTGCATTAAATCTGCTGGGCCTCTAAACCTACATTCCCTACCATATACTAGGGGCTTACAGGTAGAATGTCATACCAATTATAATTGCATGCAATTACAATACACCTTTTACAAAGAGCACTGGACCCAGGACTTGTTAGCAAAGCCCAGTAAACAATCAGAGTCAGTAATCACCAGTATCAGTCAAACAATGGGGGTAATCAGGGCAAAAATTATGACTTTCTCACACTAAAGAAACTAAGTAAGATGTAATGCACTTGCTGTGTGTGGTGCACTGCAGCACACATGCAATACACCATGGACTTGAGAATTTAAAATATTGGGATAGGGAATGGGATAGGGATAGGGAATGAACTGCCTTCTGTGGTGGGGCTGTATTGCCTGTTCTCCATACAGACTCCAAAATAAAGATGGAAAAAAGGAAAATACAATTTGTCAATGAAATCCGTTGCAAGCGTCAAATATTTTAGAATTGCTACCTTTTTACACCTCACCCCATTGCTTGAGTATAATTCTAACATGTTTTTGCATCTTAATAAACATCATGAATTTACAGTAGTCTTGCAGTTTACTTCATCACGAATCAGCAGCCATTGCCCTTTGCAGAGGACAGAGCAAATGTGTTTATGTACCTACCTGTCTGTAATGCATCCGATTGACATGTTCCTAATAATGTTCATTCTCACTTATTGCACCGTGGTTGATCCAAGACAATCGAATCTGCTTTGCCAAACAATTTAAAGACGTTAAAAATGTGTCATTACCATCGAACGGTTTGACAACAGAAACAGCGTTGTCCTAATAATGCAGCGGAATTTAGAATGTCCTTACTTCGGATGACGACACAAATATATTATAGCCATTTTTCTTCACAGCAGCTTCTGTCTCAATGTCTGTTTATTTAATTAGGCAATGTAATCCAATTTAATTAAACACACAGAAACACACATTCTATGATGACGAGTGTTCCATTTCTTAATAAGAATATACCGATGTCGAGGTCATTGGGGAATTTTATGATAGCATTTGCCTATTTGTTCCTTTCATTTTGACTCAAAGCAATTACAATTACGTTGCATACGGAGGTTCTATCGTTATGGATAACCAATGTTATTATGAAAAGTAAAAGTCGGTTTGTTTGTAGAGAACCACCACACTTGAATTCAATTACACATACCTACATCTTGTACGTAAAATAGCCTAATATTTAGCATTTTGCAATGTATTTTTTCCTTGTTGTTGTCCCACAGCCACTGTTGTTAATAATAGTTGTTTATTTAGCCGGCGTGCATTTAGTTTTATTTTATTTGTTACTTAGCATACAATTTCGAATAGAAATGTTGTACAAGAAAATTTCGGGGCATAGTGCAATAGGCAAACGATAGGGCACATTTACAAGCCCCCTTGCGCCACTTTTGCGTCACTTTTCCCATGTTAAAAATGACGCAAAAGTGGCGCAAGGGGCTTGTAAATCTGCCCCGATGTGTTTAACGTAGTCCAAACTTAATTATTGTATTATGGATCATATGTGCCTCTGTGTGCAAAGTACATCTGGAAACTGGTTCCCTTTTGATAAGCTTGAAATGCAAATAAAATGCAAAACACCATTCAATAAGTGCTCCAAAAATGGCGCAATGAAAGTGATTGGTGATAATAGTGCAAACGTGCTCTAGTGTTTCTGAAAAAGAACAACATTCAAATATCATTATTGGCAATGTAGTGCGATAATTCAATGCAGAAGACTCACAATTTTAGCTCAGTTTGATGACACCACAAGACTTTCACTGCGCTATTTTTGGAACACCTTTTGCATCGTGTTATACATTTCAACAATATCCCTGCAGTAATTAAAAACCTCTTTGAATGCATCGAATTGTTTAGTGTCTTGCCGTAGAAGCATAGGCGTAGTACGCTTCTCCAGTCCAAAGGGAACCATTGTTTCCAGAGGTACATATAACCAGGTTCCCAGGGGTACTAGGTTGCTGCGCAATTATTTTTGTTGCTTGTGTGAAAAATGACAGTGGAAACAACCATCTAAACACATAGTTAATTTAAGTACAAGCACAGGGGGTCATAGCTAGAAAGAGGACCCAATAAGGCATTAAACGCTGTAGTTTATTTCCAAAATAATGAAACACATTCAGCTGTTGCTAAGCAATATTACTGCCCTGTTCCACTGAGTGGCCACTCGTTAGGTGATGAGGATCATGGGACAATACTTGCATATCTCTGACATGCTTTAAAACTGAACATTGAAGTTGCTTCTCCCCTCTCCCATCAGTAAAAACAAAATGGCTGATGGATCTAGCCAGGTGGGCGGGGGAGTGCGATTGGCGTAGATCACAGAAGAATAAACAATGTTCAGTGCCGATCGGCTATGAGGGTGCTGTGCCATGGTCAGTGTGCATTAGAGATGCCAGTAATACATTTATTGTATATGGATATTTAAAAACCTTTACAAATGTGAAAAAGGGGCGTCCGTATTAAAAGTACAAATTATTTTGTACTAAAAACGATTTGTAGGTGAATACATACTATACCAGCTAATTTTCAGTTACTAGCAGCATTGTAATTGCATTTAGCAAGTCTGTGAGAGAGCTGAGGCATTGTTGTTAGTCCTTGACCAGAGAACAATTATCCAAATTATAAATTGACTAAACCTGACATAAAAACAGGTTATAAATATGTGCGTAAAATACCCGTCGATTATCAAAAAGCCTTCGAAGTGCTAGATACCAGTTAATTTTAAAGTCCCTGCAGGTACTAGCAGCATTGTAATTGCATTTGACGATTTTATTAGAGATGCTGAACCACATGTCTAGGCGTCCATTAGTTTGAACACGGTCCATCAGAGGCTGAATTTTGAAGAACAGAACTATGTAGGGTCCCAAAGAGCTGAGCAGTAAAGCCAGAGAAAGGAGAGCTGTGTACAACTGCTCAAGATGCTGTGATAGGCACTAGCTCTTGAAGGTATTTCTGTTGGCAGCTGGCTGAGAGCACATTCATTGTCCCAAGGACTGAGGGGCATATTATCAACGGCCAGCGATAATTATCGCTGGCCGTGCTTAGCGATAGATTTCTTATCGCTGGCTATCTCCGGAAATTATCGCCCTGGTAGCGCGTTATTAACAACACGCTTCTCCAGGGCGATAAAAATTCCAGAGATAGCGAGGTTATCGCCGTTTTGCAGGGAACATCGCTGGTTTTCCAGCGATGTTCCCTGCAAAACGGCGAGACCTTGCTGATACGACCCTGTGGTCGTATCAGCACAATCCACCCCCTATGTTAGGGATGGCTAAGTCGGGATAATAGCAGACGTTAGATTTTGGCGAAACGGCCGTTGTCGCCAAAATCTAACGTCTGCTATCATCCTGTGGGCTGCCTTGTAAATATTGCGATGTGCACATCGGCGATATTTACAACGTAGCCCATCTGGGGTACGCCAGTAACGCCCACCTTGCATCTCATTAGAGATGCAGGATGGGCGTTGGGGGAAAGGGCGATAGTGCAGGGATTCACGCGATAGCGTGACCTTGCTGATTAGGCGATAGAATTATCGCCGCTTTCCGTCCGAAAACGGACGCTAAAGCGGCGATAATTGACTATCGCCTGGTTGTTAATATGCCCCTGAGTCTGGACCGCCTGAGACAGAGGATTAGGTGTTGTTTGTCCTGCGCTATACTGCGGGCATTGTATCAATGAATGTACCCACCCCAACTGATCCACATCAAAAAGACAACTTTTAACGGGGTTTGCTGGTGCATCCAACAGCCAGGTGTATTTCCTTCAACCAGAATGAGCTCTGAGAGGCTTTAAATTTACAGATCACAGTGCCCTGCCTGGTGTCTCTGGGGATTCTAGTTGCCTGCTGACAGTCGCTACTCCCAGTGCTACCGACCTTGCCTCAAAGACAGAGCCATCAAGAATGGTGATCACACAATGCAAGGATCCTAAGTCAATGCCCATTCAAGATCTGCTGGCCTTCCAGAAAGGTGGACAAACAAGGAGACCAGGATCGTTTTTGCATGAAAAAAATCAGTTCTGAAGATCAGCTTGTTTTAGCTGACCTGCAAGTACCTTTTGCTGTAGGAGAGGTATGCATGCTTTGAGACAAGACTTGACAATAGCGCTGACCGATCTGTAACCAAGAACTGAAAACATTGAGAATAGCCTGGTTGAACACCAGTGCAAACATGCTGAACTGTCCACCAAAATAGAATCTTTTCAACAACGCCAAAGAGACTTAATGAGTAAGACTGAGATGATTAGCTTTGTCTCTGTTGGAACAATATCAGTGTAAGAAATTGGGTTATTAGTTGTGCAGGATGTGAAGCCTGCACAAATAATTAGTCCACAATTCTCTCTGTCTGGGAACCAAGCACCCCATTGTAGCAGTGACTCTCTCAGAGTAGTAAAGAAGAGCAATCCATGGCCTACTCAGACGAGGCAGTGTGGGACAGTAATCACCATTCGCTGTCAAGCAATAATAACACTCACAAAATGATTGTTCAGTCAGTGCGTTTCTTTGAAAAAGGAAAGTACATTTATTGCACATACACTACTAAATATGTCGTATTAATTTACAAATATAGATTAAAAATACCTTTGGTGTCATTCTGAAATCACACTTGACCCCTACAGGTTCATGACTCTCAAAACCACAATTCTCCCCCATTCAAATCAGATAGAACATCACAATATAGGGGAGCATTGCCTTAAATTAGGCAGGCATATTGGCTTTGTCAAAAGTCGCCACATCAATACATAAGGCAAGCCTATTGGCTTTGTTAAGGGGTCACCACAACAATAACATAAGGCAAACCTATTGGCTTTGTCAATGGTCGCCAGTTTAATGTGTAAAGCAAGCCTATTTGCTTTGTCAAAGGTTCACCATGTTAAAATACCAATAATGCACTTGTTAAAAAGCACCATCTTGCCACTGGAATGAATAACCATGTTTAATTGCAATCATTATTGGCAGTAAGGCGTTATGATGTTTATCAAAAAATCACTATCAATAATATATAAGAGATAAATTACCCCCTGCCGTCCATTATTAGGGAATTTGAAGTCAATGAGGGGTTCCATAACCATATAGAGGAACGAGGCCAAAGGGCAAGTTCATTTATAAGGTTATGGAACTCCAAGGTGACTTGCAATATCTTTATCATGTACGTTAGGGGATACTTTATCCCATATGATACATGGTAAACCCATCAGCTTTCCCACAAACCACTTAAAACCTTGGTACATAGCACTTTCATATGAAAGAGTGAGCATGTTTGCAAGCACAAAGAATACAAATAAACCCTGTAGTGCAAAATTGAACACATCAAAAACCTGTTAGATATTTTTTGGTACAGACATTACAGTTCAATACAAGTCAGTTTAAAAAAAAAAGCTGCAGTAGCTTGAAATGTGTAGAAACATGCAGAAATATTCCAGCTTTCCTCTAAGGAGGGCAAAAATTAAACATATTTTCTCTGTCTGTAATTGTAACCTATTAAAATAGAGCAGAAGAAATAAAAGGAATGTTCCGTTTTTGTTGTTTCAAACAGCTGCCTCAATTATGATCCGTGACAGCAGGCATTGTGACGTCAAAACTGGACTGTAGTACCTTATAATAGTCAAGTTCTAAAGTCTTTTCTTTATTATCAGCGACTGGGTGCGTCACGCTCCTTCTACTTGAGAGAAATTCCCTTGTGCTCCTGAGGAGGGGAGCAACTTCATTCTCCTAGGCCCCGGTGATAGGGTCCCAGGACTCAGCCTTTTGTCTTGGGGCCCAGCTGGGGATGGGGTCCGAGGCCCCCTTTCAGTTGATGTTGGCCCAGAAGATCGGGTCCCCAAAGTGAATCTGGGGAGATGGCTGAATGTATGACCCCTACCTGGAGAAAAATAAATAAATGAATCTTGCACCGACCCCCTGGCCCACCCCGGGAGTAAATTGGGAAAGGACAGCATAGTGCCACATTCCACATTTCTCACGGAAGGGTCGGAAGTCAAAATCTTTAGCTCAATGGGCTTATTTTGGAGATCTTGAGCTCATTTTGCCCCTGGTGGCAGCCCTAACCACCTGAAGCATTTCCAGCAAGCCTCCTGGCCTCTGCAGGGAGTTTGTTTCAATGCCTCCCTGCGCCAGCCTTCTCCTCTGCTGTGCTCCCCACATATTTGATGGTCTCCTAGCTGATTTGCAGGGCATCTGGCTGGCAGTGGAGTACAAGTCTTCCCCCAACTTCCTCAAGCATAACTGGCCCTTGAAGAGACCCACTGGTCCTGTGGTCAGCTGTAGACAGAGCCCTCAGCCCATTAGGGCATCAGGGGCTTGTCCTTTCAGCTGTCATTGGTTTTGCCACTGCCACTGTCACAGTCCAGGTCCTAAGTCTTGTTCCCCTTCAGGTTCAGAAATGTCACTTTTATGCCTTGTACAGCGTGTGAATGGGGGATTCCCCTTTTGTCTAACCAACTCCGTTTTCTAGGTTTGGTGCCTGCCTTGCTAGTAGAATAAAACTCTGGTGTCCTGTCTCTTTGTGTGTGTTGGGAAAGTCCATTTGAAGTGTAATTGGGACAGGTCCCAACTCCTCTCCAGCCATCCTGTCAGGAACATCTGCTCCCTTTACACCCAGGCTCCTTGGTGCACTTCCTTGTTCCAATATGCATTTCCCAGTCGGAGAGCCATCACCAGCCCAGGTAGCTGGAAACTACCAGAAACTTAAAGCAGAAAAATAGCAACTGTCTTAAAGTGCCATTTCTAAAATAATAATTTAAAATCCTTCCTCACCATTAAATTACAAATCAAAAGAGGGTAAGAATTTTTTTTCTAGCTGGTACCAATCTGAATTAAGCATTTAATACATGTAACAATGTAGCCCAATAATTACCTTTGCCCTTTGCCAGCAGCCATCCTTACTACAGTGAAAACAGTTTTGGGGTTATTTCACTGTAAGGACATATTAAAAACACATTTCTGCATGACCTACTTTTAAATATCTACACCCTGCCATTATGGGCAATAAGGCCTACATACGAGTGACTTATTGATATTTAAAAGGAATGTTTAGGCCTGTTGAGCAAGGGTATTTTGACAGGTCAAATTTGCAGGTTAAAATTACCACAGACAGGTTATCTGTGTGTAGTTACCAGGCTGAACACAACCGTAGCCTCTCACTTGCAACATGAACCCATGTACACATGCATGTGCACACATGCTCATGTGTAACCAGGCCAGTGGCCCGTACCATAGCTGTGTTATAGTGGCCCTACCTTTAAAGGTGACAACTGGGAGTAAACATGTGCAGTCCAATTTAACATGAAATTAATGGAAGTGAAACTTAGTTAGTGAGACTCATCCACCATAAAGGTCCAAAACTGGGTGATCAAAAAGCAAAACAATCTGGGTGTACAAAATTGATGGAACCTATTTGAAACAATCAGGATATCAGGATCCATGAAATAAATCAGAACTCAACAACAATGTACAAGCCTTGCTCTGCCACTTGCTCCAGGTGCCAGATGATAATGATACCAGTGTTAAGTACACAAATCAAGTGTTCTGGTTTTCCAGACTCAGAGGAAAATGGGGCCCTGGTGTCCTTCGGGGTGGAAAGAAGAGAAGGTTCTTTCTGTGTGCAGGAAGAAAGATGGAAGAAATCAGATTCAGGGGTGATGGTATAGCACTTTTTCAAAATGTCTCCTCTGTAATCTTGGTGAAAGGAAGAGATTTTGAAGAGTTCATCACTCACCTACGATACGAGAAATTCCCTTATAGATGGGGGCTACCCATTTTGCCTCTCATTTTAGTATAACAATAAATAGCATTCAGTTAAAACTTTCCTGAATCAAGGGAACAGTAGGTGAACTTGGATATGAAGCCAAAACCTCCACACTGGAATAAGACAAGAGCATAAAGCATGCACCTTTGGAAAGATAGCCCATTAGGAGAGAAGTAGTAAGGAGAAAGGAGGCACTTGCTGGATAAGGCTTCAAATATACTGTGAACATCTCATATGAAAGGCTCAGCCCAACAAGGGCGGTCTCGGAAGGAGGGAAAAAAAGGTGGATTGAGAAAGCAGTGAAGGCCATAAATGTAATAAACCAGATCTATATGGTATGGTATATGAACCCAAATGCTAAGGTAAATACAATGCATTTGGACTTGACCCTTTCTGAAGGGTCATCAAATTTTTGTCTTCCTCTGCGGAATCAGTTTTTGTTGGTTTTTTAGGACTCTGCGCACCTTAATCCTGCTAACCAGTGGTAAAGAACTGGTACTCTCCCTTCTAAACACGGTCACATTGGTATACACCTAATTGGCACATTTATTGCACTTATAAGTCCCTAGTAAATGGTAGTACATGTAACTAGGGCTTGTAAATTAAATGCTACAAGTGGCCTGCAGTAGCACTGTAAATCATTTCTCAGGCGTGCCATTTCGACCTGGCAAAATAAACCTTTTGCAAGGTGTAAATCTTTATTTTTAATACTTGCAAGTCACCCCTAAGGTACGTACTAAAGGCTCATAGGACAGGGTGCATTGTATTTGAAAAGTAGGAAATGTGTACTTAAATAACCCCTAAAGTTGTTTATCACTGTTGCAAGGCTAACTCTCCCAAGCACTGGTTTGGGAACAGATAGAGAAATACTTCTGCCACTCATTCGAGTTGTTATGAAAAATGTTCCTTAGAGGTAAAGTCAGTCTTTTAACTACAATTCTGAAAATGGCACTTTTAAAAAGTTAGCATTTTTCTGCCTAAACCAAATGAGACTTTCTGTGACAATGCCCAGCGTCGCATGTGTTGCTCGGATATGAATTTACCTTAAAGAAATGAAAAGACAATAGGCGTTTGGCAAAACAGGAACAAGTTGGTTTAATTAAACGCAGCGGCCAGGAGAGTATCGACAGAGTTTCGGTAGACAATATATACATCTTGTGAGGTACAATAAACCAATTCTGCATTCTTGGAAAAGCATCTTAGTCATAAATAACAACTACAGTCATCTGATAAGGGGACACAAGTGGCTCTCGACCTCGGGAGGGGCTAGTGTGGGCCAGTGTGTACGTTTCCAGATGTCTGGTGTGGGGAGCCTGTGATCACTATGTGTGGTGTGCGTGGTGTGTCCTGATTGGCTGAGTGTTCCTAACTACATGTGGCATCTAGATTTGTGGTATTTTGGGGAACGCGCACCTCTGGCCAAACGTCTTTTATTGGGGCCAATTTCCTCAGACCTGTTTGTGGTGAAACTGTTTATCTGTGGAATCAATCAGGGATTTCCTTCGGTGCGCGTTTGTCTTTGGGCTAAGTGAGACCCCACATGTGACCTGTCACTTGATAGGTGTGAGTTGGGGTTGCAGGGCCTGTCTGACCACGTATGTATCTCTGACTTGGGGTTGATGGAGAGGTCACCGTAGGTGAATCTGACAGCAATGATATGAGTTTGTTAGAACCATGTAGAAATCATGTTGTGGGCATGGATATCATTATTACCGACATCCTCGGGTTTTGTGAGTACAGTTGTCATAGCGTACATCGATATTGTCTTTACTGACATAGACATTGTTATGCGTGCCTGGATCGTGGCGTACACTGACATTGTTTCTACTGGTATTGACATTGTTATCTGTGCATAGATTATATCATACACTGACATTGTTTCTACTGGTATCAACACTGTTATGCGGGCATAGTTTATGTCTTACATTGACATTGCATTTATTGGTATTGCCGTTGCTGGGCCTACATATATCATGGTGCACATTGACATTGTATTCTAACACATGTCTAATAGCTTTCCTGTGGTTCGATGTGTATTCCTTCCAGACAGGGGACAAAAAGACCTTGGTTGTAGGGAAGGGTGTTCCTCTCCTGAGCAGGATGGCTTGTGGTTTGTACTCAGACTGAGGCCTGTGCCAGTCCCCTTTAGGACTTTTGAAGATGCCTGCCCTGTCACTGGCAAATGCAGCTCACACCTGGGTCTTCCTTCCTTTTGTTACTCTAGGCAGATTGGACCTGAGAAGATTTAGAAGAAGGACTGCTGCGCTGTCTGAAGAAGGAAGACTGGACCTGCTTGCTTTCAATTCAATACGCCCTGAGCAGCTCGAAGGGTCAGTTGGCTGACCTCCTCCTGTGTTAGACCTGTCAGCCTTAGGTTTTTCTTTCCTCCAAACTTTTTTGGCCTTTCTCCTCTATTTTTGCTGATCTCATTTTTGCTTGCCTTAGGACTCTGCTCACCAGTGCTAAAGTGTGTGTGCTCACTTAATAAAACATGGCAAAATTGGCTCACCCCAAGTTGGAATATTTAATTTACTTATATGTCCCCAGTAAAGTAGTTCTACCTGTGCCATTGCCTGTATATTAAATGCTAGTAGGGGGCCTTCAGCACGATGTTGCCACCCACGTAAGTAGCCCTTTAAACATGTCTCAGACCTGCCATTGCAACCTGTGTGTGCAGCTTTAAACTGCCATTTCAACCTGGCAAAATAAATCTTTTGCCAGGCCAAGCCTTCCTTTTTAATACATATAAGTTACTGTAGGATTAGCCCTGGACAGCCCAGAATGCAGGGTGCAGTGTATTCGAAAAGGTGAACAGACATAATATCGAGTTGGAAATATCGAGTAGCAGTAATGTTGAGTCCAAAATCTCGGACTACAAAAATATCGACAGTGAGAATATCGTTGTCAAGAATATCGAGATGAAGGTAAGTAATATCGTTTTTAAAAATATCGAAGTAATTAATATTGTTAGCAAAAAAATTGTTGTTAAAAATATTGTTGTTTTATTTAGTGTTATGTATTTTAGTGTGTATTTTATATGTATGTGTTCTATTTTTTTGTGTAAGTATTGCATTTGTTTTTTAATATGTGTTAAATTTTTAGAAGTTAATAATTTTTTTTAAAGTAAATTTTGCCTTTTAGTTCCGTAGCGGGTTGTGGGTTTATAGGGGAATAGGGTGGGAAGTCATTTAATTATAATACATCTAATAATAATTTTTATAAGTTATTCATTTATTTTAATACATTTTTGCATTTTTGTTCCCTAGCGGGTTGTGGGTTTATAGGGGAATAGGGTGGGAAGTAATTTAATTATAATTAATAAATAAATACATTTGATTAATTAATGTTTATGTATTTAATATTTTATATTGTTAATTGTGGTAATTAATTTATGATTAATTAGTTATTAATTGGTTGTTAATTATTAATAATGATTTGGCAAATATCTTAATTGTGTAATTTGTTTAGGTGCGGGTTGTGGGTTTATAGGGGAATAGGGTGGGAAGTAATTTAATTATAATTAATTAATTTATATTTTTAATTAATTAATATCTATGTATTTAATATTTTATATTGTTAATTGTGGTAATTAATTTATTATTAATTCGTTATTAATCGGTTGTTAATTATTAATAATGAATTGGTAAATATCTTAATTGCGTTATTTTTTTAGGAGTGGGTTGTGGGTTTATTGTGGAGTAGGGTGGGAAGTAATTTAATAATTATTAATTAATTACAATTTTTAATTATTTAATATTTATGTATTTAAAATTGTATACTGTTAATTGTGATACATAATTTATTGTTAATTATTTATTAATTGGTTATTAATAATTATTAATTCATTATTAATAATGTTATTTGTGTTATTTTTTTAAGAGTGGGTTGTGGGTTGATAGGGGAGTAGGCTGGGAAGTAATTTAATTATAATATATTTTATTACATTTTTATTATAATATTTATTTTAAGTTGTTTTATAGTGTTAATAGTGTGAATTAATTTATTATTGATTGCTTTTAAATTGCTTGTTAATTTTAATTAATTAATTAATTATTAATTAATTATGTTAATAGTGTTATGTTTTACAATATTGGTGGTGTCATTTATAGGAGAATATGGTGGGAGTTAATTGTTTTTTAATTAATTAATTGTTTGCTTGAGTGGGAATAGTAAATTATTCATCTATGCAATCCAACACTTTCCCTACTGTTGCATTTGCTGGAGTGGGAATAGTAAATTATTCCTCTCCGCTATCCAACACTTTCCCTACTGTTGCTATTGCTGGAGTGGGAATAGTAATGTTTACCCCTACGCTAGCCAACACTTTCCCTACTGTTGCACTTGCTGGAGTGGGAATAGTAATTTTATCCCCTCCGCTTTCCAACACTTTTACTACTGTTGTACTCACTGGAGTGGGAATAGTAAATTATTCCCCTTCGATATCCAGAACTTTCCCTACTGTTACACTCGCTGGAGTGGGAATAGTAATTGTTACCCTTCCGCTATCCAACACTTTCTCTACTGTTGCACTCCTTGGAGTGAGAATAGTAAATTATTTCCCTCCGCTATCCTACACTTTCCTTACTGTTGCTCTCCCTGGAGTGGGAATAGTAAATTATTCCCCTTTGCTATCCAACACTTTCCCTACTGTAGCATTTTCTGGAGTGGGAATAGTAATTTTATCCACTGTGCTATCCAACACTTTCTCTAGTGTTGCACTCTCTGGAGTGGGAATAGTAATTTTTACCCCTCCGCTATCCATCACTTTCCCTACTGTTGCACTCGCTGGAGTGGGAATAGTAATTATTACCCCTCCATTATCCAACACTTTCCCTACTGTTGCACTCTTTGGAGTGGGAATAGTAAATTATTCCCCTCTACTATCCAACACTTTCCCTACTGTTGCACTCGCTGGAGTTGGAATAGTAATTTTATTCTCCGCTATCCAACACTTTCCCTACTGTTGCACTCTCTGGAGTGGGAATAGTAATTTTTACCCCTATGCTATCCAACACTTTCCCTACTGTTGCTATCTCTAGAGTGGGAATAGTAATATTTACCCCTACGCTATCCAACACTTTCCTTAATGTTGCATTCCCTGAAGTGGGAATAGTAAATTATTCCCCTATGCTATCCAACACTTTCCCTACTGTTGTACTTGCTGGAGTGGGAATAGTAAATTATTCCCCTCTGCTATCCAACACTTTTCTTACTGTTGCACTCCCTGGAGTGGGAATAGTAAATTATTCCCCTCCGCTATCCAACACTTTCCCTACTGTTGCACTCCCTGGAGTGGGAATAGTAATTTTATCCCCTCCGCTATCCAACACTTTCCCTACTGTTGCTGTTAATGTAGTGTCAAATGTAATTGTAAAAGATTATATTTTAATTTTTTTAATTAATATATATATATATTTTATTTTTATTTTTATTTTACTGGTATATGTATATATATATATAGATATATATATATATATATATATATATGTATTTATAATTTTTAGTATGTTTCTAACATTTTATAATTTATTATAATAATTATTTATAAATATTATTAAGTAAATTTATATATTATATTTTATATATGTATGTTTAATTATTTTTAATATTATATTTATTATTTTAAAAATGTTCTAATAATTCTAACTATGGGGCTGATTAAGATGGCGGGCGGACTTGGTCCGCCCGCCATCGTAGTGGTGTTTGGGACCGTCCGCCATGCATGCAGCGGTCCGGCTTACCCGATTAGGATGGGACCACCACCGCTGCGGTCAGATTCCGCACCGTTAACATTGCGGTGGTGGCTTCTGACAGCAGCACCGCTGCGATGTCGAAAAGAGCATGTTGTGCATTACACTGCACTACGTGGCAGGCACTACTCTGTGCCTGCCACATGGTGCAGTGAAATGCAGGGGGTACCATGGGTACCCCCCAGTGCACCTACACCTCCCCCCAACACAAGGGGGGCCCGCAAAGGGCCCCCTGAACCAATCCCCGCCAACCTTTCAATGGCGTTTCACCCGCCACGGAAAGGCTGGCTTCCGCCTGCATCGTAGTTCGGCGGACGGAGCTTGCTTGGCTCCGCCACCATTGTGATCATGCTGACCGCTCCGCCAGGCAATCGTAACGATTGCCTGTGGCGGTTCCGTGGCGGATGGGCTTTGCCTCCGCCGCGGTCGCGGTTTGGATCCCACCGCCATCGTAATATGGCGGACGGAGAATCGCGGTCCGCAGGGCCGGCGGACCTCACCGCCGGCCCAGCGGTGGTGATCGTTCTGCCATCGTAATCAGCCCCTATGTTTTTTTAATTATATGTATTATTTACTTTATTTTACATTATTTTTTAAGCATTTAAAAAAAATCAATATTTTTTACAACAATATTTTTGACAACGATATTTTTTTTCCGATATTTTTGTACTTACCATGATGTAGAAAGGACTTCGATATTCTGGACAACAATATTTTTTCCCGATATTTTTGTACCTCGACATTTTTCTTGTCGATATTTTGTCAGTGATCCATTTGAAAAGTGGGACATGTACATTTAGGTTTCACATGACCTGTTAGTGAAAAACTCTTAACTCTATTTTTCACTAAAGCAAGACCTACCTCTTCCATGAGATTCTCGTGTGATTTCCACTTTCCAGTAGGAACTGCGTGTTTATTGGGCAATATAAACTTTGGGATTGTGCCCGACTGATTCCGTGCACCCAAACAGGATAAGTTGTCCTATAGGCCAGCTAGCTCACAGTGCCATCATAAGCACCCCTTAAACTAGGCAGGTAGCAAATGGCTTGGGAAATCACAGAACATGACAACCCTGACTCCCCCAGGAATCATGGTAACAGATCATAACCCTTTCACTCAGCAACTTTTGCTCTCTCTCTTGGAGAAATATACAGAGAATACACAGATGGGTGCTTTCAATATTTATTGAACCATCATGATTCTTGTATACAATATATGCGCTTCAATGATCAATAGACAGAAGCAGATAAGAGTAATTAGCTATATAAGGACAATGAACAGAAGGAACAGTTCCAACATCTTGCTAAACAATGTATATATGCAAGCATATAAAACAGTATCTAGATAGCATACTCCTACTATGAGTTCCCTAACTTAAGTGTCTAGGGTGTGTGTATGTGTTGTGCCAAGAATCCCCTATTGGATGATCCAACCACTTTACCTGAAGGGAAAGTATGTAGGTCCCCATCTTGGTCACAGGTTGGACATTCCTCCTCGGAGAGGGATCAGCAAGCAGCTTGGCTGAGGCTTCAGCGGTAGTGACCTCGCAATGACAAAAAGTGCTTCTTTGCCTAAACCCAGAAATGCTTGTTTATTTATAACAAAAAGCATCCTTGCTCCGAGCCGAGACCTTAGTCAGGCTATTATTGTTTATATTCCATAGATAGGTGCATCGCCACATGGACGAACAATGAACAATCACATTTACACATTGTATGTTCAGACCATTTACAGGATGTTCAAGGTTTTGTGATACTGTTCTTACAAAGTGGAATTTGTAAGCAAATGTAGTTTCATGGAGGGTGTGGCCGAGATGGCAGCCGCATCTGACGCTCACTTAATGAGCTCCGTGGTGGGCCAGGATATTATCCTGCACCATGGTGACAATGGCCCACTTCTGTGCTCTCCTGGACCCCCCAGAATCGCAGTGCGTGCCCACGAGTGGAGATTCTGCCGACTGATGCTGTGGAGCCTTGAAGAGCAGAGGGTCTGGAGGTGCGGGCTTGGAAGGTCCGGGGCGCCTGCACTCGCTGCGGGGGCTTGGGGGAAGCAGCGGCAGCTTTGCGACGAAGTGCGGCTGTGACCAGGGTGTGGCAGCAGCCGTCCTGGGCCTTGGCTTTGTTCTCTCCTGGCAGCTGGTAGGCCCTGCTGGCTGTGAGGAGGACGGCGAGAGGCCGGAATGGTGTTTGTAATGGACGGAGGCTGCCTTGCTCCTGAGCAGGGAGAGGCCCGCGTCTGTACTGACTGGAGCCCCCGAGCGGGGCACTGGGAGAGCACTGCATAAAAGGCATCATGGTGTCCCTGGGATGGCTATACGGAGGCTAAGGCCCGCCCCTGTGTCTCATGCGGGTGATCCAAGGGGACCATTTTAAAGCCACCAGAATACGCCATCTAGGGCGCAGTTTTTTCTGTCACTGGTGTCCCCCCCCGAGGACAATAGTAAGACGGTGGTGAGGCCCCAGACAGATCTCGGCAGTGCTAGAGGCCCTAAGGGCACCTGGTAGGAGAGTCCAGGCCTTGTGGTTTAGATGTGGAGCAGCTGCTGGAGACTGGGGTCAGGCCTGTATCACACATGCAGAGAGACTGCAGAATTGACTACAGGTGCCAGGAGCCACTGTGAGGAATCGCAGAGAAGAGGTGCATGCGGTGGGCTGTGAGGGCTGTCGCTGAGGTCAATGAATGCATCGGCACTGGCCTGCCCCATCCAGTTGTGACCCTGTGAGCACGGACAGCCCAGGAGGGCAGAGGTGAACTCTTGAGATGCTGCTGTGAGTGTGGTGGTAACAGGCGACCCATATCCTTCTCTTTACTGCCCTTCTGGGATGCCCTACGTACCCCGCAAAACAGGCCACCCGTGGTGAGGTGCCGCTGCAGAAGGACCAGCACATCGCCAAGGGCCATGAAGTCTGGACACTCATACGCTGCACTGCACCAAGGACTGGAAAACACTGTGCCACACTCTCTAGGCCTGCATATACCCTCTCATGGCTAGATAACTCTGAGCTGCTTGACTTGCCTGAGAGTGTACAACCCACCCCAAGCCCCAGGATACGTGGCTGCGTGCAATGCTCTGGACAGACTGTGTTGGGCACCTCTGATCCTCTTTGTGGCTCGGACCAGTTTACTCCTCGTCGACGACTGCACAGTTGGGGAAGCGTAGACCCCAGCTGACTGTGGCCCAGTCTGAACCTGCTGAACACTTGCAGTGCCTCTCATTGGAGGATAATGATGCCACCCAAATCATTGATCCCATAAAACTCCAACTTGACTAGATAAAAGCTGCCATAGTGGATGCTAATGCCACCCTTCAGCAGGACATTGGCACAGTGTCAGTGGGCCTTGTCCTGCTGCAGGCGGAACACCACAAGCTAACGGACAGGGTCAAGGAGGTGGAAACTTCTGTACAGGAATTCCGTCCCAAGTACATGTCACTAGCGAGCCAAGTAACGGACCTAAGAGATAGGGTCCAGCTTCTTAAACGCCGTGCGGAGGATGCTGAAGGATGCAACAGGCACAACAACAGCCGAGTGGTTGGCCTTCCTGAAGGAGTTGAAAACTGAGACATGGTAACCCACCTGGAAGGCTGGCTGAGGTCAAAGGTGGCTCAGGATTCGCTTACCTTCTTCTTTGCGCTGGAACAAGCTCATCAGGATCCATGTACGCCTGCCGGCTCCGGGTAGGCCTCCCAGACCGGTTGTGGCTTGGCTGTTACACTACTGGGATAGAGACATAATTCTGCAGAAGGCATGATTGGAGGGCCCCTTCATGGTGAACAATGGCAGGGTCTTGATCTTTCCAGACTTTACAACAGTGGTGCAGGCCAGAAGGGCCTCTTTTTTGGAAGTTAAGAAGGCGCTACATGACAATGGTATACAATACTCTCTGATGTTCCCCTCCAAACTTTGGATTATTTTTGACTGAACCACTCATTTCTGTGAAGACCCGGAGTTGGCGTGGGCCTGGTTGGAAGCATAGAAGGCGGGGACCGTCCTCCCAGTGACACATCCAAGATCGGAAGTGCAAAAGAAAAGAGTGCAAGAACGCCCACGCAGGGCACAGAGGGGCTGCCCTAGGAGTGGACAATCTCCATCACAGACTGAACTGGAAAAAGTGGTGACCCTCCAGGCAGTTGCAGACGTTGTAATGGCACGCAAGCTGACCTCGGGGCCCGAGACACCCTCAGAACAGAAATCCATGCTGTCAGACTCAGTGTCCTCCCATGGTGACGACGCTGAGATTCCTGAGGTGACCGCTCAGAAAGCGTACGATCTGCTTTGATATCCTTTGGTGTTTGAATATCGTACTGCTGCTGGAATGGGGAGTTGTCTGGGGGCGGGGGGAGGGAGCATTTGATCTAAGTACTGAATTTTTGCAAAATTCCTGATTGAAAAGAAGTGGGTATGGCTGATCACTGGGGTGGATTCTTCACCTGGCTCTGGCTACCATATATTGGGCCGGCATGGTACTGACCCAGTGCGCTCACATTGTCCTGCCCTCTCCAGAAAGGCCCCTGCTGGGTGACTGTGTGAGTTCCCTACTCAGATTATGTTTCACAATAATCAGTTAGGATGACCAGCTGCTGCTGTGCTGCCCTTGGGTTGGGGAGTTCATGGTTGTGGGTTATTTATGTTTTTTCTCTTCCTCTTTTTTTCTTTTTTTATTTACACATGGGCTGCACTGCATGATACCGGATGGGGAGCAGACATGGTGGGTGCTTGGGTGGTAGCAATGGACCTGACATTTAGCGACACTACATGACTAACCACCAGCGCTCATTGTCCTTCATGTCCTGGAACATTAGGGGGATGGGGTCGGCCTCCAAGCGACATAACATGTATAGATACCAAGGACGGCGTGGAGTTCAGGTGGCTATGCTTCAGGAGACCCACCTGGCTGGGGACTAAATCGACTGGTTAAAATGCGGATGGCTGGGCCATCTGTACGCCACCTCCTGCTCGGCCTATGCCCTGGGCACCCTGATTTGGATCAGTGAGGGGACCCCCTTTGAACTTACCCACTCTGTTATAGATAAGGAGGTCAGATACGTCTTTATTGAGGGCAGAAAGTTTGGGTAAGAAATAACATTGGGGATTCTGTACGCCCAAAACCAGGATCAGGAGGCTTTCTCCCAGTCCCTTTCTGTTCCTATGGCTGGTCTCCTTAATGATAGTTGACTACTAGGTGGTGATTTTAATTGTGTATTGGACGTGAGGTTGGACCGCTCTACCACCGCTTCTTGGGGCCCTGGCCCACAGGCTGGAGGATGGTCTGCAGGACTGGCTGGGACACTGGGGGATGGTGGATGTGTGAAGATTTCAATACGGGGAAGACCAAGATTATTTGTATTTCTCCCATATCCATCAACTCCACACCCGGATAGACCAATTTGTATGTTCCCTTCGACTCAGCCAGTGCCTTGCTTCAACTGAATACTTGGGGCGCACACTGTCAGACCACAGTCCTGACCTACTGGGGTTCCGACCTGCGGGGGCTGCCCACTCATCCACACCTGGCAGCTCAACTCCTCCTCTCTGGAGAACGCATGCTACCACGACTCCCTGGCGGGCATCATGTCTGATTACTTCACTCAAAAACAGAGCTCCGTATCCTCGTACATAGTGGAATGGGAGGCCTTTAAGGTGGTGGTGTGGGCCATTGTATTGGTGAGACAGTGGGTGTACAACGAGAGCTGAATGGGGAACTCTTGACCCTGGAGGGTACATTGTACACCTTAGATAATTCCCTTAGTACCGGCTGGAAAGTCTAGATTAGATCAAGGAGACAAGGGAAAGATATAATGCCATACTGGAGACGCTTCGCAATCATGACCACAAACAGTACATTACTAGGGCACATGAAGAGTAGGTTGCTGGCGTAGCTTATCCTACCTGAACTAAATAAACATGCCCAGCAGAGGGATGGCATTTCCCTACATTCCCCTGATGCCATCAACTCTGAGATTTACAAGTACTATGAAACTGTATAAGCAGATCCTGAAACACCCCCCAATGGAGGCAAGGTCTGCCTTCTTGGTTAATATACCACTGGATAGGCTACGCGCAGAACACTGTGAGGATCTGGGAGATCCTGTGACAGTGCAAGAGATTCGGATGGCCATTAGAGAAATGGCGAGGGGAAAGACATCGGGCCCGACGGGCTCCTGAATGAATTTTACATGACATATGCTGGAGCCTTAGCCCCAGAGCTAGAAAAGATGTATGCAGACTTCTGGAGGCTCGGCACACTGCCCAAATCCACTAATGATGCACTGGTCATCCCCTTACTCAAGACTAAAACACAAGGGGCCTGAGTTACTGAGTTTGCCCTCTTTCCATGTTAAATCTAGATTTTAAGATTCTCAGCAAGGTTTTAGCCCTCCGTTTGCTCCCAAACCCACGGCTTTGTCACCACTTAAAGCACAACTCTTAACCTTAGATGGCTGTACCACGTGATGCACCTCCCGCGGTCAGCGCCTGCAAAGATGCTGTGCTGATATCTGTAGATCTCAAAAAAGCACTTGATACCGTGTAATGTGATTTTCTGTTCAACGTGATGTCATGGATGAGCCTGAGGGACAACTGGGTGAAATGGGTCAAACTGCTGTATACTGCTCCAATGGCTCAGGTTAAAACTGGCTCCATAATCTCACCACAATATAGGGTATGGAGAGGGACGGGACAAGGGGTGCCCATTGTCCCCATTGCTATTCGCTAAGACTACTGAACCACTCGTGGCACTATTCCGGCAGGCGGGCTGGGGCTCCGACATGGTAGTTGACGGACAAGAACATATCTGACTCTACGTGGATGACATCCTCGTCTACCTAAGAGATGGCAACACAGGAGTTGAGAGAGAGAGCGTTGGAGCTCCTGCAGGATTTTGGGAGAGAATCTGGCATCCTTGTCAACAAAGCCAAGACATGTGTTCCCCATGCCCCCAGGCACCGCACCGCTGCCGGGCCTCCCATCAGACCTGACGTGGTTGCCCACCTACTTCTGATACCTGGGGATCCAGATTTTTGTTCACTGGAGGACCTCCGTGAGGGTAACCTAGTGAAAGTGATCTGGTCTCTAAAGTTCTGAGTCCCTTTTTGGCGCTCTTTCAAATTGCCCATTATTGCTCAGATCTCGGTGTCTAAAATGGTGATGCTTCTGAGGGCCCTCTATTTTTTTGCTAACATGTCAATAAGTATCCCGGTTTTGTGGTTTAGACAACTGGACACACTGGTGTAGGAATTGATATGGAATGGAGGTCATCATCGAGTGTCCCTGGCTGTCCTTAGATGTCCGCCCGAGGAAGGTGGCTTGGGAGTCCTGGATTTTGAATGATATTTCCTGGCTTCTCAGCTTCAGTGGATTACGCTATGGCTTGATCTGGCTAATCAGGGGGAGCTGAGGGAGTTGGGACTGCCAGATAATATTGAAATCCTTTTGCAAAACTGCTCAGTCCAGCAGTGGTAGTCACATGCCCAGGGGTGCTACTGTCGGTGGACTGAAGTGCTGGCACTGATGCGTCCTGTGAAATGCGGGAACACCTCTGTATGTACCTGCATTGCCCCTAGTGGGACTCCCCCATGGAGAACCCCTCTCTTATCTTACTACAGGTCAATTGTCGGCCTGGACGGACGCTGGACTATTGATGAAGGGAACTGCTATCCGCAGGGACCACTACTGCCATTGGAAGACTTTTTGGAACATTATGAATTTCCGGCAGAATATGAAGCACTGATCTGGGTGTTCCTGGACCTGTGGGCTCGTGAAAGGGAGGAGCCAATGACCCATGCCATCCTGCAGTTAGTGGTCACCATGGGCTCCACCCAACACTTGGTGACCCAGTTATATCAAGCCCTCTCTGCAACAGACTACTCTGCGAAAGAAATGGGAGGGGATCCTGCAGCGTGACCTAACAGACCCGGAGTGGGGTAGAATATAAGCCTACCTTAAAAGATTTCTAGGAACATGAGGCTAATGTACCTTCAATTTAACTATGTTCCTATGACTTACATGACGCTGCATACAATTCAAGTATTCTATGGGGGGAACCCTGCGCCTGTCAGTCATGCAGGCACTTAGATGCAGACTGTGCTCATATGGTGTGGCAATGCCCCCCGGCTGTGTCCCTTTTGGGAGGAGGTGTTTGCTGCCCTGGACTCCACGCTGGGACGCACCCTTCCCTGCTCCCTGAAGACTTGCAGCTTGGGACTCTTTAAGAGGCCAAGCGCACAGAAGGTGGGTACACGATTCATAGCCCTGGCCCTCGCGTTGGCTAAAAGGCATATTGCCATGATCTGGAAATCTGCAATGGGACCCAGGATTAGCGTCTGGAGATCTGATGTGACACAGTGGGTGAGAGCAGAGGAGCAGGCATTGGTCAGGGAGGAAACTGGAAGACGTCCCATAGCAGATCTGTGGACTGAGGTGTTGGTGGCTTGGGAGCAGCATGAGTGCGATTTGGGGGGGAGCCAGATGCAAATGATAGTGCATCCAAGGGAGGAACAGATAATGCATGGGGGGCCAAGGGGGAAAGAGGAATGGACACTGACATTGGGGGAGCTTGAGTAATGCGTGCCAGGGGTCCACGCACTGGTGCTCAGCATAGAGGAGTTTAGATCCCCATACCCCCTCGAACAGGACTGGAGACGGGACCTCAAGTGATAGGGTCATATGTTTATTACTCCAAGAGACCCACATGGGGATGGGCTCCCAGCACATACCCACACCTGCCTGCCTAATAACTGGTATTTATTATCTACCTGTATCATTGATTAATAGCGCAAACCCGATTGGATTATTCACTTGTGTCTTTATGAGTTGTTCATCACTCTTTCTGCTTCTTCTTTTTCCCCCTACCACTGTTAGACCACTTGGCTACCATTATGACTGTATTGTATATCCTTATATTGCATTGTTCGATGACTATTCTGTGTAAAAGCAACGGAATATCTTTTGTACTCAGCGGGCATATGGAATTGATGTCATACTAGACGAGACTGGAGAGATCACTGTAACATTGAAGATAAGTCTTTATCACCTATCGGACATTGTGTTGTTCCATGATGTCATGCTGTATACTGCCAATGAACAGAAGTTAAAAAAAAATGTTGTTTCAGGGAAAGCAATCCTGCACTATCAAGCATGAAAATGTGTGTCAAAAGTCAATGTGTGAAGGAGAAGGCAACTTAGGAAAAACGTGTACCTGTAAATTGCTAGTGTTTCCCGTTGGGCCTACCTGAGACACACGACAGGATAAATTGGAGTTATCTTATTTCCCAAATGGGAGCAGGTAACCAGTGCATGTTTGGTGTTTTTAGAATTGTAATGAAAAATCCTAACTTATGATACAGCTGGATTTTAAGTTACAGATTTGAAAATGCCACTTTTAGAAAGTTGGAATTTTCCTGCCTTAGCCATTTAAAGCCTAGAGCCTGTCTCTGGGTCATTTGACTGGGTGTTGCTGACAGTTGGGTTTTGTGTATTCCTCCTAGACAGCCAAACACAAAAGAGAGCTTAGGTGTGCCTGGATGGGCCACTAATTGCAGGATGGGAGGACACAGCTGGTTCATGTCCTTCATACACTTGAATAGGTTGTGTCCTGCCTACACTCAATAGGCTGATACCCCCTGTAGTTAGTCTGGAGTAGGTACACGGAAAGCAGGATGCCTGGGAACTTCAAAGGGAAAACTTTAGAAACTTCTTCTCCACTTTAAAGGCACAACTGGGTATAAATACTGGACCTCAGACACCAACTCTTCAATACACTCGTGGACCTGTGGATACTCTTCCAGGAAGAATGACTCCTGTGCTTGCGAAAGGAATGCCACTTTGCAGGACTACTGCCCTGCTAGACTACTGCCTTGCTGGACTTCTGCCTTGGTGTGCTGACCTGCTACCCTCATGCCTGGGAGATGACTGCACCTATATCTCTCAACCCAAGACCTCTAACTGACTCCAAGGGCTAGTGAGATTACCTCGTGATCAGAAGCCAAAGGGACATAATAGGTTTACAACAACCTTGAACGCAGCACCCAGACTTTGTCGTCTGTGATTACTACCCTGCCAAGTGGTGCCACTCCAGTTTTGGACCCTTAGAAGTGGGCCTGAAGGTGCTCTGCCAAGCCCAGCTGTAGTCCCCATCGGAACTGGCGTGAAGCGATGCAAAGCCCCTCAAAGCCTTGCCGCACAGCAGCCAACCTCATCAGAATTAACACAGAGTGACACAACGTCCCGCAAAACCTCGACGTACAGCTGCCAGCTCAATGGAACTGACACAAATCCCCACCAAGTCTTGCTGCCCAGCTCACCAGATCTTCTGCAAAATGACACCAAGCCCCGTAAAGCCTCCCCTTTCAACTTCTTTGAAACCAACACCAGGCAACATGTAGTCTCAGAAAGCAACGCCTCACAGACCGCGCAGCAGGATTTTAGGTACTGTGTTCAGCGGACCAAAGCGGTCCCTTGTAGCCCACCCGTTCTCCACCGCCATCAGCCTGAACTTGTGACTTTGTCCCAGTCCAGTGCAAACAGATAACCACAGTTGGCGCTTTCTGTTTTTTGGTGCTATTTCTGGACTTGTTTTATTGATTAAAATCACTTTATTTCACTAAATCTGTTGTGGGATCCTTTTGGTGATGTGTTTTCATGTGGCACTGTTTGAAGTGTTGCACAAATAATAAATTCCACATTGCCTCTGAATTCATCCTGACTGCTTTGTGCCAAGCTACCTGAGGGTTGAGCACAAGTTCATTTAGGGTTTGCTGGGGACTCCACCCTGAGAAGAATTGTGGTTGCTGCTTGAGAGGGGCTTCACTCTCCTCAACCAGTAACTGTCAGGACCCCACAAGTCTTACCTTCTGCTTGTGAAGTAATCTCGTAGAGATGACATGAACAACCACCACAGTCTCCCACCTTACCCTAGAAATGGCGTGTGTACTGACCAGGATGAAGATGGGACCGGGGGAGGAAGCTTTAGAGGTATGGAAGATATCCTTCCTGAAGACCAGAATGGTAACCCCACTGTGTTCACGGAATCCCTCTGGAAACCACCGTCTGGAAGGAGAAGTACAGGGTAACACTATCACCACTGATTACACTCAAACGTATTCATACATAGTAGTCAACAGTGCTCAACGAATCGTGTAGTCACCTGATGTATGGCACCATAACAGATGGAAAAGAGACTTCTTCAGCAGGGATACAATAAGAAGCAAGCACACCTGCGCGTGTCGCCAATGTAATATACAAAGGATAATGCAAGCGCTCCTGCGTGTGAGGGTAATATACAAAGGACAATGTAAGCGCTCCTGCGCTTGTGACCAAAGGACAAATGTTATGCTAGCGCTCCTGCGCTAGCTGCCAAACATAAGAAGGAAAAGTTAAGCGCTCCTGCTCTTATGGCCAAAGGACAATTGTTATGCTAGCGCTCCTGCGCTGGGTGCCAAACATAAAAAGGAAAAGATAAGCGCTCCTGCGCGTGTCTTTTGGCACCAAGAAAACGGCTATGTGCCCCAGCACTAGCCACAAGTAATGATTGAGCAAGCGCTCCGGCGCTTACTCCCGGCAATAAAGAAATGGCTACGCGCACCAGTGCGAGCCAAAGTGTAAGGATTGCTCCCGCGCTTACTCCCGGCAACGAAGAAACGGCTACACGTACCAGCGCGAGCCACAAGCAAGAAATAAGCAAGCGCTCTGGTGCTTGCTTCAGCCTGAGGTACCTGAATGGGGACTTCTGAAGGAGCTGGACGTACGGACTCCAGCAGGGCGAAGGCGATAATCCAAAGCACTGTTTGGGTGGGCACCACAGGCAGTTATGCGGTTTCCCCCGGAAGTGCTGAGAAGCTGTTCTGGCATCTGCTTCCGGTGTATGGAAGCTAGACCGCCAACCGGCACAATACGTCCTGACGTCACCGGGTGCCATGGAAGTACTCAGAAGGCACGCACCACACACACTCGCCAGGCATGCCTGCTCGACGGGAACCATGACAGTACCCCCTCCCAAGACAGAACCCCCCCACCGGCTAAACAGGGGTGGCAGGACGAAGCTTCAGGGGATGACTAACATGGAAGGCATGAACTAACTGGGGAGCGTGACGGACATGTGACAAGGGCTCCCAGGACCTTTCTTCCGGACCATACCCTTTCCAGTCCACCAGGTAAAAGAGCCTACCCCGAGTCCTACGGAATCAAGAATAGCCCTGACTTCCTATTCCACGTGATCATCCATGAGAATAGGAGCCGGAGGGGATGCGGCAAGACATTCCGGGTGAGTGGCCCATAGGAGTGATACATGGAAAACAGGATGTATTCTCATTTGAGGTGGCAGAGTGAGCTTCATGGTAACACGGTTGACCACTTTATCAATAGCGTAGGGACCTACATAACGTGGTAACAGCTTCTTGGGACCATGCACATTGAGGTTCTTTATGGACACCCACACCTTATCCCCCACCTTATAGTCGGGTTCTGCCTGTCTGTGCCTATCGGTATTCTGCTTATAGGTATCCTTGGCCTTGGCTAACTCGAATCGGGCTTGTTGCCAGAGGTCATGAAGTAAGGTATGATAAGCTTGTACCATGTAGTTATAACAATGGGGATACCCGAAATGCTACAGGACCCGGGTTAATGTTACGGTACAGTAAAAATGGTCACAGTAACAAGGAACAAATAGTGCGAATTGAGATTTAGCCAACATTCACAGAGATATTATTCATCAATACAAATTTATTAACAAAATTGAATACGCAATTTAAATGTGGCAACACAGTTGCTCTTTCAATACTCCACAGTTCTGAAAATTTCAAAAAGAGGTGCTAGGGTGTGAAATAGGAAAGATGGAGTGTAGTTGGTCAATGTGAAACCGTGAAGGGGGTGGACAAGGAAAAGAAGTGTGACATGTATCCATCACATTTAAAAGATACAATTCCAGCCTGACATAGGTCAAATGTTCCTATATTAGCACATAGTCCTACAGTGACCCTGTTAGTACTTCACAGTTGTCAGGACTTGTGTATTTTTGTCGTAGTCTACGTTTCGACCCCTTGGATGACAGCTAGGTGATTCAAGCCTTAGAATGGGGTCTTCATCAGGACAGTGAAAAGATAGGGCACCTAAAGATAAAATGAATGATGCGCCATTGGTGGGGCACACTATCTGAACATATAGCTGGTGAAAGAGGCTAAAACGAGGTAAAATGTACCTGATATTTCATCCAGCGCTAACGTGAGGGCTGGGATGATTGGCTGAAGGTTGGGCTCATCAGAGCTCCTGTGTGTGGGGGAAACACATATGCTAGTAAGTAATTCCTGAGCCAAGGTGCAATGATATCGAACCTTGTTAAGTAACACTTACTTTCCGGAATCGAATGGATTTAGTACGGCCTTCCGTGCACGTACATGATGAGCAGTATCAAACTGTAGGTCACAGGGATCCAAATCAGTAATAAATGAATGATCTAAAGAGTGGAAAACTAAGCATTAGTACGGGATGTATCACCGTCTACAACGGACAAACTGATAGAGCGATACTCGGGTTATGTGGGTGGCTCAAAGCAATATGACTGAACGGAAAATAGTGTCAAAAGGCCCAGGACGAAAATGTTCCTGTTGTTATTCTGTGCGCTTAACACTTACTGGCGTACACAGAAAAAAGAAAAAAGAATGTTCGCATAGAATGCGCAAATAAAATAAAACGTTGTAGCAAACATGATACGGAAACATTAATGTATAGCCAATGTTATAAAAATTTGGTATCCGGGCCTACAATCATGACGAATTGAGCCTCACCTCAGTATCTGGCTGTTCCTCTTAACGTCTGCTCGTAGAATGAGCTCGCGTTTACTAGTACCCGTATTTGACAGCTAAGCGGCAGCGTGCACGCCTGGTGCAGCCGCTGACTGCCTCCCGTACCAAAGCGTGAGGCGGCGTAACCATGGTTACGGGATGTGGGTCACTGACGGGCTGGAGTGTACTATCAAACACTCTTTGTACCCTCCTGTCTAAATTGTTTACCTCTTGGAAAACCGACCGTGGAGATGTTTCTTCAACAAAAAATTAAAGCATGTGGCAATTTTAAAGTAATGTCAATAAATGAAATTGCTATTACACGTATGATGTTATGAGCAATATGTAAACCAATTGCACATCGTCATGACCTGTAGTAGAATATAAAAACATTAGCCTCGACAAAAGGCAATCTCTGATACCCTGGAATCTTCATTGTATATGGATATACAGTAGAATGACATGCTATAAGTTTGAAAATACACATAGATGATAATCGTGGAGATATTCCTTCAATTAGAAATACAAGCATGTGGCAATTTAAAGTAATGTCAATAAATGATTAAGAAAATGCTGTTACACGTATGATGTTTTGAGTAATACGTAAATCAAATACACATCTTCATAACCTGTAATAGAGTATATCAACATTAATATGGACTAGAGGCAATTTCTGATGCACTGGAATCTTCATTGTATATATATATATACTGTAGAGTGACATGCTATAGATGCACATGGATGACAGTGGCGCATTTTTCTTTCGAGAGATATATGAAGAAGACAGTGCATAATACGTTAGTAAGTGCATTGCATCTGTACATGTATGAATGACACAGTGACAAATGACATTTGTCAAAGGAAATAGAGGGTCATGTTTAGATGACATCATTCCATAACTAGGTTGGAAAGTTGGGCATTTGTGCCATCTAATTCGTTAAGTCCATTATTCACTGTATCCAATTTATGCATCCATTTACACTCTCTCATGTTCATGACAGTATTCATATCACCACCCCTGCATCCCAACGAGACCTTTTCAAGGACTACCCATCTTAATGATTCTGGTTTGTGTGCTTTGGCCTTGAAGTGCTCTACAAGTGGTGCACCTATTGTCCCGCATCTGATTCTACTACAGTGTTGTAATATCCTAGTTTTGACTTTTTGTTGGGTCTGACCAATGTATAACTCATCGCAGGGGCATAGAATGCCGTAGATCACGTCCGTCGTGTTGCAGTTGGAGTGTTTTTTGAGATTAATGGTATGTTCCTTGTAGCTGAATGTCTTGGTCTCAATGGTTAGCTTGCATGCTTTGCATTTAGTGCATTTGAAATGGCCTACCACTTCCGGTAGGTTCCAAAGAGTTTGAATAGTGGGTTGTGGTGGTGTGTGTAGCAAAGAGCTGACCACATGGTCTCTCACACTCTTCGCTTTTTTGAAAGAGTGTAGTCGGGGCTCCGATATCTCTAGATCATCTGATACGAGATTCCAGTGTCTATTTATGATCTTCTTTATCTCGTTGCTCCTTGTGCAGAAGGTAGTTACACATATCATTCTTGACATTTCAGTGGGGCCAGGTTTGGGAGTGAGGAGCGCATCCCAATCATAATACCAGGCTCTCTTTCTCGCCCGTTTCACTAGCCTTTTAGGGTATCCCCGTTCAATAAGACGGATGATCAGGTCGTCTGATTCTTTGAAGTAGTCATCTCGTAGAGAACAATTCCTTCGGATTCGTAGGAATTGCCCAAACGGCAAGTTATCACATAGGTTTCTTGTGTGATGACTTGAATATCTTAACAAAGTATTTCTCTCCGCTGGTTTTCTAAAGAGTGTAGTGTATAGGTGGTTATTATTCACTTTGAGGGTTATATCAAGGAAGTCCATGGTATTTTTGTGCCAATTCATGGTGAATTTTATGTCGCTGGATCTGGTGTTAAGCCAATCAAAAAAGTCTTGGAGGTCAGTAACCTCTCCCGTCCAGATCAGGAGAACATCATCAATGTATCGGCGCCATTGTGTGACCTTGGTTCTGTAGGGATTTGTCTGATTGCAGATGAATTGTTGTTCAAAATCATCCATAAACAAAATGGCCAAATCAGGGGCGAAGGTTTTGAAATAGAAAGAAGTTCTTCATCAAGGCTACTTCAAGTAGGTCCACCCCCCTCACGGTTTCACATTGACCAACTACACTGCATCTTTCCTATTTCACACCCGAGGACCTCTTTTTGAAATTTTCAGAACTGTGGAGTATTGAAAGAGCAACTGTGTTGCCACATTTAAATTGCATATTCAATTTTGTTAATAAAGTTGTATTGATGAATAATATCTCTGTGAATGTTGGCTAAATCTCAATTTGCACTATTTGTTCTCTGTTACTGTGACCATTTTTACTGTACCGTAACATTAACCCGGGTCCTGTAGCATTTTGGGTATCCCCATTGTTATAACTACTCTAAGTGCAGGTACCTACCTGCGAGGGTTTTTCTTTTAGGAACCATAGGGTCCAAATATGTCAGAGAGTGAAACACTTTCTTACACAGAAGAATACATTACTAGTTTAGTTCAAGGACAAACTGGTGCGGGGTTTCTGACATCTAATACGCCTAACATTGATTTTACACTGAATGAGAAAGTCAACAAATTGGAACGTCTTGAGAAGAAATTGGTCCGAACACGGCTACATGGTCATCTCCTGACCAAATATCTTCAAGCTAATATCATCCCTGTAGGTCTACAGGTCCGGAACGAGCCAGCCATCTTTGTGGATCTGCCCAAATTTAAGGAAGGCTTCAGCTACGTGGCCAACAACTGCTCACGCCACTGGATGGTGTTGGGTATTGAGACTGCCATTGAACAAGTGGAGAAACTACTGAAAGAGATCAGTGACCTGAAACTAGAAATTAGTGGAGACTCAGCCCTCGCTAACGCCAAAGAAGCTCTTGAAAGGTTGGAAAAGACAATCAAAGACTTCGACACTAACACCCAAGCGAGAAAGTTGGACAAATTGGCGAAGGATATCAGGTTCTACGATAAGAAGTACACATATCCATATCTCCAGGAGGATTACTTCAAGCAAGACAATCAGGGACGTTTCTACAACAAAGGAAGAGGAGGATATAGAGGAAATAGACGCTACACTACATTTTCAGAGTCTTCAGGTTCTAATAGCACTGGAAGTGATGGTGAACAAGCAGGAACCAGTAGCGGGTACCAATATCAGGACGCCTGGTACCAAGCACCACAGGCACCACCCCCTTTTTTAGAGGAAGGTCAATGGAGGCCACCAAGAGGGAGAGGGTACAACTGGAACAGAACCCCATGCTGAGGACAGAACCAACAGAACTGGGTGACAGGCCGCCAACAGGGACAACAACAGGGACAGGCCCAGAAGCAGGTACGATTCCCGCAGGAGCAGCACGGAGAGATCCAGACCCGCCGGCGAACATACAGATGGTAAATGAGATGAGAAGCCCCATCATCAATCTGTCCAACTATACACTCACTGAGAATGAAACCAGCATTCTGAGTAAAGGCCTTTCCTTCGTGCCCACCAACCACCCCAACCAATTCAGCATTAAAACGGATCTACACCGTTTCTTCAGGAAGGTGAGACTGAGACACTTCTTTAAACATGCACTACCAGTGTCATCGTCTTCACAGACGGGACTACGCACACCATCGACCTTTATGCCTCCAACGCATATGATGTCACACAAAATACTTGCATTCGAAAGTGTGGTTTTACGTGATGTGCAAAAGGTTTGGTCTACTAAAAAATATACCAGACATAATGTAACCAAAGGAGAACGTGAGGCACTTGAGACCCTGAAACAGAATAATGCTATAGTAATCAAGCCAGCAGACAAAGGGGGCGCTATCGTTATCCAAAATACCCCTGAATATAAAGCCGAAATATATTCCCAACTTGAGGATGGCATAAGTTACACTAGACTAATGATGGATCCCACAAAAGAAGTCAGAAAATCGATTTTGAGCATTACAGAGAAAGGTAAACTAGCAGGTTTTGTGTCAGATCATGAGTTCGAATACCTGAACAAAAAACAACCGCGCCTGCCTACGATCTATACTCTACCAAAAGTGCATAAGAATCTACAACAGCCACCAGGAAGACCCATTATTTCAGGCTGCGGCTCTCTTTTGGAACCGATATGCAAATACATCGATTTCTTCCTCAAACCTCTTGCAGAAACCACCACAGCATATCTACGAGATACAATGCAAGTAATTAATCTGATTGACGGCGTACCATTTGACCAAGAAACCCAGCTACTTGTGACTTTAGATATTGTGTCCTTGTACACTAGTATTCCACAGCGACCAGCCCTGAACTCCATGGAGAGAGCATTGGAGAAAAGAACGCAACCAGCATATGTTCCAACGACATTCATCATAGACCTACTTGAAGTAGCCATGATGAAGAATTCTTTCTATTTCAAAACGAGTTTTTTCTACTGACCAAAGGTGTGGCCATGGGTGCAGCCTTCGCCCGGATTTGGCCATTTTGTTTATGGATGATTTTGAACAACAATTCATCTTCAATCAGACAAATCCCTACAGAACCAAGGTCACACAATGGCGCCGATACATTGATGATGTTCTCCTGATCTGGACGGGAGAGGTTACTGACCTCCAAGACTTTTTTGATTGGCTTAACACCAGATCCCGCGACATAAAATTCACCATGAATTGGCACAAAAATACCATGGACTTCCTTGATATAACCATCAAAGTGAATAATAACCACCTATACACTACACTCTTCAGAAAACCAGCGGAGAGAAATACTTTGTTAAGATATTCAAGTCATCACACAAGAAACCTACGTGATAACTTGCCGTTTGGGCAATTCCTACGAATCCGAAGGAATTGTTCTCTACGAGATGACTACTTCAAAGAATCAGACGACCTGATCATCCGTCTTATTGAACGGGGATACCCTAAAAGGCTAGTGAAACGGGCGAGAAAGAGAGCCTGGTATTATGACCGGGATGCGCTCCTCACTCCCAAACCTGGCCCCACTGAAATGTCAAGAATGATATGTGTAACTACCTTCTGCACAAGGAGCAACGAGATAAAGAAGATCATAAATAGACACTGGAATCTCGTATCAGATGATCTAGAGATATCGGAGCCCCCACTACACTCTTTCAAAAAAGCGAAGAGTGTGAGAGACCATGTGGTCAGATCTTTGCTACACACACCACCACAACCCACTATTCAAACTCTTTGGAACCTACCGGAAGTGGTAGGCCATTTCAAATGCACTAAATTCAAAGCATGCAAGCTAACGATTGAGACCAAGACATTCAGCTACAAGGAACATACCATTAATCTAAAAAAACACTCTAACTGCAACACGACGGACGTGATCTACGGCATTCTATGCCCCTGCGATGAGTTATACATTGGTCAGACCCAACAAAAAGTCAAAACTAGGATATTACAACACTGTAGTAGAATCAGATGCGGGACAATAGGTGCACCACTTGTAGAGCACTTCAAGGCCAAAGCACACAAACCAGAATCATTAAGATGGGTAGTCCTTGAAAAGGTCTCGTTGGGATGCAGGGGTGGTGATATGAATACTGTCATGAACATGAGAGAGTGTAAATGGATGCATAAATTGGATACAGTGAATAATGGACTTAACGAATTAGATGGCACAAATGCCCAACTTTCCAACCTAGTTATGGAATGATGTCACCTAATCATGACCCTCTATTGCCTTTGACAAATGTCATTTGTCACTGTGCCATTCATACATGTACAGATGCAATGCACTTACTAACGTATTATGCACTGTCTTCTTCATATATCTCTCGAAAGAAAAATGCGCCACTGTCATCCATGTGCATCTATAGCATGTCACTCTACAGTATATATATATATACAATGAAGATTCCAGTGTATCAGAAATTGCCTCTAGTCCATACTAATGTTGATATACTCTATTACAGGTTATGAAGATGTGTATTTGATTTACGTATTACTCAAAACATCATACGTGTAACAGCATTTTCTTAATCATTTATTGACATTACTTTAAATTGCCACATGCTTGTATTTCTAATTGAAGGAATATCTCCACGATTATCATCTATGTGTATTTTCAAACTTATAGCATGTCATTCTACTGTATATCCATATACAATGAAGATTCCAGGGTATCAGAGATTGCCTTTTGTCGAGGCTAATGTTTTTTATATTCTACTACAGGTCATGATGATGTGCAATTGGTTTACATATTGCTCATAACATCATAGGTGTAATAGCAATTTCATTTATTGACATTACTTTAAAATTGCCACATGCTTGTATTTTTAGTTGAAGAAACATCTCCACGGTCGGTTTTCCAAGAGGTAAACAATTTAGACAGGAGGGTACAAAGAGTGTTTGATAGTACACTCCAGCCCGTCAGTGACCCACATCCCGTAACCATGGTTACGCCGCCTCGCGCTTCGGTACGGGAGGCAGTCAGCGGCTGCACCAGGCGTGCACGCTGCCGCTTAGCTGTCAAATGCGGGTATTAGTAAACGCGAGCTCATTCTACGAGTAGACGTTAAGAGGAACAGCCAGATACTGAGGTGAGGCTCAATTCGTCATGATTGTGGGCCCGGATACCAAATTTTTATGATATTGGCTATACATTAATGTTTCCGTATCACGTTTGCTACAACGTTTTATTTCATTTGCGCATTCTATGCGAACATTCTTTTTTTTTTTCTGTGTACGCCAGTAAGTGTTAAGCGCACAGAATCACAACAGGAACATATACGTCCTGGGACATTTGTTTGCCATAACGTTTTAACTCTTTTTCGCTTACCGTGTTATTTTTCCCTTTTCTGTGTACTCCAGTAAGTGGCGAGCTCACAGAATCACAACAGGAACATTTACGTCCTGGGCCTTTTGACACTATTTTCCGTTCAGTCATATTGCTTTGAGCCACCCACATAACCCGGGTATCACTCTATCAGTTTGTCCATTGTAGACGGTGATACATCCCGTACTAATGCTTAGTTTTCCACTCTTTAGATCATTCATTGATTACTGATTTGGATCCCTGTGACCTGCAGTTTGATACTGCTCATCATGTACGTGCACGGAAGGCCGTACTAAATCCATTCGATTCCGGAAAGTAAGTGTTACTTAACAAGGTTCGATATCATTGCACCTTGGCTCAGGAATTACTTACTAGCATATGTGTTTCCCCTACACACAGGAGCTCTGATGAGCCCAACCTTCAGCCAATCATCCCAGCCCTCACGTTAGCGCTGGATGAAATATCAGGTACATTTTACCTCGTTTTAGCCTCTTTCACCAGCTATATGTTCAGATAGTGAGGGCCACTAATGGCGCATCATTCATTTTATCTTTAGGTGCCCTATCTTTTCACTGTCCTGATGAAGACCCCATTCTAAGGCTTGAATTACCTAGCTGTCATCCAAGGGGTCGAAACGTAGACTACGACAAAAATACACAAGTCGTGACAACTGTGAAGTACTAACAGGGTCACTGTAGGGCTATGTGCTAATATAGGAACATTTGACCTATGTCAGGCTGGAATTGTATCTTTTAAATGTGATGGATACATGTCACACTTCTTTTCCTTGTCCACCCTCTCACGGTTTCACATTGACCAACTACACTCCATCTTTCCTATTTCACACCCGAGCACCTCTTTTTGAAATTTTCAGAACTGTGGAGTATTGAAAGAGCAACTGTGTTGCCACATTTAAATTGCGTATTCAATTTTGTTAATAAATTTGTATTGATGAATAATATCTCTGTGAATGTTGGCTAAATCTCAATTTGCACTATTTGTTCTCTGTTACAGTGACCATTTTTACTGTACCGAAGCTTGTACCGTGGGCATGTGAGTGGTCTGTGGTTCTTCCCAGGGTACAGTTAGTGGATGTCATCCTTGGAGACAATAAAAAGGTGACATACCTATGGCAGTGTGTTTGTTGTTGTTGTAGGCATATTCCACTACCATAGTACTTCTGACCATTCCTTTTCCACGGACAACAGTAGGCAACGGAGGTACTGCTCCATGGTTTGATTTGTTCTCTCCACCTGCCCATCAGTTTGGGGGTGGTATGCCGAGGACAGGCGCACTTCCATTTCCATAGTGTTGCAAACTTCGTTCCAGAACCTGGATATGAACTGGGAGCCCCTGTCTGGGATCAGCACAGAAGGTATTCCGTGTAATCGTACCACGTTGTACATGAAGACCACCGCCAATTCAGCCGCCAAAGGTAGTTTCTTCAAGGGTGCGAAATGTGCCATCTTGGTCAGGAGGTCCACAATGGTGAGGACGGTGGTGTAACCTGTTTTGGTCTTGGGCAGCTCAACGACGAAATCCATTGAGATTGTGTACCAAGGATATGGAGGCACAGGGATAGGATGCAATAACCCTACTGAAGGTTGAGACGTGATCTTTCCTTGGGCACAGATGGCACAACGAGCTATGTAGGTGCGTACGTCGGTGTCCATAGCTGGCCACCAGAAATGTCTCTGTAGCAGATCCATTTTTTATGGTATCCTGGATGATTGGATAATAGATGGTCATGACACATGTATAGGGCCTGTTGTTGGTGGTCTACCAAAGGGAGGTAGTAACAATCTCCTTTGTACAGGAAACCGTCTTGTGTTGTGATCCCTTTGAGTTTACGATCCATCTCACCGGATCCTTTTGTTTGATCTCACTGTATAGCTGAGATAGGAAGGTAGAGGAAAGGATTACCCCCTGAAAACAGTGTTCAGGAATGATGGACACTGGCTCTGCTGTGGTTGATTCTTCTTCGGTTTCTTCAAGGTGGGACAGGGCGTCAGCTTTAGCATTCTCCCTGCTGGGCCGATAGGTAATCTGGAAGCTGTATTCGTTAAAAAACAGGGTCCATCGCAACTGCCTGGAGGTAAGGGCACGGGCTGAGCGGAGGAACTGCAGGTTTCTATGGTCTGTGTAGATGGTCACCGGATGATTTGCGTCCTTTAGGTAATGGCGCCATTCCTCAAAGGCTGCCTTAATGGCCACGAGTTCGCGATCAGATATCATATTGTTACGTTCTGCTGGCTGTAGTTTCCTGGAATAAAAAGCCACGGGGTGTAACAGGCCCGTTTTGGCATCCCTTTGTGACAACACACTCCCCAGAGCGTTCTGTGAGGCATCAGCCTCTACTATAAACGACTGTTCAGGGTTGGGGTGTATCAAGACGGGAGCAGTGGTGAACTTTGTTTTTAGTTCCTGAAAGGCGTTTTTGGCCTTGAGGCCCCATATGAATTTTATGCCCTTGCGTAGTAAACCTGTGATGGGAGTGACAATTCTCAAGAAACCTGTAATGAAGCGACGATAGTAATTAGCGAAACCCAGGAATCTTTGGACTTGTTTCACGAAACAAGGGGACGGAAATATGGTTTCGACCTTTCTAGTGTCCATTTCTATTCCTGCAGGGGTTAGTATATGACCCAGGAATTCGACTGAAGTGGTGTGGAAGACGCTTTTCTCTAACTTGACGTACAGACTGTGATGTTGTAGTCGTTGAAGGACGGTACGTACATGTTGAATGTGTTCTGGTACGTTTTTAGAAAAAATCAGGATATCATCTATGTAGACGATGCAAAATAGATTGATGAATTCTCTCAGCACTTCATCGATGAAATACTGGAAGGCAGCAGGGGCGTTACAGAGTCCAAAAGGCATGACCTGGTATTCGAATAGACCATATTTAGTTCGGAATGCGGACTTCCATTCGTCTCCCTTCCGGACCCTGACGAGGTGATAGGCTTCACGTAAATCCAGCTTGTGTTTAGATGGCGGCGTCTTGTACCTGATCCAAAAGATTGGATATCAGGGGTAAAGGATATCGTTTTTTTATCGTTATGGCGTTCATGGCCCTGAAGTCAATACACGTTCTCAGGTTCCCCGAAAAAGAGGGGAGACGAAACAGGCGATTTGGAATGGTGTATGAATCCATTCTGCATATACTCGTCAAGGTATGTGCGAAGGTGGTTGTTTGTTTTCCTTTTCCATAAGAGAGTAGACAAGGCTACAGGGAAGCGTGGATCCCAGGAGTAGGTCTAGGGAGAGAATGTGGCCTAACGGCTAGGGTGGTCGACCTCGGAGCTGGGGAACCGGGTTCGAGTCTCGGCAGGGAGGGACGCTCAACATTCTGTGATTCTGGGCAAGTCACTTAATCTCCCCGTGCCTAACAAAAAAATGAATGTGTCCATCTGTAACGTAACTGGTGCTCATGTAAAGCACTCTGATACCTCCTGGTCTAGTTCATTCTATATAAAACTGCAAAAAATAATAATCCTGCAGTCGAAACTGCAATGAGGAGGTAGTGTGTTAGCTCCTTTTTTTATCAAACACTGTTGCCAGATCCAGGTATATTTCAGGTACGTCCCCCTGAGTAACCCTACCCATCCCAGTCAGGGGTAGCGCATGGTCTTGTACAGCCCTTCCACTGGAGGATTCTTTCTGTGGGTAACAGGGGTAGTTACAGTGAGCTGAATCCAATGTCATAATCCTGGCTACCCAATCGATACAAGGGTTTTGGGTTACTAGCCATGGGAGGCCTAATATCAATCGGAACTGGGGTGCGTCTATAACATTGAAGGTGATGGACTCCGTGTGCTTGTTCCCAAACGTCATCTCCATGTCCTCAGTTTGGAAGCGGATAAGACCAGAAGTAAGATCTGTGCCATCCACTGCCTTTACGGTTTCTGTTTTTTCTTTGTTCACTGTAGCCATACCTAGGCCCATCATGTACTGGGTATCAATAAAATGCCCAGTGGCTCCTTAATCAATGAGGGCTGTAAATTGCCATAACTGGCCTGTCTGTGCGCGTAACGACACAGCTACACCCAAATGTTGGTTGCTGCCATAGAAGGCAGGGTCGGTGTCTTGAAGGACGAAGAACTCAGTAGCTGGACCCCGTTTTCTACTGGGTTAAACCGTTTCCCGACCCGTCCCCCCCTGGATATCGGAAGGGCAAACGGTTTCTTCCCTCTTGGTCTGACTGATTTTAAAGGACATTCACTGACAAAGTGTCCACTTTTGCCGCAGTACAAGCACTGGTTCTGTTTTCTCCTTCTTTCCTTTTCTTCCTTGGTAAGTGGACCACGGATACCACCTATCTGCATTGGTTCTGGGGCGTCATGGGATTTTGCTGATTCGTCTCTGGGTTTTTCACCGTATGCCAGGAACCGGGAATCGCTACCTTTGGTTTTTTCAGTCTTTCGTTCCTGTATCCTGTAATTCAGCTTGACCACCAGATCGATGAACGGTCCGATATCTTTTGGGGGTTCTGGCATCTGGGAGATGAGATCCTTTATTTCATCACGTAAACCCCTGTAGAAGACGGACACCTTTTTAGACTTGGGCCATCCTGCTTTAATCACTATTGAAGGTGGTAATGTAGTGTAACAGTTCTGCGTTGCCGTGTTTCAGGTTAAGAAGCTCGTTGTCCGCGGCTTGTATGAACGGGTGATGGGCGAACATTCTTTGCATGGTCTCCTTAAATACCGGAAGACTGTACAACATGGGATCGTCATTCTCCAGCAGGGATATGTACCACTGGGCAGCGTCACCCCCCAGATAGGAAAGGATAAAAGCAACCTTGGAAGCATCATCTGGAAAGGCAGACGCTCAAGCCATGAAGTGCAGATGGCATTGGTTGAGGAAGATACTGTATTTGGTACTGTCGCCAAAAAAGCGCTCCGGAGCAGCTAACTGTAAAGAGTGTGGGGCTATCACTTGTATGGGAGGAGTAGTATGTGAGGAAGATGAAGAAGACCCCCTGGGATTGAACAAAGGAGGCCTCAACAACCCCTCCTGCCTAACCCTAGAAGTAGGAGACGTACCCCAAGACCCCGTAAAGCCAACGGCTACCTGACTTTGCAAGGCCGTTATATCCTGACGTAAACTGAGGTTCTCTGCCTGCATGCTGGTAAGCATGGCTGCTATGTCCTGCAGGGTGATGTCGGGATTGCTCATGTCGTCCGGGCGAGATAAACAACTTGGGGACATATTATCAACGGCCAGCGATAATTATCGCTGGCCATGCTTAGCGATAATAGTCCTATCGCAGGCTATCTCTGGAAATTATCGCCCTGGTAGTGCGTTATTAACAACGCGTTTCTCCAGGGCGAAAAATATTCCAGAGATAGCGAGGTTATCGCCGTTTTGCAGGGAACATCGCTGGTTTTCCAGCGATGTTCCCTGCAAAAAGGCGATAACCTTGCTGATTCGACCCTGTGGTCGTATCAGCAGAATCCACCCCCTATGTTATGCATGGCTAAGTCAGAATTTTAGCAGACGTTAGATTTTGGCGAAAACTGCCGTTTTCGCCAAAATCTAACCTCTGCTAAAATCATGTGGGTTGCCTTGTAAATATCGCGATGTGAACATCAGCGATATTTGCAACGTAGTCCATCCGGAGTACGCCTAGTAACGCCCACTTTGCATCTCATTAGAGATGCAAAGATGGGCGTTGAGGGAAAGGCGATAATGCAAGGAGTCACGCGATAGCGTGACCTTGCTGATTAGGCGATAAAATTATCGCCGCTTTTCGTCCGAAAACGGACGCAAAAGCGGTGATAATTGTTTATCGCCTCGTTGATGATATGCCCCTTGGGCTTTGGATTCTGTCAGGACCCCCACAAGTCTTACCTTCTGCTTGTGAAGTAATCTCGCAGAGATGAAATGAACAACCACCACCGTCTCCCACCTTACCCTAGAAATGGCGTGTGTACTGACCAGGATACAGATGGGACCGGGGGAGGAAGCTTTAGAGGTATGGAAGATATCCTCCCTGAAGACCAGAATGATAACCCCACTGTGTTCACGGAATCCCTGTGGAAAACACCGTCTGAAAGGAGAAGTACAGAGTAACACTATCACCACTAATTACACTCAAACGTATTCATACATAGTACTCAACAGTGCTCCACGAATCGTGTAGTCACCTGATGTGTGGCACCATAACAGATGGAAAGGAAACTTCTTCAGCAGGGATAGAATAAGAAGCAAGCGCACCTGCGCATGTGGCCAATGTACAAGGATAATGCAAGCGCTCCTGCGCATGAGGCTAATATACAAAGGATAATGCAAGCGCTCCTGCGCATGAGGCTAATATACAAAGGAAAATGTAAGCGCTCCTGCGCTTGTGATCAAAGGACAAATGTTATGCTAGCGCTCCTGCGCTAGCTGCCAAATATAAGAAGGAAAATGTAAGCGCTCCTGCGCTTATGGCCAAAGGACAATTGTTATGCTAGCGCTCCTGCACTAGCTGCCAAACATAAAAAGGAAAAGATAAGCGCTCCTGCACGTGTCTTTTGGCATCAAGAAAATGGCTATGTGCCCCAGCACTAGCCACAAGTAATGACTGAGCAAGCGCTGCCGCGCTTAATCCCGGCAATGAATAAACGGCTACGCGCACCAGCGCGAGCCAAAGTGTAAGGATTGAGCAAGCGCTCCCGCGCTTACTCCCGGCAACAAAGAAATGGCTACGCGTACCAGCGCGAGCCACAAGCAAGAAATAAGCAATCGCTCTGGAGCTTGCTACAGCCTGAGGTACCTGAATGGGGACTTCTGAAGGAGCTGGACGTACTGGCTCCAGCAGGGCGAAGGCGATAATCCAAAGCACTGTTCGGGCGGGCACCGCAGGCAGTTATGCGGTTTCCACCGGAAGTGCTGAGTAGCTGTTCTGGTGTCTGCTTCCGGTATATGGAAGCTAGACCGCCAACTGGCACAATACTTCCTGACATCACCGGGTGCCATGGAAGTACTCAGAAGGCACGCACCACACACACTCACCAGGCATGCCTGCTCGACAGGAACCATGACAGTAACCCAATTTTTGAGCTACAGTGACACAACGAACTTCTAGAGGCCTTCCCTCCAATTTTCCAGCTGAGCATCACCAACCGGACCTGCCTGGATCCTGCTGCTGGCCCCTGCAGAAGTGAGTCCTGACCTCCAGGTCATGGACCCTTGGATGGTGTCAGAGTGTAACCTCCAGCCTACAAAATACCAGAACTGAATTTCAGGTGTAAATCCAGATGTTCTGGACTCTTTGCACCAAAAAAGAACCATCCCAAGTCTCCCCGAAAACATGAGTGGGCTTCACCAAGCAGCATGCAACTGCCGACACAACCTTCCTGGCTACAGATTGAGGATTCCCCCGCAAGGTGCTCTTTATGTCAACAGCAAGCGCCCCGTGTTTCCCACCAACGTGAAGCTCAGACCAGAGTCCAGCTGTTCGTGCCCACAATAACCACACCACCCTCTGACTGAGGTTCCTTACGTGGAACTTGACTAAGTTAGAAGGTACACTTTCCACTGTGATGAACCTGGCCAGTGTATCTGACACACGTTCCATAGCGATTGGCCTCAAATCGCACCTAAGTGCCAGTCTACCACGACAAGTTGACCACAGTTAAAACCTAATGCTTTTTGGCACTATTTTTTTTTTTATCTTAACAAGCTCATATCTTAGGTTCCCCTTATTGGGTTTTTGTCAGTTCGGTGTCATTTTATTTGTTAAAGTGTACTATATTTGTCTAAATTGATTTGCAATTTTTTTTGTTTTGACTTTATTATTGTTTTGTTACTGCCCTTCTAAGTTAAGCCAGTCTGCTCTGTGCTGTAGCTAATTGGGGGCTGAGCTCAGATTAATTTAGTGGCTTTAGTGGTATGTCCTGACAAGGATTGTGTTTGTTGCTCAAGGTGGGTAGTCATCCCCCTTAATTAGCAAGCCAATTTCTTACAGGAATGATAATGTTCATTTGGTTTTTGGGACTCAGAGAGCAGGCAATATATAGAATTATATATGACACCCTTTAATTTAATCATATTGAGTGTAAGGGCCTTAATTCTCCTATGAAAAGCAGGAAATTGTTGAAATGGCTACAGTTCAAAGAGGTATATAGTTTACCCGTTCAAGAAATGCATCTCATGACTGCAAACTGAATCTGGTTGTATTGTTATTCCCTCTACTGTACCACTCTTATGGGCTCACTAAGACCAAGGGAGTAGCTATTTTGTTTAACTAGGACCCCCCTTTTGATCACAACAAGGAGTTGTCCCAGGAGAACAATAGAGTGTTGCTTTTTTCTTGTTCTCTATCAATAGCTGCAATGATGAGATGAACAGGTTGTACTTCTTCCTCATCCTAACAGAATTTGTTCAGAGCAAACCAATAATGGATTGTGGTCGACCTAGTCCTCTCTGCAGGGTCATCCCAAAACATTTTGCCTTCACCGCTCATATTGTTCTGCATTTGATTTTATCGGCCTTATGTACTTTACCACTGCTAACCAGTGCTACAGTGCTTGTGCTCACTCCCTAAAACATGGTAACATTGGCTTACACCTGCTTGTCATATTTATTTTACTTATAAGTCCCTAGTAAAGTGGTATACCATATACTCAGGGCCTGTAAATTAATAGATGCTAGTCAGGCCTGGGCGTAGTTCGGGGAGTTTCACTACACGGAACTCCGCGAAGTGACAAAAAAACTCAGCGGAGTTCCACAAGTGGTGGGTGCAGTGCAAACTGCCATTCACCCTGGTCTTTCTGCAGCTCAGGTAGAAATTCTACCCGAACGGCATCTCGGGCTTGCAAACTTACCGTTTGCGACCGTGAGCGGGGAAAGAAATCCGCTGCAATACGCGGAGCGCAGTTTTCTGCTCTGCGCGAGCTTCGCAGAGTGCAGAAAACTCTGCAAACTCTGCAAACGGAGTGGAGTTCACCGCCCAGGCCTATGACCTGAAACACCTTCTGTTCTACCATTCAAGTAGCCCCTTAAAACATGTCCCACGTCTGCCATTGCAGCTTGAATGTATTTTTAGACTGCCCATTCGACTTGGCAAAATATCCCCCTTGCCAAATCTTAAACTCCCCTTTTATTACATATAATTCACCCCTAAATTAGGCCCTAGGCAGCCCATAGGGCCAGTTTCATTGTAATTAAAAGTTTAGAAAAGGATTTTTTAGTTTTACATGTCCTGATAGTGAAAACTCCTAAATTCATTTTATACTTCTGTGAGGCCAACCTCTCCCCTATAATAACATTGGGTTGACTTATTACATTTTATAAGTGGTTTTGATTAGGAGGTGGTAAGAAATTCATGTTTGGTGTCTAAGAAATTGTAATTTTAAATCCTCTTTAACAGATTTTAAGTCACAATTTTGCAAATGCCACATTTAGAAAGTTAACACTATCTGGTGCGTCGTCATGCACCAGCTTCGAGTTGCACTGCCATGCGACTTGAGTTTCAAAAAGGTCAAGAAACCTATATCCAGTGTTCATCCACGTAATCCAAGTTTATTCAGTATCTTTCAATCACTTTCGAAACAGAGGCAACGTCATTCTGAACTTCAAATGCCAGAGAAATGCGCATCTGGGCCTTTATCCCAAAGCACGACAGAATTCACTTTAAATCCTGGGTAACAATGCTGTTAAAAAACCCAATGCATTTCGGGCCGGAGGCCCTTCCTCAGGGGTAACTGTAGCATAAAGAACGCCCATCAGAGTCATGGAGGGTCTCATGCATCATAAATGAGCTATCCTACAACAACCATCATTCACTCTACCCAATTACACCAGCATGCTATGTGCTTTAGAAATAAAGATGCATTGGGTTTTTTAACAGCATTATAACCCAGGATTTAAAGCAAATTCTGTCAGGCTTTGGGATAAAGGCCTGGATAGGCATTTCTCTGGCATTTGAAGCTCAGAATGACGTCGCCTCTGTTTCGAAATTGACTGAAAAATATTGAATAAACTTGGATTACCTGGATGAACACTGGATTTAAGTTTCTTGACCTTTTTGAAACTCAAGTCGCATGGCAGTGCAACTCGAAGCTGGTGCGTGACGACGCACCAGATAGTGTTGCTATTCATATGTGCTACTGGAACATAGTATACTTCTGGCGTGCACGCAAAAATTTATCTTTGAACATTTCTCTAAACTGTATACGCGGAGTGCATTCCTTCACTTCGTCTTCACATTTAGAAAGTAGTAATTTTCCTTCCCCGGACTATTTTGTGACTGAAGCCTGTTCCTCGGTCACATGACTGGATATAGCTGGCAACTGGACTTTGTATTTTTCTCCCAGCAAGCCACACAAAAGAAGAATTAAGTGTGCCTGGGTGGGCCATCACTAGCAGAAGGGGGAGGCGTAGCTGTGGACAGCCCCACTTGCAATTCCATAGGCTGTGACCGGCCCTCAAAAAATGGACTTAATTTTCCCTTATTGCTCCTGTACTAAGGCTGGATCAGGGCAGGGGGGGCAGGAAACTCCAAGCACTTCAAATGGAATTCTCTAGAAATGTCTCCTACTTCACACAAGGCACCAGGTATAAAAACAGGATCCTCAGACTCACTCTTCAGTTCAGTTTCTGGACCTTAGTATGGACTCTCAGGGAATTGGCTGATACTTTGGCCTGCTGTGTTCTTCATAAGAATGCTTTGCTGCACCAGGAAGCACTGATATGCTGACTAATTCCTCTCTTGAATCCTCAAAGGCCTGCCCTGCTGCTTGAGCTCTGTTCGACTGCTTGAACCCAGGACTACCAGAGTGAATCCAATGGCTGGTTAGCTGGCATCCTGATCCGAACCTTAGAGACATAAAAGGCTCCAACCATCTTGAAACCACACCTGGACTTAGCATAAGTGAGTCCAGAGCCTCCAGGTAGTGCCTCTCCAGACCTGTACCTTTGGAAGTGATGCTAAAGGTGCCTAGATAGCAAAATTCCAAGACTTGGGACTTGAAACCTTTTTGGCACAAAGCCCTCTGAGAACCGAGATGAGAATGACCTACCTGCTCGTCGACCTGCCAAGGAGCATCGCCAGTCAGCCTGACTTTGCTGCAGCTCCCGCTACATTCTTCTCTGCAATAGCAAATCCTGTTCAGTGGTCCTGCACAGAAGGGGTATCTGGCCTTGTAGACAAGAAAAGAGGACATTTTGGCATAGGGTAATGACTCACGAACTAAACAAAATGGATAATAGAGAAAAAGGCATATTGAAGATGGCAAAGGCAGAATTGCAAGTGGCCCTCAGGAAGGTGATATATTTTCTCCAAATAACTGCAGATACACAAAGGTATAATTACATAATAAGGAAACATAATAAACTTTTGACATTGCAAGGGAAACAGAGAGAAAGCAAAAGGTGGTGAGGGACAGAAAGAGGGTTCAGAAGAGAATTTTATAGGCTAGGTTGAACGTTCTTCCTTTTTTATTTTTTTTTATTTTATATAGCGCGAACTAGACCCGAGACATCGGGTATCAGAGCGCTTTACATGAGCACCAGTTTTGTTACAGAAGGAAGGACACATTCATTTTTGTTAGGCAAGGGGAGATTAAGTGATTTGCCCAGAATCACAGGATGTTGAGCGTCATTGCCAAGACTCGAACCCGGTTCCCCAGCTTTGAGGTCTACTACTCTAGCCATAAGGCTACATCTTCTCCATTGCTGGTGGTTCTCCCTTAGGAAAGAACCATTTTTATGTTTATGTGCAATGGTCAAGGCAAGTTAATATGTTCTTTACAAAAGATTATCCAAAGTAACAAGAACTGCAGAAATGGTCTCTGGAAGTGCAAATACTAGTGTCTATGGTTGTACTGATCTGGAAGTATTTTGACACTTTATTCAGAATTGTGGCAAAGGACTTGTGGTTGCAATGAAGAACCGAGTGGAGTGGCCCTCATGTGACCCTGCGAGAACAGACAAGAATGGTCCAAGTGATGAGTTAGATGAGTTGCTAATAAAGAAATCATTAGCACATTTAGGTAAGAAGGCGCCAGACGAGAAACTAGATTCGCTAAAATAATGCATACTACGCTAAATAAAGGGCAGTCTGTCCATACTTACTATGAGCATTTATTAAAAATGTGCAAAAATAATAGAGGCATTAAGGAACAGAAAGAAAGCAGTATGCTGATATTCATTAATACATTTGTTCATGGGCTACAACCAAATATATTCAATCATTTAGAAACTGTATTTTATTGTTGGCTACTAGATCCCCTGGATAAGGTAGTGGCAGTGGCTAAATATTGCTAAGGCTATTAGGATTATCTTGCAAAATCAAATGAACACAGTTATAAAGCAGGCAAACTGAAATTGATGGTGACACAATTATATAGTACTCCCAAGAAAGGGATCGAATGTCAGTTGTACAGGAAGGGAAAAAGGTGGAAATGTACCACTAAATGATAGCTGCTTTTGATGTGTGAAATTGGGACATAGGTGCAATGAGGGTCAGTTTGATCCATCCCATGCTACTGCTCAGACTACTAGTGTCTTTGCCACTAAGCCTTACGGCGCCAGTGTACAGCATGTAACTCAGTCATATGGCAATGTTTTTTTCACCATTCACAAAATCCATGTCCTCCACCATCAAAGGTCAACGTTACTCCCTGACCACCACCCCAAATGAATAACTAGGTTTTCCCTTTAATGCCTGACTGCCCTGGTACCAATTCATCAGACAGAACCTTATTTGAAAGTGAAGGTTATAAGAAAAGAAGAATGCACATTCCTCATGCACCCATTTCAGGTCAAACTGTAAAGGCAGTAAGATTTTTTAAAAAAGAAAAAAACCTAGAGTATTAGAGCCCATCACAGAACTATATTCTATATTATAGGTCCTTTTGCAGATAAACTAACCTGTTTGCCTAATGATTCTTGCCTAGTGAATTTGTTGGGAAAAGACCTTCTGTGCAAGCTACATTGCATCATTTTTTGTACTCTAGAGGGTGTTTATTTAAAAGGTAAAAGCATTGATCCTGTCCTTCAAGCCCTGCAATTGAGTGAAGATTTTATAGAAATAAAATAGGTATCAGTATATTTTACCTGATTGAGTAGGAAAGGAACCAGAGAATGTATGGACGATTGTTGTCAATGAGGTTGGCATTATTCTGGGGGTCCTTCCATCACCATAACATTGAAAAGAGAATCTTGCACGCCTGAAATATCATACTATAGGATATCTTGAGAAGATGAGGAAGGAACCAGAGCTAAAGTGATTGTGTTCTCTTCTTTAAACATGGTAAAATTGGCCTATACCTAATAGCAACTGTTAATTTACTTGTAAGCTCCATGTAAAATGGTACTACATGTACCCAGGGATTGTATATTAAATACTGCTAAGGAACCTGCAGCACTCCTTGTGTCACCCACTAAAGTAGCACTTTAAAATGTCTTAGGCTTGCCACTATAGCTTGTTGTGCAGTTCTAAACTGCCATTTTGGCTTGGCAAAATAAACCTTCCAAGCCAGGCCATTCCTAAACCTTACTTTTGAATACATATAAGTCACCCCTAAAGTAGGCCTTAAAAGCTCCTAGCACATGGGGCACAGTGCTTACAAAATTAGAACATGTGGGTTTAAGTTTTATATGTCCTGGAAGTGAAAATCCCTTAAAGTCGTTTCAATGTCTCTAATTGACTGGGCTACCTTATTACATTTATTAAGTGCTAACTTTAGATTGGCAGCAGATAGAAACATACTGTTTACACTTCAATGATTTATAATATAACATCTTCCTTTATGGTGATGTCTGATTTTAAGTTACAATTTTGAAAAAGCCATTTTTGAAAGTCGGCACTTACTTGGTCCCTATCATCTGTGTTATTAATAGCAGAAGTAATAATAGCATTATTCGAAGTAGTAAATGTAATAGCATTGATTTTTAGAGGTTGCTTGGCAAGACTAGCTACAAACAAAAAGTTGCCACAATTGACGTTGATCCACCCCATAGCTTAATAACATATACTATCACCCACCTCAGGAGCCTACTCCTGAAGACGATAGAAATTAAGGGGCCGATTCATAAATTAAAACGTACACTTTTTTATAAGTTTACAACTTTTTGGTATTCACAAAGGTAAACTTAGGCCAAAAGTCTAACTTTACTACTTTTTGGTAGTCACAAAGGGTAGCTTCTTCTAATAAAGTTAGACTTTTGGCCTAAGTATACCTTTGTGAATACCAAAAAGTAGTAAACTTACAAAAAAAATGTGCAAGTTTTTCTTTGTGAATCGGGCCCTATGTGTAGAATACAACAATAGATCATAGTGACCAAGAAGAGTATAAACCTATGAGAGAATTCATTAAGAGTGGAAACATTTCAGTTACACTTAATACATAACAAAAAATAACATAATGCTATCTAATGAGTATACGGACAAACATACCATTTAAAGAAGTGACACTGTGTTAGACCTGTCATCCTAAAGGTGTTATTCCCCCAAACTTTTTTCCTGCTTACCTCCTGTTTTTGCTGATTCTTTTTGTTGGCCTTAGGACTCTGAGCACTTTTGCCACTGCTAACCAGTGCTAAAGTGCATGTGCTTCTCCCCTAAACATGGTAACATTGGTGCATACCCAATTGGCATATTTAATTTACTTGTAAGTCCCCTGTAAAGTGGTATACAATATACCCAGTGACAGTAAATTAAATGCTACTAGTAGGCCTGCAGTACTGATTGTGCCACCCATACAAGTAGCCTTTCAAAACTGCCTCAGGTCTGCCACTGCAGGGCCTTTGTGTGCAGTTTACTGCCACTTTGGCTTGGCATTTAAAAACCTTTGCCAAGCCTTAAACTCCCCTAATATTACACATGTCACCCCCCAGGTAGGCCCTAGGTAGCCCGGAGGTCAGGGTGATGTATACTTTTGAGTTTTGCATGTCCTGGTAGTGAAAAACACCTAAATTCTTTTTTCACTACTGTGAGACCTACTCCCCTCAAAGGTTAACATTGGGAATTCCTTAATACACTTTTAAGCTGTAATTCCTGATTAGAAAGGAGTAGGTGTCTCATGTTATATATGTTTGGAATCGTAATGATAAATCCTCTTTACTGGTAAAGTTGGATTTACCATTACTATTTAAGAAATGCCACTTTTAGAAAGTGGATATTTCTCTGCTCTTACAGCTCTGCGTGCCTCCAGCCTGTCTCCAGTACATGTCTGGGGTGGGTTACAGCTACCCTTTGTGCATTCTCTCTAAAAAACCACAAATACTGAAAGGTTAGGTGTGTCCGAGTACTCATCTGGGTTCATCTGCATTCTGACGGCTCTTCCTGGGCAGGAATGGAGGGAGGGGCTGACACTCACATCTGAAAACGTGGTGGCCGGACCCCACACAAAGGGCTGATTACCCCCCACAGACAATCTGGAGCCAGGGCTGAGGAAGAAAGGATGCTTGTGCACTTCAAAGACCCTTCTTTAAGGTACCCCCACTTCACAAGCACCTTTGGGTATAAGTACCGGGTCTCTAACCCCACCAAATCAGACACAACTGGACTCTGTCACAAGAACTGCTTTGCTGCCTCAGGGAATGCCAATCTGCTGGACTGCTGACCTGGAAGGCCTGCTTTTCTCTTGTGCTGCCCTGCTACCTGCTGCTCTCTGACTCTGAGGAGAGCCGGGCTCTGCTTTTTTGCCAAAGTGATCCCCAAGGGCTTGCTGACTTGCCTCCTGTTGTATGAGATTCAGGGATATCAAAGCACCAATGGTTCTGCTGACTGTGTGAGCAGAAATCAACGCATCCTCGCAGTGGCAGGAGCAGAACCTAGCACTTCGCATCGGAACCACCGCAGCGCCTTAAGAAACCAAAGCACAGAACCGCACTTTGCCGCTGCAGCAGCTTGGTGAGATCGACGCATTCCCTCGACTGTGCCAGCACAATGCTTCGGAATCAATGCCTCTTGGCGCTTCGTCCACAGAATCAACGCATCACCCCACACCTCACTGTTGAGACCATGTTCACTGGGGCCTGTGTGGGTTCTGTAGCCAGCCTGCGCTTCATCGCGGTCGGCCCGAACTATTGACTTTTCCCCGGTCCAGTGTGAGCAGATGACCTCATCGCGTTTATTGCTTCTAAGTGCTAGAACTTTTTTTATGCTTTAAAAATTCATAACTCAACTTCTACTTATTGGATTTTTGTCTTTTTGATCTTAATTTATTTATAAAATTATTGTCTTTTTTTCTAAACCTGGTTGGAGTCTTTTTGTGGTGTTTTCATTGTGTTACTGTGTGAGTATGTTGCACCAATACTTTATATATTGCCTCTTTAGATAAGCCTGACTTTTCTGTGACAAGCTACCAGAGGGAGAGCACAGGTTATCTTTTAGTGTGTACCTTACTTCCCCTGACTAGGATTGTGGTTCCTGCTTGGACAGGGTACCAACTAGAAGCACAATTCCTAACACACTGGAACTGTCAAAGGCAGAAAACTGAGGATGCAGATTATTGTACTTAGCAATATATAACATAATGGCAGGAATGCACCAGTATAGAAATTGTGTACATTACTAAAAGCACTAACACTGGGCCTAATCATGGAAAAAGAGACACTCTGAGCTTTCAGAATATTTCAGGATAAGAGAAATGCCTAAAATATACAGAGATTGTATTGTGTTAAACCCCAAAGTGTTTGGATCATTTATCAAAATCATGCATGTTGTTCCTCTGCAACAGGGAAATTTCTCTTTGAACTCCAGATCTGTTGCTGTGCAAATATACAAACTTGCCAATGCATTGTCTGATTGCTTTAAATTTCATTATGTATGACTCTTCTCCAGGGAGATGCTCTTTATTGGCTGTGTATTTAGTGTGTTATTTGAACGAATACTATAGATTCCCGTGCATCTGTAATAACTGGGATACTAGGCACTTCAGTATCCAGACTCCACGCACCTCTATTTGTACATAGATAATTAGCTTCAAAACACCCACAAACCTTACGGAGATGTTCAGTGGACTAGGACTGTGCTGGAAAGAATGTGGGGAAACAGGGTCATGCACATGTGGTGATTGTGTTCTACATACAAACCTATTGGAAGGAGGTTCAATCTCAATTCAGACTAGTCACTGGATATTGATTGCCTATAAGACACAGTTGTGATGTGCCTGGGTGATTTGCAAGGTGATAGTGTCTACCCTCTTTCAACATTGTCTGGTAGGCTACTGTTGCATTTACTTCTAGACACACAAGTTTTAGATTTATTCCCATGTGTCATTTTGGTGGGCGAAAGTATGGTATAGATATGCAATAGTAAGACTCTGCTCTCAATAATTTCCGACAAGACAATTTTAAGAGCATTAGGTTGCCTTTCAAGACACATCTTAATATGGGCCGCTCTGGGCTGAAGGGATTTTCCTACATGCCAACTATACTTGCAGGTCCGATCTGGGAGGATTGGCTTCTTTGACTGAAGATATTGATAATTAATGCTTGATGCCCATGGTGATTGTGCGATGTTGCTATTCTAGTAGTCAATGTCTAGAGTGCTTGCATTCTTTTGTATACTATGTGGTTTTATTGACCTTCCTATGCTTTGTCCCTGCTGTACCATAAGCAGACCATATATTCCTCTGCTCCATAAAAATGTAAATAAAGTTCTTAAAAACACACAAGCAGAAATCTAGTTTTTACCTTTTGTTAAGTTTGAGTTCCTCATTCCTAGTATCCTCTACTAGTTCTAAAGAATCATGAACCATCTTTATTTTCTTCTATCCCCATTTACAAGGAACCACAGAGAAGTATCTCATTGTTCTATCAGAATGTAAGTGCAATAATTCCTAGTGAAAACTCTCAGTTGTTCACATGGGTGAGTAACTCTAGGGGACCCTGTCAATCAACTTCTCCTCTCTCACAATCCAGCTGCAACCCACATCCCCAATTATTTGAATGGCTCTCAATTCGTAAGCTTTGGGAGAGGGAGTATTGGAAGCTATGTGTTGCTCTCTAGGACCCTAAGCAGTGTGCTGCTTCTCAGGGAGGCTCTGGGCTGCCTACTTCCTCTGACGGAGTAGAGGCCATTGGAGAAAGGACATTATAAAACCTTATTGGTGAGGGACAGAAAAGCAAAAATAACCTCTACACCTGTGGAGAAATCTCCTCTGGTGTGGTGAGTAATTCGTTTTTTTCTGAAACAAACTCCCACTTTGGGAGTTTTTTTAAAATAAAAAAAATACCAGTAGTTCGGTGGTCCAAATCGATGGCAGATTTACACTAAACCTTTAGTACATAGAAAAGAATAATTCTGATGGCAGTTCCTTTCAGTGTATAGAGATGATCACTGGGCCAGGCACACATTTCTACATGTTGGCAGGCAGCGTGCCCTTGCGTTACCATAGGTAATATCCTCCACCATTCCAATGGACACTATTCCAGTCGACAAACTCTAAATCAGGCGCTGTATGGAGACTATAAGGTGGCATTCATTAACCCTGAGTCAGGGAACCTTCACAATGCTTTCACCATGATTACTATGTTTTGGAAAATTTCCGGGTATGAAATAAACCAAAAATAAAGACTTAAAGACAAACTTTGACTATTGGCAAACTAAATTACAAATCCCTGCTATCGAGGACTGAAAAAGATGTTCACACTGGGTAGCATAGTCCCCTTTTATAGTGTGTAGAATAAACCTAATCAGAATGATAACCTTATCAAGCTGTGTACTTCTTTCGAATACCTACGTTGCTGTCTGGAAAAATCTTTTTTTTCTTAAATAAATTAAATTGTAAATTACCCAGTTTGTGGGGTCAGAGAAAGCCTCTCGACTTGCATAACTAAAGGTATGAGCAACTCTGTCAGATAGGGACTAGTCCGTTACAGAATTTGATTTTTATTACCTTGCTTCTGTCTCCTAGCATATGCACAAAATTGTGATCAGTCCTCCTCTTGCTCTTGAACCAACCTATCTTGTATGCTATCTGTCCTCTACTATGTGGTAACCAGGAGCAGTACCCAGGTTGGTGTTTGGGTGTCTGGGCTTTACTTCATAAATACTAGAGGTATGTAGACATTCGTTTTAGCCCAAATAAAACCTGGGCTAAGTACCATTAACAATCTCTTGTTCATTAGTACTTAACATCCAGCACCTGATGAAACACCTCTTAGTGTCAATCTTTATCTAGGCTCTGCATGTATGCAAGGAAGATCTCTTGTTTATGATCTCTGCCGTAACTCCACGTTCTTTGCTGACTGAAGGCATAATGCTGAGAAGCTCACTTCCACCTTTGCCTTAGTAGGTGTACATAGCGGACCCTTTTTCTAGAGAGGTTTTTGTGCCCCTACTCTTTGCTACAGTTGTTAGCAATGCAGGTGGGCTATTTGAATTTGTATCCCTTGACCATGCAAATTTGAAACTGTATGTTTTGTCCATGTAGTATGCTGACATTGGAAGCTGCCCGTATGCATTGTCTCTAGTAGCCTTCAATTTTAAATGTGAGCTTTGTTTTAATTTTTTTATGATAGGTTGATATTATAATGTATTTTATTGTATTTTTATGGTCTATTGTTTAGATCAAATAAAGTTTTTTTGATTGATTGATTGATAGTAAGTAGAATAAACCTAATCAGAATGATAAGCTTACCACATTGTGCCTGTCTGACTTGTCTCTATGCTTAGCGCGGAGATACCCCTTTGGGGGTGATTCCTGCGCTCTATAAATTCTTTACATACATACATACATACTTTTCTTGAAAATGCCAACCTTGCTGTCTGGAAAAATCTTTTTATTTTATAAACTAAATAGTTAGATACCCAGTTTGTGTGGTCAGGAAACCTCTCGAGTTGCATAACTAAAGTTATGTGCACCTCTGCCAGATAGGGACAAGGCCCTACCAGAATGTGATTTTTATTACCTTGCTTCTGTCTCTTAGCATATGCACAAAATCATGATTTCAAGTCCTCAAGATCGATTCTGTCCAAATATCATTAGCTAAATGGAGGGAGAGTAGGTAATCTGATGATATGTGCCCAATATTTACTCTACTTAAAAATATATGTGATTTATATAATTAAGGTCATTGTGTAAGTGTTATTCCTAATCGCCAAAAACTCCTAAAGAAAGAGGGACTATTTTCCTAAGGGAAAACTCAACCGTATCCGAGTAGCTTACAAATACTCATAAGGAATGACGGCCTAAAGAGATTTGGTGTTAGATCAGATAGTAGAGGAGTCATCCCCTTCATAGGAATTCTATAGAATAACATTTTTTAACTACCTGTAGATAAGGTTTTTTGCAACCAGCCATAAGGAAGGAATTGGATTGTTCGATGTTGTGTTTCGCTGTCCTCCAGGCAGGTGCTTTACATGCTGAATCTACCAATATTTATCCCAAATCACAAAGTTGGACCATTCTAAAATTTTCAAACAGTGGACAAAAGATCTGTAAAATTGCATCCCCCCAGAAGTATTGAAGTATGTAAAGCTGGCATTGCAAACCCTTTGGATCAGATAAAATCTACACAGGATTTAATACTTCTTTCAGTATTGACTATATTAAGCTTCTGAAGGTTTACTGAAAATATCTTCGGAATATAAGGCGTAATTTCATTGTTATTGGTAATTGTGCATCAAAGAGTAATAGGTAATTACAGAAATTACTCTGATTACTCCAGCGTAATTGAAATTCCACCCAGTACTACAGCTAACCAGGAGTAAAGTATCTGTGTGCCCGCTTTACAAATGGTTACATTGCCTTAACCTTACGTGGCACGTTTAACTTTCCTGTAAGGACATAGTATATGGTGTGGAATTCAACCCATAGGATGGAAAGTTAAATTCCACTTGTGGACTACAGCACCTATTGTGCCATCCAATACAGTGACAGAGAAAACATGCTTCAGGTCTCCCCTGTGTGGCCCGACAGTAGCAACTTGAACTCTGCTGCCCATGCAGGTCAAAATCACCCTTATGACGGTAGGAAAACCTGTTTATAAATATTAAATAAGTCACCACTAAGCACACTGTGCTGCTCACAATGTAGGGAGCATAAGTCAAATTATCGAGATTATATACTTTAATCTATAATGTTTAACCTATACCAGCTACAGACTCCAGTCAAAGCTTACTTTGTTGTGTAATACAAATCCAATCAAATGGTAAAGTTGGATTTTTATAAAATATACATGCAACTTTTAGAAAGTTGCTTTTATTCTGTATCCAGCTTCTGGAGGCTAATTTGCATAAGCTCTTCAGCAACTGTCCAGCTGGTCCTTGCCTGAATTGGGCAAGAAAGAGGTTATGAAAACTACTCCCAGAGCAGAGACAATGGCCTGGGAGTAGGGAGGTGTTTTCGTCCTCTGGTAGGAAGACCAGTTGGGTTGGGCCTAGGAACTTAATTTATTATAAATGAGCCTTGTCTGTCAGAAGTTAATGTAAAGTGATACCTGAGAAAGCCCCAGATTTTATCTCCCTAGTCCTTCTGGCACCAAACCCAGAGGGGAAGGTGTGGTATCCTGCTCTCTTCTCTGTCTAGTCCTTTCTCTGTGTTCTGTACTCTGTTATACTCTGCTGCTCAGCTAGTCTAAGTGATGTCACAGAATGTTCCCTGTGTGTATGTTTGAGTGGAATTGTCAGTTGCTGTATGCAGGGATGCTGCTCCCGGTGGGGCTGATTTTCCTGATACTACTTTCTATACTACTACAACCAACATATCCTCTAATGTTCCTGTAGTGACTGTACCAAAGAATAAATCTACCATTTGGATAAAACTACATCTCAGTCTACCACCTTTCTTGAATTCCAGACTGGCGACGAGCGGAAAAGGACTCACTTGGGACAAAAGGACATTACTGAAATTAAAAGAGGAGTCATCATTACTACAAAGAGAAGAAGAGACAGTAAGTGTACTTTTAAAAGTGTCTATTTGAAGCCTGCTATATGGAAATGTCCCTGGGAGCCCCACCGGTGTCTGTTTCCATCAGTCAAAACTATTTTTGGTGGCAGCCTTCTGTGGAATTCAAGAAAGGCTACCACCAAAAATGGTTTTGAGTGACGACAAATAAGGAGACTGCTCATTACTCTGGCCACACCTCTAGGTAAGCCAACATGCTTTGCACAAGGGGAGCAGGAATTCCATATCTTTTGACAGTGAGGGGTACTGTAGGGATGTTTGCAGTAGGGCAAATAGGAACTGCTGAAAATATGCACAGGTTTGCCCCAAGGAACCTTTATTTCATTGTTAAGGGAGTGCCCAGGTGTCACCCCACCCACTAGCTGGTGTTAGGCATAAATGTGGCACCCCAAGGCACCCCCACAGAACATTTTCAGGACCTGCAGAAGAACACAAGAGGAATGGACCTGCTGCCTGTGTCTTCTGAGGAGCTCTAGAGGTCCTGTCCAGCTCCCCTTTAGACACAGAACAAAGAAATTGACATCAAGAGTCAGTTGGCTGGCATCCTGTCTGGACTTTTTCCATTTAATTCCCAGCTGACCAGTGGCAACTGGAACTTGGACTGGTTTTTGCATGGTAGCCTCTGCCTGTAAGCCTGAGAGTCTTTAGGTGCCCCCTTGAGATAATGGTGGGATTATAAATAAGGCTCCCAGTTTTCCGTTCCGTTTAAATGTGGCACCCCAAGGCACCCCCACAGAACATTTTGCGGACCTGCAGAAGAACACAAGAGGAATGGACCTGCTGCCTGTGTCTTCTGAGGAGCTCTAGAGGTCCTGTCCAGCTCCCCTTTAGACACAGAACAAAGAAGTTGACATCAAGAGTCAGTTGGCTGGCATCCTGTCTGGACTTTTTCCATATAATTCCCAGCTGACCAGTGGCAACTGGAACTTGGACTGGACTTTGCGTGGTAGCCTCTGCCTGTAAGCCTGAGAGTCTTTAGGTGCCCCCTTGAGATAATGGTGGGATTATAAATAAGGCTCCCAGTTTTCCGTTTTTCCTGATTTTTATGGATGAATACAGACAGAAACCTTATGTTTCCTGTTTGTATTTATTTTTAAAAGCAGAAAAATACAGAACATTGTGCTTGTGGTATGTGACTCTTGATGCCGTCCTCATGAATTCTAGGCCAACAGCTGAGCAAATAGACATTATGGAGTTTTAAAAAACAGAATTACATTTCCTTAAATACAGGCATATGTTAACAAATATTTGTATTGCTTGCTGTTTTGGTACTGGGTGATACTTACACATTTCCCTAAGTTAAACCGGTCTGCCCTGTGCCGTAGCTATCAGGAGGTTTAACTCAGGTTAATTAATTGACTTTAAGAGCTTACCCTGATGAGAGTTGTGATTATTCCTTTGGGCGGACAGTCACCTACCTCAAATAATTATCCAGTTTCTTTCAATTTCTCTTCTAATACTTTCTATAACTTTCTGAGGATCAATTAGCCCAGTTACTGAACCTTTGGCCAAAATAGTTGTTGTTTCAAAAATAACCTAATCAGTGATAAATTCCCTGAGTCTAAAAACTCATTCTATTTCGCATTCTTTGTCCATGGTTTATATGTAATAAATAAAATAATATCCACTGAATAATGATCAGAGTAAGTGGTAATTGTATGTCTGCCACAAAAAAGACAATACTTTCATTCCTGACAGGCCGTATTAATCGCTTACAGGTCCCAATCCGCAATTCTAAAATGTTATTCTGCTAGTAATAGTTTTTGGAGAAGAAGTCAACAGGATGAATATGTCCAGACTAGGCATCTCTTTTTGACCGAACTCCACCTGCAGCAAAAGCTGATGGATCAATCTCCAGTAGATAAGGTAATTCATGGTTTTGGTGACTTGAGTGCCTTAATATTGAGGTCAAAGTAAAAGTCTTTTTTAAACATTGAAATACCTTTCAAACTTCTAGGAACCAATTGAATTTTTCATCTTTTCTCAATAGAATAGTTATTGGTTTTTACAATTCTGGTAAAATATGGGATGAAGCGGCAATAAAAGTGTGCAAATCCCGGAAACTCTAGATTCCCTTAGTACACGTTGGGACTGACTAATTCAAAAATGTATCAACGTCTTTTTTATCCATTTTGATTCCTTTTGCGGAAATGAAGAAGCCCAGTAATTCAACTGATGTCACATGAAAAAGAGCACTTTTCATGTTTTGCATAAAGGTGATGCTGGCATAAGCATTGCAAGACTTAACAGAGGTATTGAAAATGCTCAGTCTTAGACTCTGAGCAGATTAATATATCAACATTTATGAAAAACTGAAAAACAGAAGGGATGTTACAGAGCCTGAAAGACTTAGCACGGTACTCATAAAGACTAAAGTTTATCTGGCTTTATTGTCTCTCTCATTTGCTTGCTTCTTTTGAGATCACTTGCCTTCCTCTTTTTGTGCTTGTCCCTTCCCTGGAGCATAGCGTTTTTACTAACCTTTTGATGGGAGGATTTCTAGACTTCTACTGATGACATTCAGAGAACGACTTTTGCTTGTCCTTCATCAACCATGAGAGTGTTCAGTGTTTTCTAGCTACTCTTGATGTTGTGCTGCCCCCCCCCAAAACACATCCATTGCTCTCCCCACCCCTCCCTGGCTTTTCTTTTTATTATCATCCCAGGACCAAGATTCAAGGACCTCTGTTGCTCCCTAGCCCACTCCATGTTGTTTTCCATCCTCCCACTCCACCATACACTCCTCCATTGTTCCCCTCACTCCTCACAATCCTTTATATATTTTTTATATATTTATTTTTTGGGAAATAGTTTGCTGCTGCCATTTGCTGCCGGGTTAATCGAGAGTAGAAAAGCCCTTTCACGCCACAATTATTATTAATTTTTTTAATGTACTAATCCAAATGGCATCTGCATAACTCCCTAGGCATGTGCATACTTATATCTAGTGAATGGCAAGGATACCAGTAGCAGATGCATCATTGCGCCACCTTTGATTTTTTTTTGCTCATGCTACACAACACCATAAAACAGCATTAGCAGAGCCAAGATGTCAAAAATGTTGTCTTATTGGCTTTGCCACTGCTTGTTTTCATCTTCAGCTAACTGAGAAATTCTGACAAAACATTTAGCCTTTAACCACAGTAGCTCTGGCTTTTAAAACTGTTTGAGATTCTGATAGTGTTTATGGACCCAATCTGTAATCTTGCCAGTTTCTCCTAACTTAAAACGATTTGACAAAGCAAATAAAGCATGGCATCAAGACATCAAAGGCATGGAAAAACATGAACAAAGGAGCCCAAAAAAGGGCAATAAATGTTTGCTAGTGCTGCATGCAGATTTGATGTACCTGTTATTGTATGCTCTTTTTCTGCACTAGTAGAACAGTCTGGATCTGGGACACTGAGCGTACAGACACAGAAGCCATTGCCTCCAAACTCTAAGCTGTAGTTTTTCTTCATCTCATTACTCGTTGTATGAAAAATCAGTTACTGGGTGGGGGGAATGAAACCCTTCTCAAACAGCAACCACAATTCTTCTCAGGCGTAAGTCACAGGCAAACCCCAAATTAACCTGTGCGCAACCTTTAGCTAGCGTGGCACAGAGCAGTCAGGTTTAACTCAGAAGCCATGTATAAAGTATTTCTGTAACACTTCAAACAGTAACACAGTAAAAACACACCAAAAAAGGAGTCCAGAACAATATTTAAAAAAGAGTGATTTTTAATAAATAAAGCAACATCAAAATGATAAAAATCCAATTAGTAGAACCAAAGATATAGAATTTTAATGTTTTAGAGAAAACAGCACCCGAAGGCGTAAAGCGCCAACTGGGGACATCTGTGATGGAGTGCAGGCCAGCTACAGGGACCCAGTTGGGCCCACTGAAAAGAATACTTTAAATCCTGGGTTGAGGACCATTGTGTGGATCCACTTTGAAGATACGTTGCACAGCCGAGGCGATGTGTCGGGTCTGAGATGCGGCAAGGTTGTGGTGCTAGGTCCTGTTGCGCCAACGTCAAGGATCCCGTCTACGGGGTTTGCAATGTAAAGTTCTGCGTCGGGGATGCAGCACGCAGTAGGGGAGAATAGCTGGTTCCAAAGAGCTGTAAGACTAAGATGCGGAATCGGGCATCATTGTCGATGCTGCCATTGATGAGGGATGCAAGGACCTGTGCTGAGGATGCATCGCACAGAGGCGGTTCCAAAGGCAATGCGGACTATGGAGGTGATACAAGTCTTCGCGATGGGTCCACTACATGCTGCAGTGGAGATGCATTGGTACTCCTCAGGGGTGCACCGCACAGCCAAGGTGAAGCGTTGGTTCCGCTGGATCCACAGAGGCTGGCAAAGCATCTTAAGCCCACTTACAAGGGTCCAGGACTTGGGTGGCACCACTTGGCAAGGTAGACTCACAGATGGCAGAGTCCAGTTGCAGATGCAAGGATTTTGGAAGCAGGTTTTGTCCCTGAGGTTTCAGATCAGGAGGCAAGCCAACTAGCCCTGGGAGTCACTCTGGGTTCTGGGTACAAGAGATGCAAGTCCAGTCCTTCTCACCCATGCAAGAGGGCAGCAGACAGCAGGTCAGCACAGCAAAGCAGGAGTCCAGAAAATTGCAGCACAACAGTTCTTCCTGGCAGGGTTTACATAGGTCTAAAAGTGCACTGAAGTGGTGGTTTCTGAGGTCCAGTATTTATACCCATTTGTGCTTTTGAAGTCGGGAAAAGCTTCTAGAGGTTTCTCTTTGAAGTACTCAGGCATCCTGCCTTCCCTGTCCTGGCTCTGCACGAACTATGGGGGCGTGCAACCCATTGTGTGGAGTCAGGACACAGCCTATTCAGGTGTAAATAGTCATATATAAAAGAACAATGATACGGAGGAATAAATATATAATTTTTTATTAAAGAGTAGGGCACAGTCAATTACCCTCACTAATAGTTCAACAGTCCTATAGACATGAATTACCTAAATTGATTTGGGGCACACAAACATAATGAAACCGATCTTCAACTGAAGATAATAAACAATTATACATAAATGAAAAAGGAAGAAATACATACATCAAAAAAACATTGAAAAACAACGTAATGTTACCAATACCCTAAAGTCTATTTTGTGTCTGCCCATATATTTAAGGCAGTCCACTGAAGGTAGTCTAAAGGTATGTGTACAGAGGCAACACAACCCTTCTTGCCGTGGCTCTCTAGTATCACACAATGTGCTTAGTACAAAACTCTTTTAAATTGTAAAAAGACTCCTCCATAGAAGTATCGTCGACGCGGATGCGTTTCAGCCTCTGAAAAACTTATTGGCCTCCTCAGGACGAGGGCAAAGGAACGATACTAAAACAAACCATACAAATAAATAAACATGAATATTATCATTCAAAAAACATATCTCGTCTCTTTTTTGTATAACGCATGCCATAGAGACACCCAATATCCATGCACCCTAGTGCAAACAACTGGAAAAGAAAGGGAGGGCGTGACAAAGTGAACAGAGCGAGTCCTCTGCGTGCTTTCCTCACATAAGTGGAACTTCCATATAGTGGCACAACAAGACCAACCACCAGCTGCATATTATTAATCAAACAAGTGCAGTATTAAACAAGTGTGGTGCACTAAACGACTACTCCAAAACAATCATAGGAAGAAACCACAGGAAAAAACCTTTTCCACTCACATCATCTGGGTATCTCCCGGTCTTATAACTTAAAGACCTCAAACTGCGCCTCGATGGCGCCTGGTGGGCGCTAAAGCTCAAAATGAACTCCCCTACAAAAAGATGATGCACCAATTTAATCCAAAATTCTTCAAAGTGTTCTCTCCATTTAAAAGGGGCCCATCTACCCTACACGTGAGGTTCATATAATACTCACTTCACTTCTCTTGATGGTTAGTCTTTCCCAGTTGAATGAATCTTCAAAAATAGCAACCGCCTCCCTGTCGAAAAAAACGACACTTGCTAAACCCTCTGAACCAAGCTCAAATCACAACCCACACGCAAAACGTCCCTCGTGAGTACTATATTTCGAGAAGATATGCTTACCGGTCAGTTGTAAAATATGAGTCAATCGAATATAACTATCCCTTACTCCACTCCTCCGCGTGTGCAAACCGTGTCTCCTCTCGTCTTCACATTAAAATAGTCAGAATGCCTCATCGCGTAAGCCTGCACGTCGCGTTCCAGGCACAGACACAAAAGACGGACTCTATCATGCGCGAGTTACAAGAGATCAAGGAAGGACTCTGTGTAGTTTATCTACCATTGTCTATGTTCAGATGGCTCCCAATATAGTAACACTGAACACGAGTACCGAAATGCATCAAAATAAAATCAAGTACTTCGGTTCAACTGTCCATAATTTATGGCTCTGGACTCTATCATGCGCGAGTAAAAAACGTTTTTTTGTAATATATCTAACATTATCTGTGTTCAGATGACTCACAATATAGTTACATAGAACACGGGTACCACAATGAATCAAAAAATTTAATAAAATCAAGTACCTCGGTTCAACTGTCCATCATACATGGCTCTGTGCTAGCACTGCACATAAAAGAAATGCAAATCCCCTTGAATACCATACAAGGAATGCACGAAGCCACTCGATGTCTCTTCTATATTTAAACAAAATGCAAATCCTCGCTAATCCATAGGAATAATCTAGTGTGTGTGGGAATCAAAGTGGATCTATAAGGATATGGGACGTTCGTAAGGGGTTCAGGGGGGGGGAATTCTTTTTGGGTGTATCGCATGCTATTACACAAAAAGAGGCTTACATTCTAAAAAGAAAACAATCAATATATACAAATATACATAATACTACAGTACATCGTGATTTGTTCTCAAGAGATAGTTAAACACAGAGTCACAAAATGCAAAAGTATGTACAGAGTTCCACTAAAATTTGCACAAATATATACATACATAGTTTTGTTCAGAGGAAGACCTTATTCCTACAAGACATAGTTTTGTTCAGAGGAAGACCTTATTCGTGCAGAACATTTGAAAAAGGGGAAACGTCAAGGAATACATGAATATACACATAATTCAACTCAATAATGTCAAATGAGGATCTACATAATTCTGCTCATACAAAAGCTCCCAAATATTACAAAATGCTCATACTATCTGTGTCTGGAGTCAAATTAATGCCCAAATTTCATCCCGGTCATTAAGACCTACTGTCGCTGTATGGTACCTTTCTATCATCCGTGCTTCGAGGCGATTTAAGCTCATTTGAAGCATCGTTTTGTTGACAGCCTTCACAACCAAAAGCACTGACCAGCAAAAATCATTTTCACTGTGTCCATATTCCTCGTAATGCTCAACTAATGGGGCTCCCTGTGTTTTACACCTTAGCCGCGATTTGTGTTGCAATATTCTCATTTTGATAGCTTGGGTAGTCTGACCAATATATGCTTTTCCGCAGGGGCATATTACCGCATATACCACATTTTTGGTATTACAATTGGAGAAACCCAATTGAGTATGTTTTCTGTTGTTAATCATCACTGATTTTGAGTCGCAAGTTTGTGGGCATACAGAGCAGTTGTTACATCTGTAATGTCCTGTAAGTGCTGGAAGGCCTAATAAGCTTCTCAAATCTTTTGTAGCTGGTGGACAACGCGCGGCTCTCACAAGATGTTGTCTTAGATTTTTACCACGTCTGAATGCGAACATAGGTTTCGCAATATTCAGATGTTCTATCAGCCGCCAGTTGTGAACAATGATCTGTTTCACCTTGTTTGCTTTTGGATTAAAGGTAAGAACACAGGTTAACTGTTCAGAATCTTCTTTTGTTTTTGGTGTGAGGAGATGTTCGCGTGGAGTGTACCATGCTCTTTTAAGTGCCCCTTTCACCAACTTCCTTGGGTACCCTTTCTTGCACAATTTGTTTTGCAATATTTCCGCATTGTTGAAGTAATTTATTTTGTTGGAACAGTTACGGCGCACTCTTAAAAACTGGCCATATGGTAAATTATCTTTGAGGTTTCTAGGGTGTCCTGATGTATATTCTAATAAGGTGTTCCGGTCTGTTGGCTTGGTATATAAACTAACCTCAAGTTTGCCTTCATTAGCCATTATCCACACATCTAAAAAATTGATTTTAACATTACTAGATGTTTTAGTGAATCTCAAATCTTGACTTTGGGAATTGAGCCACACGTGGAACTTTTCCAACTCATCTTGGTTTCCCTTCCAAATCATAAAGATATCGTCGATAAAGCGCACCCATTCAATAATGTGCGCTTTGAAGGGAGTTGTTTCTTTGAAAATATATCTCTCTTCGAAAAAGTCCATTACGAGGTTCGCTATTTCAGGCGCAAAACAACAGCCCATGGCCACGCCCTTAACCTGTAAAAACAGGGCTTCCTTAAAGGCAAAAAAATTGTTTTTTAAACATAATCTGGCCAATGCTAGTAGAAAATCAGTGGGTACCTGATGGGGTCTTGGTCTATTCTCTAATACATTCATCATCACCACTAATGCCTCATCCTGTGGGATGTTGGTGTAGAACTTTCTATGTCGAAAGAGACCAACAATTGTTGGTCCCTATCGAACATAGCATTTTCAATTTTTGAGATCAGGTCCATAGTATCCCTAATGTATGCCCTTGTTTGTGCTACAAAAGGTTTAAGAAAAAAGTCAATATACTTGGCAAGTGGTTCCAACAATGACCCGCAGGCCGAAATAATCGGTCTCCCTGGGGGTTGTAAAGCATTTTTATGTACTTTAGGGAGTATGTATATGTTAGGTGTTTTTTGCGATGTGAAATTCAAATATTCATATTCTTTTTTACACAGAAAACCCTGTTCAAGGGCATCTGTAGTAAGGTGTAGAATCTGAGCTTTAAGCCTCGCCGTGGGGTTGTCCTGAATACATCTATAGTGATCTTGGTTACTAAGTTGCTGTAAACTTTCTGCATCGTATTTTTCACTGTCCCATAGTACAATCCCTCCCCCTTATCGGCTGGTTTAATTACCGTCAAGGGGTTATCTGCTAAACTTTTAAGGGCCACTTGCTCAATTTTGGAGAAGTTCGATTTATAGGAGATACGTTTAGTGTTCAATTGATCAATTTCACGCAAAATCTGATCCTCGAAGACCAGAACCTCGTTTGGCATGGAGGAACGTTCAGGACAAAACAAGGATTTTTTCCTCAAACCACTAATGTTATTATCTGTGGTTTCCTCATATTCTGAAAAAAGACTTTAAGTCTAATTTTTCGCAAAATTGCAAGACCTCTGTCTTAGTGACTACAGGGTCTTGTGGAATTGAGGGAACAAATGATAAACCTTTTGTAAAACTCTAGTTTCAATATCAGTTAGATGATGCTTTGAAAGGTTATAGATAGGCATCAGCTGGTTAGTCATTTCTATGTCCTGATTGGAATTGGGATCTAATGTGACTATGTTAACCCTTTCGATGGTATGCCTATCTTGATTAGTATTAGGGTCTAAGGCCTGTAGATTCTCTGCCTTGTCCGAAAATAACCCTGCTCCTGATTCTGGGGTTGCACCGGTGGCCGCCATCCTCCTCTGAATCCTCGGCCTCTGTTGCCACCTCTGTCTAAAAATGCAGAAATTTTACAGCAACTTAGTAACCAAGATCACTATAGATGTATTCAGGACAACCCCACGGCGAGGCTTAAAGCTCACATTCTACACCTTACTACAGATGCCCTTGAACAGGGTTTTCTGTGTAAAAAAGAATATGAATATTTGAATTTTACATCGCAAAAAACACCTAACATATACATACTCCCTAAAGTACATAAAAATGCTTTACAACCCCCAGGCAGACCGATTATTTCGGCCTGCGGGTCATTGTTGGAACCACTTGCCAAGTATATTGACTTTTTCTTAAACCTTTTGTAGCACAAACAAGGGCATACATTAGGGATACTATGGACCTGATCTCAAAAATTGAAAATGCTATGTTCGATAGGGACCAACAATTGTTGGTCTCTTTCGACATAGAAAGTTCTACACCAACATCCCACAGGATGAGGCATTAGTGGTGATGATGAATGTATTAGAGAATAGACCAAGACCCCATCAGGTACCCACTGATTTTCTACTAGCATTGGCCAGATTATGTTTAAAAAACAACTTTTTTGCCTTTAAGGAAGCCCTGTTTTTACAGGTTAAGGGCGTGGCCATGGGCTGTTGTTTTGCGCCTGAAATAGCGAACCTCGTAATGGACTTTTTCTAAGAGAGATATATTTTCAAAGAAACAACTCCCTTCAAAGCGCACATTATTGAATGGGTGCGCTTTATCGTCGATATCTTTATGATTTGGAAGGGAAACCAAGATGAGTTGGAAAAGTTCCACGTGTGGCTCAATTCCCGAAGTCAAGATTTGAGATTCACTAAAACATCTAGTAATGTTAAAATCAATTTTTTAGATGTGTGGATAATGGCTAATGAAGACAAACTTGAGGTTAGTTTATATACCAAGCCAACGGACCAGAACACCTTATTAGAATATACATCAGGACACCCTAGAAACCTCAAAGATAATTTACCATACGGCCAGTTTTTAAGAGTGCGCCGTAACTGTTCCAACAAAATAGATTACTTCAACAATGCGGAAATATTGCAAAACAAATTGTGCAAGAGAGGATACCCAAGGAAGTTGGTGAAAGGGGCACATAAAAGAGCATGGTACACTCCACGCGAACATCTCCTCACACCAAAAACAAAAGACGATTCTGAACAGTTAACCTGTGTTCTTACCTTTAATCCAAAAGCAAACAAGGTGAAACAGATCATTGTTCACAACTGGCGGCTGATAGGACATCTGAATATTGCGAAACCTATGTTCGCATTCAGACGTGGTAAAAATCTAAGACAACATCTTGTGAGAGCCGCGCGTTGTCCACCAGCTACAAAAGATTTGAGAAGCTTATTAGGCCTTCCAGCACTTACAGGACATTACAGATGTAACAACTGCTCTTTATGCCCACAAACTTGCGACTCAAAATCAGTGATGATTAACAACAGAAAACATACTCAATTGGGTTTCTCCAATTGTAATACCAAAAATGTGGTATATGCGGTAATATGCCCCTGCGGAAAAGCATATATTGGTCAGACTACCCAAGCTATCAAAATGAGAATATTGCAACACAAATCGCGGCTAAGGTGTAAAACACAGGGAGCCCCATTAGTTGAGCATTACGAGGAATATGGACACAGTGAAAATGATTTTTGCTGGTCAGTGCTTTTGGTTGTGAAGGCTGTCAACAAAACGATGCTTCAAATGAGCTTAAATCGCCTCGAAGCACGGATGATAGAAAGGTACCATACAGCGACAGTAGGTCTTAATGACCGGGATGACATTTGGGCATCAATTTGACTCCAGACACAGATAGTATGAGCATTTTGTAATATTTGGGAGCTTTTGTATGAGCAGAATTATGTAGATCCTCATTTGACATTATTGAGTTGAATTATGTATATATTCATGTATTCCTTGACGTTTCCCCTTTTTCAAATGTTCTGCACGAATAAGGCCTTCCTCTGAACAAAACTATGTCTTGTAGGAATAAGGTCTTCCTCTGAACAAAACTATGTATGTATATATTTGTGCAAATTTTTGTGGAACTCTGTACATACTTTTGCATTTTGTGACTCTGTGTTTAACTATCTCTTGAGAACAAATCACGATGTACTGTAGTATTATGTATATTTGTATATATTGATTGTTTTCTTTTTAGAATGTAAGCCTCTTTTTGTGTAATAGCATGCAATACACCCAAAAAGAATTCCCCCTGAACCCCTTACGAACGTCCCATATCCTTATAGATCCACTTTGATTCCCACACACACTAGATTATTCCTATGGATTAGCGAGGATTTGCATTTTGTTTAAGTATAGAAGAGACATCGAGTGGCTTTGTGCATTCCTTGTATGGTATTCAAGGGGATTTGCATTTCTTTTATATGCAGTGCTAGCACAGAGCCATGTATGATGGACAGTTGAACCGAGGTACTTGATTTTATTTTTATTTTTTATTCATTGTGGTACCCGTGTTCTATGGGCCTGATTCACAGAACTAACTTACGTCAAAAACGTAAAGTTAGTACTTTTTGGTATTCACAGAATACACTTACTCATTTTGGTATTCACAGAATGAACTTACTCATTTCGGTATTCACAGAAGTTAGTAGTCCTAACTTTAGGACTCCTAAATGCCTTCTGTGAATACCGAAAGTCTTAAAGTTAGGATTTTTCTCAGTTTAGGAGTAGTAAAGTTAGGACTCCTAACTTTAGGACTCCTAAATGCCTTCTGTGAATACCAAAAGTCTTAAAGTTAGGATTTTTCTCAGTTTAGGAGTAGTAAAGTTAGGACTCCTAACTTTAGGACTCCTAAATGCCTACTGTGAATACCGAAAGTCTTATAGTTAGAATTTTCTCAGTTTAGGAGTAGTAAAGTTAGGAGTCCTAACTTTACTACTCCTAAACTGAGAAAATCCTAACTTTAAGATTTTCGGTATTCACAGAAGGCATTTAGGAGTCCTAAAGTTAGGACTACTAACTTCTGTGAATACCGAAATGAGTAAGTTCATTCTGTGAATACCAAAATGAGTAAGTGTATTCTGTGAATACCAAAAAGTACTAACTTTACGTTTTTGACGTAAGTTCGTTCTGTGAATCAGGCCCTATGTAACTATATTGGGAGTCATCTGAACACAGATAATGTTAGATATATTACAAAAAAACGTTTTTTACTCGCGCATGATAGAGTCCAGAGCCATAAATTATGGACAGTTGAACCGAAGTACTTGATTTTATTTTGATGCATTTCGGTACTCGTGTTCAGTGTTACTATATTGGGAGCCATCTGAACATAGACAACGGTAGATAAACTACACAGAGTCCTTCCTTGATCTCTTGTAACTCGCGCATGATAGAGTCCATCTTTTGTGTCTGTGCCTGGAACGCGACGTGCAGGCTTACGCGATGAGGTGTTCTGACTATTTTAATGTGAAGACGAGAGGAGACACGGCTTGCACACGCGGAGTAGTGGAGTAAGGGATAGTTATATTCGATTGACTCATATTTTACAACTGACCGGTAAGCATATCTTCTCGAAATATAGTACTCACGAGGGACAATGTGCATGTGGGTTGTGATTTGAGCTTGGTTCAGAGGGTTTAGCAAGTGTCGTTTTTTTCGACAGGGAGGCGGTTGCTATTTTTGAAGATTCATTCAACTGGGAAAGACTAACCATCAAGAGAAGTGAAGTGAGTATTATATGAACCTCACGTGTAGGGTAGATGGGCCCCTTTTAAATGGAGAGAACACTTTGAAGAATTTTGGATTAAATTGGTGCATCATCTTTTTGTAGGAGAGTTCATTTTGAGCTTTAGCGCCCACCAGGCGCCATCGAGGCACAGTTTGAGGTCTTTAAGTTATAAGACCGGGAGATACCCAGATGATGTGAGTGGAAAAGGTTTTTTCCTGTGGTTTCTTCCTATGATTGTTTTGGAGTAGTCGTTTAGTGCACCACACTTGTTTAATACTGCACTTGTTTGATTAATAATATGCAGCTGGTGGTTGGTCTTGTTGTGCCACTATATGGAAGTTCCACTTATGTGAGGAAAGCACGCAGAGGACTCGCTCTGTTCACTTTGTCATGCCCTCCCTTTCTTTTCCAGTTGTTTGCACTAGGGTGCATGGATATTGGGTGTCTCTATGGCATGCGTTATACAAAAAAGAGACGAGATATGTTTTTTGAATGATAATATTAATGTTTATTTATTTGTATGGTTTGTTTTAGTATTGTTCCTTTGCCCTCGTCCTGAGGAGGCCACTACGTTTTTCAGAGGCTGAAACGCGTCCGCGTCGACGATACTTCTATGGAGGAGTCTTTTTACAATTTAAAAGAGTTTTGTACTAAGCACATTGTGTGATACTAGAGAGCCACGGCAAGAAGGGTTGTGTTGCCTCTGTACACATACCTTTAGACTACCTTCAGTGGACTGCCTTAAATATATGGGCAGACACAAAATAGACTTTAGGGTATTGGTAACATTACGTTGTTTTTCAATGTTTTTTTGATGTATGTATTTCTTCCTTTTTCATTTATGTATAATTGTTTATTACCTTCAGTTGAAGATCGGTTTCATTATGTTTGTGTGCCCCAAATCAATTTAGGTAATTCATGTCTATAGGACTGTTGAACTATTAGTGAGGGTAATTGACTGTGCCCTACTCTTTAATAAAAAATTATATATTTATTCCTCTGTATCATTGTTCTTTTATATATGACTGTGTCTCTTACCCACATATAGGAGGGTGAGTTGGGTATACCCCTTAGATATATATATATATATTCAGGTGTAAATGGCGGTGGGCCCAGCTCATCCCTCGCGTCCTGCCAATGATGGCCCATCAAGGCACACCTAAGTTCCCTATTGTGTGTGGCTATCTAGGAGAAATAGACAAAGCCTAACTTTCAGCTACACCCAGTTATGTGACCAGAGGCAGGCTAAAGGCAGTAAATGGATAAGTAAAAAAAACGACAACTTTCTAAATTGGCATTTTAAGAGTGGCAATTTAAAATCTGACTTCACCATATGTTAGGGTTTTAAATTATGATTCCAGAGACACCAAACATGAACTGCTCTTCTCTTCCCATTTGGAAATTACACTCATAAGATGTAACAAGCCAACTCCAATGGTATCCTATGGAAAGATGTAACAATTATACCAATGTCCATGGTAGTGAACACTGTGTATTTCCATGTTCCTTATATAAACTTGTTAATGGAGCATACTATTAAGTACAGTCCTTAAAGAATTTATAGGTACAGTTAACTCTGGGGTCACAGACCAGTCTTCCTGGGCATGCAACTTAAAAATTTTTTTTACGTTAAATGGTCTGTGAAACGTACCATTATACCTGTTGTATCATGTCCAACCCCAGAGCATTGGTCCAAAAGGGTACCAATAAGTCTAAACTATAGGAAAACCCAACTAGGCAGTGCATTCTGGCTTTCTCTATAGAAGACAAAAGAATGATAAAGCAAACTTTTAAACAGTAGCGGGACAAGCATTATTCTGGAGATGAGTTTGACAAAGGGACATAATTATATGAACCATAGACTTCAAATGCTGTTTGAATACTGCATAATGAGTTTTCACACTCAAGTATGAAAATCACAACCAATGCCTGATATCAAGCTCTTCAGCTGAATACATTGGTTGCAATTCACAAATGTAGTTATCTGATCATAGAAATGTGCATTTACAGAAGAATGCCTGTGACTGTGCATCATTGCACACTGAAGCAATTTACAAAACGTAAGTATATTACTAGTATGAGGTCTACAAGTCCCCCAATTCTCTCAACCATTTTAATAAATGGGTGGGCGCATAATTGTCTCGAAATAGAAGGGTACATTTATTTCTAGAAGCATTAGCATTGTATTGTAAGTGTAACTTAATTTACAAGATTTAGGTAGAGTGTTTTGCATCCACAGTATAGAACTATGAATACCAAAGAATAGGGATTTAGAAAACACTTGTGCACAATTGCACACCAGGCTAAAATAAAAATGTGAAACTCATAAATATAGCCACATCTTGGGCTCCCTAATTTACTGTTGCGCTGCATTGATGTCATGGAGTCAAGACATTCAGAATTCTCTAGAATGCGCACCATCTCACTCAAAAGGAAGAGAAACCTCACTTAGGGGGAACCTAACATTGTAGTAAACTTTGTAAATGGCACAAAAGGGAACTATATAGCTTGCTTCCATATGCCTTTATTACATTGAAGAAGGTACCGATAGAGCAGGAAGTGACACACAGTCTGAATGCTTTGTGTGTGGATGTACACATCCCGGGAACATAAGTGCAATATCTGAGTGAGAGAAGAGGGAAAGATACATTTGCCACGACAGAGATGGCAAAGGCTCTACCTGACAGCAGACCAGGAACAGGTTTCTTACTCCCCCCTTTATGAACATATTTGCTCTATCAAGCACCCTCACTTGCTTAATGGCCTGCCTTTTGCAAGGAGCCCCACTGTGGAGCCTAGTAAAATCCGCAGATCTCTCCATCTCATTTCTTCCTTGACTTCCGACTCATGTCACCCTGCCCTCAAAAAGAAGACATCTCTACCTTTGAACATAGGCATACACCTCACACATGCCAGTACCAAACAAACTTTAACCACACATGTAGAGATAAGGCTAAAATATGTATCTGTAACTTTTTATCTTATATTCCTAAAAAACGTGTATGTGCTGCTTTGTAAACAACAACCACAGAAGCAGTACCCCGACCTGTGGCAAGACAGCATCCAGGACTGGAACCACCACACATCCCTGTCCCCCTGTCAGGAGTCTGTCACTGCAATCATTGTCACATCCACACCCTTGAGATATGTGTAGTGTATGTTGTCTCATCTTGCTACAGCCCTAATTCTATCTAGACTGCATGTACCAAATGCAACATTCTACACTGGGGAGTTAACAAACACTGCTATATTCAAAATGTCTAATATCTGTACCTATCACTGTCACATTGCAGGAAATTGTTCCTAATTTTGCTGCCTTTGGCATAGTAGCAATCAACCAGATGATGGCTTAATAGAGTTCAGTGCCTGCTATACAATGACGTGTTTGCTTCAATATACTGACGGGTCCTTTGAAATATGACTTGCCTCAAAGTGTGCTTCTTCCCGGTTTTAGTAACCTAAAGATCCCCGTTGACCAACTCGGGCCCACACCTCAGTGCGCATCATAGGACATCCTGAAAGCAGCAACTGATTCCTCTGCCACCTGTTGGTCTGGTACATCTGTGGCCCTAAGCAATTCACTACAATGTGGAGCCATCAGTATCTCATTAACCACCTTTGTTGCATAATCTACATGTATTCACAGTTTTGATTCTGGCAATGTGCACGGATGTACTAAATTCCCTATTGACATTTTCCATCCAGTCAAGTCTAAATACCTATCACTTTTCTCCACTGTTATACTTCTTGTCTCAGATGTCTCACATTCATAATTTCCTGCTGTTTCATCAGCCCCTGCAAGTCTACAAAGTTGGTCAACAACTGACATCAAGGTGTCTATACAGACAGAGGCACCTATGGCACTGGTAGTAATACATAATTCTATCTGATGCCCATGGGTCCATTCCAAGCAGCAGCTACATATATATGCTAAAGTCAGGTCTTATATACCTATAGTGCAATCTTCTATATTATGAGTACCAAGGCACAATAATCAAGTTCATGTATGCTAGTTCTGTCTGTGCAAGACTCACCTCCACCCACCATCCATTCTGCAGGTAGTCTAGTTGGGGCTTCAGTAACACCCTCCAAACCAGGTGCAACTTTTGTCTTCTCTGCAACCTGTCACAGATAGGCAAGCCCAGTAAGGCAGGGGTTTCTACTGTTCAGTAATCTCTACCCTGCCTCCTCCAAAGTGTTGGCAATCAATATTGAGTCTGGGAAACATTCACAACCCCCACCAGAACCTCTGAATGTTGATGGAGAAACAGACCCAGGTCTTATAAACATAATTTTGTCTAAAAGGATGCTGAACATCATTTAATAGGCACTCAAACTTCTCAGGTTATGAAGCACAGCAGCATGATGAGTCCATACAGCTCAGATTCCCTTTTCCTGAGCCCATTGTAGTCACGTTTATGCATAGCCATGGGTGTGCATGACCCTCCGCCTATGTGGATAGCAACCACCACCTCCTGAACATTTTGTGGCCCATTCACTGACCTATTGTCTAACATCAGACACTTACTTATGTATTTTCCTATCCCCCAACTCTCAATGTATTTTGTTGCAGTTTTTTCCAGCGGCAACCTAGCCCAAGGGCATTGGAGCACTCAACAGCAGAACCAAACTATGTTGCACATGCTTTCCTACTTTGGAGGCACAGGGCTATTAAGTGATTTGCCCATACTCCTTCTATCAATTCTATCTGATGACTGTGGTTCCATTCCAAGCAGCAGCTGCATTTATATGCTAAAGTCAGGTCTTATATGTCTATGTCCATGTTTCATTGATTGTGTCAAAGTGAACATAATGTTGTGGAGGACTTTTAGAGTCAATGTGCTTCTGTACACTTGTCAAAGGTCTAAAGTATATATTTTTTATCACAGCACCTAGATGTGATGCACCTGATGAAGATGCCTTTCCACTGACAATCAGAGGATAGCTTGCAATCCTAAGAGATGACTACCTGGTCTTAGAGACCACCATCTCTGAAGCCTCCAATACCACAGAGAATGAGGAAATTGTTGTCACATGCAAGTTGCCATCTTATGTACCACTTCAGTGCTAGTCAGTAGTCTTATGCATAGAGCACTCTTCTATATTGTCAGTCCCAAGGCACAATAATCAAGTTCATGTATGCTAGTTCTGTCTATGCAAGACTCACCTCCACCCACCATCCATTCTGCAGGTAGTCTAGTTGGGGCTTCAGTAACACCCTCCAAACCAGTTGCAACTCCTGCCGTCTCTGCAACCTGTCACAGATAGGCAAGCCCAAGTACGGCAGGGGTTCTACTGTTCAGTAATCTCTACCCTGCCTCCTCCAAAGTGTTGGCCATCAATATTGAGGTCAATAAGTTGCCAGTATGAGACAGCCACAAAAGCTTGGATTTGTCTTATGAAAGTTAGACCATCATGACTGTGTGCTGTGTGAAATTCATTATTGAGGGGTAACTTGTGCAACACTTACACCAGTCTGGGAAACATTCACAACCCCCACCTGGACCTCTGAATGTTGATGGAGAAACAGACCCAGGTCTTCTAAACATCCCTTTGTCTAAAAGGATGCTGGACCTCATTTAATAGGCACTCAAACATCTCAGGTAATGAAGCACAGCAGCATGATGAGTCCACACAGCTCAGATAAACTTTTTCAAATAGCCCCCCCTCAACCTACATGCCACTATTACACAACCTTCTTCGGAGCCCATTGTAGGCACTTTTATGCATAACCATGGATGTGCATGACCCTCCTGCTGATGTGGATAGCAACCACCACTTCCTGAACATTTTGTGGCCCATTCACTGACCTATTGTCTAACATCAGACCCTTATTTATGTATTTTCCTATTCCATAACTCTCAATGTATTTTGTTGCAGTTTTTTCCAGCGGCAACCTAGCCCAAGGGCATTGGAGCACTCAACAGCAGAACCGAACTATGTTGCACATGCTTCCCTACTTTGTAGGCAGAGGGCTGTTAAGTGATTTGCCCAGAATCAAGGGATGTTGAGCTGATGCAACAATTCAAATCGGGTCCCCCCGTTTCAAAGTCAGCAGCTCCAGCAACTAAGCCTAATGTTGTGCACTCATTTAAGAAATAAACATCTTTCTCACCTACCTTATCACTGCAAGTAATGCACTTAATGAAAACACTCAAGTTGAAATTTTTGACTAAAATATTTTTACTAAAAGAAATGAGGTCAAGAGGCATGGGATCTGAGGCTACGAGTCGGAGGCTGGGTCAGAAATGTCCAAAAGAAGGGGATAACTAGCAAAATTCTACCTTCGTTCAAGGAGAGAGATTCCACTTGAATATGGACTGACAAGCAAATATAAATAGCAAAACTCCCAAATCAGACATGTCTCTACATTGGTGTTCTCGAGTAGAGGCAGAAGCTCCTGAACCTCCTCACTATCTTAGACTAGAGTCACCTCAAACACATCCTTGGGAATAGTCATGGTGTTTAGTGGGACAAGTCTGATACCTCTTGAGGGTTATGACAAACTGTGTGAGATGAAGAGACAAAGATGGTTGACAAACAGAGTCAGACAGAGACAGCAAACAGAGAGGAGCAAGTTGGATGAGGAACAGGTCAGAAATTCAAAAGGTCAGTACTCAGGCCAAGGTCTGGTTCAGAATTGCCTGAGGGTCTTGTTTGAACCTAAGCACATCAACAATGTTGTCACCTATCTTCTCAAACCTCTGCAAGATGATCTGCTGCTCAGCACACACATGCTTCATGGTTAGCCAAAATGTATCCTGAGGCACAGAACTATGGCATGAGGGAGGGAGGACACCTAAGAGCTAAGGGGGATCAGGGGTGAAATGGTCCTACTGACCTTAGTAGTAGGTGTGAGTATTCTTAGTGGGAGCAAGAGTAATAAGAAAGGCAGCTTTAGACCCTAATGTTTATGAGGCCTCATTCATGGCCATGAGGGTTTGGGGCATCTCAGGTGTGATGGTAGAGGCACCTGTTCTTTTGACACAACTGGTTGATCTTGCTGACCAGGCAGATCCATATCATCAGACTCTTCCTTTCATTTGGTGTTGAGGTTAGCCACCTCTTTTTCAGTGGCTGGATCTTCCACTGGAAGTCTCATTATCTGGGAATTTGTACATTTGACCTATCCTACCATTGGTGGTGTCATTCTGTTGTGTAGCTCCTATAGTACCCCTGCAGGACCTGCGCGTTTGGATAACATATACTGAGGGCTTGGTGGAGGACTGACTCCATGCACCCCCACCGTATATGTTAGCCTAATTTGCATTAGCTCGCTCGCAGTGCCACTAGTGTCTCCTCTTATCAGGGAGAGATTCGTTTCTGGCAACCTTAGACCATGACAACCCTGATTACTCAAAATCGTGGAAACAATGTACTACCTTTCACTCAGTCACTCGTGCTCACTTATTCGGTTTGTCTCAGAGAGTTACACAGAATAAACAGTCGGGCGTTTCAATAAGTATTTATTGAACAGTTGTTATTCTAGTGTAAAATATATGTGCTGCGGTAACCAGCAGACAATAGCAGAGATATATTATCAGCAGTATGATAAAAGCAAAGGGATAGAACAGTTCTACCATATTGCGACAATCACGAGTACATACATGAATATAAAAGCATTATGCAAGTGCGCGTACTCCTACGATGCCTACCTAGATGTACCTGAGCGTACCTAGCATATGTGTGTGGGTCTTAGAAGCTAAGAGCCAGAATCCTCCTAGGATTTAGTCGAACCGCCATACCTGAATAGAGAGAGTGTGGGACCCCGTCCTGGTCTCGAGCTGGACACCGCGTCCAGGTTGTGTCAGACCACTGTCAGTTTGAGCGACTGCATGCAGGAGCCTCAGCGTCTCTGGTCAGTGTGTCAGCATGGAAGTCTCGGTACTCTGTCTTACTGGGGCAAGATGTGGTGTATGTATACCCTAAAGAGTCTCGGTCCTCAGTATGGTTTGTATTTGGACATGAGGAAAACGTCAGGGGTGAACTTTGTACATACATATTATGCCAGTGGTGTATTCTTAGAAAGCCATGCATAATTAACGAGTTCAGTGTGGGCCTGTGTTTGGAAAAACCCTGCTGTATTCAAAACCACAGGATAGATAACGTTCAGCCCTCAGAGCTCGTTGTGTACTAGCTGGGACCAATGTAGGTGAAAGATCATGCCTATATAAGGAATCATGACTATAATAGGACATGTACAGTTGTGACCAAAATTGGGCATATGCGGCCATGACCATAATAGGGCAAGTACGAATATGACCATATTAGGGTAAATATGAATACGTCCATTTTAGGGCATGTATGAACGGGTCTACATTAGGGCCTCTATGCGGGATATAACACCCACTCCTCTTCCGAATTGGATAAAAATGACCATATTTAAAGTCTGGACAATTTAAAATATTTTTAAAAGCAAGTAAAAACATGGTTCTAAAAAATCGTTAAAATGAGGTGCTTGAAAAAAATGTTAAAATTCAGCTATTTCTAGTTGCCACTTGAAAAAGTCAATATCGTCTCTCTATAAAAGTTGCTTTACCATAAGCAGGAGAAGGCCATGCTTTTCTCAAGCGAAAGTGTCAATGTAAGAAAATGTTCCAAATTTAGATTGTTTATTTTGAAACGAGTGAAGAAGCCGAATTCTTTCCCAGGACACGATGAGCCAATTCAAGATTACGCGTCCTGGCTGGGAAGCACAATGTTATCGGTGTCAGCTGCTGTAGACGACAAATCCAACGCCTCACAGAGAACGTCAATCGCACATAGATGGAATGTAGTACTGCCAACAGTCGGTGCTGCGGCAGCTTGTGCGGCAGTTGTAACTTGGGTGCCTGTGGAAGAGTCACCTAACCCAGCAGGAGCAAACGGCACCTGTGGATTCTCCAGGAATGCATTCATCAGAATCGGAAGCCGCTGAGGACAATGCAGAGCATGGGCCTTTATGGGGTCCAGCATTTCATCTGTGTCCGGAGGCGCATCTGATGGAAATGTTAGACAAAGATCCAACGTGCATTCTTCTCCGCAGAACAGGCATCGAAGAACAGGTAAGATGCAGTCTACCCACACTGGTCTAAATGATAGAAACCAGGAGGCATTGAGTTCTCGCAGGCAAGAAATGCCCAGAAGTTGTACCATGCGTTCACCGTATTTCCGCTCCAGGAGCGTGTTCACCATTCCCTCGGGAAGTGGGCCGTCCATTGCGTAGCAGCAATACTACAATCAGGATTCCTGCGATTAGGAACAGGATGAGCAGGAATCCTCCAAATACGCTTCCCAATACGGAGTGTATAAAATTTGGGATTACTCCGAGGACTGTCTGAAAGGTGCTTAACAGTCCGGACCCTATGGTCTTAAATAGGTGTACAATTCCGCTCGTATCAGACATATTGAAGATACGTCCCACCATTTCTGCGAAATGAATGGTGCAGTTTGTATGTATGAGTGCCTGTATCTCAGTCGAGGTCCTTGCAAGTTGAAGTTCATAGGTTTCTCGAGCGGAGGTTAAGGGCACGGGTTGCTGTAAAAGCATGGCTTTCAATCTGCTCAGAGTATCAAACTGTATGAAAGAAACATTCTGCGAAGGCCATAGTGGCGCCTCCCTGACTGTGTTCAGTGGCGGAAACAATACTTGCATACAGCAAGTAACCCTGGAGTTAACAGTGACTAGATATGCGATGCCCGGAAGCATCCCACAGCAACCTTGATCATTTAGCATCAAATAACTCCCATTCAAGAGCAGCAGGAAAACCGGCGTGATCATGGCCGCTGGGGTCCCTGACATGTGACAAGATAAGTTCGCCACTGAACCACTGCAGGCTCCGTGTAGAGAAATATCCTGACACATGAAAGAACCGCTTAAAGCGTTCTTGCAGTTAGTACCACTCAGATACACTTCTCGATCCCCATTCCGGCATCGGTAACTATATGGTAACTTCCAAGTTTCCTTGAAGTATCCCTTACCCATTTTCACATATTTGCCTGCCTGCCTTTGCTCAAGGCAATATTGAAACTGAAACATAGTGACCGGCAGAGTGATTTGGCCATGAATTAGCCATTCTGTTGATGGTGATTGGGCTACAGTGAAAGGTAGCATTTCCAGTTTCTCAATACGCAACATTGTATATTTGGCTCCCCTTTGTGACATTTCTGTCTGTTTATCAGTTAGATTGTATTCTGAAAACAGAGACGTGGTGTTTATAAAACACCATGGCACATAGCCTGCACGCAAAGATTGCAGTGTCCAGCTTAACATCATAATATAACGTAGCTGAGATTGCCCGTGTTGTAACAAGGCCAGATCTTGTTCTAATATGTCGATCGCCGAGGACACAATGTTGCCTAAGGAGTAAATCCCCGGAGGTCAAAGTTGTTAACCCATTATCCACCACAGCTAATGCCTTTTCTAAGTTAATACGGTCTATTTCCCGAATCCTTTCTGCGGCCTCTTGTTGGGATATTTTCCAGTTTTCATTATAGTAGGCATATAGGCCTGCATATATGAAACGTTTCTGACGTTGTTTCCTGGGTCCTAGTAGAAAATCTCTAAGATCCATGTCAGGTGTGAGTAAGGTCAAGTGGTGCTTCACTTCTGTCAGTGTTGAGGTCTCTAGCCAATCAAGGCACAACTTCCCAACACTATAGGATGTCACTACCCCTGGGTGTTATCTCTGTACATAGCGGGGTCTGGCCTATGGATACTAAACCCTTCGGTTGTATTCATAAATCTCTGCTGACATTTGTTTGTGTCAATGGGCCAAACCAGCCATTCTGTCCAATCAGAATCTGATCTGTTGTACTGGAAAATGTCATCTAATCCTATCCCTTGTGTAGTTGTATTCTGCCCCCCACCCATCTGCGATGGTGTTGGAAACCCTGGTGTGTTCATTTCCTTGCCTTTGGCTAAACCAAGACAGGTTGTTTGTTGCACAGTTTCATTCAGAAATAAAATCTGCTGCGGAATGATGCATGCTCTAAAAAGTGCTTCTATTCAATGGACTTGCCAGACCCTAGAACCCCAGATCGATTTGGAATCTATTGTGTCTTTCCATAGATCGAAACCCTGTTTAGACAACTGGTTCAGAAAGGATGCAGAATAAATATGTTTGGTGTTTGTCAACATAATTTTCTGAGCTGAATTTTTCGCCACTTTATAATAAAATGACTTCGGGTCGGATGTGTTAAACCTTGAGAAGTATGTGAATTTCTGTGCGAAAGCTTGCGAACTACCTTTCGGTGGTGTTGGGCAGTGTTCCCACAGGTGGTACTCAAATACATTTCTAGGTGTTATAGATTTGTGTAAGAAATGATGACCATATTGCTGGTAACAGTACAATGTATCATAGTCTGAAGTACCTTCTAACATTTCATTGTTCGGAAATGCAGCAGTTTTTTCTAAATCAGACATCATAGCATTTACAGTTTCAGTGTCCCAATCATCAGATAATGTACTGGAGGTAATGACATCACTTAAAGAAATTTTAAATACATGTTTTAGCTTTAAAAGTTCAGTCGGACCGAATACATCATAATCAATCTTGTCCCATACTATACCGTCCGGTATAGGAACTGCTGTAATGTTCACTGAAGACAAGTCTCTTGGTTCACGATGTGAAGATTGGTGTGGTTTTAAACTCATATTGACTCTTTGGGCTGTAGAGCTTTGCTGGAGGTATCGTCCATTAATAAGCATACTAAAAATTATTATTAAACCTAGCCAGAAAATGAAAAATAAAATCCCAGTGATATACCATAGTTCTATCCAAGGTGACACCAGGTAAGTCTTTCTAAAAAAGTGCAAAAAGTCATTGAGTTTCTGTTTGAGTGATTGTTTGGCTGGCGTCGTTTCTGGTTCGCTTGGATCCAGTGAAAACGTATCAAAGTTCATGAAATAGCCAGAAGCAGTTCGATCAATTGTTGGAATTGCATCGGGATTTGTTGAAATCGGATTTTGCTCTTGACGAGGCATGTTGACGTAAATGTCTGTATTAGGTCTGATTGCAACTTGATTGTTAAGTTGATTTTCTTCTTGTTGAAGTGGAACGAGTTCCATAGCATTGTTGCTTAGTCCTTCATTCCGTACAGGTGGCTCTTCAAACGTGATAAGTCTTTCTGTTTGAACTTCTTGGATTATAGCAAGAGGAGGGCGTCTGCTACTGTGGAGTCCACGAGACCTACTGTTTAGTATCGGTCACATAGTGTGGTTTGATTAAGTCTATTGAGACAAATCTTTTCTCCTTCTTTCCGGCAAGAGGTGGCAGAAGTACAGTTATTGTGCCGTGGATTGCAAGGACTGGTACAGGCTTTCTGTAGGATGGCCCAAATTCTTTCTTGTCAGCAATCTTCTCTCTGACCAGATCCCCGATTTTTGGGATCCAGATAGGTCTTGCCGTTACTGCCTTGACTTCCTCAGTGGTGGCCTGTTTCTGGAGCACGTTACTTTGTTGTGTCCTGGATTCATTTAGATCCTGTAAAACAGCCAAACGATCATGGATATCAAATGGTTTTTCATCCACCACTGTGCCTTAACAATCAAGATCAGGTACCCACATTCTTGTCCCAAATAGGACCTCGTAAGGAGTGACACCTCCTAGAGAGCTTCTTGGCTGTTTATTGAGCGCGCGCTGTACCCCATAAAGGTGATCGACCCATCTACCGCCCTTGCCTAATACCCTAGCTGTTAAAGATTGCTTTAAGTCTCGGTTTTTCCTCTCCACAACAGAATTTCCCTCGGGATGATACAGAGAGTAGTACCGCAATGCTATGCCCATTCCTTCCATGGCCTCTTTGTAAGCCTGAGAGCTAAACGCCGGACCACGGTCAGAATGTAACGTGCCAACTGCGTATGTGCCGATAAACACTCGCAAATCTTTTATAACAGTTCGAGCGTCAGCCGACCGCTGAGGCCAAACCCATAGGAATCTAGAGCAGGAATCCACTGCAACCATGATATATTTCTTGGACCAATCAGACTGTAAGCGTCCGTAGTGGTCCAAATACACACATGCGAGAGGTTTGTCTGATTTCAGTAATGGTGTCTGCGCTGGGCGTGTTACGGTGGAGACTTTTATCTGCTGACAGATGTCGCATTTCAAGACATAGTCTTTAGTCTGCTTCGTTAACCCTGGCCACCAGTAGTGCTGTTTCAATAAAGAAATAGTTGCTGTAACGCCTGTATGCACAGAACCCAAACCCTCGTGTGCTGCTAAAATCAACCCCAGCCTATGATCCATATTTGGTTTTACTCTATCCCCCACTCCAGGAATCTGAGCATATGGAATGTTTTGTGCATGTAACTTGTAGGAGTACTTGAGTGGAATTTTTTTTGGTACTGCTGTGCTGCCTTTGCGTGAAGCATTGACAGCTACCATTATCTCGCCGTCTACCCTCGTCTTTGAACGAGTAACTGCAGCTACGGCGGCTGTGCGAACAGCCCCTTTGCAGCTTCATCAGCCAATGAATTCCTTCAACGTGAACGCCATCACGCTGATGACTCAGTGTATGTATCACGTGAGCCCTTGGTAGTTCGTTTCTCAACTCCACTACCTGTTCCCATAGCATTTTATGCTTAATTGTGCCACCTTTTGCATCTTTGAAACCGTTTTGTTCCCAATGATGTAGATATTCATTGTACGACTGTACACAGTAAAAGGAATCACACACAGCAGTGTGGGGAATTCGTGATCCGTATTTATGAGTGCCAGTATAAGTGCTTTGAGTTCTGCCAACTGAGCCGTGCAGTCTCCTAGAGATTGCGTTTTAGTGCAACTCGGATGGAACTTTCCATCGTGCATGCGACCTTTAACAATCGCACACGCTGCGCTGTAAGCTTGCTTACTCCCTATGGCTGGTTGAGCAGAACCGTCCGTGTAAATAATGTATTCATACTGATCTAGAGGCAGAATTTCATTTGGTAGAGGATATTCTTGTTCGTATTGCAGGAATGCCTGTGTTTTTAAACTTGGATCAAATCTGTATTCAACATCCGTTGCAGTAAGAGAATTAGCCCATTGTATCCATCTTGGATGTAAGGCTTTCGTATTTGGAATGCTAGCTTTTGTAACAGCTTCTAAAGCTGGTACTGGGCTCATGACAATTATGCGTTTTCCCTGAGCCAGAGCTCTTTCTCTTGCTACATCGGTCTGAACTGCTGTCAGGATTTTTTCTGTTGAAGTGAAATGCATCTCTGCGTTTGTGTACAGGTGTGATTTGTATGCGATTGGTACAGTTTCACCTTCATTAAAAGTTAAATAGGTGTACCCGCATTGACCCGCTATTATTCGGATCACTAAGTTCTGTGCGTTTACGCGTGTCTGTAAATGTTTAGAAGCTATCATGTCTTCCTGTAGGGAACGCAGGATATTTGTATGTTTCTGTGTCCATTGTTTGACTGAAAAATCAGGTTTTATTAAGTCGTAGAAAGGTTTTACTCTTTCCTGCGTAATCCAAAATGTATGTTCGACCAAAATTTAGGAATCCCAGAATTGATTGTAAATTCTTTAATGATTTTGGAGGTTGGAGCAGCTCACACTTTTCTAAAAAGTTAGCTGCTTGGCTTTTTCCCTCACTTGACAGCTTGTATCCTAAAAATAGGACATTGAGGTGGGCAATTTTTGATTTTTTGAAATTAAATTTATAGCCCTCAGAGGCGAATCCCATATTAATGGTGCTCACCCTGGTCAAGTGCCTCTTTAAGTCATCGTCCATCAGATAAATATCATCCACATAGGACAATGCTTCTCCATCCAAATTTTGGAGTAACTCTGTTACCCTTGCTGAAAACAACCCCGGGCTATTCTTATACCCTTGGGGGAGTCGGCAAAATTGCTTTTGGGACCCTAACGTACTGAAGGCGGTCAGATACCTGCTTTCAGGTGCTATATTTTGGCAGGAAAATCCATTTGAGATATCAAGTGTTGTTTTGTATTTTTTGCGCACAATGTTATTCATTAATGCGGCACTGTGTGCATTTTGAACTGCAAATGCCTTTGTGCAAGTGTTTAAATGTCTGTAATCTAAAACTAGACGATATGTATTGTCAGGTTTGGCTACGGGGAACAAAGGAATGTTCATAGGTGAAGTGCAATTTTCTATCACCCCCTGGTATTCTAGTTGGTCTAGAATCTCCCTGACTTGTTTTTTTAGCTTCCTGCTTTATAGGGTATTGCCTTTGAGCATTTGGTGAAACTTTTTACGGGATCACGTGGTGGGTTGAATCCTCATCCCAACCAGCATGATTTTTGTACAATGCTGGAGCTAGGGCAATCGCCCACTCCTGCGCATATGCATGTTTTAGGTGAATGGGAACGAGGTCGGAAAAGGCTGGAAAAATTATCGTTTCTCCCATAGGGCACTCCATGACAAATGCTGGTGGCCAGTCTTGTTCTGCTAATAGAATGTCATAACCAGATGACAGATTTTCCCAAAAGAGACCTTTAACTTTTCTAGGCTTGTCCCCCTCCATCCGGAGTGTTATCTCATGTAACTTATGTGGGACACTTACCCGAGTATCAGGTGTTTCCACCATGATATACTCACTAAATTCCGCTGTCACCAGAAATTCCTTCAGTTTCTGGCGAGCTATCGTTACTTCTGCCGCGCTGTCTAGCATCGTCAGAGCCCATTCCCCGTTCAGAAGCTGTGTCCTCAGAATTCTGGGCATGTCTGATCTTGAGACCTGCTACCTTCTTCTTTTTGAACTGAGGTTTTGATTTTTGTTTATCCTCTTTTTTAGGTGCGTAGTCCGCAGTGTGTTGCGTGTCTCTGGACTTTGTACGCTCCTTTGACCGTCCTTCCCTCTCGAAGTTTCGTGATGAACCCTGAAAGGAACGAGAGGAAAGAGTATCAGTATCCTGATACCTGTTAGGTTTTTTAATATTATCCCTATTCCTGAGGATATACCGCCTTTCAGAGGGCTCCTGTTGAGGAGACCTACCTCTAGACTGAGATCTGGTGTCTTTAGATTTTTGTTGTTTTTTATTTTCCCACTTCTTTTAGGAGAAGTAGGTGTCTGCTTTGTAGTGTCCTTTTCAGGACTGCCCACCAGTTGTGGTTTTAATGCTTTCCCACCTAGACTGTCTCTGCCTAATTCTGCATATGCAGTTTCAATTATTTTGGGTAGTTCGTGTTGTTGATCTACTGGACTGAACTCCCTTAGGCGTTGGCGGATCGCCACAGAAGCTGCTTCCCCCTTAATGTTAGCTAGTATTATGGCTGAGACCTATTCAAAGTTGTTTAGCACCTTCATCCCGAAATTAAGGGCAGGCTCTGCTCCGTACTCATTTTTTATCTGTTTTAATACTTCAGGTACTACTGCTATTGACGGGATACCATGTGTTCTGGTATATATGTCAGCAAAGACTGAACCCCAAGAGGTGCAGTCCTCTATTTGTGGTGTGAGACCCATGGGCAAGCAGATTGTTAGAATTCTGTGTTTATCACTGGTTGTTGCATTCAGGAATACTGCTTCAAGCTGAGTTATTTTCTGAGCTATCCAGAATGGGATTTGTTCGCGTTTTGCTGGCATTTTGCCCATTATTGCGTGTAATGTTTGTGGAGCTATTTTATTAACTGTACCTTGGACTGGAGTATCGTGTGCTGCAGCTGGTGCAGGCTGAACTGTTAAAGTCCTCATCACAAATTGTGTGAGGTTTCTGGAGATTTTAATTAAATCTCTGTGTTGTACGAGTAAGTCTGGCTGTGTCATTGTGTTAATGTCAGGATGCGGTGTGTATGCCGCTAATATGGGCCATGTGGCTCCTGCTCCTCCGAGCGGGCCTAATCTTGCTCTTCCTTGTACGTACGGTAGGGCGCCTTTAAACCAGTAATTATGCTCCTGGTAAGTGAGCGGGACCTCTAACTCCTCAAAAGGAGTATAGTCCGCTGGTGTTTCACCTTCTAAGTAGTAGTGAAATACATTTGTAATTGCATTCGCTGCTGGGAATGTAACCCATGAATAGAACACCTCTGTTTTATTGGATTCGTGTGCCTCAATCACGAAAACTACTGTACCACCACTGGCTCTTAAGCCATGTTCTAGAAGTTTTATGGTGACTGCCCTTCTGAAATTTGGTGCAATATGTATTGCATCTTCAGGGTCTTCTTCTAAACCGAAGAGGTTTGTTGTCGCTCTCCTTGTTTCGTCTGTTTCTTCCACCATTTTTAATTGGAAGAAAGGAGGTTAAAGAATTTTTAAGATAAGGTGTATATGCACAATTGTAGGAACTATATGTCCTTCAAGCTTGAATAACCAACAGCCAATAAATAGTATTCTCGTACTACTCAGCTGCGGCGGATTTAGTGCCCACCCACTCCAGACGTCGCTGGGGTTTTGTGAGTAGGTTCTCTGAGAATAGCATGACTGAACTACTCAGATTCTACTGTTAAATACGTACCAAACCAACGTTGGCGGTGCCATGTCGTGTAGCTCCTATAGTACCCCTGAAGGACCTGCGCATTTGGATAACATATACTGCGGGCTTGGTGGCAGACTGACTCCGTGCACCCCCACCATATATGTTAGCCTAGTTTTGCATTAGCTAGCTCGCAGTGCCACTAGTGTCTCCTCTTATCGGGGAGAGATTGGTTTCTGGCAACCTTAGACCATGACAACCCTGATTCCTCAGAATCGTGGAAACAATGTACTACCTTTCGCTCAGTCACTCGTGCTCACTTATTCGGTTTGTCTCAGAGAGTTACACAGAATAAACAGTCGGGCGTTTCAATAAGTATTTATTGAACAGTTGTTATTCTAGTGTAAAATATATGTGCTGCGGTAACCAGCAGACAATAGCAGAGATATATTATCAGCAATACGATAAAAGCAAAGGGATAGAACAGTTCTACCATATTGCGACAATCATGAGTACATACATGAATATAAAAGCATTATGCAAGTTCGTGTACTCCTACGATGCCTACCTAGATGTACCTGAGTGTACCTAGCATATGTGTGTAGGTCTTAGAAGTTAAGAGCCAAGAATCCTCCTAGGATTTAGTCGAACCCCCATACCTGAATAGAGAGAGTGTGGGGCCCCGTCCTGGTCTCAAGTTGGACACCCCGTCCGGGTTGTGTCAGACCACTGTCAGCTTGAGCGACTGCATGCAGGAGCCTCAGCATCTCTGGTCAGTGTGTCAGCATGGAAGTCTCGGTTCCCTCTGTCTTACCGGGGCAAGATGTGGTGTATTTATACCCTAAAGAGTCTCGGTCCTCAGTATGGTTTGTATTTGGACATGAGGAAGACGTCAGGGGTGAACTTTGTACATACATATTATGCCAGTGGTGTATTCTTAGAAAGCCATGCATAATTAATGAGTACAGTGTGGGCCTGTGTTTGGAAAAACCCTGCTGTATTCAAAACCACAGGATAGATAACGTTCAGCCCTCAGAGCTCGTTGTGTACCAGCTGGGACTAATGTAGGTGAAAGATCATGCCTATATAAGGAATCATGACTATAATAGGACATGTACAGTTGTGACCAAAATTGGGCATATGCGGCCATGACCATAATAGGGCAAGTACGAATATGACCATATTAGGGTAAATATGAATACGTCCATTTTAGGGCATGTATGAACGGGTCTACATTAGGGGCTCTATGCGGGATATAACAATTCCTCTTTTCACTGCTGTTCATATCCCATTGTCTTATTGCAGGTGAGATCTGTCTTGTCCTCCTTTCTTGGTCTTGCTGTTCCATGCCATAGACCTGGTTGTCTGCTGCAAGGGAGTAGAGAGGGAGAGGAAAATTCATTAGGGTTTTTTTCACTAAGTCATGCGCATTGAAGATTACCTTGCTTATGTTGTATTCACTTATGTGAGATAGTCCTTCATTATAACCATCTACTTGCCTTTGTCAGCTGTTACAGTGGATTTCTCACATACGCCATTGATTAATCAGTGACTTTGGCCAACAAAAAAGTTTTCCCCATCGCACATACATTTTTTAAAAATGTCACAATTTTCATTGGTCGAATTGGCAAATAATCTGACCCAATTTACTCAAGCCATGTCACACTGGTATATGCTTATGATGGTCCAAAGGATTGTAGACCCTGCCCAGGGGTCTGTGTGATACAATAGATGAGTGAAGTTAGACTAACATTTTGCTAAATGTAGGTGTGCTTAGTCTGCAAGAGACACATTTATGACCTATGTGTGAAGGATAGGTTGGTGTTCTGCTCATGATGGCTTGGTGGATGATGCAGTTGGATTTATAGATTGTGCAGACTGGCAAACACAGCCAGAGGAGTTCCATCAGTGTGAGTGTCTTCATTGTGTAATTTTATTGGGGACCGAACCTAATGCCTGACACCTGAAAAGACTGGTTCTGCTCACACTTTTGTACCCAGGACAAAGAAGTGGACTCCAAGGATCATAAGGTTGACCTCCTGTTAACGCTACAGGGACCCTGCCTGCTATAGGAGGATTTTCTGCAACTGCCTAGGTGATCAGTCGCAACTGTACCCTGCTGTTTGGCCTGTGCCTGACACTGTGATTCTCAAATGGTCTCACCTGATGCTCTGAGGGGCTTTAGTAGTGTACCTCTTTGGTGAATTGGGAGTGAAAGGACTAAAGTCAGAAGGTAAAATCTTTGACCATGACAAACCTGGTTGGTGTATTCGAACCTGGCTCCATCATGATCAGCATCAAATTGTACCTAGATCCTTTTACACCGGTACCATTGACTATCTTTGGCACTTTATGCTTCATGGCATTACTGAGATAAAACTAAAAAATCATATCTCGAGTTCCACTTATTGGAATTTTGTCATATTGGTGTCATTTTGTTTATTAGATTTTACTCTATTTGCATATTTTTCTTTAGGATTTCTATTGCGTCGCATTTCAAATCTATCACTACTTTGGTACTGCACAAATACTTTACACAATGCCCTAAGTTAAACCTCTCTGCTCTGCACCATACCTACCAGGGGGTTGAGCTTAGGTTAATTTATTGACTTTGAAGATTCACCTTGATAAGGTTTGAGATTATTCCTTGAGATGGGTAGTGACCCTCCTGAGGCTCCACTGGTAAAAACAATTCACCCATGCCCAGGGGGCCTCCAAAGCCCCATTAATTTGGTGGCTCACAGAACAAAGACTAACTAATGCTATTAACTTGTTTTTAACTAGAACAATACAGAATGCTATTTTGGTGTTCCTTGCACAATACCAACAAGATGAGCAGGAGATATTTGTGTAAATATATGACTGAATATAAAAGCAACAGTAAGAAGAAGGAACATTTTGATGATAAATTACATGGTTGCATGATAGAGGCAGGCATGGCTAAACCACGCATGCCTCTACCATGCAGCCCAAACCATAATTGCGTCTAACCACACATTCTTTTACCACGCATGCCTTTACCACGCAATTTCATGGTAAAGGCATGAATGGTAAAGGGGTATGCGTGGCTAAGGCCGATACCCCCTTCCCCCTGCCCTAAGCTACAAACCCCCTACCTGCCCCCCTTCCCTGAGGTCCAAATACCCTGACCCCCTCCAACCCCCCATGCTGTCCCTAACCCTTAATATACACTACCCTGACTCCCCACCACCCCTGTGCTGTCCCTAAAGCCACCCCAACCCCTTCCACTGCCTTTAGGCCTAAAACCCTAAGCATATTTTAAAAAACTACCCTAACCCCCACCCCTCGTAGCCCAAAAAAAACTACCCGCCCTCCCCTAAGCCCTAAAAACTACCTTGACTACCCATTCCCCTCCCCTGAGGCCTAAAACCCTGTCCCTTAACATACACTACCAGGCCCCCCTTCCACCCCTTACATTATCCCTAAAACTACCCTAACCCCTTCCACTGCTCTTAGGCCTGATACCTAACCCCTAATTAAAAAAACGATCCCAACCTGCCCCTAGCCCTGAAAACTGCCTCAACCCTCCCCAGCCCTGAAAACTACCCAGAACCCCCAACCCTGAAAACTACCCCAGGCACCCCTCCCAAGACCTGAAAATGACCCGACCCCCAGTCCTGAAAACGACCCCTGAGCCTCCCCAGCCCTGGAAAGGACACCTACCCCCAGCCCTAAAACCAACCCGACCCCCCCAGCCCTGAAAACAACCCTCCCAGCCCTGAAAACAACTGCGATCCCTCAGCTCTAAAAATGGCCCGACCCCCCCAGCCTTGAAAATGACTCAAACCCCGCCCTGAAAACAACCCGACCCCCCCAGCCCTGAAAATGACCCCAACCCCCAGCCCTGAAAACGACCCCCTCACCCATACAAATTGCCTCCCCAAACCTGGCCCCAGCTTCAGCCCCACTCACCTCACAGCGCCCTCTCTTCTTGGCATCTTCCTGCTTCCGCCAAGCTGCAGACAACAGCTAGACTGCACACTGCCTTAACCACACATATGTGTGGTGAAGGCGTATGCATGGTTAAGGCAAGCGCAGTAGAGCTTGCATAGTTGGAACACGTGTGGCTCTGCCCGCTTTGTTCCCACTGTTTACCAAATTACAGTACTCAAAGACGGTAGATGCTGTTGGAGCTGTTTCTCAGTTGCTTCTCTCCCTGCCGGGTCTCTGGGTCTCAGTCTGGCAAACAGAATAATATTGAGAAAGGCGCATCCAAGAATGGTCCTACAATCCTACGTTCAATCAATCAATCAATCACAGAATTTGTAGAGCGCACTACTTACCCGTGAGGGTCTCAAGGCGCTGGGGAGAAAAAAGGGGGGTGCTGCTACTGGTCGAACAGCCAGGTCTTGAGTAGCCTCCTGAAGGTCAGCAGGTCTTGGGTCTGTCGGATAGGCTTAGTGGAAGGGTGTTCCAGGTCTTGGCGGCGAGGTGTGAGAAGGATCTGCCGCCGGTGGTTGTTCTTCGAATGCGAGGGACGGTGGCGAGGGAGAGGTCGGCGGAGCGGAGCTGGCCGTTGGAGACGTAGAAGAAGAGTCGTCTGTTGAGGTAGGCTGGGCCAGTCTTGTGGAGTGCCTTGTGTGCGTGGATGAGGAGTTTGAAGGAGATTCTCCTGTCGACGGGGAGCCAGTGCAGGTTCCTCAGGTGGGGGGTGATGTGGCTGTGGCGTGGTATGTCGAGGATCAGGCGTGCGGAGGCGTTTTGTATGTGTTGCAGTCCTTTGATGAGTTTGCCCGGGGCTCCCGCGTAGAGGGCGTTCCCATAGTCAAGTCTGCTACTGACGAGGGCCTGGGTGACTGTTCTTCTTGTATCTGTCGGGATCCACCTGTAGATCTTGCGAAGCATGCGGAGGGTGTTGAAGCAGGAGGAGGAGACTGTGTTGACTTGCTTGGCCATGGAGAGCGTTGAGTCGAGGATGACTCCCAGGTTGCGTGCGTGGTCGGTGGGTGTCGGGGCTGCTCCCAGTGTCGTTGGCCACCAGGAGTCGTCCCAGGCTGAGGGGTTGGAGCCGAGGATGAGGACCTCTGTCTTGTCCGTGTTCAGCTTTAGTCGGCTGATCTTCATCCAATCGGCGACGGCCTTCATTCCTTCATGGAGATTGGATTTGGCGGCGAGGGGTCCTTGGTGAGGAGAGGATCAGTTGAGTGTCGTCGGCGTAGGAGATTATGTTGAGGTCGTGCTGTCTAGCGATGCGTGCGAGCAGGGCCATGTAGATGTTGAACAGTGTTGGGCTGAGGGAAGATCCCTGGGGTACGCCGCAGATGATCTCGGAGGCTTCGGATCGGAAAGGTGGGAGGCGGACTCTCTGGGTTCTGCCATCGAGGAAGGAGGTGGTCCATTCCAGGGCCTTGTCTCGGATCCCTGCGTTGTGGAGGCGTGCGCGTAGAGTGCGGTGGCAGACAGTGTCGAAGGCGGCGGAGAGGTCCAGCAGGATGAGGGCTGCGGTCTCACCGTTGTCCAGCAGGGTCCTGATGTCGTCGGTGGCGGCGATGAGGGCAGTCTCAGTGCTGTGGTTGCTGCGGAACCCTGATTGGGATGGGTCCAGGATGCTGTTTTATTCGAGGTATCGGGTTAGCTGTTTGTTGACGATCTTCTCGATGACCTTGGCTGGGAACGGAAGCAGGGAGATGGGCCGGAAGTTCTTGAGGTCTCTCGGGTCCGCCTTGGGTTTTTTGAGTAGGGCGTTGATCTCTGCGTGTTTCCAGCTCTCTGGGAAGGTCGCGGTCTCGAAGGAGAGATTTATAACGTTGCACAGGTGGGGTGCGTGGAGCTGCTGGCTTTGTTGAAGATGTGGTGCGGGAAAGGGTCTGACGGGGAGCCGGAGTGTATTGTGCTCATGGTCTTGATGGTGTCATCGATGTTCACGCTGGCCCAGGCTGGCAAGGGGTTATGGTCGATGGTGTGCGGCGGGTCTGGTGTATCTATCTTAGTAGGGGCTGTCTGGGTGTTGAAGCTGTCGTGGATGTCGGCGATCTTGCGGTGGAAGAAGGTGGCGAGGGAATCGCACAGGGCTTGCGACGGCAGGATGTCGTTGGTGTTGGAGCTGGGGTTGGAGAGTTCCTTCACGATGTTGAAGAGCTCCTTGCTGTTGTGTGCATTGTTGTCGAGGCGGTCTTTGAAGGAGATTCTCTTGGCGGACCTGATGAGGTGGTGGTGGTTACGAATGGCGTCTTTGTGGGCTGCGTGGCTGTCCGGTGTCTTATCACTGTGCCATTTTTTCTCTAGTTTCCGGCAGGTACGCTTGGAAGCTAGGAGTTCCGGGGTGAACCAGCTGGCTCTTTTGGTGGTGTCGCTGTAGGTGAGTTTTTTCAGCGGGGCGAGGGTGTTGGCACAGTCGTCTATCCATCGTCTGAGGTTGCAGGCAGCGTCGTCGGTGTTGGATGGGTCGGAGGGAGGGCTGAGAGCGAGGTTTGCCCGTAGTTGGTCTTTGGTGACTTTGCTCCAGCAGCGGCGTGGGAACTGTTGGGTGCGGTGGTGTGTGGTGGGTTTCTGGAAGGTGAAGTGGATGCAGCGGTGGTCGGTCCAGAGGAGTTCCGTGGTGTGGCTGAAGGAGACGTGGGAGCTTGAGGAGAAGACGGGGTCGAGCGTGTGGCCGGCGGAATGAGTCGGTGTTGTGACGAGCTGTCTCAGTCCGAGGTTGGCGAGGTTGTCGATCAGGGTGGTGGAGTTGCTGTCGTTGTTGTTCTCCAGGTGAAAATTCAGGTCTCCGAGGAGGATGTAGTCGGTAGAGGTCAGGGGCGTGCGTGCTGATGAAGTCGGCGATGGAGTCGCTGAACTGGGGTCGGGGCCCAGGGGTCTGTAGACAAGGGTGCCTCTAAGGGTGGTGTTGGGGTCCGTGTGGATCTGGAAGTGCATGTGTTCGGCGGTGCAGAGAAAGTCGTCGGTGCTGGTCGAGACCCTGATGGAGTTCTTGTGGACGATGGCGATTCCTCCTCCTACTCCGTTGACGTGGTCTCTGCGGGTGATCTTATAGCCGTCTGGCATGGCTATGGCGATGTCGGGTGCGGAGGAGTCGTTCATCCAGGTCTCTGTCAGGAAGGCGACGTCTGGTGATGATGTGTCGAGCAGGTCCCAGAGCTCGACGGCGTGTTTGCGTGCGGAGCGGGTGTTCAGTAGGATGCATCGGAGGTGGCGGGCGCTTCGGTGGCTCTGAGGATGGTGTAGCTGCAGTTCCGGCAGGTGAAGGGGCCATGAGTGCGTTTCGGGGCGGCCTTGAAGCAGTTGTGTGTCCGTCCGGGGTTGAGAGCGTGGAGTGTGGTGGCATCGTAACGGCGTCGGTCCTCGAGGCTGGAGCGGGGGGCGCGCGGCCCAGAGGTTCTGGCACTGGGCGCGGTCTAGTCATAGGAACTCTACTAGACAGGTTGTGTGAACTTTAATGTTATTCTTGCTTGAAAAGGTGTTCTTCTTCAGTCGAGAAGTCACTTTTTTCCAAATCAGTGTTTTCTTTGTTTCTAAACTTTCTCCTTCGAAGAAATTGTATTGTAGTAAAAATATGACCTACACAATACTAAGTAACTCTTCAGCGCTGTGCCTAATCAACTCAGACCATTACAGTATCCGGTGGATCTACAACTGGTCCACAAGTCCTTCCCACACTTCAGGAGGTCAAGATTGCAGGGACTCCCATCTGTAGTTTACAAGTTTCTCTATGGGGTAGCTCTTTCCTGCTTTGACTGCAAGGACTACAAACAATTGCTTTTATACTCAATTGCATGCTAGGATTTCCCCAGTGCTCGTCCTGGTAATCAAATCTTTGGCAAGTTTTGTTCTCAAATATAGCAACCTTCCAGAAGAGAAAAGAACATAGGAGAAATGATATATGTTTGCAGCTCTACAGAAATTCAATTGATCATCATCATGACATGAACAAAGCAGAAGATAATTTTAATTTATATGCTCTAGGACACAAAACTCCCTCTTCACTATAATGGACACTTGAAAAAAAGAAATCACAATGAGGCAGATTGTGCTGGGTCGCAGATACATCACTAGGACATGAGTGTCAGAAAAGAAGAACCTTATGCTCTCTATTTAATGGGAGCGATGAACTCTTCTGCCCCTCACCACACCCACTACTACCTACACCTGAGATTATGAACAGTAAAATGAAATGATATACCTTCAGAATATCTCTTTGAAACCTACTTTCAGGAAAGCAGGCTTTCCTGAACTAAAATATATCAATGTATAGGCGACGAATGAAATGCTAACTCAACTCCCTCTCCGTAAAGTAACTACCTCAGATTGCATGCAATTTCTCCTCGTTACGCCTGCTTTGGAAGGTGTTAGTTTTGGCGCTGCCCCAGATTTACGCTATATTGTAAATCTGGGGCAGGGTCCAAAACCATGGGTGTTCAGTGGCAACACCCACAGCAACACCAATGGAATGCCCCTTCCACGCAGTGTAAGGCATTGCCTTATTCCATATTTACAAGGCCATAAAAAGCCACACAGGGTGGCTTTGCGTGGCCTTGTAAATATGGGCCGGCTCACTGCACCTTTGGAGCATCACAAATGTGATTCTCTGTAAATGTGGATGTCTTCAACAAACTGCTAAGAAGATAATGTTTTTCAACCACAAATCCATGAATCAAAGGTCCTGGCTGCAGCAAACAATGTGAGAGTTAATAATTCCTGGAACTTTTAATTCACCTACGAGATGCAACAATGTAGTGCAGTCTTCACAAGCGCAAAGCCTTCTACCTGTCAGTGCCAACACGTTGCACGGATCACAAAACTTGTATTATCTGCAGTAACGTCGGTGTGGGTGGTTTTTTAGCACCAAGCTCCCACGCCCATCATGACATGAATGGCAAGTCTAAATTCCTCCTTTGCTTCCTGACAATCAGGCACCTGAAGAGTGGTAAGAAAAACTGAACTAGTCTTCCAGTATGCATGAAGATTAAAAGTACAAGCTTTCAAAGTTTCGCTCTTATACTGGGAGCACAAGAAAAAGGCAGTTGAACCGCTGAAATTGAATTGTATTTATGGAAATTGGTGGCCAGTCTAATGTCTATAGCTTGTATTTCTTTAAGCTTTCTGATCTAAAGGCTGGATGTACGAAAGTTAGGAACAGTGATTTCCTAATTGCGATTTCCTGCGAATTGCAATTAGGAAATAGTTATTCCTTATGTATGAAACTCATTGAGTTTCATTTAGCAATACGGAGTGGGTCGCAAATAGTCCTTCCTCATGCATATTAATGAGGTAGGTCACAATTTGCGACCCACTATGATTCACTGCCATCACAGGGATGGTGGCCTGCTGGGATCAGCAGCCCACCATGTCTGTGATTGCTTTTAAATAAAGCAATCTTTTTTTTTTTTTTTACACGCAGCCTGTTTTCCTTAATGGAAAACATAATGCGTTTAAAAAAATAAATAAATAAACTTTGAAGTTTAATTTTTTAAGAGCAGGCAGTAGTCCGTGAGACAACTGCCTGCTCTTAAAATTATTTTGCACACTCAACCATTCTCAAAGGTACCCCTTTGTGAATGGGTTACCACCATTTTTCAAATGGAGGTAAATTGCAAATGTTTTGCAATCACATTTCATCCGCAAAACATTCATATATACCATTTTAATTCGGTATTAGGAAGGCACGCCCTCAACACCCCCCTTCCAAATAAGGAATTGCAAAACCCAAATTGCGATTTGGTAGCAAGTTACTGAATTACAATTTGGGCTTTGTACATCTCAAAAAGCACTTTTGCAGTTGCATACAGCCTGATTCTGCAAAAATGCATTGTACATCTAGCATTATGTCCAGTGATGTCTGAAGTGTAAGTAACTAGTAGACTAAGGGGCTCATTTATCAGGGTTTTGCGTCGCCCTTGCGCCACACAAGGCCGAAGCAACACCTAAGTAAGATTTATCAAGCCACGCAAGACCACCTTGTGTGTGCCTGCATGGCTAGATAAATCTAGAGCAATGCAAGGCAGCGCAAATTGCTGCCTTGTGCTACTCTGCCTCAGGGAGACATTCCATGAGTGTAGCGTGGGTGTTCTCATACATCCACCTATGGATTTTGGTGCAATCCCTTTTTGTATTTTCAGTCTATACTTTGGGAGGACGTGTGATGGTAAATACTCCCCCTCTCCTTCCTTGTGTTTTGAGTAATAGTACAGTACACCTGGAAAGCAAGCCATGACAGCCAAAACTATCCAGGTGTACTACTGTACCAGTCAGGTGACATTTGAAAGGCTGTTTCTTAACCTTTGGGGAATTATAGTTGAAAACCGTTACACAAAGTGGGAAGGGCAGCTGAATCAGCTTAAGAGAATTCCTTTGCAGGCACAAATCTCCAACTACTTTCAAGTTCGGAAAGGGCGAGATTCTCATCTGTGAATGCCCATTTGTGAAGCTCCGTACACATCCATGCCTGAAAATAATAGTTTAAATACAGGAATAAGCTTACACCCAATCATTGACACAATTTTCGTCTCTGTTGACATCATGTCTAAGGTGTATGGGTTCAATATCACGGGGAGGTGAATTATTTATTCACATTTATGATGAACATTTGAAGAATGTTAGACCTGACAGCCTTGGGGTAATCTTTCCAAAACTTTTTTCCTGCCTCCATCCATTTTTCTGACCTTGTTGTTGCTGGTTTTAGAACTCAGAGCACTTTACCACTGCTAACCAGTGCTAAACTGCATGTGCTGTCTCCCTTAAACATGTTATGATTGACCTACACTTGTTTGGTATATTTAATTTACCTGTAAGTCCCTTGTAAAGTGGTATACCATATACACAGGGCCTGTAAATTAAATGCTACTAGTAGGCCTGCTGCGCAAACAAATGATGGACGGAATGCTGAACAAATCAAACATTCACCCCAGTCATGAGATCTGGGTTAAATCCATTATTCTTTTGCTCATCATGCTGCTTCACTTTGGATCTAGCCATATGTAAATCAGTCTTGATCCTGCTCCTCATGGGAACAGTCCAGTCCAAACTGCCAAGCCAGGTCCTCCCTGGACCGGAAACAAGCATCCTGGAACCGGTTTTGGGGTATCACCCCTTATCTGCCAGGCTAGCTTGAATCCAGTGGCACAGTGACCAAGGGACCCACGTCTAGGGATACCCATCCTACTTGGGGTGAAAAATGCTGTGCAAACACATGATGGACGGAATGCTGAACAAATCAAACATTCACCCCCAGTCAAGAGATCTGGGTTAAATCCATCATTCTTTTGCTCACTATGCCACCCCAGTTTGGACCCAGCCATATTTAAATCAGTCTTGACCCAGCTTCTCATGAGAACAGTCCAGCTTGAACTGCCAAGCCAGATACTTACTGGACTGGAAACAAGCATCCTGGCACAAGTTTCAGGGTATCACCCTTCATCAGCCAGGCTAGCTTGAATCCAGTGGTACAGAGAGCAAGGGACCATTGTCTGGGCATACCTTTCCCACTTGGGGCAAAACAATGTTGTGCAAACAAATGATGGGTAGAATGCTGAACAAATCAAACATTCACCCCCAGTCAAGAGATCTGGGTTAATTCATTGCTCTTTTTCTCACCATGCCACCCCAGTTTGGACCTAGCCATCTGCAAATAAGTCTTGACCCTGATCCTCATAGGAATAGTCCAGCTCAAGCTGCCAGGCCAGGTCATCCCTGGACCGGAAACAAGCATCCCGGGACCAGTTTTGGAGCATCATCCCACATCAGCCAGGCAAGCGTGAAGGGTATGCCTGGACGAGGGTCCAGTGCTCACTCTGCTACTGGATTCAAGCTAGCCTTGCTGATGATGGGTGATACCCTGATACCGGTCCCAGCATGCTTGTTTCCTGTCCAGGGAGAACCTGGTCTGGCAGTTTGGGCTGGACTGTTCCCCTGGGGAGCGCGTTCAAGACTCAAGACAGCTTTGCATAAGGCTGCGTCCAAACTGGGGTGGAGTGGTGAGCAAAGAAAACAATGGATTAAGCCAGATCCATGACTCGGGGTGAATGTTTGATTTGTTCAGCATTTTGTCCATCATTTGTTCTATTCGCACTAGTGGCCCTGTAGCACTGATTGTGCAATCCACACAAGTTGCCTTTTAAACCTGTTTTAGGCCTGCCATAGCAGGGCCTGTGTGTGCCGTTTACTGCCACTTTGACTTGGCATCTAAAGCTACTTGCCAAGTCTTAAACTCCCCTTTTATTACATATAAGTCACCCATAAGAAAGGCCCTTGGTAACCCAATGTACAGGGTGTTATGTATGTAAAAGGTAGGGCATCTACTATGATAGTGTCCTGTCCACACACAAAGTACTGATTTACCTACTAGGGTTAGCCTGGCAGACAAGACTGGGCTGAAAGGGACTGTGTTACCCACACAAATCAGACACTTCTGGACCTACACCTGAACCTCTGTCAGAAGAACTGCTGTGCTGCTCAAAGGAATCAACTTGACTGCTGATCTGGAAGGCCTGCTTTTCTGTTTGTTGCCCTGCTGCTCTCTGCCTCTGCTAAAGGAGACCCGGACTCTGCCTTCTTCCAAGTCATCTCCAAGGGCATGTCAGCTTGCCTCCTGTTGCTTGAGATTCAGAGAAATAAATATCCCTACCTCTACTCCTGTGCCTGACTCACTGGAAGTGGCCCAGGTACTTGCAACGTGGATTCCGATGCATCTCCTGTCTGTGTGCAGCAGAACCGGTGCATCAACCCGGTTGTGGGAGTAAAATCTGTGCACTACATCAGAACCAGGGCTTTGCCTGCAAAAATTGACATATCTGGCAGCGTATCTCTGCATCCCCTCTACTGCATGGCAGAATCTGCCCCATCGTCCGATGCCTCTCGACTCCGGGCACCCGTCTTCAGAACTGACGCAACGCCTTCACTGCGAGGAGAAGCTCAATGCATTGTACTGCTTGCTACCAGGAAAGCTACTTTGTTCACTAGGGCCTGTGTGGGTCCATCGGAGTCAGCCCGAACTTTTACTTTGCCCCGGTCCAGCATGACCTAAAGAAACCTTCTTAGCGCTACTTTCTTCTAAGCACTTTAATGCATCTATTTCTTTAAAATTCAATATCTCAACTTCTACACTTTGGATTTTTGTCGTTTTGGTCTTGTTTTGTTCAGAATATAATAATCTCTTTTCCCAACCTGGTGTGGAGTCTTTTTGTGGTGTATTTAATGTGTTGTTGTATGAGTTATTGCACAAATACTTTACCACATTGCCTTCTAAGTTAAGCCTGACTGCTCTGTGCCAATCTACCAGAGGGTGAGCACAGGATAATTTAGTTTGTGTAGTGGCTTACCCTGACTAGGATTGGGGTCCCTACTTGGAAAGGATGCATACCTTTGCTAACTAGAGACCCAATTTGTAACATAGAGAAAAAGAAATCTAAGCAAGGGGAGGGATGCTCAAGGAAACAAAATATGAGCACAAGCTTCATGATAAATAGTATGAATGCAGACATCAAGTTAGTAGTGTGCTATTTAGAAGTATTTTTAGCGTGAGGAGAGTTCATGACTTAAGAGAGTTGTAGCCTCGAGTGGGTCATGATACTCCACCCTCAACAATCGAAAAAAAAAGCATGTCAGATTCAGTTAAAATGCATGTATGTTTTTTGACATGCTGTTTTACACCTAGAATAAAGGTATTTTTAAAGTACTTATTTCTTCAATTTTGTGCAGAAGAAGCAAACAATAAACATTGAGCACCTCATTTATGTTCATCATCCAGACTATGAAAAAGAACATTCAAAGTGCCCAAGGTTAAATCAGTAACAATCCACCTCTTACACTTAATTAGTGTTGGTTCTATAACATAAAAACCACATTTAGTGTGCTCAATTTTATAAAGATGCCTCACTATTTAACTATTTTAGTATACCAATTATGTCTTACCTCCTGACTGATACTCATGCATTTATCTTCAGTCTCCATGAAAAAAATTCCCTCTGAATAGTGTGTGTCCTTAAGAGTTCAACAGTGTGTATAAGAAGAAATATTCTCTCTTTTTGATTTTGTAGACATACCCTACATTCAGAAGGTTCTGATTCTCACCTTTTATTTAAAATCCTAACAATAGAGAGGAATGGGAGCGGTTAATATTTTAGAGAACACTGCCTCAGTTGTTTCTGACACCCAGTAGTGGTTCCAACTGGATAAATAAGGTGGTAGACACGTTTGTTTGAAATATACTGCTGGACCAATTATATATGGTGTGAGAAGTTGGCCTGGTATATGCTGTCCACTAATTATAGTGGGCACCTCGCACCAGTCCAAACAACCCCTTATTGGAGATAGGTTAAAGACAACCTTATTGAAAGCTATCCTAGTGGTAGCTATGGAGAGCAGCCTTCAGGCTAAGTCTTGAAGGAATGTAAAGCAGCTTGTTTTACCAGTCTATAATCTCTTGAGTGACCAAATGAAAGAGCACCACACCAGGTATATATTCAAAATATATGTATTTATTGCTAAACACACCCCTCTAGTCTCTTTATGAGGCTAGAGTTCGAAGTACATAAGTTATAAGTTATTAAATCACAGTAATAGCACAAATACACGTTTGGGCCCTAGGCGTACCAAACCATATACCAATAAAGTGGTATGCGAACCACGACTGAACTAGACACTAGGCCTAGAGCCTCTAGAAGTGCTTGGACCACAAGGAACCACCCAAGGTAGTGACACAGGGGACCTACGGGAGACGCGTGCAGTGTAAATACACAACCGCGATACGCCGTTGACTTCTATGGAGAAAGTCGGGATCGGGAAAATAGAGAAAGGGACACTTAAAAGAGGACTAGGACAAAACCCTTTGAGATCTAGGACTTTGAAGAGTCTCTACCCACGGGAGCACCGGAGTACTCGTGTTACCTCACCCAGGGAAGCCGGGTGCATAGGTGCCTTCGGGGTCGGGTTTCAGTCGTCGATTCGAATGGCGATCTGCTGCAAAGTGCTGCTGGCGGCCAAGAGAAAAGTGTCCGGGTGGATCCAAGAGTGGATCGGAGTTCTGAAGAACCTGAAAGCAGAGGGGACAGAGTCTGGGTCACTAGCCAGTGACCAGGAAGGCGATGGACAGATGCCCACCGATGTCGAGTGCTTCAGGTGCGTTGACGGTCGTCTTGACTCTTCAGCCACGAGATCCAGGAGGCGTTGTCGGTGACCAGGAGCAGGATTCGGGCTGGGACACGATGTCTGTCGAGTGCTGAGGTGTCGGTGACCGGATTGGACCCAACAAGCCTTGGCAACGGCAAGTCTCGGTGAAGATGTAAATCGTCCTTGGTGCAGACCAGCAAGGTCTGTGGAACTCACCCAGCGAGAGTAAGTGAGGGCAGGCCTGGAGCAACCAGGATGCCAAGTAAGAAAAGGATTGGCCTTCGTTAAGGGCTGTTAGCCAACGGGCTAGCGACCGCGAAGGAGCCTCGTGACGCCGCACGTGGATATGGCTTACAGGACACTCGTGGAGTGGGGGCCAGTGATCTTCAGTGCAGGTGGTGCTGGAGGGTAGGGCTACTGGGAGCCCAAATCACGACTTCTTGGGAGACCCAGAAGAGGATGCACTTGCAAATGTACTTGGTGTCCAGGGGTCACGGTCTCAAGTCACCCACAATAGCCACGGGCCTCAGCTTTGCTGGGGACTCAGGGTAGCCTCGGAGAAGTCTGAGAATCCACCTCTGGTGATGCGATGACTTCGGCGTCCGACGGGAGCTTCAGAAATGCGAACCGGACAGACGCTTCTTTGGTGCCTGCCAAGCAGGGGAGTCACTCCTTGACCCCAAGGGAGATTCTTCAGTCCTCTAATCGTGAGTAGAGCGTCGAAGGTCCAAGATTCAGTTTCAGAGTTTCGTCCAGGTATATCTAAAGTCCTAAGGACTGGGTTCCTACCTTTATACTAAAGATAGGGGTTGGACTACTCTGTGGCCCCACCTATGGGTGGGTCAGGGCAGAGGGGTGGCTACACCCTTTCCTTTGTCCAGTTCACGCCAAAGCAGGGGCTGCAAGCCCCTGATCCGGTTTGAACTGGGGTATGCACTAGGGACACCAAATGTGCCCCCAGTGCAGGACTTCAAAGCACCCGAAAGTGCTCCCGCCCAGCCCCAATACACATTATCCTGTCTGGGGAGGTGGTCACACCTCCCTGGGGCAGGAAACCTATTGTCCAGGCCTCCCCTGCCGGAGTTTCGTCCAGCAGCAGGAGGCCAGACTCGTGTCTGTGGCAGCAGCATCCATTTTGTGATGCCAGGGCTCTGGAAAGAAGTTACCGGACTAGTCAGAGTTAACATGTCTTTCCCTCTAGAAGGGTGGAATGCTACCCCCGCCACCAGGATTGGCGGGGGGTAGTATTCCAAGATGTTTGACACCAAACACGACATGTTTAGGTGCAGCCATTCCAAAGTTAGCATTTTACCGCGAGGATATAATGCGCTTAAGAGTATATGGTCAGGCTGCACTACAAACAGCATCAGAGATGGTCTCCGAACGCTGCAGAGGGGCCCTGCTCAGGCAGGGGCACCCTCTCACATAGGAACCATGCACTCTGCCTTTAGGATTGATAAGGCCTGCCATAGGAGTGACTTATAGGTTTATATGTGTGTATGTATATAGTGATATAGGTAACCTATACCACAGTAAGGGGTGCATGCACCACCTTACCCAGGCTGCAGTAGCAGACCTGTGGTGTCAGTTTGGATGGCCTTCCAGGGGTGGCACAATACATGCTGCAGCCCCTGGTAGGCCTCTGAGGTACCTATGCCCTTGGTACATAGTATACCATATACTAGGGACTTATAAGGGCACTCCAGATTCCAATCAGAGATGTGCCTAAGGCACATGGAAACCTTTTTACAGAGAAAGCAGATAGACTGGGGCCCTGAATAGCAGGATCCCAGTCCAACTAAGTCATAAACCAGCAAAACACCATAAAAAAAGTGGGGGCAACCATATAGTCAGATTCCACCTTCCTACATATGGAACCTGCTCGGTCCTGCAATATATAGGGTATACATAGATGTAGCATTGTAATATAATTTATCGAAATGATAGCTATATTAAGTATAAAAATATGCAAGTAGTATTAATATCCCTCTAGATACGAGTAAAGCCCATGCACTGTGCTACCAAGTTTCCAGGTGAGTTGGCAACTAATGCAATAGATTTAGGAATAATAATAATAAAATGAATGCTAAGCTAATTACCCATTATGTCTTAGGAGTAGAAGTAATGTACACTTACTTCCCGTAAAATAGATAGTGGCCAATAGTGAAGTTAAACCACACTGGTTAGTATAGCAAGGAGGAATAACGATAAATAAAAAAAAAACAAAGGAATAAAAAGCACGTTCGTAACAACGATATATATCTGTGAGCCGCTCGCAAATACAAGAAGGATAAATAAAGTTTTTTTGAACTGAAACAGGTAACACGTGATCGCGTGTAACTAAGGCGTTCACGAGTATAAAAGAAGGACCGAGAGCGAAACTCGGTTTCACTCGATTAAACAGCAGATACCGGATCAGTCGGTCGGAAGTAACAGCGCCCGCAGTAAGTGTGATGCTGAATGCCTGGAGCCGCTTTTCTTCAGCGGTTTTATTTACTTTTAAGCTGCATGTAACCCAAACATCACGGGGCATTTATACGGGGACTCTTAAGAGACGGGCCTCGCGCTTATTTTAGTGAGTTTATCAGCTGGTCTGAATTAACAGCGCCGGTAGTAAGTGTGATACTGAATGCCTGGAGCCGCTTTTCATCAGCAGTTTTATTTACTTTTAAGCTGCATGTAACTTGTACATCATGGGGGCATTTATACGGGGACTCTTAGGAGATAGGCCTTGTGCATATTTTTGTGAGTTCTCGTAAAAACAAATTACTATTTAAACAAGAAGACCCTGTTTGCCTCATAATAAGGGGCAAATGTGTTTGGAATTTTTAGATCCCACTTTGAATAAGGAATAATGCGGTTTTGAATCTCCTTTTTAACCACTAAGAAACCACATTAATTATAAGTAATTTATGATAAGTGGTGAAAGTTTACAACTAGGTGTGAAACTTTGTAACAAAACCTCATGTGGATATTGTCTATCACCTTTAGATTACAAAAGGGTGCAACCGTGAAAACTGAAAAGAATATTGGCGACTACCTACCAAATGTGTTTTTATGGAGTCGTAACCCATCAACCGCGAAAAATTTAAAATACGTGGAAAAGGATTTGAAATAAAAGGTGAGAATCACAACCTTCTGAATGTAGGGTATGTCCATAAAATCAAAAATAGAGAATATTTCTTCTAATACACACTGTTGAACTCTTTAGGTCACACCCTATTCAGAGAGAATTTTTTACCTGGAGACTGAAGATAAATGCATGAGTATCAGTCAGGAGGAAAGACATAATTGGCATACTAAAATAGTTAAATAGTGAGGCATCTTTATAAAATTTAATTACATTTTTATGTTATAGAACCAACACTAATCAAGAAGCATGGAATAAATTAAGTGCTAATCTTGTACAATCAGATGAAAGGTAATCAACCATCTTTCTCCTAAGATTGTAATAAACTAGGTTATCTATGTAAATTTGGAGACCAATGAGGAGATAAGAAGCAGAGTCATGATCCACTCATTTGATATAATAGTGATGTTCTTTAATAGGCTAGGTTCTTGGTTGAATGGCAGGATATCCTATATGGATATTAGTGTGATTGATCTTACTGAACTCTGTATATGTAAATTTGTTATGTATATATCAGACTTGTAATTATATTTCATGTACATTTTTTATAGATGATTGTTGTCATTAACTAGAGTCATGAAGAAGGTGGTATATCGATTTCCTTCCACCGAAACGCTGCGTCGACAACTACGTGCTGCATAGCATTCTTAAATTTATGTGATATTTGTATAAAACATTTCTTTATTTTATTCTGCTTACTTCCAATCTGTGTATAAAAAGTAAAAAGTTAATTTCAAACAAAACTGACTTTTTAAGAAAATATTTTTTTCCTATGACACTGTATGAATACATTGACACAAAAGGGATACAGGAGATTACGTGTATAGTGAAAACCAAATGAATGATTTTTTTATTAATTTAACTGTCTTGTATGTGTACATCGAATTGATACAATAAATATCAGACATTTTTGCATATATTTGGGTTCAGTGTTATGAAATCAGAGAATGTGAGTTTTTAATTGATGTGTGAATATACAAATAAGGTTTAGAAACTGGTATGTGGGGGATATCCTTTTGATTATATCCCATATTAACAAGGCCATGAAAAGTCACGCAGGCTGACTTTACAAGGCCTTGTAAATATGGGCAGGCACACTGCTGGTGCGTCAAAAAAAGAGACGCACCGGCAGCGCAATGACCTTGTAAATAAGGCCCAATATCTTGAACAAAAGTACACAATTGTAGGTTCAGATATGAGACTTAAATAGTTCATATGAGCCTGTGTAGTTCAAAAGAATATTAATTATTGTAGGTTCAATGTCAGGGCTAGGCCAATTCCTATCTGATACTAGGTGTATAACTTCACTACATGGAAGTCAATGATTGGGAGTCTCCTAAAGTGTAAATCAAAGTTGTTTTATGCATTAAGCTTATGGTGGTTTGGGGTCGATGCAGGTAAATGTGGTGGGTTGGGGCAAGGCAGGGGGATGTCGACTGATGACAGAATAGGATTTCTTTAATTTTCCGTATTCCGTTGTCTGTTGACTTCCCCCTTGAATCGCCCCACCCCGCTCCGCCCCACTGCCTCACCACACGGACCTTCACTGGCCGCTGCTGCGTCCCAGTCTAATCCAATAATTACCAAAACTGCTCCCATATTTGTTTAAAGTTCCTTAAATTATCATGCATTGCATATAAATCATCATTGTCATCAACCAACTTTATTTTGGAACCGGAGGTTCCATAAAAGAATACAAGATTTAAAAAAAATACATTTCAGAAGTACAATACAATGCAATAAAAATCATCTGGAAGACCAGCCTACCCTTAGAACTGTACAAAATAGAACTGTCCGGATATTACAAAATGATTTCCTTAAAATCCTTTTTAGAAGAAAGGAGCACCATATGCTTTGTGCAAATTCTGCCCAAGCCTGAATAATCCCTCGACCAAGGCAATACGGAGGGTAATTCGAGTTAAACTTCTACCAACCATTTGTTACATTCAACTCACTTTCCTTGGTGCTTTAGCAGTTAGAATGGAGAAGATGCAATGTTGAGCCTACAAGCAAATTTTTCAAATACCTTCATATACCCAGTGGCGGCTGCCAACGAGTAGCATGGGTGAAGAGCGGGTGAGGAAAAAATGAAAAAATAAATTAAAATAGACTTACCTTGCTGCCAACCGCTGAACCGCAGCCCCGCGTCGTGCTCTGAAGCAGGAAGCACAGGCTCCCTCCCCCAAGCCAATCACAGCGCCGCAATGCAGAGTTGTGATTGGTCTGAGCGCCGCGGATCGGCGCTCAGACAGGAAATGGGAGCCTGTGCATGTTCCTCATCAGGCTGCATAATGCAGCCTGGTGGGGAACATGCAAAGTGCACAGGGCTGTTTGGCCTGCCCAAGAGGGCCGGGCAAACAGTCATGCTCACTTAAGTACCCACCATTCCTCCCCTTGCTGGCTGTGACAACAGCCAAGCCTCGCTCTGCCCTGTAAAGCTGCATGACAAAGGGAAAATAAAATGGCAATAACATAGTGTTATTATCATTTTATTTTTCCTTTTCCCACTGCAAAAAATGTAGTGGGGCAGGGCTCCTCCGCCTTAGCGGAGGAGTCGCCACTGCATATACCCGAAACTCTTTCGTAGGCTTGGAGTTTGGCCTGAAAAAACTAAATCTGCCAAATATGGCTGACTTCCTCAAGAATCCATCACAGAACACTAACTTGGGCCCCAAACACAATGAAAGAGGTGCTGAAGGGCCTATTTTCAGCCAGAAAGAATGCTTGGTCAGACTAATTGACTGAAGCGTGCACACAACTGAATCTAGCTAGGAAAAATTGGGAACACACTCCAGTTAAGCCTATGACACTGAAGCAAAAACAACAATTGATGGACAGAATGCAGAACAATGTCATACATTCACCCCAGTACAAAGATCTGGGCATAAATCCATCGTTTTTTTGCTCACCATCCCATTCCAGTTTGGACCCAGCCATATGCAAATCAGTCTTGACCCTGCGCCCAATGGGAACAGTCCAGCCCGAACTGCCAGGCCAGGTCCTCCCTGGACTGGAAACAAGCATCCTAGGACTGGTTTCGGGCTTTCAGCCCTCATCAGCCAGGATAGCTTGACTCCAGTGGCATGGAGAGCACGGGACCCACGTCTGGGCATACCCGTCCCACTCGGGGTGACAAATGCAAAAACAATTGATGGACAGAATGCAGAATAATGTCATACATTCACCCCAGTACAAAGATCTGGGCCTAAATCCATCGTTTTATTGCTCACCATGCCATTCCAGTTTGGACCGAGCCATATGCAAATCAGTCTTGACCCTGCGCCCAATGGGAACAGTCCAGCCCGAACTCCCAGGCCAGATCCTCCCTGGACTGGAAACAAGCATCCTAGGACTGGTTTAGGGCTTTCAGCCCTCATCAGCCAGGATAGCTTGACTCCAGTGGCATGGAGAGCACGGGACCCACGTCTGGGCATACCCGTCCCACTCGGGGTGACAAATGCAAAAACAACAGTTGATGGACAGAATGCAGAACAATGTCATACATTCACCCCAGTACAAAGATCTGGGCCTAAATCCATCGTTTTTTTGCTCACCATGCCATTCCAGTTTGGACCCAGCCATATGCAAATCAGTCTTGACCCTGCGCCCATTGGGAACAGTCTAGCCCGAACGGCCAGGCCAGGTCCTCCCTGGACTGGAAACAAGCATCCTAGGACCGGTTTCGGGCTTTCAGCTCTCATCAGCCAGGATAGCTTGACTCCAGTGGCATGGAGAGCACGAGACCGACGTCTGGGCATACACGTCCCACTCGGGGTGACAAATGCAAAAACAACAATTGATGGACAGAATGCAGAACAATGTCATACATTCACCCCAAAACAAAGATCGGGGCCTAAATCCATAGTTTTTCTGCTCACCATGCCATTCCAGTTTGGACCCAGCCATTTGCAAATCAGTCTTGACCCTGCACCCAATGGGAACAGTCCAGCCCGAACTGCCAGCCCAGGTCCTCCCTGGACTGGAAACAAGCATCCTAGGACCGGTTTCGGGCTTTCAGCTCTCATCAGCCAGGATAGCTTGACTTCAGTGGCATGGAGAGCACGGGACCCACGTCTGGGCATACCCGTCCCACTCGGGGTGACAAATGCAAAAACAACAATTGATGGACAGAATGCAGAACAATGTCATACATTCACCCCAGTACAAAGATCTGGGCATAAATCCATTGTTTTTTTGCTCACCATGCCATTCCATTTTGGACCCAGCCATATGCAAATCAGTCCTGACCCTGAGCCCAATGGGAACAGTCCAGCCCGAACTGCCAGGCCAGGTCCTCCCTGGACTGGAAACAAGCATCCTAGGACCGGTTTCGGGCTTTCAGCCCTCATCAGCCAGGATAGCTTGACTCCAGTGGCATGGAGAGCACAGGACCCACGTCTGGGTATACCCGTCCCACTCAGGGTGACAAATGCAAAAACAACAATTGATGGACAGAATGCAGAACAATGTCATACATTCACCCCAGTACAAAGATCTGGGCCTAAATCCATCATTTTTTTGCTCACCATGCCATTCCAGTTTAGACCCAGCCATATGAAAATCAGTTTGACCCTGCGCCCAATGGGAACAGTCCAGCCCGAACTGCCAGGCCAGGTCCTCCCTGGACTGGAAACAAGCATCCTAGGACCGGTTTCGGGCTTTCAGCCCTCATCAGCCAGGATAGCTTGACTCCAGTGGCATGGAGAGCACGGGACCCATGTCTGGGCATACCCGTCCCACTCGGAGTGACACATGTAAAAACAACAATTGATGGACAGAATGCAGAACAATGTCATACATTCACCCCAGTACAAAGATCTGGGCCTAAATCCATCGTTTTTTTGCTCACCATGCCATTCCAGTTTGGACCCAGCCATATGCAAATCAGTCTTGACCCTGCGCCCAATGGGAACAGTCCAGCCTGAGCTGCCAGGCCAGGTCCTCCCTGGACTGGAAACAAGCATCCTAGGACCGGTTTCGGGCTTTCAGCCCTCATCAGCCAGGATAGCTTGACTCCAGTTTTCATGGAGAGCACGGGACCCACATCTGGGCATACCCGTCCCACTCGGGGTGACAAATGCAAAAACAACAATTGATGGACAGAATGCAGAACAATGTCATACATTCACCCCAGTACAAAGATCTGTGCCTAAATCCATCGTTTTTTTGCTCACCATGCCATTCAAGTTTGGACCCAGCCATAGGCAAATCAGTCTTGACCCTGCGCCCAATGGGAACAGTCCAGCCCGAACTGCCAGGCCAGGTCCTCCCTGGACTGGAAACAAGCACCCTAGGAACGGTTTCAGGCTTTCAGCCCTCATCAGCCAAGATAGCTTGACTCCACTGGCATGGAGAGCACGGGACCCATGTCTGGGCATACCCGTCCCACTCGGGGTGACAAATGGAAAAACAACAATTGATGGAAAGAATGCAGACCAATGTCATACATTCATCCAAGTACAAAGATCTGGGACTAAATCCATCGTTTTTTTGCTCACCATGCCATTCCAGCTTGGACCCAGCCATATGCAAATCAGTCTTGACCCTGCACCCAGTGGGAACAGTCCAGCCCGAACTGCCAGGCCAGGTCCTCCCTGGACTGGAAAAAAGCATCCTAGGACCGGTTTCAGGCTTTCAGCCCTCATCAGCAACGATAGCTGGACTCCAGTGGCATGGAGAGCACGGGACCCACGTCTGGGCATACCCGTCCCATTCGGGGTGACAAATGCAAAAACAACAATTGATGGACAGAATGCAGAAAATTGTCATACATTCACTCCAGTACAAAGGTCTGGGCCTAAATCCATCGTTTTTTTGCTCACCATGCCATTTCAGTTTGGACCCAGCCATATGCAAATCAGTCTTGACCCTGCGCCCAATGGGAACAGTCCAGCCCGAACTGCCAGGCCAGGTCCTCCCTGGACTGGAAACAACCATCCTAGGACCGGTTTCGGGCTTTCAGCCCTCATCAGCCAGGATAGCTTGACTCCAGTGGCATGGAGAGCACAGGACCCACGTCTGGGCATACCCATTCCACTCGGGGAGACAAATACAAAAACAACAATTGATGGACAGAATGCAGAACAATGTCATACATTCACCCCAGTACAAAGATCTGGGCCTAAATCCATCGTTTTTTTGCTCACCATGCCATTCCAGTTTGGACCCAGCCATATGCAAATCAGTCTTGACCCTGCGCCCAATGGGAACAGTCCAGCCCGAACTGCCAGGCCAGGTCCTTCCTGGACTGGAAACAAGCATCCTTGGACCGGTTTCTGGCTTTCAGCCCTCATCAGCCAGGATAGCTTGACTCCAGTGGCATGGAGAGCACGGGACCCACATCAGGGCATACCCGTCCCACTCGGGGTGACAAATGCAAAAACAACAATTGATGGACAGAATGCAGAACAATGTCATACATTCACCCCAGTACAAAGATCTGGGCCTAAATCCATCGTTTTTTTGCTCACCATGCCATTCCAGTTTGGACCCAGCCATATGCAAATCAGTCTTGACCCTACGCCCAGTGGGAACAGTCCAGCCCGAACTGCCAGGCCAGGTCCTCCCTGGACTGCAAAGAAGCATCCCAGGACCGGTTACGGGCTTTCAGCCCTCCTCAGCCAGGATAGCTTGACTCCAGTGGCATGGAGAGCACGGGACCCACGTCTGGGCATACCTGAGAGACCGGGAGCACCTGGAATAAATAGAGTAACTTTGGGAGTAATGTCATTTTGACGGCATTTATCTGTCTAAGCCAGGAGATGTAAAGCGGTTTCCAGCGCTTGAGATCTTGTTGGAGTTGAGACAGCAGTGAGGGGTAGTTGGCCTTATACAGATCTTCTATCCTCGGGGTGAGCTGAATGCCTAAATATTGAAGGGAATGTTTAGCCCATTGAAAGGAGGTCTGTCCCCAGAGCTGCAGAGCCTCTCCCTCAGGGATTGTGAGATTTAGGATGGAGGATTTCGATAGATTAACTTTAAAGCCCGCCACTTCTTCAAATGTACCCAGTTCTGCCTGCAGTGCCTGTAATGATGGGCCTGTATCTTTGAGCATCATCAAGATGTCATCCGCGAAGAGCGAGACCTTGTATTCTATACCCCAAAGCGTATACCTTTGATCTCTGGGTTCGCACTAAATTGGATAGCCAAGGGTTCGATGCTTAGGGCAAATAAAAGAGGGGAGAGCGGGCAGCCCTGCCTTGTGCCTCTGCTCAGTGCAAATGGGAGTGACGGAGATCCGTTGACCTGAACTCTTGAGTGTGGGTGTTCATAGTTAGCCCTGCCAATATTAGTGAATCTGTCTCCAAAACCGAACCTTTGCATGGTAAGGAAGAGAAACAACCAATCCACCCTGTCAAAGGCCTACTCGGCGTCTAGTCCCACCAATATCGCCGGAATTTTGAATTTAGAGACTTTTTCAATCAAGTGTATTGTTCTCCAAATATTATTATGTGTCTGTCTTCCTTTTATGAAGCCAGATTGATCAGGGTGGATTAGTGCGGGCATTACGTTTTATAGTCGTGTGGCCAGTATTGCAGAGAACATTTTTGCATCTAAGTTCAGCAACACGATAGGCCTATAGGAGGTACAGCTCTGGCATTTTTTCCTTGGTTTAGGGATAACAGTGACCACTGCCTCGGCCATAGAGTTCTATACTGTGCAGTCCTATTGTGTTGAATAACGAGGTGAGGTGGGGTATAAGCTCCGGCGCGAATATTTTATAAAAGTGTGCCGTCAGACCATCAGGTCCTGGGGATTTGTGTGTATTAAGTTTCAAAATTGCTTTCCCTACTTCTTCGGCCGTGATCAGGCCATTTAATTGGTCATTCTCCGCTGGCGGGACTTGGGGAAGTTCCAAAGAATCTAGGTATTGTTGTTGCGGAACTGTATCTGGGAGTGTGCCTGCAGTACCCGGGATGGTGCTTTCTTATGGTCCTTCTCTACTTTCTCTAATTCCTCCTCTAGCTCCAATCTTTCCTTAGCCCTCCGTTTATTCAGTGGGGCATTCAGTTGAATACATTTGCCTCTGAGGACTGCTTTGAACGCATCCCAATTGTTCTGGGGTGATGTGCCTGAGGTTGATTTAGTTCAAAGTATTCAGAAATGGAAGCCCTCAACTCATCTCGCAATATCCTGTCCCTGGTTACCGAGATTGGGAAGTACCATCTGTGAGTGCCTGGCACGTTGCATCCCCAAGATAGACTGATGGTCACTAGGCTATGGTCTGAGATAGTGATTGGGAGTATCTTCGCCACCTGTAAGGAGCCTAGCCGAGATTGACTTATAAAGATGTGGTCTAACCTGGAGTAGATCAAGTGTGCGTGTGAGAAAAAGGTGTAGTCCTTGGTGGTTGGGTAGAGCGTACGCCATGCATCTCTCAGACCTAGATCCTGTATTTCCTGTTTGATCCCCTTGGGGAAATTGCTTGTGGCTGCCCTGTGGGGGTGGGTGCTCTCCATCTCGGCATGCCATGTCAGGTTAAAGTCTCCCATGAGCACTACGGGGCCCTCAGCAAACTCGCTTATCAGGTCTAAGAGGGAAGTCAAAAACACTGCTTGCCCTGTATTGGGGGTGTACACGGAAATAAAAGTGCAGAGGCTGCCTCTCAGTTTCCCCTTTACCATAATTACCCTACCTTCCTGGTGAGCCTTTATGGCCTCAGTTTGGAATTTTGCCGAGCAGCGGAATAGCAGTGCGACACCCTTCTGTTTGGAGTTGGCAGACGATCTGTAGATTAAGGGATAGTTTTTGTGGCAGAGTCGTAACTCTTCAGTTTTTTTAAGGTGCATTTCCTGCAATGCTACTACTTCAAACTGGTGGTCAGTAAGGTACTTCCAAATTTTTTGCCTTTTGAGAGGTGAGTTTAAACCTTTTACGTTCCATGAGGCTATTGAGACCATTTTATAAACTTCTGTTCCCTCTGCCTCTCATGTCTTCCCCCATGATCCTCGCTCTCCCTATAGCTCCCCCCACCTTGTTCCGCCATACCCAGACTGACGTTGAAGAGAATGCCTGCATTCCCATCTTGTATGGATTGCCCGACTGTCCCTTGGCCCCACAACCAGGTCCCCTCCCCCCCTAAAATAAAAAAAACAAAATCCCCTAGAAACCATAAGCTGCGGAGCCAACGGGCTCTCAGCAAGTTCAGTCTTGAAGAAGAATAACATGGCAACGGGCGACATGGACAGTGCTCGAAGCCCCAACTGTCGGTCACTTCGTGTAGAGAATACCAGCTGGAAGTACATTGAACTGTGGTCCAGTGAATCAAGTCATTCATGATGGATGAGCATGGGCACACCCTGCAGCAGTTCACCCCTTATCGTATTTGTTCCGATGCAGTGCTGCCCCAGAGTCAAAGAGGATGTCTTCCCTCGTGAAGATCGTTCAACGCTGCTTTGGCTTCATTTTAGGCTGGGTTTGCCTTTTGAGATCATGCGTCATTGTCAAGTAGGTCTTTGTGTCGCACCCGCTCCTTTCGTAGGGCCTTGGCTGTCGTCATCTTCGGGGATCTGTAGACCTAGAATACGGAGACCCTCTTCCAGATCTGAGACGTGTTGTGGTTTGTTGTTGAGTTCAAAAGCCAGTCTGAAGGGAAAGGTCCATCTGTAACGTATGTTGTCATCTCGAAGTTTTGTCGTTATCGGTCTTAATTGTTGTCTGCGTGCCAGCGTGGAGGGGGCCAGGTCCTGGAATAGCGACCTTGGAAAGAGGTCTCCACCTTTTTCCTTGCGGCTTGGAAAATCGCTTCTTTCGTTTTAAAAGAGTGCAGCTTGACGAGAACATCACATGTGCGTCTGAGCTCACCCGTCTGCTGGTTCCCCACATGGTGCACCCTGTCGATCTTGATCTTCATCTGGCGCGGGCTCAGGATCTCAGCAAAGAGGCCCTGCACAAAGGCCTCTTAATCCGGCCCCTCCGCGCCCTCCTCCAGGTCCCTAATTCGAATGTTCTCCCTTCGAGACCTATTTTCTAAATCTTCCGCCTTCAGGGGAACCTGATGAAGTTGCGTCTGAAAATCTTGCTGCTTTTCCTACATCCTAGCAGTGCGGGTGTCCAATTCTTGTGCCTGGTCCTCTATTTCCAGTACCCTGGACCCTACAGCATCCACATCTTGCTGGAGGGCTGACTGCGGTCGGTGAGGTCCGCTTTTAATTGATTTATAGAAGTCCGCAGGTTGTGCTTGATCTCTGAGCATAATTCCGCTTTAAAGTCTCTGAGCGAGGCCACCAAATCTTCTCTAGTGAGTGCCATCGTGTTAACCTGCCCCCTTCGTCGCGAGTTTGTCCCTTCTCTACTGATGCAAAATAGTTGGAGACCTTGTTCAACGCTTTTTTTGGTGGCATATGGGCTGTGTTGTGAGCCTTCCTTGCTGGGGCACGTTCCTCCCTCTGGCTTGTGGCCCCTTCGTGGAAGTTATTATGGAGCAGTGGCTTTCTACTGGGTGGGAGCTGGGTCAGTGGTGTTTTCACAACATTCAGCCGGAGGCGGCCATCTTAGGGTCAGGCACTTGGTATGACTCTGCGCATGGCAGCGCAGTGCTCAGCAGCCGTGTCACATGGGTATCTGGGTGGGAGTGCTTCAGGAATAAAGCTTTGAGTATTCAGCTCCCCTTTGCAGATGTTAATGTAGGTAGTGTCCCCTTTTCTTTAGAATAACCCCAGTCCAGGCACCATCTTGTGGTCAGGTGCTACCTCCAGCCTTCAGCCCAGCGTAAAGCCCAGACTTTTTCAGCCACACAGAGGGATACTTTGGAGAGGGGCACCCCCCCTGGGCTGTCTCAGCGCTCCATTCTGCTGGTTGCTCTGAGCCCCGCTCACCTTCTTAGAGCGTTGGTGCTGTTCGGGCGTCTCATTGACGTGTAGTTCCACTCCGGGGCCACCCGTCTCCATGAACACCTGGGAACAGCATTGCGGGGGGAGACTCTTGCCTGGCTCACCCTCCCCTCTGAGCGATGCCTGTCAAGCGACTCCGGTCGCCGCTGCTGATTGTATAGGTCCTGCTGTGGCCGCGCAGATCTAAGCAGTCTCCGGACCCCGCTCGGCTGTAGTCGTTGGCGCCATCTTGCGTCCGCTCTCCACTCCGGATGTGAGCCCCCGAGCATTCTACAGCCTCACGACTCCTTTCTGGACCGAATCAGGCAAGTGTTGGACCTCTAGCCTTGAGATATCTTTGTCCGGCAGTTACGGGGCTCCGGAGCTGGTGTGGATCACGTCCACCCAGCTATCTTGCCTGGCCACTCCCCCCTAATGTAATTTTTTTATTGTGCTTTTATGAAATGTACCCTTTTTTGTAACAATTTTAAGTAATTTAACCAAATAAATACCTTATTTGCATAATAAAATGGAGGGTGTCTTGTGATGGTGAAAGATCACAGCCACTGGTGCCTCTAGCGTAATAACTTAAATCCTCATTTTTTGCACGGGCAACAAATAGTGAATAAAATTCATCCGAAATCTGGTTAACAGGTATATATGTTCACTGATGGTAACAAAAGATAAATAAGGTTCAGTAGACCGACTGTCTTAGGCAAAATACACCTACGATCGCTTCGTTTTAGAAGCTCAGATGCCTCTCTTTGTTGTGTTTTGACCAAAAGAAAGTGCTCTTTAGTCTAATCTACATCTTTCTTCAAGAGAGAGAGTTGCCGGAGTATCAAACATATTAGGACGACCCATCACTGTAAAAGACAGCTTTACATATTTGATCCATGTGATCTTCATGCCCCGATCAAGACTTAAGCAGTCCTTTAGTATTTCTGTATTCATGGCTAGTTCTGGTTTGGTCTATATGGAGATCCATCTAATTAATGGACGAAGTGCAAGAGCGTCTGAAAGGTAAGACATCCCAGCTCCTCATGAGTGATGTAGGCAGAAATCAATTTAGAGAGAATCAATAATTGCCTGGTAAACTGGTTTTCAACAATTTGCATGGAGGAGAAGTACCTGTACCACCAACCTGCCATAAGAAGTCGGGGACACACATCTGGCCCAGTAAATATGTAGCATAGATTTTACTGGCTTACTGCCAAGCCCAGTTGCAAAATCAAATACAGAAGCTATAAACCTGGACAAGAGATTCTTTTTGGCAGCTATCAATGGGGACCAATATCCAGCATAATTAAATAAAATACCTAAATAGCAAAAATAATCAACCTTAACAATAGGTCTATCTTGAACAATGAAAGCACTAGATTTACTCGGCTAAGACCCACTTACCATTACAAAAGACTTGGTAAAATTGATTGTTACCTCCAGGGAGTCCACGAACTTTACACAAAGGTATGCAACTGACGCAGCAAACCCATAGAAGTTCTAGCTATAAGAACCACATCATCCGCGTACAAAAGTGCGGAGATAAGGTGGTTACCTACATGGGGAGATCTAACATATCGGCCAATAAAACAGATCTAAGATTGTTAATATATTGGGTAAATAAGACTGTGCCAAAATGCTGCCCTGGCAAATACCTCTTTTGATATGTAAGGACTTTGTACAAGATCTGTCTGAGGCAATTCTAACTATTGCAGACATATTAGTATGCAGATCCCTAAGGAAGTACATAATATCCTGGTCTACCCCAATTGCCGATACAATGTTCCATAATTTGTCCCTATTCACCCTATCAAAGGCTGAGGAGAGGTTCATGGTTTACCAACTGCATACTTGTGATTTAAAAGATATACATTGAGAAACTGATCAATGAGGCTCATTCCCATTCGAAAACCATATTGGAGATCTGATAAAGTGTTATTCCCTGCTGCCCAAGTCAACAACCTATTAAAAATAACTCGTCCGACCACCTTAATAGCTGAATCAGTCAAGGAAATTGACCCGTAACAGGTAGGATTTGATTTGTCACCCTTTTTAAAAACTGGGATGATAATTGGTTCAGACCATGAAGAGCAACTTTGACTGATACATTAAAAACCTGGGTAAGCAGAGGGACCCAGATATAATGTTCCAATAAGTATATATCAGGGAAGCTTTATTCTTTGACAGCCATAAAATGGCCTCCAAAACTTCATCTATAAAGAAATTAACAGTAGAAGCTCGCTAATCGGGGATTCCCCTATCTCTGGAGCCTCCACTAACCTATACTGTTATATAGAGAAAAAATGCTTGACCCATTCATTTGCTGAGGTAAATGATGATCAGGAACTCACCTCCGATTGGACAAATAGGAGCCTATTGATGATCTTCCAGAATAATGCACTATTTAAGAGACACCAGGGCTGAAGGAGCTGCTGCCAGGCATCTTCCTTCAGGCCCTTTTTCCTGCCCTTTACCACTGCCTTACAACTAGACTGTGAAAAAGTTTCCTATTTTTATGTGTGCTCTTAGGAGGTTTCTGTAGGTCTCAATGAGCCCTAGAACATTCCCTATCAAACCATATAAATACCAGGAAAGCATTTCAAGGCCACCTAACTGTTACTAATATATTTATGTTTTTTTGGTAATCACATTAGAAGCACTAGGATGGCCTGTGACTCAGTATCCATTGATAAACAAGCATTATTCTCTGGCAAACAAGAGAAGAAAAGGTTGCTCTAAAAAGTATCCACTGAAGCCAGAGACCACTTTATACACCATCTCCTGTCTGTGTTGGATAAAGATCCATGCTTTGACTGGAGAATATACCTTCTCTTTAAAAGCCAGGCTAACGTGAGACAAATGGTAATATGATCACTGAACCCAGACATGGGAATATCAACACTCTTAATGACGTTGATTACAGGGGCCGGCGTAAATATAAAGTCAGTATCGAAGAACAGCCTCAGCTAATATAGGTCAGAGGAATAGGATGGTTAGTGATGAAGATAAACTTCTCATAGCTAGAATTAGGATTAAAATCATGAATTAGGAAATCCCAAAAAATACACATAATATCATGCAATGCCACTCTCATTATCTCCAGTAAACATTCTTATGTACAGAATATTCAGGTTTGTCTCCAGTGACACAGTCTGCATGTTTTGTATGACACTAGTGAGCTAGAATCAATGTGATCCGTTGCTCCATCTATCTGAGAACATCATCTATGACAGGTAAGTTGGCTATTCTTGAAATGTTGACCTTCCTAATAGTAGTCAATATAATCCAATTACTATATATATTTATATACTATTGCCCAGTATGACAAGATGAGTGGGCAATGCCATGGCATATGTAACATGTCGCATCTAGTTTATCTACATATCTAACACTTAGAGGGAGGCAATTGGTTAGCCTTACATAATCTTAACTGAGTTTAGTACCACTTGTGCAAAGTTTAGAAACAGGAGAACTTTAATGTAGATTCTCTCAAGTTATATCAATGCCAAATCTCTAGGTATATGACTGGGTGCTGGAAATTGGATTATTGGTTGAGGAGGAGAAACACTAAGAAAGCTGCAACCACCATCTCTGTCAGGGTGAAACACAAGCAAACCTCAGATTAACCTGTGCTTAACCCTCTTCCAGCTTGACACAAAGCAGTCAAGCTTAACTTAGAGGCAATATGTAAAGTATTTATGCAACCCTTCAAACATTAATAAAGTGAAAACCCAACACAAGAAACCCCCCACACCAATTTAGAAATATGTAATACATTATTTGACACCAAAATGACAAAAATCCAATTAGTAGAACCAGAGAAATGTAATTTTAAATATTTCAGGTTAGTAAAGCGCCTTAAATCAGAAAGCACCACAAGCGGTTATCTAGCAGTACGAGATTGGGTGAAAATCACTAGACAGGCCGACTGCTATGGAGCGTGAGCTGGATACAAGAGCCAGGTTAGTCCTACTGAAAAGTGTTCCCTTCAAAGTCCAGCTCAAATAGTTCCATTTGTGGTGGAAGGAGTCACGATTAGCAGGAAAAGCACCACAGATGGTTGCCGATGTAGAGGGAAGAGCAGGGCAGGGCGTCACAGATGTTTGTCGATGTAGCACGAAGATCCTGTCGGGCATCGCAAATGGTCATTACTGGAGCTTCGTGTTGGCAGTCACCCTAAGCTGTCTATGTTGCAGATCTATCTTTGACGGGCAGCGTTGGTGTATGATGTGGCATGAAGAGTTGGGTTCACCAGAACTTTGCATTGGCAGCAATGGCTTGCAAGATCGTGGTGTGGATGGGCCTGTTTGTGTTTGCAAAGAGCCCAGAACTTTAGGATTTCTCTTTTTCTTGAGATGAAAGCTCAACTGATGGCACACCAAGGCTCAAAGACCTGAGAGGCACCTCTTGGGAGTAAGGAGCTCACTCCAGCAGAGGCTAGAAGGGCTCAAGCAATTCCTGTTGTAGGTCCAGGCACCAGGTCAGCTGGCAGTTGCAGGGAGCCTCTGGAGCGTGTTAGGTCCCTGTAGCTCACAATAGGAGGTAAGCCAGCTGACCTGTGGAATCACTTCAGCCTGGGATGAAGGGTGCAGGTCGAGTTTTCCTTCTCAGCAAGCAGGGCAGCAGACCAGTAGAGTAGCAGGGCAGCAGATTAGAGCTCCTTCTTGCAGCAAAGCAGCACATCAGTTCATTTTCTGTATTATTCACAGGTCCAGGAGTGCACTGAAGATTTGGGTCTGAGGATCCAATATGTATACCTGGTGCTAGCTTTAAAGTAGGAGACATTTCTAGGCAATTTCCTTTGAAGTCCTTGAAGTTTCCTGCCTCCTCTGTCCTGGCTTCAAGCTGGCTTCATGAACAATTCAGCAGTGACAAGTCCTTTGTGTGAAGGCAGAGCACAGCCTAGTCACTTGCAAGTGGGGGTGTTCCCAGCTCCACCCCCCATCCTGCCACTTGATTACCCATCCAGGCAAAACTAATCACTCTATTTTGCGGCTGTCTGGGAGAAATAAACAAAGTCCAACAGTCAACTAGGCCCAGTCATGTGAGTTAGAAACAGGCTACAGGCACCCAATACTTAGGGAAGGAAAATGCCAACTTTCTAAAAGTTTTCAAAACTGTAACTTAGAATTCAACTTTACCATTAAAGAGGATTTTTAATTCCAATTTCTCAGATACCAAACATGAACGGTTGACCTGTTTCCAGTCAAAAGTTGGCACTTATTAAATGTAATAAGGCAACCCAATCTCATCCTATAGGAGAGGTAGGCATGCAGTAGTGAAAAACAAATGTAAGATTTTCACTACCAGGACATGTAAAAGTTAGAAGTACATGCCCAGCTGAGCTGTTCAAATATACCGCACCCTGCCTAATAGGTGGTTAGGGCCTACCCTAGGGGTGACTTTTATGTATTAAAATAGAAGGTTTAGGCCTGGCAAAAGGTATATTTTGCCAGGTCGAATTGGCAGTTTAAAACTGCACACACATGCTGCAATGGCAGGCCTGCAACATGTTTAAATGGCCCACTTAAGAGGGGGCACAATAAGAGCTGCAGGTCCACTTGAAGGATTTATTTTACAGGTTCTGGGTACATGTAGTACCACTTTACTAGGGACTTACAAGTAAATTAAATGTGCCCATTGGGTATGAGCTAATTTAACCATGTTTAAAGGAGGGAGCACAAGCACTTTAGCACTGGTTATAAGTAGGGGTGAATTTTCCGCAGAGTTCAGTGAGCGAGTGGAATTTGGCATGTTGCACTGCTCTCGCAGATTTTTTGCACCAGGAGTTGGTTCTGCGCAGTACAGTCAGCGTGAACGGCACCATGCAGCTCACCATATGGAGCTGCTTCTTTCTGCTGCTCGAGTGGATTTTATTCTTGAGCAGCAGATTTCTCAACTCGAATGGTTGCGACCTGCTGTAACCGCCCGCACTGAGAAATGTCACTGGGAGGCATTCTAGTGCCAGAAAATCATGTTAGGTGATGCCAATTCTTGCTTGTGCTCGCCATCTTAACGTTGGCGAGCCACACATGAGAAAAAACTCCGCACAAGGCATTTGGCAGAGTTTCACCGAAACTCCACATTCCAAGCGGAACCCAGAGTGGGCAAAACTCAGCAAACTCTGCCGGCAGAGCAGAATTTTTCACCCACTCCTGGTTATCAGTGGTGAAGCTCACAGAGTCCTGAGGCCAACAAAAATGATATCAGCAAAAATGGAGGAGGAAGACAAAACGTTTGGGGGAAGGCCACCCTAAGTCTGACAGGTTTAGCAGTGGGGATTTTGGTAAAGCAGTCAGGCTTGGACCCAATCGACTGTGGATGCAATGCAGTATTTTTTTTTTTCTAAACATAGTTTATTGGCATTTTACAGTGAGAAACAAGGATGAAAACATGGCAAGTGCCATCACATATAGCATGGATATCTATAGCACATTCAGTAACAGTCACAGGATATATATATAACAAAGCATACATCTTGTTTGAGGCACTGCAGGCTCACACTAGTGTCTGTGCTACATTAGGTGCTACAATAGTGCACTTTAACAGCATAATTAATGCTGTACTTATGAAAACAGGAACACCAATTCTAAACCACCCCACCCCACTTTCCCAGTTTTATTTCGCCCAAGTAGAAGAGCGCTGATTGGTCCTCTTTTTGTCAGTCTCTATTATAAAACCGTGGGTAAGTATGTTAAGGGGGATCCTTGCTCGAGCAGATGTCTAGAGTTGTCACAGAGCAAGTCGGCAGGTTGGGCATCGTGTCTGTCTGGATAGGTTTATGCTACATATAGAGACTCTCACTATGTCCAACTAGGGCATGGGGGAACCTTCATGGTCAAGAGCCTCATATTGCTTAAGTTTTTCCAGCAGATCCTCCCAGGCACGGGCTACTCCATCGGGACCCTCCTACGTTTGCTGTCAACAGGTTAATTCCCTCATGTTTGGTCCAGCGTGTGAGGTCGGTACACCAGTTCACTAAGCGTGGCTCCCTGGTGCTTTTCCGGTTAATTATTATTTGTCTCTTGGCCAATATCAGCCCAAGGTCTATAAATTTGGTGGTCACTTTGTGCTTGGCCGGCCTAGGAAAAAGACCCAAAAGGCACGCCGAAGGCGACAGTGCTATACTGCAATTAGTGATGTCATTAATAAATGTCATTACGTCCGCCCAGAAGTCAGTAAGATGCGGGTAATCCCATACCATATGTAACAGCTCAGCATCCTCCTCACCACATCTAGGGCATGAAGCCTGGGTAGTCTGGAAATATTGGTTTATGTTGCCCGGAGAGAGTATGCTCTATGTAGGTAGTAGAAGTTCATTACCTTGAAATGGGCATTTTGCCACACTCAGGGGTATTAGTGAGGACCCTTGTCAATCGGCATCTGATATGGGGTTATCAATATCTGTTGCTGATATGTCTCACAGATCCTTAAGGGGGGTGAGCATGTCCTCCTGCAGTGCATTATAGAGGTCCGTAATAACTTTGTGTTTGCCTGAAGTGGAACAGAGAATATGACATCAATTATGTGTTGTGGGTTCATCATGGCCATCTCCCAATTTCCTACACAATACAGCCAAGAGCATTCCAAAAAGTAGGAGCTGTCCTGCTGGTAAGTCGTATGCAAGCAACAAGTCCTCAAAAGTCTGCAGTAGTCCGCCAGCCAACATATAAGTCGCCCAGTGTCTCTATGACCAAAGTTTCCCAGTCCATCAGTCACGGTCGGGCCCCTGCATGTAAGAGGTCTAAAATCCAACTGAGTAGTAGCTCCAGCGAGTAGGGGATTATTGTTTTATTTTTCTGTAGGTAGCATATCCAGCAGTGTTTGGCCACAGCTCCAAGCTCCCAGGCTCAGCTCTGATCTTCTTGGGTTCTAGGATCAGCTGGGGCAGCCACTGGAGGATGGCGTGACTGCCATTACTACAGCCCCTACCCGAGTTCTAGCCTCTATCCAATGGTGTCACCCACTGCTTCTGAGCCTTTTTTTTTTATTTGTTATTCAGTCCATAGCATACATACAATTATACTTTGGTAGGTACATAAATATACCTTCAAGTATGCTTGATAACACAACAGAAAAAGAAAAAAGAAGAATCAAAGTTAAAGCCAAGATCAAGCACTTATCTCATATGTTGTATCATTGAATCCCATATCAGTCTGCCCAGCTTTTGCCTTTTAGGTGACTTCAAACAATAAAGACTATATTCAAGGTTAAAGATGTTATAAAATTTGGCCCTCCACATCTCAAACGAGGGAGCCTCACTCTGCAACCAACACGAGGCGATACATAACCGTGCCACCGCAGAGGCGATAAATGTAATAAATCTAAATTTATATGCTGTTTGCTCAATTGAAACATTTCTCCAGATCCCCAATAACATCATTTCTTTTGTTATATGGATTGTGGTCCCTGTGACCTCTGACAAAAACAAATCTATTTGTTGTTTTAATTGTGAGAGCACGATACAATCAAAGAACACATGCACAATATCAGCTCTATCGATACTGCATCTAAAACACTTCCCGTCATTATTTCCACCCCACTTCATCATCTTCTCTGGTGTATGATATAAATCAAATATGGTCTTGAAGTGTTGTGTTTTCAAGTTTGCTGACAACAATATCCTCCCGGCAGTATCGATCGAGCTCTGCATAAACTCACCAACCTGCCCTAATCGTTCACCCCATTTACAATCTTGAGCAGCTAAGTCGTCTGATTGTTTCTCAATTAATATAGTATATAGTGCCCCTATCCCTGCCCTCTTTCTAATTGCCTCAATTATTGGTGACAACACAATACCCTCATGTAGATGATGTTTAACTAGAAAATCACGAATTTGCAGAAATTTAAAAAATTCATGCTGTTGAAGTCCATAACTATCAACTAGCCCTGCAAATGAAGATAATACTCCCTCGTCAAATAAATCTCCTAGCTGTCTAAACCCCTTACACCTCCAGCTCAGCATCTTATAATCCCAAAATATAGCTGGAAACTTAACAGTTGAGTTAAGCGGTGTATAATAGTTAATCTGTGGAATAGCTAACTTTTTACGTACCACTTTCCATATCTTGTATGCTGCAATCATTACCTTGAACCGTGTTTTTTATAATAGCTTGGCTCACAAAATTTTACTAATACTTTTCTGGCTTCTTCCCCTATTAGCAACTGATATATGGAGGGAGCTTCTGCAACCGGCACATCTTCCCCCGTCAACAAAATCCGCATATTTTGCAGTAAACAAACATAATAATAAAAAAAAAAATGAGGGACCGACCACCCCCCCCGTCAAGTGGTAGCATCATAAATTTAAATGCTCTCCTTGCTTTCTGTTGTCCCCATATAAATCTATCACATATTGATTGCACCCGCTGTAAATGTTGTTTTGTCAATTCCAACGGTACCGCCCTAAAGTAGTAAAGTATTTTGGGGAGGACAATCATTTTAAGCACATTACGTCTCCCCACCAATGTCAGATGGAGACACTCCAGCCGATCCAACTGCTGTTTAACCCCAAAAACTATGTTGCACCAATTAACCTCTATCAAGTCTTGCAAAGACATTCTAATTTTAATGCCTAAATATCTAGCTTCATTGGTTACACGTGCCTCTCCCGGGCAGGCCTGTTTGGTGCATACAATCTGAGTTTTAGACGAGTTTAATTTATATCCAGAGACCACACCAAATTCTTCTGCTAGCCTTTCAATCTCCACTATTGCTTGTGCTGGATCTGTCGAAGCTACAGCTATATCGTCTGCATAAGCTAGGACACGTACCTGGAATTGCCCGCAGTTCATAGATCTAATACGCTTGCTTTGTTCGAACATAATCACGAATGGATTAATGTATAGCGCAAACAATAGCGGAGAGCAGGGACATCCCTGTCTTGTTCCCCTGCTAATATAAACTTGCTGTGATTCCCTGCCCATAACACAAATCCTCGCTCGTGGTGACTTATACATGCTTTGAATTGCACTAATGTAGCCCTGCCCAAACCCTACCCTGCGCATAATACCCCATATAAAAGCCCAAGAAACGTGATCAAACGCTTTTTCTGCATCAAGAAATATCAGCCCAAGCCTTCTATGATATACATTAGCGTAATCTACAAGAGTAATAACTCTATGAATATGATTAATCATACTTCTGCCTGGTATAAATCCATGCTGGGATAAAGAAACCAAGGGCGTAATGACTCTCGCCAGCCTATTAGCAAATATCTTGGCATAAACTTTCCCATCAGCATTTAACAAGGATATTGGTCTGTATGACCCAGGTATGTTCGGGGGATTATCCTTTTTTTTTAAACACGACTATATTAGCCTCATCCCAAGATGGGGGTGGGTTCCCAGCCTGAGCTTCTTGAAAAACATTCAGCATGTCTATTTTCAATACATGAAATAGCAGGCGATATATTTCGAGCGGTAATTTATCCGGCCCTGCAGCTTTCCCATTTGCAAGCAGCCCTGGTGCCTCCTCTAATTCCTCCATTGTTATTAGTTCATCTAATAACACTTGCTCTTCTGGGCTTAACTTATTCAAATCAAATCCTTGACAGAATTTCTCTATGTCACGTTCATCAGAGTCATTCTGCGTATATAGTTTTTGATAAAAATCATGAAAAACCCCCAGTATACCATCTTCTGTTTCAACCGTATTGCCAGTCGCATCAGTCATAGTCAATATTCTCTGTGAGGACTGCCTTACTCTTAATCGCTGAGCAAGACATCGACCCGTGGCTTCACCATATTCATATCTATCCTGTTTATGAGTATTATATTGAAGGGCAATTTCCTTACACCAGATTGCATTTATTCTAGCCTTGGAACATGCTATCTTAGTATGTATATCCTTGCCATCAAATCCCTGCATGAACGCCTGTATCAATTCCTGTTCCGCATTCCTTAGCTCCCCCAAAAGTCGATGCATAACAGTTTGTCCTTGTTTCTGTTTAGCCAGTCCAAAACTGAATGTTTCTCCACGAATCTCCAATCTAAGGGACATTGCTTATAAACTTAAATCTACTCAAAGGTATTGCAGATGCTCTTTTGCTGACACCTCAGAGGTAAAAAATCATGTTTGCCCCTTAAAAAAATCTTTCAGAGTGGAGGGATTTAACAAAAAAGCCTGTGCCCCCTTTGCCTGAAAGGGGGTGATTAATTGACGCAACTGCCACCTCTTCTCTACCGTGAAATGACAATAATCCGGCCTTACAAAAAATTGCGTACTTTTTCCCTCCCTCTTCTTATCTGGTCGTGCCAAGTCATATAGTGCTTGTCTTGCCAGAAAATTGTTCAAGGAAATCAAAATCGCCCGAGGTCTCTGTTCAGTTTGCCCTCCTTTCGCCACTCGTTGCTTGAACGGGAATCTATGTGCCCTTTGTACTTCCATAGACCAGTTCCAATCCTTCAATTCCGGAAAGGCCTCTTCAAATAATTGAACCACAAATTTACGGGTGTCTTGCCCCTCGACCCCCTCAGGCACTCCCAGTATTCTAAGATTGTTTCTACGGAGCCTGTTTTCCAAATCCACGAGTTTGATCTGCACATCGTCTTTATTAGCATTCATAGCTTCTGTAATCCCCTTCTGTGTCTCCATTTGATTAGGCCTGGGCGGAAAACTACGCTACGCTCACGTAGTTTGCGAAATTTGCGCTACTTCGCACTACGCGAATTGCACGTAGCACAGTGCAAACACGCGTAGCGTAGTGCAGCGGTCATTTTTTGCTTGCTCGCGGTCCTCAACGTCAAGTTGGCGACCGCGAGCAAGCAAAATGACATCCCGGCGAGACTTTTTCCTCGTTCGCGATCAGCAACATCAAGTTGCCGATCGCGAGCGTGGAAAATAAACCTCCCGGCAAGATTCTCAACGTGGGGAGGTCAGGTTTCTCATTGCGAGTGGTCGCGTATGCTCGCGACCGCTCGCGATGAGAAACTACCAGTCCGCGTTGAGAAAGCTGCCGCTCGAGTAAAAATCTAATCGAGCGGCAGTAAAAGACAGCTCGCACTGTGCAAGATGCCGTTTTCAAGCATCCGGCACTGTGCAATCATTGCGAACATGCACTACGCAGTTCGCGTAGTGCTACGCGTAGCTTGCGTAGTGCGAACTGCACTTTGCGTAGCTTCGCGAAGCGTTACTTCGCGAACTACGCCCAGGGTTACATTTGATCTTCCAAGGCTGAGATTCTCGTCTCAGCTTCCGCCATTCTTTCAGTAAAGTCATTACATGTTTTAGCCAGTCTTCTGACAGTATTTTGAAGTTTTCGACAAGCCATATGAGTCTTCAAATTCTCTGAGCGAGTTTCCTCCCTATGATCCGACAAACATCTATAAATTGATTCCAATGATATTTCACCGGGAGGTTTCTCGCTCGCCCCACCAGATGCTTGGTCAGACAGATTGAGACCCTCTGGGGTCATTACACCTGATGAGGAGAAATCCCACTGAGAAAGCTTCGTTACTACTATCCGAGATTCTCCTTCATTGGTTGCTATTTGTTTACTCATTGTACGCAGTTTTAAGTTCTCCTCATCCACAACAGTACTGTTGGCATCGCTTCCAACGCTTATTAGTGACCCTTGCAGTGAGCCATTTTTAAATCCTAGATCACCGTCTTCGTCAGATATATCAGAGGGTTCAGATAGGGAGAAATATTTCTCCCCTGAGTCACTCTCCTTGTGAATAACATCCCCCCTATCTGTGCTGATCTCAGTATCTGGCTCCATTGATTCCAGTGAGATATTATCCTCATCGGATCTGCTTATGGGTCGAGGAGCCTCAAAATCACTGGTTTCCTCGATATTGTTATCGCCTGCTCCTTGTTCTTTGTGCCTTGTTTCTAATTCTTCAGTTATGTTATTAGAGGCTTGCAGTGTAGTCGATTTTTTCTTATTTACAGTCTGAAATATCTGCAGAGTTTTTCTAATGGCCAGTACCTGATCCTTATTTTGCAGGATATTTTCCACATCTTCACCTCCTGGAGCCTCTCTAACGCTGCGACCCGCAAGCGCTGCTCTGGTCCCCACCGAGGCTTTACCTACAGCTCTTGTTCTCCTGCCTCAAGCAGTTTTAGGCCGCATTTCGCTCAAGATTTGCACTTATGAATGTCAATAGAAAAAGTGGTCAACAAACACTTACTTTCTGAGAGCCAGGAGTAGACAAGATTATATGCAACCACTTCGGCCGGCCGCCCCTGCTCCAAGCAACTCAGTCTCCCGGCTCGCAGACTCCTTCTGTCGGCGCTGCCGATCCCTGCTCCCCTGGCCACGCCTCCACCTCACCTCCGCCCCAGCCTCAGGTGTGTTTTGACTTATGGGAACGCCGTAGTCCAGGAAAAGCCGAAGTGTGCCTCTGGGGGTTTCCCTCGACAATCCGCCCAACAGCTGCAGGAGGGATCCCCTCTCTGCCGCCTAAATACACTCACTCCTTCAAGGCCACGAAGCTCTAATTCCGCCACAGTTGCAACCCGTCAATCCGCCGGCCACTGCATCGCCAACGTCCTCGCTCCAGCAGAGCTCCCGGCTCTCGGCTTGCCATTTACCACGCTAGACGCCGAATCTCTTCCTCCAAAGCTCGCCCCGTAGGTAGGCTAAATCCAAGATGTCAAAAGACTGCCGTATTGAGAGAAGTTTTTATAAACCACTTTCTTTCGTTTTCTATCTTGTCTTCCCGACCCTTACATATCCTAGGGTGGTGGAAAGGTGAACAACACGGGAGTCACTCACTCACACTTCCAGCCAGTGGACGCCATCTTGCCCGCTTCTGAGCCTTTAAGTAATATGATTCAAAATCTGGAGGCACGAGGCCTCCATTTAGGCTAGGTCGCTGGAGATTTGCACGTGCGATTCAACACCGGCCCTTATTCCAAATGAGATCAATTAACAATGTATTCAGTTCCCTAAATTAATTCTGGGTATGCCAATGGGGAGAATAGCAAAGTAATATACCAGCCTAGGCAAAGCCAGCATCTTGGCCACTGTAACCCTACCCATTACTGATAGGAGAGGTGCCTTCCAGAATCCCTCCCCGGAGTGCTGTGATCGCTCTCCCAACATTACCCTCCAGGATATTGAGTTTGTTTCTAAAGAGTTGGACCTCTGAGTAGCGAAATGAGGACTGCTTCCATCTGGGCCCCCCAAGGTCCACGGGATCCTTTCCCATGGGGCATAAAGGGAAAAAGACGGTTTTTTGCCATTTCATGCACACCCTGCTGGTGCCCCAAATTCATCCAGGAAATGGGAGGCTCTGTCAACGTCAGTCCGTTTATCATTGAGAAACAGCGCATGTCATCTGCGTACAATGCAATGTGAAGTATCTCCCCCAGTGCATTAAGGCCAACACAGTGTGTGCCCTGTCGAGCACTGTACGCCAATGGTTCCACTGCAATTGCCACCTTGTGCTCTGCTCCACACAGTAAGAATCAGAGATCACACCACCAACCCTCACCCTCACCACAGTGGAGGCATATAACAGCTTGGTCCAGTAAATGAAGCACTTGCCCATGCCTACCTTCTCCATCACAGCGTACGAATATTCCCAAACTAAACTGTTGAAAGCTTTCTGTTTGTCTACTGACATCACTGCCTCCACAGGATTCAACTGTGGGGCTGCCATCAGGAGTGTTGTGACTCTCTGTATGTTTAAGGCCATTTTTCGTTCTGGTATGAAACCGCCTGATCTGTGTGGATAATGCGTTTCATATAGGGCAGGAGCTGTGTGGCCAAGATTCTGGCCAAGTTTTTGAAATCAATATTTGACATCGACAGGAGTCTAAACACTGCGACATCATGGGTCGGGGGACCTAGTTTGATCAGGGGGATGACCAGTGCCTCCCTCATAGTCAGTGGCAGGGAATGAGTGTCATTTGCTTTTTTGTAGACCTCAAGGAGTCGGGTGCCAATAAATCACTGTACGTAGAATAGAACTCCACAGGGAGTCCGTCAGACCTAGTACCTTGCCCCAGGCCATGGCGGTAATAGCTGCTGGTATTTCTCCACTAGTTCTTCACTAGTTACATCTGCTGCCCAACTTCTCCGCCGCATCCAGGGGAAGAGAAGACATGAGGAGCTGCGCAAGGTATGACAGCGTGGCTGTGGGTACCGTTTAGCGTATATGGTGGTATAGCATTTCTTAAACAACTCATTGATTTCGAGCTGCAGTATACCCTACCAGTTTGATCCTCTTCTAAGTCTAGCATTGGGGATCCCCTCTTCAACAAATTTGTTAGCCAGGTCAACAGATTCCCCGATTTATCTGGCTCTGCATATGCTCTGTCCATGTATTCCTTATAATCAAAACAGCAGAGTTTTTCCATGAGTTTTGCCAGTTTTTCTCGTGCATCCAAGAGTGGCAGGTATCAAGTAGGGTCATTGTGCCTGTCCTGTTCCAGTTTCCTAAGTGTGCGGTCCTGTGCTAGAACCTCGTGTATGAAAGTCTTGTGCACCCCACCCACATTTGCTATACACTGTCTTCTGATCAATAATATAAAGGCTTCCCACTCCGTCAAAACAGAGGAAGCTGTTGTGCTCATTCTTAGTAAAGTATTGACAGATTCCCTCCCCTATAGTGTGATGAAAAGTCAGTCTGCTAAGTTTTCACTTTTGAGTCGCCAAGTCAGGATGCGAGACGGGGTTGGCACCCAAACTAACATAATTAGCAGTGTGTTATGGTCAAATATGGTTCTAGCCAGATACTTGGAATGAGTCACTGGCGTGTGTACTGATGGTGTCTAAGTGTACATGTATGTCATGTAATAAAGAATGAAAGGAGTAGTCCCTGAGCCAGTCTCCAGGTGTCCAGTAGCCCCCAGTGCATTTGCCACATCCGGAATCTATTCGCTAACTGCATCACAGGAGAATCCCTCCGCAGGGGATACAAGCGGTCTAGTAAAAGATCAGCGATACAATTAAAGCTGTACCAAGGATAATAGAGTGTGGTATGAGCAGTGCCAGTACAAGGAATAATTTGTCGAAGAATCAGGCGTGGTCAGTATTGGGTACTCACCTATAGAAGAACTCGTCTAGCAAAAGTAGAATATGTTGTGTAGTAAAGCTGCCCCCACCATCTCCTCTGGAGGGCAGCACCTTCTAGTGCAGCCAGGTGGGTTTCCTGGACAGAGCAATATGGACTCACCTCCATTTCAGGTATGCCTGGACCTTGTATCTCTTTGCCATAGTGTTGAGCCCCTGGGGATTCCACGCAATTAGCTTATATCCTGTGTCATGCCCAACCATTTGAGCCATACGAATAGATCATGAAAGGTAAGATGTGGCATCAGAAGCCCCCAAGCAATCTCCCTCCAGGAAGATGGCATTGCAATATGGATGGGCAACATGTTCCTGAACCACGGCAAGTACTTACCACCCTCTACCCCAGGATAGCGAGGCACAACCTCCCCATCCAAACTGAATAGAACAACAAATGATTTGCAAGTAAATTACACAAGGAACTCCGGTTGGGTGTAGGCCAACTCTGCAGATAAAGGCCCCGGGGCACCAACATGCTAACCAGACATTTGAACAACAGCAATGTACCTCATGTGTGGGCTCCACAACCCAACGGTTATTTCAACATATAGCGACAACTGGCTGTAAGAGTATACCCCACTTGTCCCTATGTCTTAATGCCTCCGTGGATTAACCTCAAAAGGGTGTCTCAGCCCAAGTCATCCACTGATCCCAGGGTGACCTGTGACATCTCAGCTCCTGTGGATGTATTTAGTCACAAACGCGAGCCCAGGTCTGAATCAGACCCCTCTGTGGACCCCTCACCCAGGGAGATGACGCGCTGGATGATCCAGTGTTGGCTGTAGCCTCGACCACCCTCCTTCGATCCCACTGGGTCTGCTCTTTCTTGCCCCCGACAATGAATCCGTCCAGTCCTACACAGCCTGTGGCTCGGAAAAAACCTTGGTGCAGGTCTCAGTATTAATCTTCAGATTTGCAGATAATAGCATGGCATATTTGTTCCTTAGTTGGCAGAAGCATTTTTTTGCATCCATCAACAAGGGCCTTTGTCTCTGGACCTCCATAGTGAAGTCTGGGAATATGATCACTTTATGATTATCAACCATTTGTACCTTTCTGGTGCGAGCTTCATTCAGAATGTGGTCTCTGCTTCTGAAATGCAGCAATCTCACCAATATAGCCGCCCTGCCAAGGAGGTCCTTCACCCCCTCCAATGTCCAGCAGGCTGGTCTCCAGAGGGAAGGGATTTCATGCACCCAACAGAGCTCAGTGCATTATCAAGAGCTGGCCTCGGGCACCCTTCTTCTGCAGGAGCTCACAAACCTGTGTCTGTGGTCACTTGCTAATCAGGAGCTACCCCACAGGTCAGCACACTCATGCTTTGATACACCAAGCCTCGGGACTCCACTGGGAGACCAAGCAAGTAGGTATGGCAGCTCACTTACATTAGGATACAATCAGAACCTCACCACATGTCGCCTTCCCACAGCTGCTGCCCCATGAGTTAATCTCTCCCGGCGCTGGGCAGTCAGAGTGGGTGGTAGGTAACAGGGGCAATGCCCCGCATACATCACGTCCTTTGCAAGGAGCAAATCCGCTACCCTCCAGCAGCACAACAAGCAGGCTGACAAGGTGTCCTCACCTCATTGGGGGTGATCCAAGGCACCGTGGTTAGCGCCGCTGTGCTCCTCAATCTTGCCCTGTTCTGAGTGACAGAGCTGGCGGTGGGCACCAGGGGCTGTCTCTGGGCACTTTGTTTCCCCTCAGGTGGCAAGGTCTGGTCCCACAGCACTCCTGCGGCTCCCTCTTTCTCCCTCTCCACTCACTGCAAAGCGCCATCTTGGATTTCTCCAGCATGAGTCATCACCATCCTAACGAGCAAACAGGGAGGCCCACATGTGCGGGCAAATAGTGTTGAAGGTTGCTCTGCAAAGGTTGGGGCTGTGGGGACAAAGTATTAGGCAGGATGGCGTTGGATGGTCGTGGGTTCCTGGGAAGCTTGCAGATCGCGCTGCTCACTCCATTGGCGGTAGGTAACGCCCCCAATGCAATAGTTGTTGGTTTTGCCTTATGTGAGTTGGGGAGAGACTATATTCACTCTTCATTGAATAGAAGGTTGACCTGTTGTCTATGATGTTATATAGATTAATCACCCCTCTAACGATCCTCCTCTTCCTGAAGACTAGGATGTCGACTATGGGAATCTCTTAATTAAACCATAAGGGGCCCGACAGATGTAGCCATGGATTCAGTCCTAACATATTATGTACATGTTTTTATATCTCTTTCATATCTTTGATTATGAGATTGGCTAGTTTGTTCAATATAGACTGTCTTTCGTAGACTGGTAAGTTACCCAGTGGGATGTTCAGAAAGTGCTATTTTAAGTCTGCTCCTAGTAGTCTACGTTCTCAAATGTTTGGCAGCTGTGATAGTTGATGTGCTTGATAATAAGGCTGTGCAGGGCAACCTAATTCTCCCAGAAGCACAGTCAGAGGATAATTTGCCTACGTTCAATCATGGATGAAGCTTCGTCACATGAATTTCTTGATGTCCACCATTATATACCTCAAAACAGGTCTACGTATCAAAAGGGGTAACATGCCCAAAACATAATTAAGGCATGGTCCTAAAATGATTTTAAATATTTCCATTTGCCCTCATAGGGACAGATCTAATTGTGTCCACTTTAGAAAGTTGATTTTCATCTTCTTAATAAATGGACTTTCAATTCTTGACTAACATCCCTTCTAGTCCCCTATTTATGAAGATCCCCATAGTCTTAAAGCCTTTGGGCACCCTTTTCAATTGAATTCATGGATGACAGTCATGGTTGTGTGCACAACCCTGGGTAAAACCTCACTTTTGCTGTAGTTCACCTTTTACCCAGAGAACTTGGAAAAAAGCTCTATCATGGAGAATCTTGCTTGAAGGGAGGTCTCTTAGTCTGATAAAGGCATTAGAATATCATCTGCACAAGAAAACATTTAACTTGTCCATTCGAGTGCCTATTCCATGGACAGCCATTAATCTTCATAGAGCTGCTGCTAGCTTTCCAGATGCACAATGAAAAAATATGGAGGGACAGAAAACATCTTTGGCGTGTACCTCTGTTGGTGAATACAGGTCTTTACAGATAACCACCTCAATCATGCTGTTGGGGTGTTGAAAAGCCATATGTCTTTTGCTTTTAAATCCTCTCCCAGGTCTGCACTTCCAAGGGAATGAAAGGGATAACCCTGTTCAACCCTGTCTAAGGCTTGTTCTGCATCTAATGAGACTGCTATTACCTCATTCAGTCTACCTTTCATTTGCCATAATAAATGGTATAGCTGTTTCATATGATTCCGGGACACCCTACCCAGTACAAACCCTATTTGAGAGTTGCAATAAGTGCTGGAATCACTTTGCTTAGTCTCAAAGCTTGGACCTTCACCAAGATCTACACATCCAGGTTGATCAAAGAAATAATGTGGTAACTATTACAGTCCATCAGATCCTTTTCCTCCTTTGGAATAAGTAAAATTATGGCTCTATTGCATATGGGTCTTGTTGGGATGTAAAAGTCCCCAACATGGTGATGCATGCGCACCCCTGCTGTGAAAGCCCAACCTACATGGATATTTGGAACTCTGGTATTGATTTTTGGTCATAGGTAAACATGGATCATGACTTAGGCCTGTCCCATAGATTTGTGGTCTGGTTAGACAGGAAGGTGCGCACCCAGTGCTACCATCATAGTTGTAAAGGGCTACTGCCTTACCAGGTGCTCCGTTGCAGTGCATTTAACTCACCTTGGCCTACATCGTTAATGTATGTAGTGTTTTATAGCATGTGACTGTGTGCCCATGCTGTAATGCATGTGAATGTGTCTGGGTGTGGTGCATAACATGGAGCGCTGTGGATATGTGTCTTTTTTATTGGAAATCCTATCTAATGCATTATTTTTTTATTGTAGTGTCTACTATGGATTGTGTTTTAATATGTTTGTTGTTTGATCTATATATTAACAGCCCTCAGTTGTGTTGAGTTCGGAACTAAACGCATTGGCTGTATAACAAATTAATGGTTAAGAGGATACAATATCAGGGTATTGGAATGGTTAACTCAGGGAGGTGGTCACCCTGGACTTGGAATGACGTTTGAGTGTGGCAATATATACCACAACCTTTTAAGCTAGTAATAATCATCTGCATCTTCCTCTGGCTCTGATGTTGGGTGTTGGTGCTGTTTCAGTCATGGTATTTCTTCCTATCATGTCAACGGGAAAAATCTCCCTGTTGTTCAAGAAATCCTCTATATCTTTTGATTCATAACATTCAGATGTCTTCTCATCTGTGAGCACTAACATAGAAGCTGACTCCAAAAGTCCAAATTTAGCTTTATCCTGCCTAGGTGAGGTTGGGGAGCAAAAACATTTTCCTCTTTATAATCGTCCCGTATCAATAACCTTCTGATTCGTGGATGTTCAACTGTAAATATCAAAAAAGGGGAAATGGAAGCATAAGGTAAAGGAACCCCACTCTGCTTCCAAACGTATGTACCAAAAAAATCAAAGAGGAGTGGGATCATGTACTCTGGGGGATCCCTTTTAGAAAAATCTGTGGGACCCTCAACAGTTATTTTCAGTCAGGGGTATATTCAGTGCCACTGATGTACTAGTAGGTGATAGCATCATCATCAGGTTTTTTCCTCCACAAGGAGGTCATCTCTCTGAACTCAGTGATTGTCTGGGATCCGCATCAGAATAAAAATCTAAAATGACCTCTTATCTAGGAATAGTTAATTTATGAGGAACCTAGATAGGGATAATGTTAAAAACAAGGGTCAATGTGTGTTGGGATGTGTAATGTGTCCCCCACATCACTCCAAACAAACAGGTCTAAATGTTTAAGCCTATTTGTGCGCCAACAAGTCTACTTCTTTTGTCAGGACCGAAAAGGATAGTAGGATCCCTTTTTTTCAGAACCAGTGGGAACACAGTCCTCTGGTTTTCGTATAGTCCGGTTCACTGTTTTCCGGTTTTAGAGAATACACTGTTCTCCTCTCTTATCTTGATTGGATGGGTGCCATAGGCTCTGGAGGAGAGATGGTGTGGCTGTCTTCTTGTGGTCCAGCACGTCTATTCCCGACCGTTGGTGTGCAAGAAGTCTGAAACATGCAGACCTGTTTTATGGAATGTAGTGGGGGACACATTACACATCCCAACACACATCCACCTTCGTTTTTAACCTTATCACTTAACGCATTGAAGGAAAATATGGAGCAGCTGTTTAAAAGCTGCTCTGTGTTTCTCTGTGCAGGTTGAAATCTGTCTGCATTTTTAAAAGGGATTAGAGATTCCCTTGCAGGTGGGTGCTTGCACCCACCGGCAAGAGGAGGTCTGGAGGGGGCCATGAGACCCACTTTCATCCCTTTAGAGGGCTGCATTTAGAAGGCACACTAAAAGTGTGCCACCTTTTTGTGGCACACTTTCAGTGCCCCTTCTAAAGGCATGTTTGCATCTGTGTCAGTAATACGACGCCGGCGCAGAGGCAACGTGATTCCCTCATTTGCATGGAGCCACGCCTCCATGTAAATGAGGAAATTCCCTCTAATGATAGCACTGGCGCTTTATGTGTGCCAGCGCTATATGTATTACAAAAGGGGCATACAAGCATCTGCAGCCTCTTTTGTAATACCAAAGAGCCCATGGCTGCATAAAGAGGGCGCAAACACCCGTTGTGCCCCCAGGCCGCTTGCATAATATGACCCCTGAGTGACTCCAAGGGCCAGTTGTCTCACTTAAGCCTCAGGGACTGAAGGCTCCACCAACCTCAATCCCAGCACCTGGACTCTGCCATCTGTGCAACTACCCTGCCATGTTGCACAGCGCAACCCTGAGCAGAACTGACGCATTGCAGCTGCTGCGTGGATCGGTACCTTCACAAATGCCTGCATTGCAGCCCATTGGAACTTCCACTGCATGAGCAGGCCCTCATATCCCAGCCTTGACAATGATGCCAGACTCCGTATTGCAGTCTTGCAGCTCCTTGAACTGCCACATTGCCCCAAATACATGACACATTTGAGATGCCGGACTTCACGTTGCTAGTCCTCGTCAATGAGATCCTCAATGATGATGACGGACCTAGCATTGCAACCTTGCCGCATCGCAGAACCAGTGCATCACTTCGGTTGACAGACGCATCTACGACACATCCTAGCAATGTTCCTGAAACCAGGATTTAAGGTACTTTGTTCAGTGGGCCTAACTGGGTCCCTGTTGCCGGCCTGCTCCATTGTGGTCATCCTGAACTTATGACTTTGTCCTGGCCCAGTGCGACCAGATATCCACAGCTGGCGCTTAGCGCTTTTTGGTGCTATCTTCACTGAAATCCTAAAACCTGCATATCTTCAGTTCTACTGACTGGATTTTTGTCATTTTGGTCTTGTTTTATTAATAATTAAACATCACTCTATTTGTCTAGCCTGGTGTGGGGTCATTTTCGTGTGGTGTTGTTCACTTTTTTGCTGTTTGAAGTGTTGCACAGATACTTTACACATTGGCTCTAAATTAAGCCTGACTGCTCTGTGCCAAGCTTCCAGAGGGTTCCTCATAGGTTAATTTGGGGTTGGCTTGTGTTTCACCCTGACAAGGATTGCAGTTGCAACTTGACCAGGGCTCACACACCAGTCAAACAACAACCCCATTTCTTACACACACACATATATTCTCTTGAATTTCTCTCACTTGTGTCTTAGGAAATTAATCTCTGTGAAACATTTTAAATGTATAGCAGCTCTAATTGGTAGACACAATATATGCACATAAATTGCAAACAACCCTGTTATTTTACATTTGAGGAGAAAAAGGGCAAAATCAATCAAGGTGTTCATGCTTAAAAAATGCAAGACAGCAGAACACTGTTTTATTCATGTATGTAACCTCAAAATAAGATTGTGTTTAAAAATGGCATTTCTTTGCTTATGTAAAATGGTGAATCTGAATACCTACAAGTATGGCTGTACCTAAAATATTCAGCAAGGAAGGAAATATAGACAAGAAGACTGAGGTTGTGCCTTGATCCTGATCTTGTCAGGATCTGCATTTGTCTTCCAGGCATGGACAATTGTCCGTTGAAATTTCTTCCCCAAACTTGTGTGACCAAAAATTAGTCAGCTGAGCAGATGTGGAGAAAATTAAAATACAAATAACGGTTTGAAAGCAAAACATTTTAAAAATAATATTGCACAGATCTAATATCTTCTTCGTTTGCGTTTTTTACAATGTTAAAATAATATATCTTTCACAGGCTATAAAGCGTTTCACACCCCAAAGCATCTACTGCACAGAGAAATTCTAACAAATGGTCGAGGCATTTGTTTAGCATTTAGGGACCCTTGGTAAGTGTGTTCTAACCTCTACTGAAATTATGGCCAGAAAGGTGGTGGCCTCCTGCTTTGGCACCTTAAGGATGCTCCGTAAAGTGCTCCCTTTGCTTCCCTTTCAGGCAAGAAAGCTCATGGTCCAGGCACTTATTCTTTCACGCCTGGACTACGGCAATGCCGTATACCTTGGAGCCCCAAGTTCGGTTCTCGCCAAACTGCAAATAGTGCAGAACTGCGCCGCAAGAATCCTCATGGGGACTCAGAACCGGCAGTCGGCCAAACCAGATATGAAGGCTCTCCACTGGCTCCCCATCCGGGAGAGAGTCCATTTTAAGGCACTATGCATTACCCATAAACTTATAGGAGGAAAGGGACCAGAGATCATTTCCTCCTTAGTTAAGCCCTATCGAGCCAATAGGCGACTACGATCAGATGAGCAACACCTGGCAGTCGTCCCCCGAATCAAGAGAGTTAGAAGCGGTGGTCGGCTTTTTTCTTACAATGCTGCCAAGCTTTGGAACTCTCTTCCTCTTCAGCTACGTGGGGAACTTAATCATCTTGTCTTCCGCAGACTGTTGAAAACTTGGCTCTTCCCTAAATGATTCTGTGAAGCTTCAGTTATCCTCCAGCGCTGGGATGCCTACGGGTAGCTATGCGCTTTATAAATGCTGCTTCATTCATTCATTTATAAATGCTGCTTCATTCATTCACAAGCACAAAAACCAACATATAGCACAAAACCATTTGTACCATTGTTGCTTATTTTGTGAAACGTAATGAGGGGGCAACAGATTTTCCATATTTTACTGTATTTACATTTCAAGATGCAGAGGAAATACATGTTCTCCATTTTTCAAAAACAAAAGATGGATCTATGTTCTAGATACAACTAGTTTGCTCATCCATATATTCCTTAAATAACAAATGTAATGCAAACATTTAAAGGTTTTCCAGTGCTCATGTCATCCATATAAAAAAAAAGTATATAGGCATGGTCATTGTAACAGCCCCCTTCAGCCATGACTTGTGGGCAGTATCATTCACAATGTGGATCATTTCTCACGTTCAGTGCTTAATATGAGCCGGTAGTTACTAGTGCGGCCCACCAGCACTCATTTTTAAAAATCAGCACTTATTTCTCCTCATCAAACACTGACCAGTAGCAAGAGAAAGAAAAACAAACACGGGGGAGAGGAGGAAGGCAAAGATAGAAAAACCATCACAAAGGAAGAAAGCAGACTGATGTGTGTCTGTTAGCGGATTGAAGAGGATTTAGGTGGATTAAGGACTGCTCATTCAGCTGCCCACATTTAATTTAACAGATTGCAGCCATGTGATCAAATCCTTTGGCACCGGCACTCATTCTTTTACATATTAGGCACTGCTCTGGAACATATCATTTTTTAACATAATGCTGCTGCCTGATTGTGTGTGTATTGTGAGCTGATGACTGAGGGCAATGCTTGGCAATTAACTGTTAGTTTTTATGGGTCAACCCTCCGGCAGATTTTCAAGCTGCTGTTTCACAGTTCTGCTAGCGAGAGCCAGTAGCTCAGTTTCCCATGCTCCACCATTCAACAAACAAAAGGATTGTTGATGGACAGGAATTCTGCTGAGTGCTAGAATGAACGTATGCCTCTTTGACTTCTTCATCTTTGCCCTTTCTGTCATCTACTGGCCTACTGGACTGAAAGAAAGGGCTACTAGTATGAATGCCCTTGGCCAGAGGAGGGTTCCTTCAAAACCTGAGGAAATGGCCATTGCAGAAGACTGCATCAGGCATGGAGGGGGGGATCGGAAATGGAACTACCCCTTATGCAGGAGTGTCTGAGTATCTGGGAGTGCTACGTCGAGGACAAGCCAACAGAGCTGCTCCCGGCCAGGATTCGCCCATCAACGTGCCTTGGCCACAGATGAGCAAAGAAGGGCTCAGGAATAAAATGTTACCATTGATGAACGTGGCAGGAAAATGGATCTCATGTTTTGAAAAGAACACCGCAGGTATAAACCTAGCCACTTGTGAAGTCAAAAGTCTGCTCAGTAGCCTAATTGGGGAGCAAAAACACGGTATTCTCCCAAATCCCCATCCCAACAGTCACCCTCACCAACACCGAGCATGATCCGGTTGTATTTAATTCATTCGGACACCAGATCCGTTCCCTGACCGCCCAGACAAAGGAGGGCTGATGGCAGAAAGCATGAAGCCTGGGCAGAGCGTGACCGAATTCCTAGACAGAATAAGAAAGCAATGGGGGCAAGAGACAGGACTGAAACGGGTCCCTAGTTAACATTCTTCTACAACATACTCAAGAGGGGATTACCCACGGAGATCCAGACCATATTAGATAGTGTAGTATGGCTAGACCCTAAACCTTGGCAGGAAATACAAGCCCACATACTGCACTATTAATATAAAAGACTGGACAAGGAAAAGCAGGAGCAGGAACAGAGATGCCGCTATTATATTCCTGGGTTAGGCCCAAGTAGCAAGGCAGCTTATTCCTTTCATTGTCCTAGAAAATAACGTTTCAGCTGTGTCTTTTGCACACATTTGCATGCACGACAATGTTGGATTAGTTTCTCTGAAACTTCTTTGTTCATACATCAAGATTCACACAACATTGTCACGATGTCCTGAACATCATGAACTAGGCCTCTCTATGCACTAGGTACAAAAGTCGTCCTATCATCATCTACGGGACGACAGCGCTATCCACATATTCATAACATCACTAATCTAGAGTGCACATTGCGAAGGCTGCTTTCCTTATAAATAATGGGCATCCTGATGGATTGGTGGAGGAGGCACTTCTGCTGACACCGAGGGTCCCTGCCTGCTGAGAAATCACCATGCACTGGTCTGACATTCCGTGAGGGGTGTCCAACTCAAGACCAATACGGGGTCCTTCACTCTCTACCATCAGGTAATGGGGTTGCATTGTCCTTAGGGGGGATTCTTGGCTCTACACCTACACACACTATAGGTTCACTTAGAGTAGGGTTTGCATCATAGGAGTACGTTAGATTACCATTTTGCATATATGCCTGCATATATTCATTGCTTCAGCACCATGGTAGAAATGTATCTACTGTTTACTCTCTTGGTGCTTGTCATCTACTTTATTTGCTTCTCCCTCCTAATCATTGCATCACATGTATTTTATGCAAGAATAACATTGGTTCAATAAATATTATTAAAAACGTCCCACTGTGTATTCTCTGTATATTTCTCTGAGAACAAGTGAGCACAAGTGACTGAGCGAAAGGTTCTGTACTGTTTCCTTGATTCCTGAGGAATCAGGGTTGTCATGTTCAGTGGTTGCCAGAAACTGTTTGCTCCTTGGTAAGTTAAGGGGGCTTGCAGTGGCATTGTGAGCTAGTTGGTCTATAGGCCAACATATCCTGCGGGGGTGTCCGGAATCAGTCTAGGCACCAAGCCCTTAGTTTATGTTGTCCAAACAATGCGCAGATCCTACGGATTAGTAGCAATTAAATGACATGGCGCCGCCAATGTTGGATAGGAACTTATTTAATAGTCAAATCTGATCAGAATTTAACTGGAGACGTCCGTAGTGGGAAGGGAAACAAATCTGCCTCAGCTGAGTAGGCATACCCCCAAACAGTAGAAAACGTGAGACTCGGTCCGCTCAGTAAAGAAGGAGTGACCTGGCCGGTCTTAGCTCCGTATACACCACACCCCGACATTCATAGGTTAGGAGCTGCAGAAATGCGCACACTTTACGAAGATTCAGTGAAAATTTATAGAAATCTTACACAATACATAATACGAACACTTATAGTTCATCCTGTGAGGGCTGCTCAGGCCGCACAACCTCAATTGGCTACCACAGGTATCAACCCTCAAACGCTGAATGCCATAATGGAAAGAATTCTCACCAGTAGGGAACAATTACTATTCTGTATAGCACAAAAAATAGCACAGCTTGAAGAGGTTTTTCCCTTATACGAGCCCACAGGAGGAAAAACTGAATTTTAACAATTTGCTTGCCAAATGGGATGGCTTCCCGATAGAAGATTGTGCCACTTGGGGTACAGTCTTTCCTGCCATTTACACCAGAACTCATAGTAATGCCAGATGTATTGAAACACATACAGAATGGGTAAGGGACAGAACCTGCCCTGGACTTAGGGATGAAAATAATAGGCAATTTTGCCCAGGTTTCTGCAATTATGTTAAGCAACATAAAAGGGGACAGGCAGCCACGATGGCTATACACCAACACCTAAAGGAACTCTCTCCTATACAACAAGAGAGGGAGTTACCTAAGATTATCGCAGAAACATACGCTTCCTTGGTAAGGGATAATCTGGGAGCCAGACCTGGGTGGTTAAGGGTAATTCTGCAAAGGATAGCTCTAAGGAAGCACCTGATTCTTCTAAAAAGAAACTGGATAATAAACAAAAAAATAATAAGCAATCACCCAGTGGGTCTCCTCAACAGGAGCACACTGAAAAGAGATATAATCTCAGAAACCGTGATAACATTAGAAAAGCCTGACAGATATCAGGATAATGATACACGTTCCTCTCGTTCCTTTCAGGATCAATCTGAGAAACGCTCAGAGAGAGGAGGATGGCCAGAGCAAAGATCAGAAGAGTGAACAAAGACAAAAAGGGAGCCACACTGTACTTCAGACTACATCATCAAACAAGAAGATAAACAAAAATCAACGAAGCCACAATTTAAGAATAAAAAGGTAGCAGGGATAAAGATCACAGATGCCCAGGCTGCTAAGGACTCTGCTTCTGAACAGGGAATGGGCAGTGACGATGCTGGACATCGCAGCACAAGTCACAATAGCTCGCCAGAACATGATGGATTTTCTAGAAGTAGTAGCGCTGAGTGAGTATATCACGGTGGAAACACCTGACATGAGAGTGAGTGTCCCACATCGTTTACATAGAATAACGCTTCAAATAGAAGGGGCCATACAAAGAGAACTGAAGGGTCACTTTTGGGAGGACCTGACACATGGTTATGACATTCTTTTGGCAGAATAGGATTGGCCACCTGAGTTTGTATTGATTGCCCAATGGGGGAAGAAGACATTTTACCTGCTTTCTCCGACCTCGTAGCAGTTTCAGTTAAAAATATATATGCACAGGAGTGGGCATCAGCTTTAGCACTTGCTCCATACCACAATCATGTTGGGTGGGATGATGAGTCTCCTCATTATGGGATCCCATTAAAACCGATCCCTCAAGCAGAGACAGTACCCAATTAAACATGAAGGAAAGAAACAAGTCAGAGAGATCTTAGATCAACTTGAGTACCAGGGTGTTATAGAGTCTTGCACATCATCTATGAATAATCCTTTGTTTCCTGTAATTAAACCCGACAATTCATATTGTTTAGTCTTAGATTACAGACATTTGAATGCATCCACAGGCACATTTGCAGTACAGAAAGCACTCAGTGACGCACTGATGAATAATCATGCGGAAGAAATACAAAGCAACACTAGATATCGTAAATGTTTTTTCTGCCAGAATATAGTGACTGGAAGTCGATATTTGACCGCACCTTTAGCACTAGGGTCTCAGCATCAATTTTGTTGTTTGCCACAAGGGAATAAGAATAGCCCTGGGCTGTTTTCAGCCAGAGTAACAGAGTTACTTCAAAGTATTAATGAGGAGGCAGTGTCCGATGTAGATGATATTTATCTGACGGACGATGAATTATGGATTATTTGGCTAGAGTAAACAACATAATAGTGGGGTTTGCTTACCTGGGCTACAAATTTAATTTAAAAAAATCTAAAATAGCCCACCTCAGTGTCCTGTTTCTGGGATATGAGTTATCAAGTGAAGGCAAAAGCCTAGCGACACATTTTTTAGAAAAATGTGCATTGCTCCAACCTCCAGGAACTCTGAAGAGACTACAATCCATTTTGGAATTCTTAGATTTTGGGTGAACTTACATTTTGAATTACGCAGAAAGGGTAAAATTATTCTATGAATTAATTAGAGAGGAGAGGATGTAGCAAAACGGCTAGGGCGGTCAACCTCAAATCTGGGGAACCGGGTTCGAGTCTCGGCAACAACGCTCAACATCCTGTGATTCTGGGCAAATCACTTAATCTCTCTGTGCCTAACAAAAATGAATGTGTCCTCACGTAACACAATTGGTGCTCATGTAAAGCGCTCTGATACCTGATTTCGGGTCAAGTTTGCGCTATATAAAACTTTGTAAAAATCAAATTAGACCTGACTTTTCAGTGCAACACTGGTCACAGGAACAAACTGGTATTTTACGTTCAGTACAAGCTGACATGCTATCTTTCAGAAATGTACACATAGGTGTCCACACAACTAACCTTGTGATCTGCATAGTCACTGGACCAACTAGGTATACCTACATCACTTTCAATGAAGGCAATATGGTACCTATAGCATACAAATCACATCTGTACACAAACGCTGAAATGCGTTTTGCATCCACTGAGAAAATACTCACAGCCATACAGACTGCTGTAATGTGAAAGAGAGCCCTGGCTCAGGGAGAAGGCATAATTGTTGTCACCCCAGTACCGACCTTAGAGGCAGTTACTAAACCGAGCATTCCGAATGCTAAAGCTCTACATCCAAGATGGATCCAATGTGCTAACTCTCTCACTGCAACAGATGTAGATAACAGATTTGATGCTACATTACACACACATGCATTCCTGCAGTACGAACAAAAATAATGCCTCTAGATCGATATGAATGTATCATTTATACCGATGGATCTGCTCAACCTGCCGTAGGTTCGGAACAGCAATATTCTGCAGCACGTGTAATTGTAAAAGGGTGCATGGGAGACGGAAAGTTTCTTCCCCCTAGGGGACTGCACAGTGCAGTTGGCAGAACTAAAAGCCCTGATACTGGCACTGCAAAATACAGATCGCAAATTCCCCACACTTATAGTGTGTGATTCATTTTACTTTGTCCAGTCTTATAATGAATATCTTCACTATTGGGGCCAAAATGGGTTTCAAGGTTCGAAGGGTTGTACAATCAAGCACAAGATGCTTTGGGAACAAGTGTCAAAGCTGAAAGAAGGCCTGCCACAGGCTCATATAATTCATACATTGAGTCATCAGCATGTTGGTATTCACGTTGAAGTGAATTCCATGACAGATGAAGCCACCAAGGCAACAGTGCGAACTGCTGCCGTTGCTGTAATCACTCGTTCTAGCACAAAATAGATGGAACAACTATTATAGGTGTCAATGCCTTGCACAATGGCTCAGCACCACCGAAAGGCTTTCCACTCAAGTAGTCCTACAAGTTAGATGCGCAAAATATTCTGCATGCTCAAATTCCAGTAGTGGGAGGTAGAGTAATACCAAACACTGATCGGAGATTGGGATTAATACTAGCTGCACATGAGGGTCTGGGTTCAGCACATGCAGTGATTACTGCCACAATTTCATTACTGAAGCACCGCTACTGGTGGCCAGGTCTCACTTAACAGACCAAGGACATTGTCCTTAAATGCAACATCTGCCAGCAGATGAAAGGCTCCACCATAGCATATCCACCGCAAACACATTTCTTGATCTCAGACAAACCTTTCGCTTTTGTCTATTTGGATCTCTGCAGCCCCTTACACTCAGACAGGGCTTACAAGTACATCTTGGTGGCAGTGGATTCATGCTTTAAATTCCTATGACTTTGGCCCCAGCGCTCGGCTGATGCCAGAACTGTTTTAAAAGATTTGCAAGTTTTTATCAGGTCATACCGAATTGGCACACTACATTCCGACTAGGGTCCTGCGTTTAGCTCTTGGACTTACAAAGCAGCCATGGGAAGTTTTGGTGTGGCCTTGGGGTACTCCTCCCCCTACCGGGAAATTCGGTCATTGAGAGGAAGAACCAGGACTTAAAGCAATCCTTAACAGATAGGGTACTAGGCTCGGGCGGCAGTTGGGTCAATCACCTATACGGGGTTCAGAGGGCACTGAATAGCATGCCGAGAAAATCCCTGGGGTGTCATACACCCTATGAGATACTGTTTGGGTGAGAATGTGGGTACCAGACCTCGATAGTGTCAGCGCAGTGGCGACTGAAACTCCATTTGACCTCAATGATCGTTTGGATGTTTTACAGGACTTAAAAGAATACAGAGCTTTACAAAGCAACGTCCAAGTGAAAGTAGTACCGGCAAGACCAAATATTGGGGATCTGGTCAGAGAAAAAATAAAGGACAAGAAAGGATTTGGGCCATCTTACAGGACCTGTACCTGTCCTGGCTCTTGAAGGTACCAGAACTGTACTTCTTCCGCCTCTTGACGGTCGCCGAGACAAAAGGTTTGTTTCCATTGATCTGATCAAACCACACTATGTGGCTGATTCTCAACAGTAGGCCGCATGTGTACCAGGGTAGCCGTTGATCTCCTCACGCTACCATACAGGAAGTTCAAATGGAAGCTTTAATAACGACTGAGGACTCCACTTTCCAAAAAGAGGCTGTCGACATAAATGAGATGCTGCTTCTCCCCAATAAAACAACTACAACTGTACAGTCAACAAGTACAGAAATTCCAATTCGAAAACTTTTCGACCAGTTCTAAAAAAACTCCTGAGCTGTAAAAAATAGTCTGGACGGTGTCTGGCTCTGGATTTTTCATTGGATAGCAGTGAAACTGAATTGCCAACACCACCACTCCCTTTCAAGCTATGAGTTTATTCTCTCTATCTTTGGGCAGAAAAAGACATACCTTGTTGCCCCCTGGATACATCTCTGGGTTAAATTCTAGCAGCACCACTGTACCTGCTGCCTCCCCCATTTCATGACAATCAGCAAGAGCAGACTGGGTGTTTCTCCTTTTGATCCTCTGGATTGGTTTGGTTCTTGTCTTTTTTCTGCTTCTGAACGAACATTATCTCCCAGAACGCTCTGCAGTCCAACATGAACTGACAGACCTGTCCCTGGTGAACATTACATCGGTTCCAGTTCCTGATGGAATAGTTTGCGACAGGGTATCGTATGATGTATATGGTCCTACTGAACTTTTGCAATTCCATATTTGTTGAAGATTTCTTTAAATGACATCATCACCTCTAGTGCATTCTCTGATGATTGGGATATTGAAACTGTGCATAATTTGCTTTCAGATCTAGAGCAACCAGTAGCATTTACTAATGATGAATTGTATGATGGTGCAAGTAATGTTGGTGATATGTTCTGCTATCAACATTATGGTCACCATTTTTTACACAAATCTAGTATCCCATGTGCTGTTTATAATTACACTCAATGGGAAGACTGTGCAACATTACCAAAACGTAGTTCAAAAACATTTGCACAAACATTTGTATATTTTTCTGGTTTTGACCCATCAGACCCAGCCTCTTATTATTATTATAGGCTTGCACCTACACCTGCAAATTAGAATATGCTCACGAATACCAAGCTGATTTAATCTGCTTCCTTTATTTCCCAACTGACAGGGTTTCACATTTGGGAGGACACAATAGACACAAAATCTGTCCAGGGAACAAAAGATTGCCAAGTTCAGGGAAAGGAGGCATTATTTAGAGCATGGCTCATTCCACATCAATTGATTTTTCTGAATAAAACAGTGCAACAGACTTCCTATCTTGGTTTAGCTAAGGCAAAAAATTTGAACATACTTCGAATCTGTTCTGTGAAATTAAACATACCAAAAAGCAGCTAGGAGTTTTTACAAAATAGATATTAGGGTACATTTAATGTAAGTCAAATTAAAAATGCTATGGCTAAGATAGTTTAGAAAAATGCAGAGGTACTACATTTCCTGAAATGACCTATCTGGTGAAAAATTAACATTGAGGCACGAATTCCCAAAGTGTAGAGTGTGCCTCTGCTTGGGTATTGGGAGTGGACAGTCAATGAGACTGTTAATGTTGCCCTCACACATCCCCTAGAGGATGTCATACTTCGTTGGGCCGGCACTGCAATGCCCAACGGGTCCCCCGAAGTGTCGCTTTGGCAGGGAGCTTTTTCGAGGCTGCCATATAGATGAGTGCAAGTGAGAGAGTTTGTGACATGGGGTGTAGTGTGTAAGGTTAAAACTGGTAAGGCAGTTTCCTAACGCAAAGCTTTATTGACAGGAATACCCTTCCAGGAATACAAAACCTATGGTAGGTAGGTGCTACCTTTGGGTTTCAAAGGAAACCGGGTAGTCAACAAGTGTGCGAACAGGTAAGAGAACTACACTTACTGTCTCAAGAGTGGGACCTAGTGGTGGTCACCCCTCAATAAATGTGTCAACATGTTTCTTCCGGGGACTCGGAGGAGGGTAGGTGCTGTTGATCTAGCCGCACACCATAGCACGCGTATCACTCTGCAACTCTGCATCACCCGATGATGCTGGAGTCAGCTGAACTTTAGGTAGGACCTGGAACAACACAACACACACACAGTAGGTAGCACAAACAGGCACCGCTCAGTGTGGGGTAGTTTATCCACCTTATGTTTTTATGTTTTTTGTCCTGATGAAGCGCCCCGGATCCTTATGACCAACACAGGCGCGAAACATTGCCAAAAGTTGTTTGTCACTTGTTAGGCAAATTTACATTTTCACAGAGCAGGTCTCATTGCAAATAAAAGTCAAGTTTTGAACTTCAACCCGAGTCTGTGATAGAAAATTTAATGAAAGCAATTTTCCACTTTTTATCAAAATTCTAATTCAGTGATGCAAGTACTTTTTTGGTATCTATAGTGGAAAAGTATTTTTTTTTAAGTTGCCTTTATTCTCATGAATGTAATCATCAACCTATTTAGGCGAGATATGCTAAACTGCTAGAGAACCACCCAGCTGCAGTGAGCCATCTGGGTGTAGCAAGATCGCTTTTATAACAAATGACTTAATCATAACCTCCTCTTTACCATGAAAATCCCAAATGAATTGACATATGTCCTTTCCGCCAGAGGTCTCTCAGACATTAATCTCTGCCCACAGCAGAAGTGGAAGCTGTTTCCAGAAAGAGATACAGGTGTTCTCTCATTTCTTAGGGTCAGCTTGAAAGTGGAAACACAGGTTCTGACAGGGGAGCCTGTCTACTGCCTGCTTGAATGAGAAACTCTGTGAAGTTTCACAATAAGATGAAAGAGGAAGGGATGAAAAGAAGGTTGTGTTTCTTTAGGAAGTCTGCCAACATTGGTCATAGGACATTCTTCAGATACTAGCTAGTCCACACTACTGCAATAAGAGGTACCCAGCCTAATTGTTGGGGAATGATGCCTAAAGGAAGTCTGCTCTATATTGGTACCCAGGGACTGGAACTACTCTCCAAGGTTTATCTGACCAGCTTTCTGTGCACCTCTAAAGAGACATAAAAATAGAGAAGGTCCCCATCCTGTGACAAATATATAGCTGGCCAGTTGTGAGCGAGCTATGCTGGCTCACGTGAGAGCTCTGACTAGAGAGGGACATGGTGTCCAAGAGTCTTTCCTGTTGACCTGGGGGCTGAAAGAAAGACAAGGCGTGATAAGGAGTGGCTTTTCCAGCATCCAGAATCCTTGGGACTCTTTATTGTAGCAAAGAGCAGGAGAAGACTGGGCTGTCTCACCTTTGGAGCTGTGAAAGTAGTTCTAGAGAAAAGCATAAGGATGACTGAAAGCATTTTATTGTATCAATATGGAAGATTCGGCTTCTGTACTCATGGCCTCTGTGAGGCAAAGAAATTTACTAGCACTTTTTTCTTGTTTTTGTTTCTAGCCCAAGGGTGCTGAAAAAATAGATTTTGAAAATTAAAATAACCACTCTTTTTAGCTTCTTAAGTATTGTTTCTTTCGAGTTTCTAAAAAAACTAAACCTGAACATCAACAGAAATGGTTAGAGTATCTATTAACGAAGGAGACTCACAATAAATTGCATGCTGGCACTATGGGCGAATATTTAAAGCCCAACTAAAACATGAGGTCTTTGATCCAACCTTATACCGATGTTGGACAAAGACATAAAGCAAGTTGTGGAGAAGGGATTTAAAATACTTAATAAATGGTTGCTGTATTTCATACAATTAATCACAAAAAAATGATCAATCACATTACGGAAAATATCAGCTACATTTTCAATTTTTTAATAACCAATGAATAAAATACTTTTAAATGAGAAACATCTTAGAAGAATTCACTGTACATCTGGCTAAATATTAGTTTGAAGTGGAACACGGGAAAATCTTTTAAAATAATTGTAATCTTTTTGATAATTTAAAGGAGTTTGATTAAACATCGGCTAAAAATCTCAACTTTTAAAATCAGAGCCTCAGATCAGGATGCGTTTTCATTGGAGTCTACTATATCCTACTGAGAATAAGCTTATGACCAGTGCCATCAAATTGTTAAGAAAAGATCTAAAATTAACAAGACAATTATTTGCCCCAAACCTATTTTCTACTTTCTGCAGAAGGCAGGGAAGGCAGAGAATCACAGTGCAGCAATCACTGTTAGTGACTACATGGGTGTCAAAAACTCTCCTTATTGTGAGTGATTTAAATACATTATGAACTGCATTTAGCATAATGCTTTGGAAGAACTAGTGCTGACGTCTGGCAGTGTGCCCATCCCCGCTTAAATTTAAACATGTAATTTGACATTACTGAACACAACTATAAACAGAGTAAATGTTGTAGATTAACAGAAAAAAATTGATACTCTGAGGTGATATGATTAATTACAATACCTATGTAAACATTGCAAAGACACACTCATGATGATTTAAATGTCTTTTTTTCTCAAAACCCTTTATATTCCTCTGAAAACCGAGGTTTACCAATACAAAAACATAACCATCTAACCAATCAAATGTACAGCACTGTATAAATAGCTCTGTTAAAGGCACTGATCCATGCATACATTGTGCAATTTGCCCAAAAAACACTACAGCACATGTGATATGGACAGATAACTGCATTTATGCTATATTATATTCCTGCAGTGATTACTATGTAGGCATGAAGGACCATTCAGTTGAATAGATAACACGAGCATAAATCATACATCTGCTTGAATAGCTCCAAATTCCTGTTGTAAGACATTTTTTATGAAACAACATAATGTTGACCAACTATGGTTTGTAGTTCTACAACTGATATCAGACAAGAAGAAGGGGGGAAGGAAATGAGTCTGAAAGATTTGAAATACCTGACTCGTGCACTCTCAAAATCAAAAATGAGGCACAATATTGAATACTTCATTGCAAACTATTTTGATTTTGGGTAAAGGATTATAATATTCAGTCCATACACATACTATAATACGAAGCACTATGACATTTTTGAAGATTTGTGTATAGCTCACACATCTCATGTTTCCATGAAATCAATTACACAACTATTTGGGATTTATTCAGCTTAATATTTTTTTGAGATGGACATAATTCTATATATTGCCAGTGCATACTTTCAAGGAATTTGACGAGCATGGCTTCTTTGCATCTGATGAATAATTCCTTGGTGTTGGAGGGTGATTTATTAGTAGGTGCAGGTAGGTAGCTACAACTAGTAATAACATTACTATCACAAATAAGGTGTAGTCAGGTTCTCAATAAATTAATCCTTGTTCAACCCTTGGTAGTTTGGTTGCATGCAGACAGGCTTAACTTAGGAGACAGGTGTGTAAAGCTTTTCAAAACACCAATTCATTAACTAAGTAAGACACAACACATAATAAAAATCAAACTCCAATTTATAAAAATAGGAAAGATTTTTATACTTAAAATGACACCAAAACAACAAAAATCCAATGTGAGGAAATCAGATATATGAATTTTTAAAGGATAAATAGTTTCCAGTGCCTAAAAGCCAAAAGTGCCAACTTGGGACATCTGGTCATGCTTGACTGGGACAGAGTGAAAGTTTCAGGTCAACTGCGATGGAGCATGGGTCAGATCCAGGGAGCGGCAGTACCAGGTCAAGTTTTTAACTTCTGACTTAGTCACTTTTTTGTAACTTTTTCTCTTGACATTGAGCAAGGTTCCTCGTCATGCCGGCTTGTGAGTCGTCAACGGTGGCTTACTTCAGCATGAGGCCTTGGTAAAATACTGGAGCCCCGGGACCTGAATTTCAGGCAAGGTCATGGTTCAACGTTGGTGGCTTGACTCTCGGTGATGGGTCCATCAACTTATAGAGCTTTTTACCAAAAATCCTCTAAATGGTCTCAAACTTCTGGATCTTCTTCCAGAAGGTCCTTTTGGGGCCGTGCAGTCTCCACAACACCAATCCAAGGCTCTAGAACTCTGAGTTGCTCCGTGGAAAGTAGGGACTGCAAGACTCATAATGCACCTCGCCAAATCCTTAACCCCTTCCGTGCTCAGGACGGCCGGAAGCCGTCCTGAGCCACGGTGGGCATGTGCGCAAGTCAGCTCCCGGCTGTCCTTGCACATGGCATCTGAAATCCCTCTGGTGCGGGCATTGGAGGGATTTCTTCCCCCCCCCAACATCTCGTTACCTTGGAAGATGCTTCCCCAGCTCCCGAGGCTATGTAGCTGGTTTCCCTGAAATGACGATCAGCGCGCACGTCGCGCTGACGTCATTTCAGTGAAACGCTCATTTCAGTTTCACTTTCTACGTGCTCAGGGGGCTATCTCAGCCCCCTGAGCATGTAGAAAGTCAGGAGAGGTATCGTTTGAAAGGGGAGAATCTCCCTCGTGGATACCTGCTTGGGGATTGCCCCAGGAGGGCAATATACTAAGGGCTTACAATTACACCTAATTACCATGTACCTTTTAAAAAGAGCACTAGCCCCCAGCCTGGTTTACAGGGCCCAGGGAACAATCAGAGTCAGTAACCACCAGTATCAGTCAAGAAATTGTTCGGGCGACTCCCACACAAACATACAGACTTTTTCCAATGGAGGATTGGGCTTATTTAACCATCCACTTCACTTTCAACTCTCAATGGAGCATACTTCCTCACAACGGCCGACCTCATACACAGATGAGTTTCACCGGGCAGCGGTCTCCACCCATTTCTGAAAACTCTCCAGGCCATCTTTCAAGCTAGGCAGCCATGCTATAACGCTCTGCATTGACTCACCAAAACCTCCTCTCAGCTCAACTTCTCGATGTCATGTACTCAGTGACTGCAGCTTTCAGCTTTAAAAGCAGAACCACACATACCACAATTTTGTTTTAAAAGTGTGGGTGGAGTGGTATGCATGGTAATGGCACTTTCAGTGTGTCCTGATGATTGCACATTGTAATGACGTGCATGGTAATGGGGTGCATGGGAGTGGGTCATGCGTTGTAGTGTACACGTTGTAAAGGAGGCATGATGAATGCATGTGTTGTTTCATCATACAAACCCACAGAGTAATGAAAGGCAGCAATTTACGCTGTTAGAATAGACCCGTGAATGCTTATGCAGTGTCCTATATAAGTTAGCATTCGCAGCACCATTTTCTGTTCAGACGCCATTTCGAATGACAATGGAAACTAATCCATTGCCGTTTCCGAGCAAAAGGCTCTGTTAAGTTTTGTTTCTGAAATGTTGAAGTTTTGCCTCGGTAATGAATAGATTGTTCATATTAACGCATGCCTTTCTTACTAGATAGAGGCCCTCTCCCACTTGTCTGGTGGCAGGCACAGGGTGAAATGACCTTGGATTGTGTTAGGTTGTGTGAGATACAAGAACTGAAACCTATTTTTTGTATTTCACTGTCCAGCTGCATCAGCTTGGAAAATTCCACTGTGGGCGTGTCTTTGCCCGGCTATGAAATGTACATAATGTATGTCTATGCTTGTTGATTTCAGTTACCTCTGTACCACTCTCCAAGACTGTGCAGATGGGGCTCTACTCTGAGTGTATCTGAATAAAGCAGTTATTGGTATATTCTCCACTGTTCTACCGACTCTTCCTTTTGGTATGGAAGGCTGAGAGGTGGTCCGAGGTGACCCGGGTGGCCCCAAGCGGGTCACTTCCTTCAGTTGGCACCTGAACGGGGACTCCTTCAGGTGAGTGATCCATCCTCTTTCTGCAGACGGGGGGAGGACAAGGACATCGTCGGGTCAGACTGAGGGCTCAGGGATTCCCTGCAGGAAGAGTTTCTGTTACTCGCAGCTGCTCCTTCTGTCCCGCCGGACGGTGCCTCGCCCAGTGGTCATCCCGACTGGAGTCCTGAACAGCGAAACCCTTGTTCTGACCATTTGGTCTTAGGAGTTGGCAGTGGAGAACCGGTTCGTTTGTACTACTGATATCAGGTGAGTTTGTTTTGGTTCTATGTGGATATGGTACCATTGGAGTTTGAGTTTGTTATGGTCTAAGGACTGTTTTGATGAAAAGTATTTGCAAATACTTTGCCAGGTAAAAAATAACGATTTTGTTTTTACTTTACAATGCCTGGCCTAAGTAAACTTTGGAGTTTGTGTTGTCGTTGTTGTTCTGCAGATGCTCGGTTGGAAGAAGCTCAGCCTGAGCATCCTGAAGGCAGCCCTAATTTTGATATGTATGTGAAACATGGTCTTGGCCCTATTATGCTTAGTACATTATGGCACAAATATACAAGGGACAATGCCGAGTTGCAGTGGCCTTTGACAGGCTCTTTTGATGAACAGAAGATTAGCTTTTTACAGGAACAGTTGTTTAAGAGACGAAGTAGACAGTCGATGTTTGACTCTCTTCGAACTTGGCAGAAGGAGGCTAAGCAAAGGTGGTTAAAAATAGAGAAAGATGCATGGAAAGGGAGGATGCAGACTCTTACCCAGAAAGCTGTGGCGTATGACAGAGAAAAACAGGAGACAGGAATAGAATGTGAGGATAGGAGATTTCGGTTGCATATTGACAAGTCCTATGTGGCCAAAGAGGAAGATGATACCTTTGTAGAGGAATTGTTAGATACTCGACCCCCACTTCCTTATGCCCCGCAGAGGATATACCCCATTGTTCCTTTGCAGACACAGCAGTCTGTCTCGTCCGCTGAAGCTGCCCCTATATCTACTGCTGCTATACCCACTGCTCCGGTTACTGTGCCCCCTATTCTTTCTCTCCCCTCGCCATCCTTGATGACTGTGACCTCTATTACATCCACTGCCCCTACTCTTGAGCCCTCTGTTCTTTCTCCGCTGGTGCAATCATTAACTACAGTTCTACGTATTACTCCTATTACCCCTCCTCCTGCGGTAATTCATCCCCTAAAGTTTTTGGATGCTGATACCCCTGTAGGTGGTTTTGAAGACAGGGATTTGGTGAGATTTAGGGAATGAACAGGTCCGTTGATGCGATCTAGAGTAGGGGAGGATGAGAAGAGGACAATAGCGAGTCAGGCAATGTGGTGGGCTTGTAATGCAGTTTATAGTGTGGAAGATATTTGGCAAGTTATACTTGATTTTGGGCCTTTCTTACATCAGCATTCTCTTCAACATATGTCTGCTACATTGATTGATCTTTGGCATACACACATTGGGTCGGAGGCTCCCCAAATATTATTTTATATTAGAGACAGTGTTTATGTTACTGATTTAGAGCCGGGACAGGTGTTCTATAATATTTCTACCATAGTTTCTTATAGAGGTCAGTTGTATGACAAGAGCCCTACTCAAATAACTCAGTTGCCTATGCGTGAAGTCCACCCAATTTATCATCCAGAAATACCTGCATTGACGGATCAGCACGGTGTGACCACCAGACCAGCCGTGCTGCTCTATTTTAATAAAATTTCATGGAAAAGAAGTGAGGTTTTAGCCCTTAAAGCTACTCTGCTCGATCCTAGGAAAAATCCTACAGCCTATTATTAGGAATTAACAGAAGCTGCCTCTTCTACAGTAATGACTCTTGCTGATATTGAAATGTTTTCTAGTCTTCTTGTTCCAGTTGATATATGGCGGCAGGTGCATACCCAAGATCATGTTGCTGAGTTGGGTGGTACATGGGATGTGACTAAGGGATGGGATCAAGAAAGGAAACCAGGAGATAAGCTGCGTGCGGAGATACTCGCTTTGCCTGGTCGTATTATTACATATATGCATACACTTATTCCACCTAAGAAAGTAAGTTGGGATAGATTGATCGACAGAAGAAGGATGAGAGTGTATCTAATTTATTTACTAGGTTTGAAGATACGTTTTTAGATTATAGTGGGCAGGATATGTCCACAGAGGGAGGAGTCCGTTTGTTTGTTGACAGATTTGTTACTAATCTTCTTCCTGAAATAATGACTCGTTTGAAGGCGTCTGAAAGTACCTGGTCTACGTCTTCTCCCTCTGTCTTTTTGAATATAGCTCAATATTATGTGCATCAAGATCAGGAGGAAAAGGATAAAACTGATAAAAAGCACAAGGATTTAAAGATGAAAGTGTTGTTGCAGCAGGCATTTCGGGGAAATAACAGGGGAAAGGGAGGTCCTTCTCGACAACTCCCACGTACCAGGCAGCCTACTATGACACTTTTGGGACAAAATCAGTGTACATATTGTAAGAAGGAAGGACATTGGTGTAGCCAGTGCCCTGTGCTTTTGCAGAAGGTTTCATCCCCTAGAGGACGTGGTTCTGGTGGTAGAGGTCGTGGGACCGACAAAAATCAGAATGCTGCGGCTCCTGTTGGCCGCTCTAATAATAATTATTTTGATGACCCCAGAGATGATGATTATGACATAGATGAGGAGACAGGTATGTCTTAGAGATAGGACAGCCGGGGAGAGGGTGAGGGACCAGTTCAGATACCTGCTCGAATTTGAAGCAGCGCAGGAGGGGGCAGCCAGGACTTCGTGCCCCAGCAGTCCCTGCGGCCATGACCGCATCCACTCTGCGCCAGGAGGTGCATAAATTTGGCAGTCGGGGCCCGCAGCGTGGGAGCCCAAATTTGAAACAGCGCAGGAGGGGGCAGCCAGGACTTCGTGCCCCAGCAGTCCCTGAGGCCGTGACCGCATCCACTCTGCGCCCGGAGGCGCATAAATTTGGCAGTCGGGCCCGCAGTGCGGGAGCCCGAATTTGAAGCAGTGCAGGAGGGGGCAGCCAGGACTTCGTGCCCCAGCAGTCCCTGCAGCCGTGACAGCATCCACTCTGCACCCGGAGGAGCATAAATTTGGCAGTCGGGCCCCGCAGCGCGTGATGCGCACGGGCGTGCCCGGGCAAAGCCCGGGCCAAGGACGGGCCCATCTGCGCCTGTCAGTGGCAGAAGGAGGCGGGGCCTCCTCCCTTGGTCTTGTAGTAGGACGACCCTTCCTGGTCTAAAGGACTATACTAGATACTAGTACTGTACCTATTTACTTCATGTTTAATCATGTTTAATCCACTGCCTTGAAGCTGCATAGTTAGTTTCATCTACTGTCTTTTATCAAGTCTCGCCCATTTTCCTTTGCCCCGGTGGGAGTGAGGGCCGAGGTAGAGTCTTCGAGTTTTGTTTTCCTTATTCAATCAAGACACTAGGGAAACCCGAGGAAGATGGGCAAGAGGAAAATCCATGATAAGGTTCAGGGCACGGTCAACTCCAAAAGGAAGAAGAAGTCTCTTGGCGTTATTTGCCATGAGACCATGGACCGTATAGAGACAATATTAACTGAGTGTCAAGAAATAGCAGGTGTGGACCCATTGAGCTCCCCTATCTAGGTAGTTAGTACATCTAAGTCAGCCATAACCATAGATGATGATTCTGTAGCCCCTCTAGACACTCCACCCAACTCAGTACAAGGGAAAAAAGCTGGTAAGTTAATTCCACACATGTTCAAACAATGTACAAAAAGGTCGAGCAGGGGTCTGAAAAATCGATTTTCCAACCCGGAACCTGACCCGATTAAATCCGTGCAATGTGATGAGTCCGGTGGGTCCCCTGGTTTAGCTCAAGTTACCCAAATAGAATGTCAAAATAGATTCGATGTCCTTGTACATGAGTAGGAGGGGTGCCCGGGAGTTGGTCCAAAGATCCCCGAAGTGTCTTGTAGTACCCATGTCCCTGAGGTGCTTGAACTAAAGTCACTGATTGAGTTACTGAGAGATGAGGTGGCTGCCCTCAGAAGGGAGGTCGCTACTCTAACTGATGAGGCAGCAAGTAGGAAGGAGGTGTACTACGGGCCATTTTTAGAAGCCCCTTTAGCAGTACAATTCACAACAGAGAATAGGGGTAAAGGGCCCTACCCTCGGGGGATAGTAGAGTCACCGAAAAAAGTTACCCCTCATAGCACCCCATAAAGCACCTCATACCAACCCTCAGATAACCCCAGGAATCACCATCTAAATCGTATAGAACCATTGGTTACTAGAAACACACAGTTAGGATTTGCCCATGTTAGGGCCCTCCCCAGAGCCACAGATAGAGGTGAGGTGACCATAGATAAAGGCCATACTTCTAGCTTTAGGTGCAGGGAGATACGGGAAACGGGGTCAGTAAGGGATGGTATCTACACGAGGCAGAGTGTCCAGGATGCCCAAGGTGTGGTTTACCTTACTGAAGTGCCCAAACTGTCTCGGGTCGGGTCAGAAGATTATGATTCACTAAAAAATAAAGTCATCTATTGGCTGAGATCCACCCGTCATTGCTACTCGATAATAAGAGATGACATCAAATACGTAGGAAGACTCACCTTACCTGGGGCTGATAGAGACATGATTGAAGTTAGATTCTTTGATAAGAACATGGTCACTGGATTATTGGCGATAGATTCACGTACCTTTCCCCCGGCCAATACTTCCATTTCCATTAGGTATAGAAGCCCTTCAAGGTTGGAGCAAGTGCCGCATAGACATACTGAGGAAGGATCATGCTTCTGTCCTTCTGGAACAGGGATCGGCCAAAAGTGACTACAACCTGGTGAAAGAAATCTAGGTAACCCAGGGCCCCTGTTGGATTTGATTCCATCTGAAATTTTGGTACCTAGAAGTCCAACATATACTACTAAGTATTATACCGGGCCCCCGTCTATAAACGGAATTATCAGTATAGTCCCCACTAGCGGCAAGCCAGCAGAAGGTAGGGGCCTTGTTTTTCCTCCTATAGGTAAGCTCCTGATCACCAACAAGAGATGTGATTTAGTCTCTAGACCCGTAATAGTAGGTGGGGTATCTACCTCCTATGACCTAAGGGTTTTAGTTTGGAATGTGGCTGGGATCCAAAAGTTGCAGTCAGATCCAGACTGGTGTAGTTTTGTGAACACCTTTGATGTAATCCTGTTTCAGGAAACCTGGAGGCTGACCACCCCTTTTAGAAGTGGGTTCTCTGCCCATGCCATCGAAGCTAACAGGAAAGTGCAGGGTAGACCCTCGGGGGTTTAGCAGCTTGGATAAAAAATGCACTGGGGTCCAAAGTGAAGCTCCTTTATGTTGACCCACAGGATATCTTGGCCCTCGAGCTGACTGTGTTCAGTGGCTGGAAGGTCAGAATTTTTAATGTCTACAATAGAGTGGACAGTGCCACAGAGGAAACAAACACGATTTATATATTAGACCATGCTTTGGCCAAATACTCCGATCGTGTCCACGTATTGGTGGCAGGTGATTTTAATTGTACCTTCGAACCCCTTGCTTCTGCCCCTCCAGACCTAACTGAGGATTGGGATCGTGAGTGGTCAATCCCATCCTTAGATCTACCAAAAGTAAGGTGGACGAAGAGAGGAGGACAGGTGTTTGCCCTTACTTTACAGCACGGTCTAAGAGCAACAAATGGTAGAACTAGGTCGGACCCAAATGGGGAACACACTTTTAATAGACCCGGTCCCACCAGTAGAATCGATTATTGTTTAATTACCCCTAACCTTTGGCCCTTAGAGGAAGATTTGGCAGTGGTGAAAAGATCAGAGAGTGACCACAATGCCCTTGCTCCTGTCCTTACAAAACTTGGCCCCCGACAGACAGTCGTAACGGGGTGCCCTGATTTGGGAGTGCTGTCGGTCACAAATAATCAAAGAGCTGTTAAGTGGGGCTGGGTGGAGGATCATCCGGCAGCATTAGAATCGGTGAAGATAAAAGTAAGGCAGTTGATTAAGGAGCTGGTCAAACTGTCTCCCAAGGATGCAGTGGAAAGCTTGGGGCCCCGCCACGAGCTGTTCTTTAGCGAGATGAGGGACACACTTAGTCAGCCACCAACAGTACGAGGGAAGGGGGGACAACGTAAAGACCCGTTGCAAGACACCAAGAGCCCCTGGTATAATCAGGATTGCAAGAAGGCTAAGGGGGCGCTTATTGGTGCACTAAAACATAGGGCAGGGGAAGAGATTGCATCCTGTAGAGCTGAGTATAAAATGGCCATCGGCAGAGCTAAAAAGGAGTGGGAGAGTTCTCTCTGGGCTTCCTTGCATACTGCACTGATAGATAAAACCCCCAAGGCCTTCTGGAGACAGGCAGCATACTGGCTAAATGGGAAAGGCAAACCCTGGAATATACTGTCCAACCTGAAGAGTGGGTTGCCCATTTTGGTTCTCTCTATGGTAATGGTTCAATTGAAGATAGTGAGATTAGTGAGATGAGGGGAGCGTTTTTGGGAGGGGAAACTTTGGTCGTCACGATGGAGGAAACTCAACTAGCAATTTCATCCTGTGTGCCAGCTCGAGCCCCTGGCCCAGACAGAATATCTAATGACTTGTACAGAGAGGATAAAATGCTCTGGGGCTTGTATATAAATCTGGTATCGATGTCTGGTGCCCCTATTCCACTATCATGGCAGATTGCTGAAATAGCGCCTATTTTTAAAAAAGGGGACAGAGCCAAGCCGATGAGTTATAGGCCGATAAGCCTTATAGACTCCCTCCAAAAAATCTTCTGTAAACAGGTTTTAGGAAGGTTACAGGACTGGATGATGGAGTCCCAAATCCTGAGTGACTTTCAGGCAGGGTTTCGTTCAAAAGTTAGTACTTTGGATCAGGCTTTTCATCTTATTTGCATCTATTGGATGGAAGTAGTTGTTAAGGGGGACAAACTATACGTGGCCTTTGTTGATTTGCGTACTGCATTCGATTTAGTCCCCCGGGCCAGGCTATGGAGGGTTTTAAAAGAGATGGGCCTCCCTGCCAATCTTTTAAACATTTTAATTAGACTTCATTCATCCAACACAGCACAGGTCAGGTGGGGCGCGAACAACCAAGTAACAGAAACTTTCCCTGTCCAACGTGGAGTGAGGCAGGGTTGTGTATTGGCGCACACTCTTTTTACTCTTTTTATCAATGGAGTTGTAGATTACGTAGACAGGGACGGCTGTGATGCCCCTAAAATTGGTGCAAGAAGAGTGCCCGCATTGTTATTCACAGACGACACACTTCTAATATCTAAATCGCCACAGGGCCTTCAACAACTCCTGAACGATTTTATAAGGTTTTGTGATGACAGGGGCCTGATTTTAAATGAGACAAAAACCAAGTTTATGATTTTTAATAGAGGAAAAAACAAACCAAAAACTAGATCTGTGTGGGCTGGTAGCGGCAAGTTGGAGCAAGTAGAAATTTTTGATTGCCTGGGCATTCGCCTGACTCCATTGATCGACTGGGGGGCACATATGGAAAAAGCAAAGCTACAACTAATCTACCAATGTGCCCACATCAACAAAATACATAGGAAGACGGTATCTCGTCAAATTGCCCCAGCCCTTGAAATTTATGACGCCAAGGTTTTGTGAGGAGTACTTTATGGCGCTGAGCTATGGGGCACGGGCAATCAATCCCCCCTCACAATTGTTGAAAACCGCTTCATAAGATTGCTGGTTGATCTCCCTGCTAGCTCCCCTCTGAAACCTTTGTACCTGGACCTTGCCCATAGGCAGCTGCAACATAAGTTGAATTGTAAAGTGCTAATGTTTTGGTTTAGGCTATGGACAGTGGAAGAGCTGGAAACCTCCCGAGAGTCTTTGAAGGATCTCCTGAAATCCCCCAAGGTAACATCTATTAGGTGGTTCATCTCCTTACGTGAATTATTGGGGAGGTTGGGGATGGAGACCTTCTGGACTAATCCGGAAAGTATGGTGCAAATCTCGAGGGTGAAGCTGAAAGAATTGTATTGGGAAAAGACATTGGCAATGGTTTTGGCAGAATCAGCGAACAGTTTAACAAAAGACTTTCTGCTTTTTAAATCTGTCCCACTGTTTGAGTCAACTATAGATGAAATCACCCCAACGATGGCACGCAAACTTTTTTTTACAGTTCCGCTATAAGACTCTGCCCACCAGACAATTTTGTGTTAAGTGGCGCTCTAGTGCTTCTTCTTCTGATGTTTTGTGCCCAGCATGTAAAGCCTGTACCGAATCAATTGTCCATTTACTTTTCTTCTGCCCCCATTATTTAATGCTGAGGAAAAAATTGATTTTTCCATTGTGTAGACTTGTTGGTCCAGGACATTATCTTGAGGTAATGAGAACATTGTGCATTTATACCCGTAGATCAATGGTCTTCGGCATTTCAATATTTTGGTACTCACTGTGGATCAAGCGTGGGAAGCTACCTGCATGAAGCACTTTATCACTTCAAGAACCACTGCACTTTCCTCTTTGTATATCTATTTAATGAAATTGTTTTTAATATATTTATTTTTAAATGTTTACATTCCTGCTTTTATACTTGTGCTGTGTACTTTTTAGGATCCTGGTGATCGTAATAAAGTTTTGATGATGATACCTGTAGATCAGCGTGGTCCTTATGTCACAGCGGATTTGCAAGGTTCGACTAAGGAAGTTTTGGTGGATACAGGTGTGACAAAAAGTTCTGTTTCTCGACATATGGTCCCTGGGGCGTCCCTGTCTGGCCAAAGTAATGTTTCAGTGGGTTTTTCCGGTGTACCTGTCATTAGCCCCATTTCACGCCCCTTGCAATTACTGTTGGTCCTTTCACTGTGGCGTCTCCATTCTTGTTAACATCTAATTGTGGGGGAAATTTGAAGGGTTTGGACTTGTTGAAGAAGTTGCATGCTATTATTTATTGTTCTCCTGATGGTGTCTATATTACCATGGGTCCAGATGTGAGTACTAGACAGTGTTTGTCTCAGGATGATCCCCTTCCAGATGAGTTTGCTCAGGTACCCCCCACACTATGGGCCACAGGTGATACAGACGTGGGTCTATTACATATAGCATCAGTTTCTATACAAGTTAAAAATAATGCTATTCTGCCTAGACTTCCTCAATATAAAATACTGCAGGCAGGGTAACGGGCCCTTTTTCAGATTATTCAGGATTTGGTACGAAAGGGAGTAGTTGAAGAAACGTCTGCTAACATTTGTAATAGTCCTATTCTTCCGGTCTTTAGGAGGACACCCTTGGGTTCCTCTGATGTTATTGATGATGTCTATCGCTTTGTGATTGATTTGCGAGAGGTTAATAAAATTGTAGTTCCACAATTTCCGGTGGTTCCTGACATCACTACGCTTTTAACGATGAACCCATCTTCTGCTAAGTTCTTTTCTGTTATTGATTTGAAAAATGCATTCTTCAGTATTCCTATACACCCGGACTTTAGGTATTTGTTTGGATTTACACTGGCCGGTAGAAGCTTTAGATTATGTTGTGCTCCTCAAGGCTATACGGAGAGTCCTAGTATTTACAGTCAAGCATTAAAAAGTCAGTTGGATTCACTATCGTTTTCCCCAGGTAATGTATTGGTGCAGTATGTCGATGATCTGTTAATTGATTCTGATACGGAACAAGGTTGCAAGGACAGTACAGTGAAATTGTTATTGCATTTGGCACATCATGGACATAAGTTCTCTCTTTCGAAATTTTAATATTGTCGACAGGAGGTCACCTATTTAGGTCACCTACTGTCGAAGGAGGGTAGGAGGTTGAACCCTGAGAGCATCAGTACCATTATTAAAATAAATTCCCATCCCGCAAACTCAAAAAGATGTACACGCTTTTATAGGTATTACTTCTTACTGTCGCCAGTGGATCCCAAATTATTCTTTACTAATTAAACCTTTGCTTGCATTAACAACAAAAGCAGTGCATGAGCCTTTGCCTAGGACGCCAGAATGTCAGCAATCTTTTTATTTATTTATTTATTTTTAGATTAATAACAGTTGACTATAAAGTGATACAGTGCATATGTGCATTTACAATCATTTCGTTTTGCAGACCAACATATTCCGTACAGTACATATTACCATCTCTATTTTATAACTGCCTAACTTCAAAGCTGCCTTCAATCCTGCAAGGGGGGGATGCGTTAAATGGTGTACACAACATCTCCCTATTTTTGTTCCACTCCTCCCAAATCTTTGTCCATTTTTGTGGGCACCCTCTCGCCTCGTATATTACCCTCTCCATCTGCATGCACCAGTCCATATCGGCCTCCCAATCACAGAGTTTGGGCGCCGTGACTCCCTTCCAAGTTCTTGCAATGTTACGTTTTGCCACCACATTTCCCAAGGCGACCCAGGACCTCTCTCTTGCCATCAAATCAGTTGCCTCCCATATGTTGAGGAGGCACAAGCGGGTCGTGATTTCCATAGTTTTCCCGCAGACTTCCCACATTTTTTATGTTACTTTCCCCCAATATGACTGCACTATCGGACAGTCCCACCACTGGTGTAGATACGTCCCCATCTGACCACAGCCTCTAGGGCATAGTGGGGAGCTTAAAGTACCCATTTTAACCAATGCTACACTGGTATAATATACTCTTTGTAGAAGCTTAAGCTGAATTCATTTGAACCTGGACCGAATTGCCACCTCCCGGGGGGATGCCAGTGCCTCCTGCCATTCTTCATCATCTAACTCACCCACATCCTCCGCCCACTCAGTTCGGGTTTTCTCCAACACGTCTGGTGTATTATTTAATATCTTCTTGTAGGTCAGGGAGATTGCTTTGTCTTTGAGGTAATCATCAAGGAGACTATCTTCTAATGGCGAGGCGGCCGGTAGATCTGTGCCCTGGGAATTACCCTGTGCAACGCATTCCTGACTTGCAGATATCTAAAGGTTACCCCCACCCCCAACTCATAATCGCGTTGGAGGTCACTAAAGGGGACCACTTTACCTCCCACCCAGACGTCCCCGACCCTTGAGAGCCCAATAAGATCCCATTTGTCAAATCCAGCACATTTTGCCAAGAGCCCCAGCCGATCCAACTTCAGAAGGGGGGTGACCTGTGTAATCTTGTTTTTCCATCCCAATGCGGACGTTGTTGCCTGTCATAGTGTGACTGTAGTCGCAGTTGGAGTATGCACTGGGCCATGTGTACTTCCCCCATACAATGCCCTTTAATAAGACCCTGGTGTCATATTATATCTATCCATCATATAGGCAGGTTCGGTCACCGGCCAGTGTACCCAATGATTGGTGACCACCAGTTGGGAGGCCCAGTAGTAACTTTTGATCGCTGGGAGGGCAATACCCCCATCGTACCAGCTTTTCGTGAGTTTTGTCAATGAGATGCGGGGGAGCCATTATTCCAGAGCAGGGTCCGGACTTCTGATTCCACGTCCTGAAAGTACTTGATTGGGACAGGGTACGGTGTATTCTGTAATGCATAAACGAATCGGGGCAGGGCCATCATTTTATTTAGTGCCACCCTACCCAGCAACGTAAGTGGCAAGGTTTTCCAATGTTTCACATCGTCTTGGAACCGACAAAGTGGGGGGGCCAAGTTATGATCGTGAAACACTACTGGGACTGACGTGACATAAATCCCCAGGTATCAAAAGCCGTCAGTGACAACCCTGGCTCCGCAGTCTCCGGGCAGAGCAGAACCCCTCCCAGAAAGTATATAAATGAGTGATTTGTCCCAATTTATGGTATATCCCGAATGTTTTTGAAAAAGCGCAAATATATGTAGAATTCTACGGATTGAGTAACCTGGTTTGGCCCAATAGAGTAAAATGTCATCGGCGTAGAAGGAGATCCTATCCTCCCAATCCGACGTTCAGTTTAGTCCCCTTATAAGGGGGTCTCCTCTAATCCAAATAGCCAAAGGTTCAAAAACCAGAGCAAATATCAGCGGGGAAAGTGGGCATCTCTGTCTCGTCCCCTTCTGTAGGGTGAAAGTTGCCGACCGGGCCCCATTTACTGTCACTCTTGCAAGGGGTTTTGAATAAAGGAGCCGCACCCATGACAGGAACTTCGGTCCAAAGCCATAACGTCCAAGCGTCGCAAACAAGTAGGGCCATTCAATCATGTTGAAAGCCATTTTGGCGTCTTGCGACATTATGACTGCCTCCTCTCTTATAGTCCCAGCTCTACCCAGAACCCCATTAAGACGCCGAAGATTAAGTGCTGTGTTCCTGCCAGGCATAAAACCGGACTGATCCGGATGAATCGATTTGTGGAGTAAAGGTGACAGCCGCGTGGCCAAGATTTTTGCCAGTATCTTCACCTCCGGGTTGAACAACGAGATCAGTCGGTATGAACCGCATTGCTCAGGAGGGTTTCCCTGCTTATGAATCACTACCACATTGGCTAATCTTTGAGTGTCAGGGAGGATCCCATTTGCAACACTTTCTTCGTACATATCTATCAAGTAAGGGGCAAGGGTAGATACATTTGTTTTTTAATAGTTCAATGGGAAGACCACTCGGTCCCATTGCTTTTCCCGATTGTAATGCTCTGATTGCCTTAATCACTTCTTCTTTGGTAGGATCTATTTCTAAGTCTTCTACCTCCGGGTCATCAAGAACCGGAAGTTTAAGGGTGGCCAGCAACTAACGCGCTTCTTTGTAAGTAGATGTGCCTGCCGGCTCATATATCAATTTAAGGTGTTCTGCGAAGGCCTCTGCTATACTGTTCCTATCTTTGAGTCGGCCCCCCCCCCTTTGTCACAATTTCAAATACCCATCTGGAAGCCTGCTCCCGTTTGTCCAACCACGCCAATAGCTTGATCGCTTTGTCCCCTATCTCATATACCCTACATTGCGTGGCCCACTAGTGAGCCTTCGCTGCCTCTTCAGCAATATCTCTATAATCTTTTTGCTTTAGGAGCTATCTATGTTTGGTGTCGGGGGTTGGCAAATTCACTAACTCGTGTTCTATTTGGGAGATTTCTTCTTCTATCTCTTGTAACTGTTTTTGCTTTTCTCTCTTGTATCCAGCGATCGCTGATACTTCCTGCCCTCTGATCACTGTTTTATACACCTCCCATAACGTGGAGGCTGAGTCCACTGATCCCTCATTCTCATTGAAGTAGTTTTCTGTCGGCTCAATGAGCCCCTCCCGTATAGCCGGCACTCGTAGATACCAGGGATTAAGTGTCATCTTGTGTCTCTTGGTGGAGGGGATACCTCCATAAGTAACTGTGACGTGGTCAGAGATACCTCTAGGTAGGTGTGCCTCTTCTCTGAACATCGCGAGCTGTTCAGGCTCTGCCAAATATATAATCTATTCTGGACAGACTCCCATGTACTCCCGAGTGGGAGGTATATTGAAGGGATGAAGGGTTATACGATCTCCAAATATCCATAAGCCCTATTGCTTTTAAGAACTCTCCTAGTGCTCTCCCAGCCACCTCTCCCTGCTTCGGGGCCTCCTATCCACGTCTCCAGGGCCGCGTTACAGTCCCCCCCAATCAACGATTCCCCCACAGGTAGATTAAGCATATGTGATCCCAAGTCAGCCAAGGCTGAGGAGTGCAGTTGAGGCGGGACATAAAGGGAGTTAATATTGAGTAAGCTGCCCTCCCATGTACCCGTTAGGGTTACAAATCTACCCATTGTATCATGCGTCACTGATTGAACCTGAAAGGGGAATGATTTGCGAAGGAGGATCCCTACCCCTCTCGATCCCCTTGTGTATCCTGCGTGGGCCACCAATTTTTACCCCCATCTGTTCAAAGCGCAATACGAGGTATCTTGTATGTGGGTTTCCTGCAGTAGCACCACATCAGGGGCCTGTCTTTTTACATATTGCAGTACAATTCCCCTCTTTACTCTATCCCCCAACCCATTAACATTCCAGGAAAGTATTTTGATGCGACCCAGTCGTGGAATCTTCCCCATGTCCCTGGTCATTTGGTTGGCATTCTCAGCATCATAGGGTCCAGAAAGTAATGAAGCCACGGACCCCCCGCTCTCTCCTCTCTGTGTGTATGCAGCGATGTAGCGGCCAGCTGTCTAGCCTGTCGCGATGTTGGTCGATCGACTGTTCGGTCATGTATATTCCATGCACTGTCAACAAATATTATTTTAAAACACATTAAACATTCAACTACACCATAACAATCCCTCGGGGACCTTCCCAAACCCACCCCCCCTCCCTGCCTCCCTGCAAGGTGGACTCCAAACTGCCCACCCCCCAACTTTGCAGAGCGCCTGTTTACCCATACCCATCAAACCTTGCGTAGGGGAACGCGGCCTAGTCGGGCCCCAGCCAATAATCCCAGATCCCCCAAACTCAGTGTTTTGTTAGCCCACTTGTTAAATTTATAACGAGCAACCCGTACCAGACATTTTTAATGCAATTCGCTCTTACATTTGACTCTCTGTGGTAAGCAAGGAGCTAGATAGATCAACATTGCCATATTTCACCTCTCCAATCCGATGCAAAATACTTAACAGTCTTCGATCTCGTCGTCCGACTCCCAAACAACCTTCATTCCCGCCCCGGCAGACCAGTCTCAGTTCAGGCATTATCTAGAGACCCCCTCCTCTGTTTAGCTGCACCACTTTGGCCCAAATCCTTTCTAAGACCTTCCTTGGGTCCCCGGGTGTCCTACTGAGTCTCTTGCACCTGCGTGAGCTGTTGTGAGTTAGATCTTGGGGCTCCAGGGGTTTTCCACCCCTCCAGCCACTCCCAGGTCTCCTCCGAAGACAGGAAATACCAGGATCTCCCATCCGCCATCACCCGCAACTTCGCCGGGAAGAGCATTGCATATTTTATGTTTTCTCACGCAGGGCCTGTTTCACCGCCAAAAAGGATCTTCACATTTTCTGGACCTTAACTGTGAAGTCCGGAAAGAAGGTGATTGTAGAGTTTTCAAATTTTAGCGGAGGAGCCGCGCGTGCTGTTTGTAGAATTATGTCTCTGTCCCCGTAGTTGAATATCCTGGCCAGGATACGGCACGGAGGTGCACCTGGTTTTGGAGGCCCCACTGGCACCCTGTGGGCATGCTCGACAGAGAAATATTGGGAGAGCGATCGGGGCTGCAGTTGGTTCTGTATCAAGTCTTCGACAAATAGATCCATAGGGGACCCTCCGCCCGCTCTGGTACACCCAAAATGCGAATATTATTTCTGTGTGCGCGTCCTTCATAATCTTCAAGCTTTGTTTCCAGATCCACAGTTGTCCCTTGAAGTTTCTTCACCGTGAGTTCTAACGTTTTTATAGAGGATTGGAGAGTAGCGACCGAGTCATCTGTGGCTTTCACCCTGTCCCCCAAGTTGCGTAGGTCCGCTTGCATCAGCGCCACCTCCGTTGTGACTGTGTCCATTTTATGTTCAAGGGTCGTGTGGATTCCTTGTATGGCCTCCATAATGTCCTGAAGGGTGGGGGTGACCTCCTCTGCTTGTTGCTTCCCGCCCTCTCCTTCATTTTTCTCCTCCGCGTGTTCAGTCCTGGAATGCGCATATTTGCCCAGTTTAGTCTGGTGCGTTTGTTTTGGCCCTTTTAATGTCTCCATCTTCGCAGACACTAATCAAAGGTCCCACTATCGGTTGTGCTGTGTGTCTGGCAAAGAGAAGCTTAATACGGTTATGCTTCCTGGATATATAAATCAGTTGCTTCAGCAGTGTGGGTGAAAGACTTACCGCTACAACTTCCTCCAAAATATATTGTTGCTGGCCCTGCCTGTTACTGCTCCACCATATCCCAGAATGGCGGCGCTTCAAGGAGGCCCCGGGGCAAAAGTCTCAACAAAACGCACACTGTTCTTTTTATCTCCCCACTCTTCCCTTCTCTAATGCTGCTCATTTCATTCCATCCATAGGGAGCCCCTCAGCTCGTTGGAGATGTGCTTCTGTTTCCACCGCGTGGAGCATACACCGATTTCTTACCTCACACCTCGTTTCCAAACCACGTTTTATTGGGGTTTGGCGTTGTGGTCTATTCACGGGGAGCACCTGTCCGAAAGTCCTACGGCTCCCTTACCTTTCCCGCGCTCTCTCCAATTCAGACCGGAGCGGTGAACCCCCTGCTGCCGGCCTCCGACTGTGTACCTGCAGTGGCGCCCACCTCCTGTCGTCACGGGAAGCCATCATAAAGCGCACGGCCGTGTCTCCGCCGAGCGCACTCCGTTGTGAGGCCTGATCACGGGGGGAACCTCGATCCGAAGCCACGCGTTTCTGCCTGACACAGTTTCAAGCCACCCCATGCGGGGCGCAGCCACTCCAGCACCCGATGTCTCTGGGGCGCTAAGTGGCAATCTCCGCAAGCCGCTGCCGACTCACTGTTCTGCGGTCCAGGGGCCCCCAGGGATCACGATTTCAGACTCGAGTCTGCCTGGAGGGTAGGGGATCACCAGGGTAGCATCGGTTCTGGGCTAGAATCGGATATTTGTGGCAGATTTTGGGGGATTATTCTGTGAGTTTTGGAGCTCTACTCAGGTGCGGCCATCTTGGTTGCCGGCCGGCCACGCTGTCAGCAATCTTTTGAGCAATTAAAAACTGCGCTTCGCTCGACTCCGGTGCTTGGCACACCTAACTATAGGAAACCGTTTGTGCTTTATGTTCATGAGATGGCTGGTTGCGCACTTTCTGTCTTAACAGAGAAATTTGGGGATACACAGAGGCCTTGTGCTTATTTTTCTGCTGTGCTTGATCCTGTTGCTAGGGCCCTTCCAAGTTGTCTGAGAGCAGTCGCAGTTGTGGCCACTTCAATCAGGAAATCGTCTGGACTCGTACTTGATACAGAACTCACAGTTATGGTATCCTATGCTGTGGATACACTTTTGAATAAGACAAAGACACAGCACCTCACCAGTGCACGTCTTACTAGTTATGAATTGACATTGTTTGCTAAACATATTACGATCAAAAGATGCGCCACTCTGAACCCAGCCAAGTTACTACCCCTCCCTTCTGAGAATGATGCAGTTGACAAACATGACTGCATTTTACGGACTGAAGAAGAGATGAAAGGACTGGTAGACCTGACTGCTGATGTTCCCTTATCTGACCCCCAAGCAGAACTATATGTCAATGGCTCCTGTTTTAAATTACCAGATGGCACTACCACAGCAGCTTATGCTATTACTACGTTGCAGACGGTGGTAGAGACATCACGGGTCTTCTATCAGTCGGCTCAAGCCGCTGAGCTTGCTGCCCTTATCCGAGCTTGTGAATTGAGTGAAGGGCTGGTTGTCAATACCTATACTGACAGCCAGTACGCATTTGGGGTCGCACATAACTTTGGGCGACTGTGGGCAGAGAGAGGATTCCTTACCTCTCATGGTACCAAAATCCAACATGGGCATCTTATATTGCGGCTTTTGGCCGCCTTAACGCTCCCCATGAAATTGGCAATAATTAAGTGTAGCACTCATAGAATGGTTACTGATGGTGTAGGTAGAGGGAATGCATTCGCAGATCAGGTAGCCAATGAGATGGCCCGAAGAAAAATGAAAAGAATGTTTGTTACAGGTCCAGCTAGGTGGGTTCCTGAGGTTGCTATGTTTGAAAATACCATTGAAAGTGTAAAGGAGATACAAAGCAAAGCCACAATAGAGGAATTAGTGAAATGGCAGGAGAGTACAGCACAGTTAATTGAGGAAGGATGTTGATTTGATAAATCCAGAGAACAGAAATGGATGTTGCCCGATGCATATGTACTGTGGTTACTATGGCCCATGGTCCAGCCCATATTAGTGCGAAAGCCATTAGTAAATTGTTAGCTCCCGTTTTTGCATAACGATACCATCCCCAAGACAGCTACGCATTTGGTGAAACATTGCATGATCTGTATGAAACATAATCCAGGAAAGGGTACCCCTACACTGCCTGGTAATTTTGCACCACTCACTTTCCCATTTGAAGTTTTCCAAATGGATTTCATTGAGCGAGAAATATGTAATAATCCTAAGTATGTTTTAGTGGTTATATGTGCGTTCAGCAAATGGGTTGAGGCTTATCCCACTAAGGATAATACGGCCATTACAACTACAAAAGTACTCCTTAAAGAAAACTTTCCTCGATTCAGTTTGCCCCGAATTATCTGGAGTGATAAAGGGTCTCATTTTAATGGGAAAGTGATTACATTGATTTGTGAAGGTATACATATTAAAAAGAAATTTCATGCTGCTAATCATCCACAGTCAGCGGGTTTGGTTGAGAAGTACAATGGTACTCTCAAATTGAAATTGGCAAAAATCCAGGAGACGACAGGGTTACAATGGCCAGATGCTCTACCGTTAGCCCTTTTGTCAACAACTACAGGCTTGTCACCTTACGAGGTCAAATGTCTGGGGTGTCCCGCGTCCTCGTAAATACTCCGATATTGAATATGCTGTATTGCTTGATTATCTTGGACAATTGACAGATAGTTTGCGTTCTATTCACCAACAGGTACGGGAATCCCTACCTCCCATTTCAGAGGGGCTCGGCCACGACATTCAACCTGGTGATTATGTCCTGGTACGAAACTTCCAGAGGAAGAAACGTCTGGAGCCCCGCTGGAAAGGACCTGAGCAAGTTCTGTTGGTGCCACGGACGGCTGTAAAGGTTGCTGGTTGGAAAAACTGGGTGCAACCACCCACTGCCGGAGGATGCCCTTACCGTTGCCACACGACCAGTGGGTCAAGGAGGGTATCTGCGACACTGAATGTGAGCAGGTGCCAAGGTTTGTCCCCTTCAGCTATGCTAAACTGAACTGGACACAAACAGATAAAGAGTACAACAATGTTTTGAACAAGGCTGTTCCACCAGAAATACGAGCTATCCAGGAGCCTTTTTTCATTGATCATACAGTGCCTGGAGCTGCCAGGTTCAATTTGCGCCCTCGGCAGAGGGCTACTGAGTAAGCCTGGGCGTAGTTCGCGAAGTAGCGCTACGCGAAGCTACGCAAAGTGCAGTTCGCACTACGCGAACTACGCGTAGCACTACGCGAACTGCGTAGTGCACTGTTCGCAATGATTGCACAGTGCCGGATGCTTGTCCGCACTGTGCAATCATTGAAAACGGCATCTTGCACAGTGCGAGCTGTCTTTTACTGCCGCTCGAGTAGATTTTTACTCGAGCGGCAGCTTTCTCAACGCGGACTGGTAGTTTCTCATCGCGAGCGGTCGCGTGCATACGCGACCACTCGCAATGAGAAACCTGACCTCCCTGTGTTGAGAATCTCGCCGGGATGTCATTTTGCTTGCTCGCGGTCGCCAACTTGACGTTGAGGACCGCGAGCAAGCAAAAAATGACCACTGCACTACGCTACGCTACGCTACGCGTGTTTGCACTGTGCTACGTGCAATTCGCGTTGTGCGAAGTAGCGCAAACTTCGCAAACTACGCGAGCGTAGCGTAGTGCTTTGCCCAGGGTTACTACTGAGTCTAAGGAGAAAAAAGATTAGGGATGGACTGCATAAGATAGGTAGTACTGAGTAACAGTAAGAACGAATAATTGAAATCAGTGAGAATTCTGTGTTTGCCTTCTCTTTGTTGTTTGAACATTAGTCAGGATAAGAAAAAGTATACTTTGAAGGTATACCACCTTTATCGACGTGGGATAGATTAGAAGAAGAGCTTAGGACAGAGCAAGCTCCACTGCCTTTGCTCAAGAGCCCCAACTTATTGATGGACAATAGGAGCCTGTGCCAGTGAGGCTCTAACAGACACTGGGAACATTATATTTTCTTGCACTTCCCTTCTTTTGAATTCACTATGCATCCTTTTGGCAGAAAGGTTGCTCAGGAGGAGCAGCCAATGGTTACTACACAACGTAATATGATGTGGTTGAGTAAAAGGAAAATAATATGCGTTGTTCTTTTGATTGTGATGATAATAGTACTGTGTGGGGTGTCATGGGTTTTGGAAGATGCTCAAAGCGTGCCTTTATGCAGCAAGGTTAAGGACATTTCCCCAAGATGAAATAAAAGAACTGCCCAGAGTAATGTATTCTTGGAAACGCATAAGAGGTTCTTTGGAAAAGGGACCGCTTGTTACCCCACCCAATCTGTCACTAGCCTGTGGACTGCATATCCATTGTCACTCATTAATTACACATATTCTCGGCCACCTCCGTTTACAGAAGTGAAAGGAGTGTTTGGTTTTGGTTATCCAGGGCCATGTCTTTACCATAGAAAGTCACTGGGAGTGGGTTATCCGGGTTGTGAAAACAATACATACTGTGATCATTTTTATATGGAAAAACATAACATAGCATAAGTGGGTTGGCACTACAAGGAGTTGACGGTCCCTCGAGAGGCCGGTTATTACCCTGCTAGTTGCCCCATTGCGAACAGTACAGATACTTCATTGTATATAAATTGTTTGGGATAGCATTGTTGTACAAACATACGGTCCCCTTAGTGAATAAAGAGGATTTAAGTCCCTTCGGAATGAACTCTAGGTACGCTGCAGTGGATTACGAGGGGCCTATTTATGCACACCCAGGGTTTAACTTTTTGTCTAATGGGACTTATTCCAATGTCTATAATGGCACAGACGATGTAGCTCTTGAAATGGTATTGCCATTAGGTGTGCCCTGTAAATATGCCAAACCTAACATAAGATGGGTTAAAAGGACACTAACGAAAGAATTCTGTGAGGGAGTGACCAATATAGAGGTCAATAATTACAGTAATGGTATGTCCTTGGGGTACATCCTTTCTTCTATTTTCACATTGGGTGGTACTTCCATGGCCAGGGGTGAGAAGGATAGAGAATACTTCGGATGCAAACTGCAAATTCTATCTAATACTTAAGTGGCAGCTTTGCGCGAGAGCACCACTCAGTTGGAAAGTATGCAGATATATTCGGAACAGACTAGATATGCAGTAGATTTTATTCTAGCCAAGAGTGTTGGTGTATGCGTGGTAGTTGGCGATCAGTGTGTGGTTAGGATCAAGAATATGGAAAAGAATATTACCAAACACATTTTAGATATTCTTGAAAATGTCAAGGGAATGGAGAGTGGGAATTGGAGTTGGGCCCTTTTCGGCTGCTGGGGCTGGATTCTTGAAAAAGCTATTTATCTTATTGTGGTATTGGTGCTCTGCTGTGTACTTGTTCAGTGTCTACCTTTTTGTTGTTTCTATTGTACTACTGTTTTCGCACTCTAAAAGAAAATATCAATTCATGACACAAATGCCGCCATAATGCTTCAGAAAGATGTTGATGATTTGATGATTATTGATGAAGGAATATTTGAGAATTCATCCCTCCTTGCTGTTTCGCTTTCTGATGTTGATGGTATGGAGTGTTCATAACTGTCTCCCAATTTGATATTTTGTTATAGCTTGCAATTCTTTTCCTTTTTGTTATAGTTGAAAATGTTTTAGCTCATGCTAAAAGGAGGGTCTGTTAGAATAGACCCGTAAATGCTTATGCAGTGTCCTATATAAGTTAGCATTTGCGGCACCATTTTCTGTTCAGACATCATTTTGCATGACGATTGAAACTAATCCTTTGCCGTTTCTGCTAAAAAGCCTCTTGTAAATTTTGTTTCTGAAACGTTGAAGTTTTGCCTCAGTAATGAATAGATTGTTCATATTCACGCATACCTTTCTTACTAGATAGAGGCCCTCTCCCACTTGTCTGGTGGTGGGCACAGGGTGAAATAACCTTGCATTGTGTTAGGTTGTGTAAGGTACAAGAACTGAAACCTATTTTTTGTATTTCCCTGTCCAGTTGCATCTGCTTGGAAAATTCCACTGTGGGCATGTATTTGCCCAGCTATGAAATGTACATAATGTATCTCTATGCTTGTTGATTTCAGTTCCCTCTGTACCACTCTCCAAGACTGTGCAGACAGGGCTCCACTCACTCAGTGTATCTGAATAAAGCAATTATTAGTATATTCTCCACTGTTCTACCAACTCTTCCTTCTGGTATGGAAGGCAGAGAGGTGGTCCGAGGTGACCCGGGTGGCCCCAAGCAGGTCACTTCCTTCAACGCTACCTCACATTACTCTGAATTTATTGAGCCACTCAGTACCACACAAGGTGGCCTTGCATGGCTTGATAAATATCATTTAGATCTTGCATCACCCTTGTGCCCCCTTGCATGGCGCAAGAGCAACACAAAACCTTGATAAACATAGACCTCAGTAGCTGTAGATTGTTGCACTCTCACTTAGATTTTCCTTAATTTGCAGTACCCCATTTTCAGAACCTGGGTTTGTATTCAGGTCTTCACATGGTCTAGGTACAGTCTACTCCATGCAGAAGCATGTATAGTGCTTATTACTGTTTCCATGTATATGATTTGGTTGTTTCTATGTTGTAGTACTTGATATATTAATCAATACCAAATGTTACAAGTAACCTCCGCCCCCTGTGATATTGCTGCCCATCCTGTTTTGCCCCGCTAGAGAGATGATGGTGTCCAATATGTTGAATCTTGCTCTTCTTCAACCCTTCACCCCTTTTAGGGGTCTATCCTTGCATTGTGTTTTAATGCAGATATGTATCTGCCTTTAGGAGGGAGGATTTGGATAAGGTTGATTTCCACTACCACTGGCTCATATCTCACAAATAGAAGAGGGTATATCACTTTGCATGTTTTGTCCATCTGTCAGCACCAGAAGATGTTGCATGGCCATGTTCTGACTCCATGTGTTTCACTTTCTTCTGACCCATTTTATTGGTCTTTCCATTTTTAGAAGGTGATTTTCTTTGTACAACAATATCTTTTACTTGTGGAGGAAGTTTGATTTAATGTTGCTCAGTAATTTTTTTTACCTGGAGGGATATTATGACTTAATCATGAAATAATATGTATTTAAATCGTTGCGAGTATAGAATGTGTCGATTTATATGCCGCTTTATATTTCTGTTGCAGAATTACCCGTGACGTCGTTCCTATATCCATTGAAAAGAATTGGATTTATGAATCATATTTATGCACACATACACAGTATAATCCATTGAGATGCATTGCATGAATGATCATTAAAGTCTTGTAGAATTCACGCATAAAATCAATATTCAGATGCTAATAATTATATTTGTGGTGATTAGAGTGTCACAAGGAGTGTAGACGCTAATAGTGAAGAATGCATTGTTGTGCGAAGGGCAGGATGAGTATTGTGCCCAGCCCCATTTTAGAGGAAAGTAGTTGTTAAATGTATGGTATACTTCCCAATGCTATTGAGTATAGGTGTCTTTATTTGTATTTCTTTCTTGGGTATTTTTCCTAGAATGACAGCCACCAATGCATTTCCATTGCTTTCCAAGACATTTTCAGACAATCTTGCTTTAAACTTTCAAATCGCTAACCAGTTGTCCAGCAAGAGAGATGGCTATTGTTTATTTGAAATCGCACTCAGTAATGTACTACTAGCCACTAAACTTACAGTCAAGCTGTGGCACTCTCCAAAGGGAAAGGGAAATAGGAGAGAGAGAAAAATGGTTCTTCTTCCAGCAGGCATTTGCAATATCTTCTAACTATTTCGCTTGGTTCTGAGCTGAGGTCTTAATGGAGTATTGCACCTTTACACAAGAGTAACTAACATTTCATTCTATAAATAAGGCACATGTGTTATTTAGGTATACTGACAATGTATTTCAATTATGGGCAGATGCAATTCTCTTTTTCCAGTCTGAACTGGGATGTGATTCTAAATGTGAAATGATAGCGGCTATTTACCTGGCTGCTGGGTACATAGTGATTTTTTTTCCTGCTATTTACTCAGCTGCTGGTTAACTAGTAACAATTATTAACTATTTGGCCGGCGTCCTTGAAAATATCAGAGAAACCTCACTATTTACACAGCTGCTGGCTAAATAAAAGAGACTCTGAACTGTTTGGCCAACGGCCCTGCAAATAGCAACAAAGCTTCACTATTTGCTCAGCTGATGGCTAAGTAGTAGCAGTTCTGCATTGATCAATTGGTGGCCATGCACATAGCAGAAAAACTTCATTACGCAGTCTCCTTCACCTGCTTCAACACCCTCCGCATGCTACGCAAGATCAACAGATGGATCCCGACAGACACGAGGAAAACTGTCACCCAGGCACTCGTTAGCAGCAGACTCGACTACGGAAACGCCCTCTACGCTGGAGCCCCGACCAAACTCATCAACAGACTGCAAAGAATCCAGAACGCCTCTGCAAGCCTGATCCTCGACGTCCCACGCCACAACCACATCACCCCCCACCTGAGAAACCTACACTGGCTCCCCGTCGACAAGAGAATCTCCTTCAAGCTCCTGATCCACACACACAAGGCACTGCACAAAACCGGCCCAGCCTACCTCAACAGTCGACTCTCCTTCTACGTTCCCAACAGGAGGCTCCGCTCCGCAGACCTCTCCCTGGCAACCGTTCCACGCATCCAGAGAACCACCACCGGAGGCAGATCCTTCTCCCATCGCGCCGCCAAGACCTGGAACACCCTCCCCCTCAACCTACGACAGACCAAAGACCTGCTGACCTTCAGGAGACGACTCAAGATCTGGTTATTCGACCAGTAACAGCAGCACCCCCCCCCCCTTCCCCCAGCGCCTTGAGACCCTCGCGGGTAAGTAGTGCGCTTTACAAATCCTATGATTGATTGATTGATTGATTATTTACCCATTTGCTGGCTAAATAGAAGAGATTCCGCACTGTTTGGCCGGTGGCCATGCCAACAGCTAAAAAACTTAGCTATTTACCAAGCCACTGGCTAAATAGTAGAGATTCTGAACTGTTTGGCTGGTGACCATGCAATTAGCTAAAAAACACACTATTTAACAGGCCACTGCCTAAACCGTGGAGATTATGCACTGTTTGGCCGGCAGCCATGCAAATAGCAAAAAAAGTCACTATTTATCCAGACGCTGTCTAAATAATAGAGATTCTGCAATGTTTGGCTGGCAGTTTTTGGAAAATTTCTCCACTCCTGAGGCAGCCAATATCCTGTCTTAAGGGGACTTGTAAATTAGTTAGTACCCCAACTTAGGGGTTGTTAGCTCATCAATGGTTTGTGACAGCAGTTGCAGTGATAAGCTATCAATAAATTCCATTCTGAATTGAAAAGGTGAGGGAGAAGACCCCTGCCTCAAACCCTCCCATTTCCAATTTAGAAACAATCCTTTTACTTGTCTAAAGAAATGTCCAACTCATAAAAGGGGTTTGTATATATTGATAAGTTTTTCTGTGGTTACAACCCTTATGATTTTGCAACATGAGGTCCTTAGTGCTAAAACTGGCTTACATGCAGCACTAACTTATAGGTCTAAACGTCCCAAAGGTTTGAATGTTTCCAAGTTATTTTAATTGACTTAGCACAGAATGCCACTCTATTACACTGTGGGAGGTTCTTTATGTAGCTGTCTCGTGCTCCACAAATGCTCCTGCTCCTCTCCATTAACCTGCAGATGTGAGTAACGATAAAGATGATTTGAAGCATTGCAAGACTAGTTAAAGCTGTTTATTCTTCTAAATCTACATACTCGTTCTTACGCACAGAACCATTGTAGTGTAGCTCCTATTTCCCTAATAGGCTCTGCGCATTGGAATAATATACCCTATAGGTTTGACATAGGACTAAGGTCAATATGTCCCTATCGAGTATATTAAACTTAATTACTTGTGCCAGCTAGCTCAGAGGCCACTAGAAACTCCTTGATAAACAAGAAGTGAGTAGTTTCTGGCAGCCGCAAAACATGACAACTTTGTTTCCCTTTTAGAATCAGAACGTGTCCCAGAGTCGTGGAAACAATAGATAACCGTTTCACTCAGCTCAATCGTGCATGCTTAGTTTTCCTCAAAGTTACACAGGAAGAATAGACGGGCGTTTCAATAAAAGATTTATTGAACAGTCTTGTCTCTCGTGTAAGTAATATGTGCTGTTATGATCACAAGACAATATGCAAGATAAATAATGTACAGCGTAAGCAGTAGAAATAAATAATACTGCGCTAGCATGATCTTTAGTAGATATTCATTTACATAAATAAGATAGACTAAAAATGCGAGTACTCATACAATGCTTTTCTAAGCTAGTTCTACCCCAATGTACCTAACCTAACCTAGGTGTAGGGAGAGGTATGAAGTAGGTGGAGTATTCCTTACTATGGTATACTAAGAGTATGTTACGCCTAGTATGCCAAGAGTCCCTCTAGGTTTCTAGTCAGCTCCATACCTTAAGAATGAGAGAGGTGGAAATCTCTTGCCAGACTCGAACTCCAACACCCCGCGAGGGAAGTCAGATCACTGGAAGCTGGACTCTCTGCGTGCAGGGATGACAGCGTCTTCTCAGTGCGTCAGGCCAGGAAATGGGCTCCTCTGAAGTCGAGGTCTCCTCTGATTTACAAGGGCTAGGGAAGGTATATTTATACCTGAGAGGTACCTCAGAATGTTAGCATTGACGTGAATCGGACAGCGGAAGATGTCATGAATGAACCCTCAAGGTATAACGGTTCATGCATAATAGATGAGTCCTTGAAGAAATCAATAGTCCTGTGCTAGGGAAACTCCCGAAGCCTAAGGGTCTGTTCTTCAAGAACTCGTGACGTTAGGGTGGACGGATGTCGGAGACCATGCCTGTATTTGGAGTGCACGGTTTAATGCCTAAATAAGGACTGGGATTTTATGTCTATATAAGGGCAGGGCGAATTGTGCCTATATAAGGACATGATACAGGAAAACCCATGTACGGACACCCTAAGAGGAATACAACACCCACTCCACTTTTGTGTGTACGATAATAATAAAATGCTAAACATTTAATATGCTTAACATAAAATGGAGTACCGCATATTGCTAAGAATATTTCTTAAAAGCATTAAAAAGCGTTTAAAAACCTATTAAAATGCAAAAGGTACTGTACATTTCAAGCATTGCTTTTCATTACAGGCATATATTTGGAAATAAAATGCAATTTGAATGAAAATAAGCAGTAATATTTACATGTGACAGAAAATGATCGATAAGTTGTTCAAAAATCAAAGTCATTACATGTCATGAAAATTAATGAACTTTTAGACAAATAAGATGACAAAGTGTCTGAGGAAGTACCGCGAAGTCCGTACAATAAGACTAGTTCTACTTCAAGCAGATTGAATTGCCATAAAGTTTGAAAAACGGAAAAAGTTCAATTTGGGAAGAGTTCCAAGTTTTTGAAATATGAAGGCCAAATTTTACTGCGTCTCTGGTACACTGTGAGTTGAATCAGAGTCAGTGTACGGGTCTGGTGTAAACATGAGATCATCTATTTCTGTAGACAAAATATCATCCACGAAGTTGGTGTCAGTTGGAACACCTCATGTAGTAGATTAATTGCACAGAGATGTGAAGCATCGCTTTCAGCATAGGATGCCGCAGCACTGTTCGCGTCCGTTGTTACCTGTGTGCCTGTAGATCCATCTCGTACCTCAACAGCAGCTGGAAGCGTCTGTGAGATCTCAATGAATGCCGTCATCAGGATTGGTAGCCTCTGGGGGCAACATAGAGCATGGGCCGTTATCGGGTCCAGCAGAGTATCGATATCCGTTGGCGTTGCTGATGGAAATGTTAGACAGGTGTCTAACACGCATTCTTCACCGCATAGCAGGCATCGTAGGACAGGTAAGATGCAATCTTGCCAGATTGGTCTGAATGACAGGAACCACGTGGTATTAAGTTCCCGTAGACGAGTCATGCCCAAAGCTGTACTATTCGCTCACGGCACTTTCGTTCAAGGAGAGCTTTCTCCACTTCGCTCGGAGTGATGTCTGCGAATAGGCTGGCCATAGCGTAATAGCAGGAAGAGAAATAGAATTCCGGCAACAAGTGCTAGAATTAATGGTATGCCACCAAACACCGAATGTGCAAAGTTCGGGATGATTCCGAGTATTGCCTGGAAAGGTGCTAACAGACCGGAACAGATGCTCTTAAATACATGTACAATTCCGCTTGTATCAGACATGTTAAAGATACGTCCTATAATTTCCATGAAATGTATAGGGCAGTTTGTACGTATTAAAGTCTGTATCTCAGCCGAAGTCCTTGCTACTTGTAGATCATAGGTTTCTTTGGCCGAGGTCAAAGGCACAGTTTGTTGCAAAAGCATGGCTTTCATTCTGCTTAAAGTATCAAATCTTATAAAAGAGACGTTCAGCGAAGGCCACAAAGGCGACTCCCTGACTGTGTCTATTGGGGCAAAGAATACTTGCATACAGCAAGTGACTCTGGAGTTGACCGTTACTAGATATGGGATGCCTGGCAACATGCCGCAGCAACTCTGATCATTCAACATGAGGTAACTCCCATTAGAAAGTTGTCCAAACGTTGGATTAATCACAGCAGCTGGTGTAACCTGCTGATGGCACGACAAATTTGCCACAGAACCATTGCAAGCCCTGTGTAAAGAAATATCCTGACATATAAGTGAACCGCTCAGTGCACTTTTACAGTGTGTACCGCTCAAAAACACTTCACGATCCCCACTCCAACATCTATATGTATACGGTAAATTCCAAGATGTCTTAATGTATTCCTTACCCAAACTTTCATATTTGCCTGCTTGCATTTGTTTGAGGCAATACTGAAACTGAAAAGTAGTCACAGGTAGTGTGATTTTGCCATGAATGAGCCATTCTGTAGCTGGTTTTTCTGCCACTGTGAATGGTAACTTTTCCAGTTTTTCAATGCCCAGCCCTGTATACTTTGCTCCCCTTTGTGCCAGTTCGATCTGTTTATCAGTTAGATTGTATTCTGCAAACAGAGCCGACGTGTTGATGAAACGCCAAGGCACATAGCCCGCATGCAAAGATTGCAGCTTCCAGCTTAATAACATAATAGAACGTAATTGAGATTGGCCTTGTTGTAACATCGCCAAATCGTGTTCTAGTATGTCGATAGCAGAGGATACAATGTTGTCCAATGAATATATTCTGGAGGATAAAGTTGTTAACCCATTGTCGACCACAGTGAGTGTTTTTTCTAAATTAATACGATCAAGTTCACGTATTCGTTCTGCGGCCTCCATCTGTGACACTTTCCATGCTTCATTATAGGCAGCATAAATGCCGGCATATATAAAACGTTTTTGACGCGGTTTTCTTGGTCCAAGCAAGAATTCCCTAAGGTCTGCATCTTCTTTAAGTACGGATAAGTGTTGTTTCACATCCTGTAGTGTAGATTTCTGCAGCCAATCGAGGCATAATTTTCCTACAATGTATGTTGTTACTACCCCCGGATGCTGTCTTTGGACGTATCTTGGGTCTGGCCTATGAATAGTAAAGCCATGAGTTTTATTCAGGAATCTTTCATGACAGTTGTTCGTGTCTGTGGGCCAGATCAACCATTTTCTCCAATCAGGATTAGATCTCTTGAGTTGTAGTATTTAGTCAACTGTAACCGCTGCCTGTGTATTGTTATCACTTGCAGGTGTTGGTACAGAAGGTGTTTTCATCTCTTTTATCTTGGCTAGTCCAAGACAAGATGTTTGTTGGACAGTTTCATTCAAAAACATTATTTTTTCAGGGATGATACAGGCTCTAAATAAAGCTTCTATCCCCTGCACTTGCCAATCTTTAGTACCCCAGACAGTTTTTGTGTCTATTGTGTCTTTCCATAAGTCAAAACCCTGTCTAGACAGTTGGGCAATAAATGTTGCAGAGTAAATCTGTTTTGTATTAGTTAACATAATTTTCAGTCCTGTTTTGTTTACATTTTTATAGTAAAACGTTTCTGGATCAGATGTATTGTAACCTGAAAAATATGGAAACTTGTTAGCAAATGTTTTTGAACTACCTTTTGGTGGTGTAGGACAATGCTCCCATTGGTTAAACATAAACACATTTCTAGGGTTTGCAGATTTATGCAAATAATGATGACCATAGTGGTTATAGCAATACAGCTGTTCATAGTCTGATGAACCCTCTAAATATTCATTTTTAGAAAATGCAGCAGATTTTTCTAGGTCAAACATTATGCCGTTAACAGTCTCAAAGTCCCAATCATCAAATAGGTACTGGATGAAATGAGATCACTTAGTGAAATTTTAAACAAATGTGGAATGTTTAATTGTTCCGTCGGGCCAAAAATATCAAAATCTGTTTTGTCCCACACTATACCATCCTGTATAGGAACAGCTGTGATGTTCATTGTTGACAAGTCTCTTGCTTCACGATGGGAACATTTATGAGGTTTCAAAAGTACGTTCACATCTTTTCCTTCAGTGTTCACATGGATGTATCTGCCATTTATAAGCACGCTCATAGTCATAACCAAAGCTAGCAAAAGCAGGAAAACAAATATTCCAGAAATAATCCAGAGTTCAATCTATGGGGAAACCAGATAAGTCTTTTTCAGAAAGTGAAGAAAGTCTTGTACTTGCTGCTAGAATGTTAATGATGCTGGCGTCGTTTCAGGTTCACTCGGATCTTCTGAGAACGTATCAAAGTTAATGAAATAGCCAGAAGCAGTTCTGTCAATTGTTGAAATTGCATCAGGATTTGTAGAAATCGCTGGAACCAGTTGATCACTTGCTACATTGGTGTAGACAGGTGTATTTGGACGAACAGTTACTTGATTTTCAAGAGGGATGAGTTCCATTGCATTGTTGCTTAGTCCTTCATCTGTTACTGCTGAATTCTCGATGGTTATCAGTTTTCAGTCTGAACCTCTTGGATAGTAGCGAGAGGAGTGCGTCTGCTACTAGGTCGGAGTCCACGAGGCCTACTATTTAGTATTGGCCACATACTGTGGTTTGATGAGGTCGATGGACACAAATCTTTTCTCCTTTTTTCCAGCAAGGGGCGGCAGAAGTACTGTTCTAGTTCCTTGAACTGCTAGGACAGGTACTGGTTGTCTGTAAGAAGGTCCAAATTCCTTCTTGTCCGCAATCTTTTCTCTGACTAGATCCCCAACTTTTGGAATCCAGACAGACCTTGCTGGAACCGCCGGTTTTTCCCCAGTGGTGGTTGGCTGCAGGAATAAGTTGCTTTGTTTCGATCTTAGTTCATTGAGTTCCTGTAAAACAGCCAAACGATCTTTGATATCAAACGGTTTATTTTCCACCACTGTGCCTACGTGATCGAGGTCTGGTACCCACATTCTTGTCCCAAATAGGACCTCATATGGAGTGACCCCCCCTAGAGAACTTCTTGGCAGGTTGTTTAATGAGCGTTGGACCCCATAAAGATGTTTGACCCACCCATCACCCGAACCTAATACCCTAGCTGTTATAGACTGCTTTATGTCCCGGTTTTTCCTTTCCACAACCAAATTTCCCTCAGGATGGAATGGAGAGGAGTACCGCAATGCAACGCCCAGACTGGCCATGGCTTCTTTGTAAGCCTGAGAGCTAAACGCAGGGCCCTGGTCAGAATGTAGCGTTCCTATTGCGTATGTGCCGATAAAGACTCGCAAATCTTTTATAACAGTTCGAGCGTCAGCCGAGCGCTGAGTCCATTACCATAGGAACCTAGATTCAGTATTTGTGGGATTGCATTTGTCCAGAAGGACGCATGCGCGTAGATAGTCTAATGCTGTCTAACAGGGGTGTCTGTACTGGGCAGCTACATTCGTAGCATGGTGCCTGGTGGCTTTCTCGCTGTAATTTACAGTCTATGCAATTATTGATGAATATGTGTATTTCTGTATTCATCCCAGGCCACCAGTACATCTCTTTTAATGTCAATATTATTTTAGAGATCCCTTGATGTGACAGACCCTCCCCCAAATGTGCTTCATAAATCAAAGCTGCTCTACGTTCCATGTTTGGAATTACTCTATCCCCCACTCCAGGGATTCGAGCAAAAGGAACGTTGTTCGCATCAATTACATATGAGTACTTGAGTGGAAACGTTTTGGGTAACGCTGCACCACTGCCTTTGCTTGTAGCATTGACAACCAACATTATCTCACTGTCTATTTTCGTTTTTGAACGAGTGATCGCAGCTACGGAAGCCGTCTGAACAGCCCCCTTTGCGGCTTCATCAGCCAATGAATTCCCTGCAACGTGAACGCCATCACATTGATGACTCAGTGTGTGGATCACGTGAGCCTTTGGTAGTTCGTTTTTCAACTGAGCTACTTGTTCCCAAAGCGTTTTGTGCTTTATTGTGCCACCTTTCACGTCTTTGAACCCATTTTCATGCCAGTTTTGTATATATTCATTATACGACTGAACACAGTAAAAGGAATCGCACACTATTAGTGTGGGGAATTCTCGATCTGTACTTTCAAGTGCCAGTTTGAATGCTTGTAGTTCAGCTCGCTGAGCTGTTCAATCTCCTAGAGATTGAGTTTTTGTGACCATAGGTCTGAAGATGCCATCTTGCATGCGACCTTTAACGATTGCACAGGCTGCACTGTAAGCTTGCTTACCCCCTATTGCGGCTGTGCGGATCCGTCAGTGTAAATTATGAATTCGTACTGATCGAGAGGCAGAATTTCAGTGGGCAGAGGACATTCTTGTTCATATTGCAGGAACGCTTGTGTTTTTAAATCAGGATCAAAAACATATTCAACATCTGTTGCAGCAAGAGAATTAACCCATTGTATCCATCTTGGATGTAATGCTTTAGCATTTGGAATGCTTGCTTTTGTGACCGCTTCCAAAGCTGGTACTGGGGTTACGACAATAATGCGTTTCCTTGGGCTAGGGCTCTTTCTTTTGCTACAGCGGTTTGAACTGCTGTCAGAATTTTTTCAGTTGAAGTGAAACGCATTTCCGCTTGTGTATACAAATGAGATTTGTATGCGATTGGTATTTATTCACCCTCATTAAATGTTAAGTAGGTGAATCCGCATTGACCCGAAATTATTCGGATCACCAGGTTGCGTTGACTTACGCGTGTTTGTAAGTGATTTGTTGCTAACATGTTAGCCTGGAGTGAACGCAAGATTTCTGTGTGTTCTTGTGTCCAATTTTTGATTGAAAAATCAGGTTTGATTAATGCGTAGAGAGGTTTAACCCTTTCTGCGTAATTTAGAATGTATGTTCTTCCAAAATTTAGGAAACCCAGGATGGATTGTAAGTTTTTTAGTGTTTTTGGAGGTTGGAGCAGCGCACATTTCTCTAGAAAGTTAGCTGCCAAGGTCTTGCCTTCACTTGAAAGCTCATATCCTAGAAATAGGACATTGAGGTGGGCAATTCTGGACTTTTTGAAGTTGAATTTGTAGCCCTCAGAGGCGAAGCCCAGTATAATGGTGTTCACCCTGTTCAAGTGTTTATCCAGGTCATCGTCTGTCAGATAGATGTCATCGACATATGACAATGCCTCATTATCATAAATTTGTAGTAACTCCGTTACCCTCGCTGAGAATAACCCTGGGCTGTTCTTGAACCCTTGTGGGAGTCGACAAAAATGACGCTGGGTCCCCATTATGGAGAAATCTGTTAAGTACCTGCTTTCAGATGCTATGTTTTGACAAAAGAAACCATTTGAGATGTCTAATGTGGCTTTATATTTTTTATGCACAATGTTATTCATTAATGCTGTGCTATGTGCATTTTGCACTGCAAATGTTGTAGAACAAGTGTTTAAGTGTCTGTAATCCAAAACTAGACGATAGGTGTTGTCTGGTTTGGAGACAGGAAACAAAGGATTGTTCATTGAGGAGGTGCATGTTTCAATCACCCCTTGGTATTCAAGTTGATCTAAGATCTCCCTGACCTGTTTTTTAGCGTCTTGCATTATTGGGTACTGCCTCTGTGCAGTTGGTTCATGTTTCAGATGTATTTTATGGTGAGGTGAGTCCTTATCCCATCCTACATGATTTTTATATAATGCTGGAGCCTGGGCTACTGCCCATTTCCTGGCATATGTATAATTTAGGTGAATTTTAATATGGTTAGAGAAGGCAGGCATAATAATGTCCTCGCCATGTGGGCACTCCCTGACAAATTGTGGTGGCCAGTCTTTTTCTGCTAGAAGTATGTCATAGCCCCTTGAAAGTTTTTCCCAAAAAAGTGCTTTCACCTGTCTAGGTATGTCTCCCTCCATCCGGAGTGTTATTTCATATAACTTTTGTGGAGTACTAACCCTTGTGTCTACAGTCTCAACTGTAATGTACTCATTCAAGTCCACTATCTCCAGAAGTTCCTTCAGTTCTGGTGAGCTATTGTGACTTCTGCTGCACTGTCCAGCATTGTCTGAGCCCATTCTCCATTCTTGAGTTGTGTTCTCAGTATCCTCGGCATGTCTGACCTTCAGACCTGCTACTTTCTTCTTTGAGAATTGAGGTTTTGATTTGTTTTTCGGAACGTGTTTGTCGTCTTTCGATTTCATGCGTTCTTCTCTATGTTCTGACTGTCCTCTTCTTTCCGAAGTCTGTGACGAGATCTGAAAGGTACGAGAGGAACGTGTATCAGTATCTTGATACCTGTCAGGTTTTCTCAAATTATCCCTATTCCTGAGGTTGTACCTCCTTTCAGAGGGCTCCTTTTGAGGAGACCTACCTCGGGATTGAGAACGTTTCTCGTTTGAATTTTGTTTATTAATCTCCCACTTCTTTTTAGAAGATGTAGGAGTTTGTTTAATAGAGTCCTTCTCAGGACTTTCAGATAGTTTTGGCTTCACTGGTCTTCCACCCAAACTATCTCTGCCTAATTCTGCATAAGATTGTTCTATTATTCTGGGTAGCTCAGTTTGATGTTCTGTAACATCGAATTCCCTTAATCGTTGGCGGATCGCCACTGCTGCTGCCTCCCCTTTAATATTAGATAATATTATTGTTGAGACCTGGTCGAAATTTTTCAGTAATTTCATACCTAAATTTAGAGCAGGCTCTGCCCCGTATTCGTTTTGAATTTGTTTCAGGACATCTGGTATTACCGCAATAGATGGAATACCATGTGTTTTAGTATAGATGGCAGCAAAGACTGAGCCCCAAGTGGTGCAGTCTTCCAGTTGTGGTGTGATCCCCATTGGTAAACAGATTGTTAGGATTCTGTGTTTCTCATACGGGCTAGTATTTGGAAATACTGCTTCGATTTGAGTAATTTTTTGAGCTATCCAGAATGGAATTTGTTCACGTTTGTTGGGCATTTTACCCATGACTGCGTATAGAGTCTGTGGTGTAATTTTTAGTGCAGTCCCCGGTTGAGGGGTCTGATTTGGAATGGTTAATGGTGGTTGGACTGTGAAGGTCCGCATGACATATTGGACTAATTGTCTGTAGATTTTTATTAACTCTGTAAGTTGAGTAAGTAACTCCTCATCTGACATTATATCAAGTTAAGGATGAGGTGTGTAGCCGGCTAGAATCGGCCATGTTGCTCCTGGTCTACCTAGTGGACCGAGCCTGGTAATGTTTCTGTGATGTTTTAGGGCGCCTTTAAACCAGAGCTGATGCTCCTGGTATGTTAGTGGAATTTCTATATCCTCGAAAGGAATATATTCCTCTGGTGGATCATCTTCTTTGTAGAAGTGAAACAGTTTTGTTCCTGAATTTGATTCAGGAAATATTACCCATCAATAGAATACCTCTGTCTGAAATGATTCGTGTGCCTCTATCACGAAAACTGCTCTACCGCCTCTTGGTGGTAGGCCGTATTTTATGAGTTTTAGAGTGATGGCTCTTCTTAAGTTTGGATTGATGTCTATGACACCCTCCTTGGTTCCATCTAAACCTGTAATGTTTAAAGCTCTTAAAGCTGGTTGACCCGCAACTTCATCGTTGTCGGAGTCAGGCATTTTGTTTTTTGAAAAATGTAGAACAAGTTTCAAGGAAACAAAGATAAGGTGCACAATATTTTGGAACACTGTATCCTTCAACGTTGAGCAAACCAAACAGCTAATATATATGGTGCTTCCCTATGTAGCCGTGGCGGATACTTAACCCTGCCCACTCCAGACGTCTTTTGGAGTATATGGGTAGGGGTCTCTGAGAGAAAAAGCACGGCTGAGTTACTCAATATCTAGCGTTAAATTACCGCCTTACCAAACCGTTGGGCGCCATGTAGTGTAGCTCCTATTTCCGTAATAGGCTCTGCGCATTGGAATAATATACCCTATAGGTTTGACATAGGACTAACGTGAATATGTCCCTATCGAGTATATTAAACTTAATTACTTGTGCCAGCTAGCTCAGAGGCCACTAGAAACTCCTTGATAAACAAGAAGGGAGTAGTTTCTGGCAGCCGCAAAACATGACAACTTTGTTTCCCTTTTAGAATCAGAACGTGTCCCAGAGTCGTGGAAACAATAGATAACCGTTTCACTCAGCTCAATCGTGCATGCTTAGTTTTCCTCAAAGTTACACAGGAAGAATAGACGGGCGTTTCAATAAAAGATTTATTGAACAGTCTTGTTTCTCGTGTAAGTAATATGTGCTGTTATGAAACACAAGACAATATGCAAGATAAATAATGTACAGCGTAAGCAGTAGAAATAAATAATACTGCGCTAACATGATCTTTAGTAGATATTCATTTACATAAATAACATAGACTAAAAATGCGAGTACTCATACGATGCTTTTCTAAGCTAGTTCTACCCCAATGTACCTAACCTAACCTAGGTGTAGGGAGAGGTATGAAGTAGGTGGAGTATTCCTTACTATGGTGTACTAAGAGTATGTTACGCCTAGTATGCCTAGTATGCCAAGAGTCCCTCTAGGTTTCTAGTCAGCTCCATACCTTAAGAATGAGAGAGGTGGGAATCTCTTGCCAGACTCGAACTCCAACACCTCGCGAGGGAAGTCAGATCACTGGAAGCTGGACTCTCTGCGTGCAGGGATGACAGCGTCTTCTCAGTGCGTCAGGCCGGGAAACGGGCTCCTCTGAAGTCGAGGTCTCCTCTGATTTACAAGGGCTAGGGAAGGTATATTTATACCTGAGAGGTACCTCAGAATGTTAGCATTGACGTGAATCGGACAGCGGAAGACGTCATGAATGAACCCTCAAGGTATAACGGTTCATGCATAATAGATGAGTCCTTGAAGGAATCAATAGTCCTGTGCTAGGGAAACTCCCAAAGCCTAAGGGTCTGTTCTTCAAGAACTCGTTGTGACGTTAGGGTGGACGGATGTCGGAGACCATGCCTGTATTTGGAGTGCACGGTTTAATGCCTAAATAAGGACTGGGATTTTATGCCTATATAAGGGCAGGGCGAATTGTGCCTATATAAGGACATGATACAGGAAAACCCATGTACGGACACCCTAAGAGGAATACAACACCATGGGAATATACAAGGGACAGAAATAGGGTTACCAAAAGGCTTCATGTTAATGGGAAGACCTCTTTTTCTACAGCAAGCCAGTACATTCCGGAATTATTAATTCTGGTTCAGTTCAACAAAACAAATCAGACTGAAACATCTGAAAAAAAATATTTGTAAAAGTAAAAACCAAAAAATGGAAAAGTTGTAATTCAGTAACACTGCGCCATCTAATATTCAGGCTGATTCTATCAAAAGAGAAACAATTGCATAGGCCCCCTTATGAAGGGACCGACACAGTATAATGGAGAGGCTTCATTCCAATCTCATGACAGACATAAGAAAAACCATGGTCCTGATTTAGACTTTCAAGAAAGGAGTGAACTTTGTCAGTATAGAGAAGGACAATACCTCTGACATCCTGAGGAACCTCTTCCCTCCAAATTTAGAGTTGTTCGCTGGCCCTGTGGACAACTCTCTACATTGAGAGAAACTGCTGTCATAGTGGTGTCATGGTGGTTCCTGTCTATGCACAAAACATTTGAAGAACAGTACACTCAGACATGATGGCCAGCTAGAAAACTTTAAAACAAAATGTTTTTCAAAAACCAACTCCCAAAGCAAGAGTTTTATTTTGAAAAACAAAAAAATGAATGGTTCCAGACACTGGGAGTTTTCTCCCGGGGGACAGGGTCATTATTTGTTTCCTGTACCTTATAGTCAGGTTTTACTCTGAGTAAGGTAGATGGTACAAAGGCCTTCCTTCAACTGCCCCTACTTATTCAGCCCTTCATGGGAAGTATTCTGTTGAGAAGCCCCAAGCAATGTATTGGGACTATAATTAATTGAACTGAATGTTATTGTAATATAAATGCATTTTCCAATAAATCAGAGAAAGACATATGGAAATCAAATACACAGAAGAAAATAAGCTCACAGAGATTTTTATTCATTGACTTTATTACAAATATTGTAATAAATAAGACACTCAATAAACATAGACACTTTGTTACCTCCATTCTCTTGACCTATGATCAATCATTTCACAGTTCCACTTTAATATTAATACTAATTTTCCAGACAGGGGATGTGGATGAACTACTAAGGTTTTAGAACTGATTTGGGGTATTTCTCTTTCAAATATCATTTTCTGGCTGTCACTGAGACACAGCTCTTGTGCTAGATGATGGCTCTCATGGTAGTAGCAATAATGCTGACTCCAAGCAGAAGTATCCAAAACAAGGACACAAAAAAGCCTGACATATCAGCATCTGGCTCTGATCAACCTTTCTGAATTGTCACCAGCCTTTCTGAGTAGTCATCAGGCACAGAAAAAATGATAGCCATGCTTAGAAACCTTCACTTCTTCAACAAGAGAAACATATAACCTACCCCTTACTTCTACCATGTACCTTATGTCTTTACTCAGGAAGAACTAATCAGCTGCCCTTTGCTACAAAGGACCTCGTAGAAGTTTTTGGGGTAGCTTTTCTCTATTTCCCTCACTTCACTTCCAGGCCTCCATCCTCTATCCACAGGGATGCAGTCAATACATGCCCACTGTATAGGGAAGCTTCAGCTACTCTCCATCACGTCATGCAAAATGCATTCCACTGGTCCATGAACTTAAGGAGTATTACTACAATGCACTTAGGGGCAGATTTACTAAGGGCTTGCATTTCCCTTGCTTCACGCAAGGCAACAAAAACATTTAAATGAGATTTACTAAGCCACGCATAGGCACCTCGCATGGCTCTGCATGACTTAGTAAATCCACAGTAACACATGGTAGCGCAAATTGCTGCCTTGTGTTAGCCTGTCTTGAGATGGCGTTCATGGGTAAAGCATTCACCATGCATCCACCCATGGATTTTGACGCATTTTGCTAAGGTGAGTAAACTTGGGAGTCAGTCAAAATGGTACGCCTTCCCAAGTGAGGCGTAACTAGGAGAAATAACTTTATTGCTCTTCATTACTTCTTCATATATGCGTCCTGAATTCTGACCCACACATAGAAAGAGGGATATGCATTGTTAATATTGAAAAAATCAATGGCAATGTTTATATTGATACATTCATATGTAAGAATAAAATCGCAACTCTATTATCAAATTCACCTGTCATGAACTCTCCACCAACCCCGACTCAGAAATAGGTGGTCAGGCAGGCGCTGAGAACTAGGCCTGAGGTTACTGATTGACAGGTCACACTTGGGGTGGCATGCCACTGGCAGACAAACGCGTGAACAGGAAACTCAGGTCAATCCCTCAGATAAGCACAGCAAGGGAGATTGTCCCCAATAAAGCACATATGGCCAGAGGGGTGCGTTCATTCCCAAAAACATCATAAAGTCAGATGTCACAAAGTTAGGAACACACAGTCAATCAGGACACAGCACACACAGTGCATGCAGTGATCACATGCTCCTCATGTCGGACATCTGGACATGCTGCCCACTGGCACACATTGTGTCCACGCAAGAACCTCGCCCACCTGCATTTGTTATCAGGGGCCTTATTTATGACTCCAAAGAAAGGACCCGCATTCTTTTACCAAAAAAGGATCGACAGAAACACTTTACAATGCCCAAAGAAATGTATAAAACCTTGTTCAGATTGATTGTACTTTGAGACAGTCCTCAGACCTGCTTCTGTAACAGTGCTCCCGGCTGAAGTGTTTGATTAAACCAACTGTTCCTGTTTTGCCAAATGCTTCTTGTCTTTTGTTTTTCAAAGTAAATTCATATTCGAGCAACACAACCTTCCCACTCTGTTTCTTGGATTGTTGATTGAGTGGAGTTTTAACCCTGCTCATACAACAGCCACAATCGCTGTCAGGGTGACCCACAAAAGTCTCTAAATTTATCTGTGCTTATCCCTCTGCTAGCTTGGCACAAAAGCAGTCAGACTTAACCTAGAAGCAAAGTGTAAAGTATGTATGCAACACACAAACAGCAATAAAGTGAAAACACAACACAAGAAAAGTCTCTCACTTTTTTTTTAATTATTATTAATTATTTGACACCAAAATGACAAAAATCCAATCAGTAGAACCGGAATTGTGATTTTTTTTAAAGTTTAAGGTAAAATCTAGTGCTTAAAAGATCAAAGTGAAAAACGCGTACATCAAGTTGCACGAGAGCGGGTCAAAGTTCAAAATTGAAACATTGGCTGACGCGATGGAGCGTGGGTCAGATACAAGGAGTGGATTGGACCTGATCAGCACTTACCTTGAGACTTAGAAGAAATCTCAACAAAAATTGTCTGAGAAGGTAAAGTTCCAGTGGGGCAAGGTTGCCAGAGGTATCCGTGGACGAGTTACCGTCATCGGAGAGCGGCTGGACGAAGTCGTAATGAAGATTTCTTCCTTCGAACTTAGTCTCTGTTTGGTAGTCGAAAATCTCCAGCAGGACAAAGCTGCTACCTGTAGATAACGAGGGCTCCATGGCACCAGATACCCCTTTTGCGAAGTACTGCTGAACAGGATTTGATGCTGCAGAGAAGAACATAGCAGGGCCTTCCACTAAGTAAGGCCCACCAGCGATGCACCTTGGGTGGATCGACAAATTAGTAGGTCCCGGTCTCTTCTCAGTTCTCAGAGCAGTTTTAAGACAAAGATGCTCCAAGTCCCAAGTCTGAATTTTGGCTATCTGGGCACCTCTAGCATCATTTCCAAGGGTCCAGGACTGGGGAGGCAGCACATGAAAAGTCAGGACTCACTCAGGCTGGGTCTAGGTGCAGGTTCAAGATGAAGGGAGCATTTTCTGTCCCTGAGGCTCTTACCAGTAGGCCAGTCAACTAGCCCATGAAGTCACTCTGGTAGTCCTGGGTTCCAGCAGTGGAACAGGGCTCAAGCAGCAGGTTGTCCTCTGAGAGTCCTTTTGCAGGTCCAGAAATGAACTGAAGACTGGGTCTGTGGGTCCTATTTTTATACCTGGTGCTTTCTTTAAAGTAGGAGAAGTTTTTAGAGAATTCCCTTTGAAATGATTGGAGTTTTCTGCCTTGTCTGCCCTAGTTCCAGCCTGACTGCATGAACAATGAGGTAGTGTGAAGTCCTTTGTGCAAAGGCAGGTCACTGGCTATTGAATTGCAACTGGGGTGGTGCTCATCTCTGCCACCCCATCCTGACAGTAATGGCTCATCCAGGCACACCTAATCCCTATAGCGTACGGTTGTCTGGGAGGAATAAACAAAGGCCACCTCCCAACTACACCCAGTCATGTGACCTAGGAAGCAGGCTGCAGGCACCAAATGGTTAGGACAAGAAAATGCCAACTTTCTATGAGTGGCATTTTCAGAATTGCGAAATCCGACTTTACCATAAAAGGGGATTTTAAATTATAATTACTTAGATACCAAACTTGACATTTCTACCTACTCCCAAACAAAAGTCATCACTTACTAAATGTAATAAGGTAACACAATGCTATCCTGTGGAAGAGCAAGGCCTCACAGTAGTGAAAAACACATTTGTAAGTTCTTCAGTACCAGGACATGTAAAACGTAAATGTACATTTACAACATTTTAAATACAATGCACCCTGCCCTATGGGCTGCCTAGGGCCTACCTCAGAGGCGACTTATATGAAATAAAGTGGGAGTTATAAGGCTTAGCACGGGGGTTATTTTGGCAAAGTGAATTGACAGTTTAAAATTACACTCAGGCTGCAGTGGCAGACATGGAACATGTTTTAAGGGGCTACTTAAGTGGTTGTCACAATACGTGCTGCAGGTCCACTAGTACTATTTAATTTACAGGTCATGGGTAAATGTTATGCCACTTTGCTAGGGACTTATTAGTAAATTAAATATAGCAATTAGGTGTAAGCCAGTTCCAACATGCTTTAGGGAGTGAGCACAAGCACCTTTGCACTGGTTAGCAATGGTAAAGTGCAAAGAGCCATGAGTACAACAAAACAAATTCAGCAAACTTGGAAGGTGAAGGCAAAACATTTGAGGGAAGACCACCTTAATGCTGACAGGCCTAACAATCAGTTTGTTTGTGTATGGGTGGATTCATCATACTTTGTCTATGGGGGATTTGTGTATGTTTTTGGTGGGTGGGGAAATGCCTATATGTGTGTGTGCATACCTGTGAACATATTGATACATGTAGAGAATCATGTGTGTAAATGACCTTAATACAGATGCGTTTGGAGTTGCTCCGGTTGTGCCCACACTGAGAGGTAAAAAAGAGCTTCTGACTTTGTATGGTCAGCACATCTATCGCCCAGGAAATATAGCACTGTAAATCACTTTGATGGGGCAGCACCATCACCTAGTGTTGTATTCCGCTTTAGGTGTCCGTATATAGGTTTTCCCGAAACATGTCCTTATATAGGCACAATTCGCATTGCCCTTATATAGGCTTAGAATCCCAGTCCTTATTTAGGCATTAGCCATGCACTCCAAATACAGGCATGGTCACCGACATCCGTCCACCCTAACGTCACAACGAGTTCTTAGAAACCAGACCCTTAAGCTCTTGGGAGTTCCCCTAGCACAGGATTATTGATTTCTCCAAGAACTCATTTATTATGCATGAACCACTATAACTTAAGGGTTCATTCCTGACGTCTTCCTCTGTCCGACTTCACGTCAATGCTAACATTCTAAGGCACCTACCAGGTATAAAAATACCTTCCCTTGCCCAAGCAAGTCAGAGGAGACCTCGACTTCAGAGGAGCCCGTATCCCGGCCTGACGCACTGAGAAGACGCTGTCATTCCTGCTCGCAGAAGAATCCAGCTTCCAGTGTTCTGACTCCCTTCGCGGGGTGTTAGAGTTTGAGATCCGGCAGGAGATTCCCACCTCTCTCATTCTCAAGGTATGGAGCTGACTAGAACCTAGAGGGACTCTTGGCATACTAGACTTAACATACTCTTAGTATACCATACTAGAGAATACTTCACCTACTTCTTACCTTGCCCTACACCTAGATCAGGTTAGGTACACTGGGGTAGAACTAGCGTAGAGAAGCATCTTATGAGTACTCACGTTTTTAGCTCATGTTATTTATGTATGTGAATATATGCTAAAAGATAATGCTAGCGCAGTATTATTTATTTCTACTGCTTACGCTGTACATTATATATCTTGCATACTGTCTTGTGATCATAACAGCTCATATCTCTTACACGAGAAACAAGACTGTTCAATAAAACCTTTTTATTGAAACGCCCGTCTATTATTTCTGTGTAACTCTGAGGAAACTAAGCATGCACGATTAGCTGAGTGAAACTGTTATCTATTGTTTCCACGATTCGGAGAAGTGTTCCGATTCTAAAGGGAAACAAAGTTGTCATGTTTATGCGGTTGCCAGAAACTACTCCCTTCTTGTTTACAAGAAGTTTCTAGTGGCCTCTGAGTTAGCTGGCACAAAAGTAATTAAGTTTAATATACTCGATAGGGGCATACTGACCTCAGTCCTATGCCAAACCTATAGGGTATATTACTCCAATGCGCAGAGCCTATTAGGGAAATAGGAACTACACTACATGGCGCCCAACGGTTTGGTAAGGCACTAATTTAATGCTAGATACTGAGTAACTCAGTCGTGCTTTTCACTCAGAGACCCCTACTCACATACTCCATAAGACGTCTGGAGTGGGTAGGGTTAAATATCCGCCAAAGCTAAATAGGACAAAAAACCCTATACATTAGCTATTTTGGTTTAATCAACGTTGAAGGATACAGTGTTCCAAAATATTGTGCACCTTATCTTTTGTTTCCTTGAAACTTGTACTTCATTTTTCAAAAAACAAAATGTCCGATCACGGGGACAATGGCACCGAGAACGGTGTAGCTGCGGCTGACCCAGTCGTAACAGCTTTTAACTTTACCGGTTCAAATGAAACCAAGGAGGGTGTTATAGACATCGCTCCAAACTTAAGAAGAGCCATCACTCTAAAACTTATAAAACACGGCCTACCACCAGGAGGGGGTAGAGCAGTTTTCGTGATAGAGGCACACGAATCCTTTCAGACAGTGGTATTCTATTCATGGATAGTATTCCCAGAATCAAATCCAGTCACAAGAGTGTTTCACTACTACAAAGAAGATGAACCACGCAGGCTGCAAATGGTTCAAAACTCTGCAGCTAGGCTCTTATGCCGAATCCCCAGAACTTCCTCTGTTTCTGGCTATCTCCGTGACTTGCACTGGCTCAGGGTGGAGAACCGAGTTAAGTTCAAAGCCCTGAGCTATATGTTTAAAATAAAAAGTGGTACGGCCCCCAATTACCTTCAATCACTGGTTCATCCCTACGTCCCTTCTCGTGACCTTCGTTCATCTACGCAGGGGAGGTTTTCTGTCCCAAAAATCAAACTAGCAAGGATGGGCGGTAGGTCTTTCTCTCTTCTTGGCCCCTCACTCTGGAATGCTATGCCCCTAACTCTTCAAACCGAAACTAACTACATTCATTTCCGTAAATCCTTGAAGACATGGCTTTTTAATCATTAGCCTGCTGCCTCTGCCTTGACATCAGCCTTTGCACTTGTGTTTGCGCCGGGAAACCCTTTTTGGGTAGCTGTTGCGCATTATAAGTTTAATCAATAAATAAAAAATAAATAAACCACCAGAGGAATATATTCCTTTCGAGGATATTGAAATTCCACTAACATACCAGGAGCATCAGCTCTGGTTTAAAGGCGCCCTAAAACATCACAGAAACATTACCAGGCTCGGTCCACTAGGTAGACCAGGAGCAACATGGCCGATTCTAGCCGGCTACACTCCTCATCCTGACCTCGATATAATGTCAGACGAGGAATTACTTACTCAACTTACAGAGTTAATAAAAATTTACAGACAATTAGTCCAATATGTCATGCGGACTTTCACAGTCCAACCACCATTGCCCATTCCAATTCAAACCCCTCAACAGGGGAATACACTAAAAATTACACCACAGACTTTTATACGCAGTCATGGGTAAAATGCCCACAAAACGTGAGCAAATTCCATTCTGGATAGCTCAAAAAATTACTCAAATTGAAGCAGTATTTCCGAATACTAGCCCTTATGAGAAACACAGAATCCTAACAATCTGTTTACCAATGGGGATCACACCACAACTGGAAGATTGCACCACTTGGGGCGCAGTCTTTGCTGCCATCTACACTAAAACACATGGTGTTCCGTCAATCGCAGTAATACCAGATGTCCTGAAACAAATTCAAAACAAATACGGGGCAGAGCCTGCTCTGAATTTAGGTATGAAATTACTGAAAAACTTCGTCCAGGTCTCAACAATAATATTATCTAATATTAAAGGGGAGGCAGCATCAGTGGCGATCCGCCAACGCTTAAGGGAATTTGATGTTACAGAACATCAAAATGAACTACCCAGAATAATAGAACAATCTTATGCAGAATTAGGCAAAGATAGTTTGGGTGGAAAACCTTTGAAGCCAAAACTATCTGAAAGTCCTGAAAAGGACTCTATTAAACAAACTCCTACATCTTCTAAAAAGAAGTGGGAAACTAATAAACAAAATTCAAACGAGAAACGTTCTCAATCCCGAGTTAGGTTTCCTCAAAAGGAGCCCTCTGAAAGGAGGTATAACCTCAGTAATAGGGATAATTTAAGAAAACCTGACAGGTATCAAGATACTGATACACGTTCCTCTCGTACCTTTCAGATATTGTCACAGACATCGGAAAGAAGAGGACGGTCAGAACATAGAGAAGAACGCGTGAAATCGAAAGACGACAAACACGTTCAGAAAAATAAATCAAAACCTCAATTCTCAAAAAAGAAGGTAGCAGGTCTGAAGATCAGACATGCCGAGAATACTGAGAACACAGCTCAAGAACAGAGAATGGGCTCAGACAATGCTGGACAGTGGTCGCCGTGGTCCCCCGCACCAGAAAGACCAGATCGGGAGGCCGCTCCTTCTCCTTCCTCACGGCCAAAGCATGGAACGCCCTTCCGCTCCACCTCAGACAGACAACATCGCTCCCCATCTTCGCAAGAAACCTCAAAACCTGGCTCTTCGACAGACCCCCTCCTTGATGGATGGAACCTGCACCCCCCCCCCTAGCGCCTTGAGACCCTTACGGGTGAGTAGTCGCGCTTTAACAAACCCCTGATTGATTGATTGAGTGCAGCAGAAGTCACAATAGCTCGCCAGAACCTGAAGGAACTTCTGGAGACAGTGGACTTGAATGAGTACATCACAGTAGAGACTGTAGACACCAGGGTTAGTACTCCACAAAAGTTATATGAAATAACACTCCGAATGGAGGGAGACATACCAAGAAAAATGAAAATACTCTTTTGGGAGAAACTTTCAAGGGGTTATGATATACTTCTAGCAGAAAAAGACTGGCCACCACAATTTGTCCTGGAGTGCCCACATGGTGAGGACATTATTATGCCTGCCTTCTCCAACCATATTTCAATTCACCAAAAATATACTTATGCCAGGAAATGGGCAGTTGCCCAAGCCCCAGCATTATATAAAAATCATGTAGGATGGAATGAGGACTCACCTCACCACAAAATACATCTAAAAAATGAACCTACTGCACAAAGGCAGTACCCAATAAAGCAAGAAGCTAAAAAACAGGTCAGGGAGATCTTAGATCAACTTGAATACCAAGGGGTGATTGAAACATGCACCTCCTCAATGAACAATCCTTTGTTTCCTGCATCCAAACCAGACAGTACATATCGTCTAGTTTTGGATTACAGACACTTGAACACTTGTTCAAAAACATTTGCAGTGCAAAATGCACATAGTACAGCATTAATGAATAACATTGTGCGCAAAAAATATAAAACCACATTGGACATTTCAAATGGTTTCTTTTGTCAAAACATAGCACCTGAAAGCAGGTACTTAACAGCTTTCTCAAAAATGGGGACCCAGCGTCAATTTTGTAGACTCCCACAGGGGTTCAAGAATAGCCCAGGGTTATTCTCAGCAAGAGTAACAGAGTTATTACAAATTTATGATAATGAGGCATTGTCATATGTCGATGACATCTATTTGACAGACGATGACCTAGATAGGCACTTGAACAGGGTGAGTACCATTATATTGGGCTTCGCCTCTGAGGGCTATAAATTCAACTTTAAAAAATCCAGAATTGCCCATCTCAATGTCCTTTTCCTAGGATATGAGCTTTCAAGTGAAGGCAAGAGCCTGGCAGCCAACTTTTAGAAAAGTGCGTGCTGCTCCAACCTCCAAAAACGCTGAAAAACTTACAATTCATCTTGGGTTTCCTAAATTTTGAAAGAACTTACATTCTAAATTATGCAGAAAGGGTTAAACCTCTCTACGAATTAATCAAACCTGATTTTTCAATCAAACATTGGACACAGGAACACACAGAAATCTTGCGTTCACTCCAAGCTAACATGTTAGCAACAAATCACTTACAAACACGAGTAAGTCAACGCAATTTAGTGATCTGAATAATTTCGGGTCAATGCAGATTCACCTACTTAACATTTAATGAGGGTGAAAAAGTACCAATAGCATACAAATCACATTTGTATACACAAGCAGAAATGCGCTTAACTTCAACAGAAAAAATACTGACAGCAGTTCAAACCGCTGTAGCAAAAGAAAGAGCTCTAGCCCAAGGGAAACGCATCATTGACGTGACTCCAGTACCGGCCTTAGAGGCGGTTACAAAAGCGAGCATTCCAAATGCAAAAGCTTTACATCCAAGATGGATACAATGGGTTAATTCTATTGCTGCAACAGATGTTGAATATGTTTTTGATCCTGATCTAAAAACACAAGCGTTCCTGCAATATGAACATGAATGTCCTCTGCCCACTGAAATTCTGCCTTTCGATCAGTATGAATTCATAATTTACACTGACGGATCCGCACAACCCGCTACAGGGAGTAAGCAAGCTTACAGTGCAGCGTGCGCAATCGTTAAAGGTCGCATGCGCGATGGTAACTTCAGACCAATGGTCACTAAAACTCAATCTCTGGGAGAGCTGAACTACAAGCTTTCAAACTGGCACTTGAAAGTACAGATCGCAAATTCCCCACACTAATAGTGTGTGATTCTTTCTACTGTGTGCAGTCGTATAATGAATATATACAACATCGGCTTGAAAACGGGTTCAGAGATGCAAAAGGTGGCACAATAAAGCATAAAACACTTTGGGAACAAGTAGTTCAGTTAAAAAACGAACTACCAAAGGCTCACATGATACACACGCTGAGTCATCAACGTGATGGCGTTCACGTTGCAGGGAATTCATTGGCTGACAAAGCCGCAAAGGGGGCTGTTCAGACGGCTTCCGTAGCTGCGATCACTCGTTCAAAAACGAGAATAGACAGTGAGATATTGTTGGCTATCAATGCTTCAAGCAAAGGCAGTGGTGCAGCGTTACCAAAGAAATTTCTACTCAAGTACTCTTATGTAATTGATGCGAACAACGTTCCTTTTGCTCGAATCCCTGGAGTGGGGGATAGGGTAATTCCAAACATGGAACGTAGATTAGGACTAATCCTAGCAGCTCATGAAGGGATAGCCTCTGCCCATGCAGGTGTTTCTGCAACAGTATCTTTACTAAAACAAAGATATTGGTGGCCTGGCATTAGAAAACAGACCAAGAACTGTGTTCTGGAATGTGAAATATGCCAACAGATGAAAGTCTCCACAGTGAAACGTCCTGCGCAGGCACCCCTGTTGATTTCAGACAAACCATTAGCTTGTGTTTACCTGGACCACTGCGGTCCCTTGCAAAGGGACGGTAACTATAAATATATAATGGTCGCAGTGGATTCGTGCTCAAGGTTCCTATGGATATGGCCTCAGCGCTCGGCTGACGCTCAAACTGTTCTAAAAGATTTGCGAGTCTTTATCGGCACATACGCAATTGGCACACTACATTCTGACCAGGGCCCTGCGTTCAGCTCTCGGGCTTACAAAGAAGCCATGGCCAGTTTGGGCATTGCATTGCGGTACTCCTCTCCGTTTCATCCTGAGGAAAATTCTGTTGTGGAAAGGAAAAACCGGGACATAAAGCAGTCTATAACAGCTAGAGTATTAGGTTCGGGTGATGGGTGGGTCAAACATCTTTATGGGGTCCAACGCTCATTAAATAATTTGCCAAGAAGTTCTCTAGGGGGGGTCACTCCATATGAGGTCCTATTTGGGACAAGAATGTGGGTTCCTGTTCTCGAATGTAAAGGCACAGTGGTGGAAAATAAACCCTTTGATATCAAAGATCATTTGGCTGTTTTACAGGATCTAAATGAACTAAGATCGAAACAAAGCAACGTGTTCCTGAAGCCAACCTCCACTGGGGAAAAACCGGCAGTCCCAGCAAGGCCTGTCTGGATCCCAAAAGTTGGGGATCTAGTCAGAGAGAAGATTGTGGACAAGAAGGAATTTGGACCTTCTTACAGACAACCAGTACCTGTCCTAGCTGTCCACGGAACAAGAACAGTACTTCTGCCGCCCCTTGCTGGAAAAAAGGAGAAAAGATTTTTGTCAATCGACCTCATCAAGCCACAGTATGTGGCCAATACTAAATAGTAGGCCTCGTGGACTCCGACCTAGTAGCAGACGCACTCCTCTTGCTACTATCCAAGAGGTTCAGACTGAAAGACTGATAACAATCGAGAAATCAGCAGTAACAGATGAAGGACTAAGCAACACTGCTATGGAACTCATCCCTCTTGAAACTCAAGTAACAGTTCATCCAGATAGACCTATCTACACCAATCAACTGGTTCCAGCGATTTCAACAAATCCTGATGCAATTCAAACAATTGACAGAACTGCTTCTGGCTATTTCATTAACTTTGATACGTTTTCTGAGGATCCGAGTGAGCCTGAAACGACGCCAGCATCAAAAACTTTCAAACAGCAAGTACAAGACTTTTTTCATTTTCTGAAAAAGACTTATCTGGTTTCACCATGGATTGAACTGTGGATTATTTCTGGAATATTTTTCTTTCTGCTTTGGGTAGCTTTGGTTATGACTAACAGCGTGCTTATAAATGGCAGATACATCCATTTGGACTCTGAAAGTAAAAATGTGAACTTACTTTTGAAACCACACAAATCATCCCATCGTGAAGCAAGAGACTTGTCAGCAGTGAACATCACAGCCGTTCCTATACAGGATGGTATAGTGTGGGACAAAATCGATTTCGATATCTTCGGCCCTACTGAACTTTTGAACATTCCACATTTGTTTAAAATTTTACTAAGTGATTTTATTTCCTCCAGTACCTATTCTGATGATTGGGACTTTGAGACTGTAAATGATATGATGTCTGATCTAGAAAGGTCTGCTGCATTCTCTAACAATGAATACTTAGAGGGTTCATCAGACTATGAACAGCTTTATTGCTACAACCACTATGGTCATCATTTCTTGCATAAATCTGCAACACCTAGAAATGTGTTTATGTTTAACCAATGGGAACATTGTCCTACACCACCAAAAGGTAGTTCAAAAACGTTTGCCAAAAAGTTTACATATTTTTCAGGATACAATACATCTGATCCAGAAACATTTTACTTTAAAAATGTAAACAAAACAGGACAGAAAATTATGTTAACAAATACAAAACAGATTTACTCTGCAGCATTTATTATCCAACTGTCTAGACATGGTTTTGACTTGTGGAAAGACACAATAGACACGAAATCTGTCTGGGGTTCTAAAGATTGGCAAGTGCAGGGGATAGAGGCTTTGTTTAGAGCATGTATCATCCCTCAGCAAATAATGTTTTTGTATGACACTGTGAAACAAACGTCTTGCCTTGGTTTAGCCAAGATCAAAGACATGAAAACACCTTCTGTACCAACACCTGCAAGTAATAACACTACACAGGCAGCGGTTACAGTTGACACAATACTACAAACCAACAGAACAGATCCTGATTGGAGAAATTGGTTACTCTGGCACATAGACTCAAACATCGGTCAAGAAAGATTTCTGAATAGAAGACAGGGCTTTATTATCCATAGGCCAGACCCACGATACGTTCAAAGACAACATCCGGGGGTAGTAACAACATACATTGTAGGAAAATTGTGCCTCGACTGGCTACATAAATCTACACTTGAGGATGTGAAACAACACTTATCTTTATTTAAAGAAGACGCATACCTTAGGGAATTCTTGCTAGGACCAAGAAAACCACGTCAAAAACGTTTCATATATGCCGGCATTTATGCTGCTTATACTGAAGTATGGAATGTTTCACAGGCAGAGGCCGCAGAACGAATACGTGAACTTGATCGTATTAACTTAGAGAAAGCTCTCTCTGTGGTCGACAATGGGTTAACAACTTTGTCATCCAGAATTTATTAATTGGACAACAGTGTATCCTCTGCTATTGACATACTGGAACAAGATTTAGCCATGTTACAACAAGGCCAATCTCAGCTATGTTCTATTATGTTATTAAGCTGGACGCTGCAATCTTTGCGTGCGGGCTATGTGCCTTGGCGTTTTATCAACACGTCAGCTCTGTTTGCAGAATACAATCTAACTGATAAACAGATCGAACTGGCACAAAGGGGAGCAAAGTATACAGTGCTGAGCATTGAAAAACTGGAAAAATTACCATTTACGGTAGCAGAAAAACCAGCTACAGAATGGCTTATCCATGGCAAAATAACTCTGCCTGTCACTACTTTTCAGTTTCAGTATTGCCTCAAACAAATGCAAGCAGGCAAATATGAAAGGTTGGGTAAAGAATACATTAAGACATCCTGGGATTTACCTTACACATACAGATGTTGGAGTGGGGATTGTGAAGTGTTTCTAAGCGGTACAAACTGTGAAAAGGCATTAAGCGGTTCACTCATATGTCAGTACATTTCTTTACACGGGGCTTGTAATGGTTCTGTGGCAAATCTGTCCTGCCACCAGCAGGGTACACTGGCTACTGTGATTAATCCAACGTTTGGCCAACTTTCTAACGGGAGTTACCTCATGTTGAATGATCAGAGTTGCTGTGGCATGTTGCCAGGCATCCCATATCTGGTGACGGTCAACTCCAGGGTTACTTGCTGTATGCAAGTATTGTTCCCCCCAATAGACACAGTCAGGGAGTTGCCTCTATGGCCTTCATTAAATGTTTCTTTTATACGTTTTGATACTTTAAGCAGAATGAAAGCCATGCTTTTGCAACAGACCGTGCCTCTGACCTCGGCCAAAGAAATCTATGATTTACAAATTGCAAGGACTTCGGCTGAGATACAGGCTTTAATTCGTACAAACTGCCCTATACATTTCACAGAAATGATGGGACGTATCTTTAACATGTCTGATACGAGCGGTATTGTACATGTATTTAAGACCATATGTTCAGGACTGTTAGCACCCTTCCAAGCAGTCCTCGGAATCATCCCAAACTTCGCACATTCGGTGTTTTGTGGTGTGCCATTAATTCTAGCACTTGTTGCAGGAATCCTATTTCTATTCCTACTATTACGCTATGGCAAGCCTATCCACCAACATCACTCCGAGCGATGTGGAGAAAGCTCTCCTAGAACGGAAGTGCCGTGAGCGCATAGTGCAGCTTTTGGGCATGCCTCGTCTACGGGAACTTAATACAACATGGTTCCTGTCATTCAGACCAATCTGGCAAGATTGCATCTTACCTGTTCTACGCTGCCTGCTTTGCGGTGAAGAATGCGTACTAGACACCTGTCTAACACTCCCATCAGTCATGCCAACGGACATCGATACTCTGCTGGACCCAGCAACGGCCCATGCTCTGTGTTGTCCCCAGAGGCTACCAATCCTGATGACGGCATTCATTGAGATCTCACAGACGCTTCCTGCTGCTGCTGAGGTACGAGATGGATCAACAGGCACACAGGTAACAACGGACGCGAACATTGCTGCAGCATCTTCTGCTGAAGGCGATGTTTCTCATCTCTGTGCAATTAAACTTCTGAACGAGGTGTTCCAAATGTCGCCAACATCGGTAGACGATATTTTGGCTACAGAAATAGATAATTTCATGTTTACACCAGACCAATACACTGACTTTGATTCGGCTCACAGTGTGCCAGGGACGCAATGAATTTGGCCTTCATATTTTCAAAACTTGGAACTCTTCCTAAAATTGAACTTTTTATTTTTTTATTTTTTGAAAATACATGGCAAAACAATCTGCTTACAGTAGAACTATTTTTATAAAACGGACTTCTTTGACTACTTCCAGTGACACAATATCACCTTATTTGTCTAAAAATTTCATTTAATACCATGATATGCAATGACTTTGATTTTTGAAAACTTATCAACCATTTCGTCATATATATATATTTCTGTTTATTCATTCATGTGCATTTATTTCCAATATATGCTTAGAATGAAAAAATGCTTTAAAATGTACAGTACCTATTGCATTACATGTTTTACCAACAGTTCTTTTAAAAACTTCTTTTACTATGCTTTTAGAAATATTTTTAGCAATATGTGGTACTCAAGCTTAATGTTTAGCATTTAGTATTATCGTTCATTCGAAAGTGGAGTGGGTGTTGTATTCCGCTTTAAGTGTCCGTATATAGGTTTTCCCGAAACATGTCCTTATATAGGCACAATTCGCATTGCCCTTATATAGGCATAGAATCCCAGTCCTTATTTAGGCATTAGCCATGCACTCCAAATACAGGCATGTTCACTGACATCCGTCCACCCTAACGTCACAACGAGTTCTTAGAAACCAGACCCTTAAGCTCTTGGGAGTTCCCCTAGCACAGGATTATTGATTTCTCCAAGAACTCATTTATTATGCATGTACCACTATACCTTAAGTGTTCATTCCTGACGTCTTCCTCTGTCCGACTTCACGTCAATGCTAACATTCTAAGGCACCTACCAGGTATAAATATACCTTCCCTTGCCCAAGCAAGTCAGAAGAGACCTCGACTTCAGAGGAGCCCGTATCCCGGCCTGACGCACTGAGAAGACGCTGTCATTCCTGCTCGCAGAAGAATCCAGCTTCCAGTGTTCTGATTCCCTTCGCGGGGTGTTAGAGTTTGAGATCCGGCAGGAGATTCCCACCTCTCTCATTCTCAAGGTATGGAGCTGACTAGAACCTAGAGGGACTCTTGGCATACTAGACTTAACATACTCTTAGTATACCATACTAGAGAATACTTCACCTACTTCTTACCTTGCCCTACACCTAGATCAGGTTAGGTACACTGGGGTAGAACTAGCGTAGAGAAGCATCTTATGAGTACTCGCATTTTTAGCTCATGTTATTTATGTATGTGAATATATGCTAAAAGATAATGCTAGCGCAGTATTATTTATTTCTACTGCTTACGCTGTACATTATATATCTTGCATACTGTCTTGTGATCATAACAGCTCATATCTCTTACACGAGAAACAAGACTGTTCAATAAAACCTTTTATTGAAACGCCCGTCTATTATTTCTGTGTAACTCTGAGGAAACTAAGCATGCACGATTAGCTGAGTGAAACTGTTATCTATTGTTTCCACGATTCGGAGAAGTGTTCCGATTCTAAAGGGAAACAAAGTTGTCATGTTTATGCGGTTGCCAGAAACTACTCCCTTCTTGTTTACAAGAAGTTTCTAGTGGCCTCTGAGTTAGCTGGCACAAAAGTAATTAAGTTTAATATACTCGATAGGGGCATACTGACCTCAGTCCTATGCCAAACCTATAGGGTATATTATTCCAATGCGCAGAGCCTATTAGGGAAATAGGAACTACACTACACTAGCACCTTGAGACTTTGGCTTTTGTTCATTTAGGCGTCATACTCAGGTCATAGGAGGTTCTGAAACAACAAACATGATAGGGAAGCAGATTTACAAATTTTTTTTGCAACACTGCACAACAACCAAAGTTACAGCACTGACTATGTTATCTACTAAGATATGGTGCTGTTTTTCTCTACCCCAGCACTGATGCACTTTAGGCTCTGATGTGCCAATGAACACACCTTTGCACCATAGTGCAAGGATGTGTGTTTTTTGTAAAGCAAAGTTTTTTTACTGGAAGGGGATCCCTCCAGTACAAAACCTATACTTTAATACATTTCCCACTTTTTTTGTTTGCTGTACAATGCATCACACATACGAAGCAGGAAATATGGGGAGAGTTTTCAAAATTGTTCCACTTTAATGCCTGTCGTGACAAGGACTAGTTTTTTGGTACAAATCTCTGTCTACATATGTTTGTATCGAGAAATTTGTGCCGCAACCTATGGGTGGTTGTATGGGAATGATGATGTACACCTCATGCTATACCCTCTTGACGCACGGTAGCACAATGTGGCAAATAGTGTTACTTTGCATTACCCTAGGCACCTTTCAAATGCAAATCATGATTTGCATTGGATAGTGAATCCCACCACAACACATCGCACCAGGTTTGTGGTCCTTTTGTGACGCAAACCTGGCATGAAGTATTAATAAATATGTGTAAAGTCTTTCATATGATGTTGTGACTATGGTACTACTGGCTATGAGACAGGAAAATCCTTGCAAGAGAATGAGGTATAACATGTTGTGGCACTGAAAGAAAAAGTAGTTGACGTGCATTCCAGTTCTAAGATCACACAAACACAACTGTGGCTAAAGCAAGTGTGTTAAACACATGACTTGAGTTATCAGAACACTCATCAATTACAGGGCTTAGGAGGGATATAGCATGAAGCACTATACAAACTAATCATTGTTATACTAAAGAACTGTCAGTAAAATGTAAATCTACCAGCTGACACTTCACTTCTCAGATCCTATTTGGAACCACCACAGACCCAGGTGCCATGGCACACTGTCACATTGCAGAAACAGACGGTGACAGTTCGCAAAGATTGTTAGGAATGTGGGCAATGCATTATTGGGGCCTTTGAAGACCTGACTTGCCTGGTGAAAGTATTAGGATCCGAGAGTACCAAATAAAAACACTGGTTATCAGATTCTGTGCCTGATACCTCTCATATATGTGAGGAAATGGAAGTAAACAGATGCTGCATGGTAGTGCAAAGAATTTAGGCTCAAACTTTAACACCTGGAGCACTGTGTCCAAGTGCCTAAGCACCACACCCAAGACCTGACAGGAGTTCGAAGCTCAGACGCTATGCATGGCTCAGTTCAATATTCCAGACAGCATAAAGAAAGGCAGTGACCCATAGTGCTAGCTCCAGTTTTAAATCGGGTGAGCGCCCTGGGCTCTCCCTGCACATCAAGCACACCCTCCTACTTGCAGTCATCCCTCCAGGTCAACAAGGACTTAATTTCATGTGTGACGACAGACAGCAGGACCCGACTGTAATGGACAGACTTGCACCATTGGAACAATTATTTGTGGCAGGGTGTTTCACCTCATACACTCCCCTGAAGCTATATGTCTGAGTAACCATCTATATATCAGTTACTCACATAGGTGGCACAGTTGGAGAGCAACAGTCAAACTCCTGCCGCCAAAATGTAGAATCTTCTGTGGGTAAGATTGTAGAGTTTGTAACGTTAAAAGAAAGATTTACCCTGCAGAAACTTTCAGTAAAGTTCTGGGAAACAGCGGGAGGCAAACCAGTGAACTGAAATGGATTAACACTTGTTAAATTATTCAAAGAGATAAACCATGTGAAGATAATTAGAAATGCATTTACATATGCTGTTGAAATGCACAAAGGATATGCAAAATTCCAGTACCTCACCTTATGTTAGTTATATTGCAATGTTCAGTCTGAATAAAATCTGTTAAATCAATGGCTTAACTATTAAGATGCTGACGCTCAGTTAAGTAAGTACGTTTATTCATAAGACAGCAGGACATGGAAAAGTCTCTGCTTCAAACCAATCCACTGGCCAACTGCCACCCACTCACCACCATTCCAGAACCCCACCATTCCATAATTCAATACATTCCCCCAACATGCGCAAAAGACAAGACACCGGAAAATGCATGGTGAATCAATTTCACAACCCAACACATCTTTCCCCTTTACAATAAATAAATAAATAACCCAACACATCCTTCCCCTTTACAATAAATACATAAATAAGTCCAGAGATAAATACAAAATATACACAACATAAGAGAAAATATAAAAATAAAGGCTTGATTAATATATACTAACTAAAAGTCTATTAACTCACATAACATGAAAATTAATATTGTTGATGCAAAATCTAATCACGAAACCTGAAAGTTAATCTAGAAGCCCTGGAAAACAAAAGCTGTGCTTTTTCCACAAGGTTGTCATTCACATCTTTTTGCAGTCACATTGCCCCGGACCCACTCTCCCCATACCAATGAGATACCGCAATTTTCCCCTTGTTCCACCATCTACTATCCTCCAATTTCACACACTTTTGTTCACCTTCACCTCATTTCACTTCTTTGGGTTCAAAAATCCTCAATTCCCCCTTGGGTAAGATTATGCAACTTTTCACCTTCACACTCTCCCCTTTAGTTCCTTGTTCCCCTCCTTGTGATGTGTCTGATCATATTTGTTCTGTGCCTCAACTCTCTTCCTACCCTCCTCCTCTATTTTCTCATCAGGACTCACAAAATCACCCATCCATGTACTCAACATTTTGGAAGCAGCCACACATCCCCTCAACAAATTGAATGGTGACACTTCAGTGTCTGCATTAGCTGCGGTGCACAGTGACCACAACAGTTTCTTAAGTTCCAGCTTGCAATACAAACCACTGGTCTTTGACAATTTAACATTTTCTTTAATGGCCCTATTAAATCTCTTGACAAGACCATTGCTCCTAGGGTGATAAAGAGATGTTTTAGTGTTTTTACATGCATAAATCTTAAAAGTTCCTCAAATTGTGTTGATGTAAATTGACACCCATTGTCAGAAAGTAGTTTGTCTGGAATTTCTTCCCTGGCAAATATGGACTCTGGGAATTCTATCACACATGTAGAGTTGGGAACTTCCGCAAATTTGACTTCTGGGCAATGACTATAATAATCCATTACAGTAATACGATACTCAGGAACTACACTGGACAATGTCATTGGGCAAATAATGTCAATTGCTAGTTCTGCCCGTGGCTTATTGGGAACTTCAATCACCTCCACAGGGCTAGGCACAGTCACTTGCAACTTGTCGCTTATGGCACAACACATGCAGTCCATAACAAAGTACTCCATAAGCTTACCCAAGCCATCCCGCCAGAAGTTCTCCCTAATTCTCCTTTTCAAAGCTTGCATGCCTATGTGGCCTTCATGAGCTAAAGACAGCATTTTGTTCCTCTTGGCTTCGGAAACTACAAGAACAGTGGCACGCTACAACAAACCATTAACTACAGATAGTTCCTCAAAAACATGTTTGTACTTTAGGCCTGAACTATACTCAGAACCCCACCTTGACCAACGTTTCCTTATTCCTCTCATTACCTGCTTGACTTTCTGATCTTCTTCACTCACATCCCTCCCATCTTGTTCCGATATGGCACCTTCTGAGTGGTTCTCTACACTGCAAATAACCTTAGTTTCATCATCCTTCCCTTCATCATCCTTCCCATTGTCCTCACTACCAGGTAATCTGGATAGATAGTCCGCTTACATATTCTTTTTCCCTGGCCCATACTCAACTCTAAAATTTTGTTCCTGATGTCGGTTTTTCCATTTTCCAATCCTGGGTTTTGCCTGCTCTCCCCCCTTTGTGATAAATAGCTGGACCAAAGGTTTTTGGTCTACTCGTACCGTAAACCTTGAACTCCACAAATATGGCTTAAAATGGACAATGCCCCACCAACAGGCTAATGCCTCCCATTCACTAATGGAATAAGTTGCCTCAGCTCTCCTCAAACTTCTGGAGCCAAAGGCTGCAACCTCATCTTTGCCACTCTGCCTTGCATAAACACAGCACCCAAACCTTTTTGACTGGCATCAATCATGATTAGGGTCTGATCCTTGTTGTCAAAGGGCAAGAAGGGAATAGCCCGTGCAATTTCCCTCTTAATTTGAACAAATTCTTCAGCACACTTAGTATTCCAAATGAATCTGGTATTCTTTTTGAGAAAACTTCTCATGTGATAGGTTTCCGCGGCACTATTAGGTACAAAACTAGCATAAAATTCAATAAGACCCATAAAAGAACTTAACTGGCCCTTATCTCTGGAGTGCAAAAATGTTCTATAGCATTTATTAAGCTAGCCTTCGGTTCCACACCCTCTGAGGACAACTTGTAAACCTAAATGCTTTACTGTGGGCATGTTCAACTTGCATTTGTCAAGGCTAAGAGTCACACCCTTACACTTTGAAATGGACATCACTTGACATAACCTCTCATTATGTTGCTCCTGATCAAAACCATACACCAGAACATCGTTTTGAAAGGCCATCCCCTTGAACATGCTCTCCACAATCCTCTGTAAAACTGCAGAAGCCAGTCCAAATGGCATGCGGTTGAATTGGAATAGCCCTTCCGGAGTGATGAATGGGGTGTAATGTCTTGAATCTGGTAAACAAGTTGATTTGATGATATGCTGATGCCATATCCAACAAACTAAGCATTTCCCCCCCTTGAGTGTAGAAGTCATTGCCGTAATGTTGGGTAAGGGGTATTGATCCACCCATATATGTCCATTCAGGTCACGTAAATTAACATACATGCACAGAGAACCATGAGCTTTTTGGCCAGAACTACAGGAGCCACCCAGTCCGATGACTTGACCAGTTCTATTACATCGTTTGCACACAGCTTGTCAACCTCTTGTTTTAATTTTGCCTGCAAGGCCAAGGGTACTCTGCGGACCTTATGCACCACTGCTTGAGCACCTCCATTTAATACTATTCTATGCATAAAGCATTTGAATAGGAAAATTCCCATGTTTTTCCCTTAACCGCTAGAACCAGGGTATAATCTTTTTTCAGTATAACCTGATGAGGATTGTTGGGATCAAGTGTGATACCCAAATTCCCTTGGTCATAACACCCCAATAGACATGCATTATCTCTTGCCACATAAACAACCACTAGAGACTTATTATCCCTAAAGATTAAGTCTGCGTCAAATTCACCCACAACTTCGATGGCTTTTCTGCCATAGCCTATTAGGCGGATAGAGGAACACCTCAAGGCTAAGCCCTGATCCTGGAATAATTCTCTTTATCTTTTTTCACTCATAAGGGAGAACAGGGACCCTGAATCTGCCAATACTTTTACAACCACCCCATTAATGTTTAATAAACCAAGAGGTTTTATAGAGCCCTGCGAAGCCACACCCCACACATCCTCAATGTATGACTGTTCATTAGTTCCTGTAATGATGAAGAGGTCATCTTGCTGATTAGATGATGTGTTCTCTTCTTCAGGTTTATTATGTTACACTTTGTGTATTGTGCTAGAAGATCCTCTGCCCAATGGCCTACATAATTTAGCAAAGTGCCCTTTTTTTGATCATTTGGAATATATTTTATCACTAGACACACCTTGGCATTACCAAGGTGGGCAGTACTTCCACACCTATAACACTATAAGCATTTGTGCAAGGATTTCCTGTGACCCTTTTTATTCCCATTGACCTGATCTTGTTTGTTTATCTCCATGATTTTTTATACTTGCTTTTAACGGCTGACACCTCTTGTGACTAAGTCTTAGAATCAGATACTGACATCTGTTACATGATTGATGAGGTGCTTTCAATCCTGGTTGCAATTTCTAAAGCTTTCTGTAATGTTAAGTTTGGTTTGGACAATAAGGCTTCCTGTACCTTGTTGTTGCTCATTTTCTCTACTAATTGGTCTCTTATCATTTCCTCTTCAAATGACTTTCATTCACATGAAACAGCCAAAGAGGAGCATGCCACCTCAACCACTGGGGCCTGTTTCCACATACTAAGCCTTCTTCGCAGAGTCTTCCCCCTACTTCCGCTATCCACTCGGAAAACCCTGATACAAGCGTTGGTCCTAAGCTGTCTGTACTACTGCAACGCTCTGTTGATTTCAGCCAAGGAATCTTCCTTGAACAGACTGCAGGTAGTCCATAACACGGCAGTCCGATTAGTGACCAACGCCCCCCCCCAGAACACCTTCACTCCCCCTACTCCGTAAGCTGCATTGGCTACCCATTCGCAAAAGGATCAAATTCAAAATTTGCTGTATGGTCTACAAAGCCCTAAACAACTTGGGACCAAGGTATATGACAGACAAGCTGGTCAGATACATTCCTTCCAGGACCCTCCGTTCAGGGTCCAAAGATCTCCTTCTCATACCTCGCATAAAACAGGCTCGGTTGGGGGGGAAGCCTTCTGCTATTTGGCCCCATTATATTGGAACCAGCTGCCCATCCACCTACGTCTCTGCTCCAACTACCTAGCCTTCAGAAAGCTGCTAAAAACCACGCTGTTCTGATCTTCCCTGTACTGGTTGTCAAGGGCAGTCACAGTACGGAGATACCCCGGTTGGGGTGATTCATGCGCTCTATAAAAGAAATAAATAAAAAAAATGATAAAATGTGTAACGCACCAACATAGCTTGAAACGGATTCCGCTGGCGTTTGTACCCTTTTGTAAAATGTGTCTCTCTCTAATGTCACATTCTTACATACTTTGAAGTGCGTAGCTAAGGATTTGATGGCTGTGGCATACTCATCTTCTACTCCATTCCCTTCACCATCAACTATTATTACCACTACCTTGGGAATGTGTTTCAAAATAATGCGACCCTCAAATCCGAGACAGTGTTTTAGGATAGTGAATTTCTTCTTATGTGTAAAGGATTCACCCTTAAGAGCATCTAGGTATGCCTCGACGCCTACCTTCGTTGGCTTCCAATCAGTCTCAGGAGAAGATAGGTTGGGAACGAACACAGCCTGGGGTGTAATTGACTGTTGCATAGTAGCGCAGTAAACTAAGCAAGAAAGCTAAGCAACTTCAGACGGAAGTCTCTGCAAAAATACTGCAATGATACTTTCACGCAAGAAATGCATGAACAGAAGGAGTGAAGTAGTGAGTTGTTAGAATACTGAACAAGATGACTTATTTGAATACTGCACAGGAAGTGTGCATTCCCCTAAAAGTGCATACTTTGACAATGGTGCACACTACACTGTAAAGTAACTTGTAACAGTGAAAACTTTACAGATGCTAAAGAAATAATGATCACCTCAATGCAAGCATGAACAAAAAGGTGTGCGCATCACCAACGAGGAGCACACACAATAAAGAATAGTGCAAAGCAAATCTAGGGTGTGTGCATCACCACGGTAAATGGTGTGCATGTCACCGAAGATAATCACATGGAGCAGGCAGAATGTAATCCTGATACAAGGTGTGCGTGTCACCGGTGATGTACAAATGCGTAGTACAGCACAAAATCCCAATGTAAAATCGCCACTCGGGAAGCGTGAAATAAAGTACCCTCTGCCAGAAGCATTCCTACAGAAAAGCCCGATTCAAAATGGCCACTGGGCCTGAGGAATAGATGTAACGACACTTGGGCTCAAGCAGGTGGCAGGCAGAGGCTTGCGCTGAGTGCTCGCACTGTGCAGGCTTGAGATGAATGCTGATAAATATTTCAAAGTACACAGGGGCAGATTTACAAGCCCTTTGCGCCACTTTCGCGTGACGCAAAAGTGGCACAAGGGGCTTGTAAATCTGCCCCACAGTACCTCAGAGGAGTGTCAATGACAGCGCACCCTCTATAATAGCAGAATGACTGTCCTCAGCTCACTGTGAAATTGATACAGCCATCAAAGTCACCTAGACACATCGGGAACAGCTCCTGGAACACAGTCGCCGAGGCACATTGGAAACAGCTCCTGGAAGACGCTCCCAAAACAGACGTGGAATGTCCAGCTGTCCTCTGCAACTCATCGCCAATATTAAGATGTTGATGCTCAGGTAAGTAAGTACATTTATTCATAAGACAGCAGGACATGGAAAAGCCTCCACTTCAAACCAATCCACTGGTCAACTGCCACCCACTCACCACCATTCCAGAACCCCACGGTTCCATCATTCCAAACATTCCTCCAGCAAGCGCAAAAGACAAGACACTTGAAAATGCATGGCAAATCCAATTCCACAACCCAACATTCCAGTGCCTCATCTTGTGTTAGTTATATTGCAATATTCAATCTGAATAAAATCTTTTAAATCGATTGCTTAACACATTTAACTGTTCTTCAAGCTCTTAATATGAGACATTTGCACAAGCTGACACCATCAGTAGAACCAATATATTGGATGCAGATAAACACTGATAGACCGACAAAACACCCACTTGCTATTTTTATCTTTATTACACAGTTTATATAACATGCTTATGCCACCAAATGATGCTAAAGAGCGCCAGGGACCTCAAGCAGGCAAAAGCGATACAACTGGAGAAGAAAATTCATTGGGGGTGGATACCTGGAGGAAGATATGTCTTCAGTTATTTTCGAAAAGACTGAAGTTGGGCTTGTTGAGAAGATTAAATGGAAGACAAAAGCAGAGAGATTGATGGGAGGCATGTGATAGGGCGATATCGTGGAATAATATCAGAAGGTTTTCCCTCACTTGATTTGTGTACAAGGCACAGAGGCCCAGATTTACAAAGATGTCATGCAAAGTAATGCTGCAACTTTGGCTGTTGCCCGGCATTGCCTGAATGGTGCCATTCCCAGTAAGATACAGTACTGTCCTGCTCTCTTCCTAACGATACAAGAAATACACAATGTTGCCATGGGTACAATTGGGTGTATTGGTCAGTCCATGTGTTGATTATATACTCTCCTTAGCAATTGCACAGAATCAGGCACCATAATGCAAAGGTATCTGTGTCATGTCTGGCATAGGTTTTGTATCGGAAAGGTACTCTTCCATACAAACAACTATTCCTAGACATTATAGAACAGTACAGTGCAGCACACATACAAAATTGGGAATGTTTGGAGAAATTAAAGCATTTCTCCTTTTTTCACCTACCTCAAAGAAGCGGGTTTTTTTGGTGCAAAACTCTGGCCCAGTTTTACTATTTGACACAAGGTAGCAATGCACCAAAGTTGCTGCACTGCCTTGTTTCAAAAGGGGAGAAAAAAGTGCCATATCTATTAAGATATGGTGGATTGTTTCTCTCCTACAGTGCTGGTGCACTTTTGGCAGCCATCGGCCAACACACACACTCTTGCACCATGTTGCAACGGTGTGAGTTCTCTAAAGCAAAGGTTTTGTACTGGAAAAGCTGCCTTCTAGTAACACATATTCTTCAAGGCATTTTCTGCTTTGTATGTGTACTGTACAACATTTCTCCTTCTTGCAAATCCCTGTCCACCAATGTTTGTAGACAGGGATTTGCATAAACCTGTGTGAGGTTGCTGGGGAATGCCCATGCAGCACCCATGGAACACCCCCTGATGCAAAGTCACGCAAAGCAGAACTAAGTGCAACTTTGACCTACTTTGAGATACTATCCAATGCAAATCCTGATTTGTATTGCTTAGTAAATCCCATCCTGACACTTTGCACAAGGTTTGCATCACAAAGGTGCTGAAAAACTAGCGCAAAGCATTAGTAAATCTTTGCACCTGTCTACTACTGTTAGTAGATGGGGTTGTGTGTCAAAATCCATGGATGGTTGCACGGGAACTCCCATGTGTCACACATGAAATAACCCCTTTAGCCAAAGTAATGAAAGCAGCCTAAGCCCTACTATTTGTTACTTTCATTGAATTCACACTTAGGTACGTCCGGTATAATAAGGTTTATGGGGTTGAAGGCTAGTTTTCTGCCTAAAAGTATTCCCTTTCAGAACTAGTGTCTTAAGACGCTGCTAGCAGCACCCTGACCCGGAAAGGTGGTGCTTCTGGGGATGTCAGGACATAAGGTACAACCGCGTTCCATGTGTCTCACGAATATTTTTAATAAAAACGGAATCTTTTTCTTGTTTGTGTGTTTTTCGAGGCCATTACATTTAGAACACTTTCACCATAGGATTAGGATTAGCGCTCCCTCCTAGGTGAACTACATTACCCAAGCACCCGCGGACGCTACACGCACCACGGGTCATGTAGACCCCCGAGACGCACACCACGTACGGAGGGCGTGTCCCACCTCCAGCCTTGATTACCGCTACCGGCCCTCGTTGGGCTCACCCTCGCCGTGACTCCGGAAAGATTGAGGCACCCAGAGCCTGGTAAGACTCACTTTGTGAGACCCCCTCCCTTCTGTTTTAGCATGCGCACACTCGCTGCTCCATCCGCTCACGTGGACACCGGAGGTTCGATGCCTGACCTCGACATAGCAGACCCACCTTGCGAGACCTTCTCTTGACTTCCTCTCTGCTCTTTAAACTTCAACTTTTACACACCGCTTGTTCTACCCGCTCACGGGGGACACCGGAGGCCTTTTGCATGACCATGGCAGAGCAATTCAATTTTAGACTCCACCACGAGGGTTGGAGTAGCACAATACTTATTTAACCACACGCTCACGGGGGATACTAGAGGCCTTTTGCCTGACCACGACAGAGCTTATCTACAATAGACTCCCCCACAAGGGGTGTAGTTGCGCTTAATTTAACAAGCGCAATACCTACCCTTTTATACGCATTCTAGCAGGGATTTATACAGACTGCCTGCCCCACCGCGGCTGAGCTAGTCTGCCCTCTTTTTGCATCCCAAACACCTATAACATCTGACTGCTTCCAGTTTGGTTCATCAGGAACAGAACCCACTTTTATAATCAGGCTGGATTTTAAGGCTCCAGCCATGCCTTTGAACTTCTGCAGTAATGTAGAACACTGCAACTACCTGTTTTTTCCTTGCGACACTAATAGTACAACCAGGGGACCCAGATATGAATCTTTATACTAGGTGAAGACATCTAATTTTTTACCCGTTGGAGCATCACAATAACGGATATTTAAGCACAGCGTTTTCTCATCTTGAGGAAGAGCCATATAGTTTTATTTCACTGAATGCATAGGGGAGCAATTAATGTTGGGATCAGTACGTAACCGGTGAGGAAAATCCTGTGATCCCCAGTGTGAATATTATTTGTTACTTTCAGGCATCTTACCAGCACAGAACATGTTTTGCACTAGAAAGTACATTCAAACTAAACATTTTGTGCTGGTTTGTGTCACTTTTGTGATGCTAAACTGGTACAAAATGTTAGTAAATCAACAACAGAATTTGGAAATCAGCCCTTTATGTGACTGGAAGCTGGTGGATACATGTTAAAATGAAAGCAATGAGGTCAAAGGATTTCTGACTAATGATGACAATTATGTGCTATTTTAAATTTACTTATAATGTTTGCTGATAGCCTGTCATATGTGGAACAGCAAGGATCAATGGGTGATAGGGCTACTCCTAAACATAGGGGTGATATAACTCAAATGATGACAGCATAATATTGTTTTGAACAGAAAATCCCTCTATTTGGAATTCCACTATTGTCGAAATCACTACTAACGTTGAGGACAGCCACTTTTCCAAGACCAGTACTAGTTGATAGCAGGGTTACTTTGGAGACTTTATTTTAACATCTGATGTATTTCAGTGTGTTGTATCAATTTCTAAACATGGTGATAGTGGCTGGACACAGCCATGTAGGGAGCCCCCCCACCATAAAGGAAGGGAATAAAATAGGACTCACCCAGTAGCTAAAGTTCTTAGGCTGGATCAGCTGTCAAAATATAGATCCATTGGTTTATCACTGCTTTTTGTGAAGTGCAGAAGTACATCAAAGCACCTGATATATACAAACCACCACCAAAAACGGATGTGTAAGAGTTAGCCATAGACATTCTTGCAATACCATTATCTCACAGAACATTTATAAGAATTGAGCATAATTGTGTTCTCAAATCTTGGGGATATCATAAGGTTACTTTTGTAGCCTATAAAGAGGCTTGGCCAGGAAGACCATTTTACAATAAAAGTCTTCTTCTTTAGCAATAGTGAGAGGGATCTCCAATTGAGTTAGTGATACCATGGCAACCGTTAGGCTTGTTCACAAAAATGCACATATCAGGGTATTTAGGCCCAAGCCCAACCCATACCAGGTAACACTTACAGCATTCCATCAATTTGTATACAGTGCGTTTTGCCCACCAACGCTTAAGCCTGTGAATTTGATGAAAAGGCTCTTAATGTGTATTGCCCTACTGTCATAACATCTAGGTGGTAAATTACAAGATCATTTGCATAATGTTAGACCTTATCATCCATTTCTGGTGACCACCCAAATCCCTGAAGTAGTGTATCAATGCGGAGCCACTCTGCCTGTGGTGCAATGTCTAGGGCAAATAATCGTAGCGATTAAAGGTAACGCTGCAAGTAAACTATAGCACTCAGTAGAGTCAAATACCTTCTCTCACTTTACCAATAGGAGTGCAGTGCATCTCACAAAATGGTCTTGCTTCAGGGCTTGTCTCCCATCCTTTCATTGGACTCCTTATACCCTATTGCTCAAGTAAAGTGCAATGCCATCAGCAATAAATGTAGGTAAGCCAATTATTGTATAGACTATATTGTTGAAATATGTTTGTAAGATTTTATAACTTTTTATATTTTAATTAAGATCTGAACCTGATCTCTTTTGCTTAACTAATAATGCTTCCATACATAATCTAACCTACTAAAAGACTGTTTTATCTATCATCCTCAGTTAGGAATAATAAGAGGCTGGGACACCCCGTCGCTGGGGCAGCTATGCGCTGTACAAAATTAGTAAATAAAATAAATAAATAAATTCACAAATAAAGTAACAAATGTACTCTCAGAGATTTGCATCTACGCCCGGTTAGAAATGGGGGCTCTAGTTGGCAGTGGTTTGCACCCTGTCCAAGTAGGTACCCTTATTCTTGTCAGGGTAAGGGGATTACACAGCTAAGATCACCCCTACTCACACCCTTGGTAGCTTGGCACAAGCAGTCAAGCTTATCTCAGAGGCAATGCGTAAAGCATTTGTACATACACAAACAGCAACAAAGTGAAAACACTACAAATGAACACCACACCAGTTTGGAATAATAACCAATATTTATCTGAATCAAAGACCAAAACAAGACAAATCCAACATACACAAGTAAAAATATCACTTTAAAAAGGTTCAAAATAGTTCATCCCATAGGAAATTATGAATGTGCCACTTATATCGCAAAGTATCTGGGATGCACCAAAATCAAAGACGAAACCAGGCGCAGGGGAGGTGAGACACCGGAAAAGCAAAGTGATGTGTTGGTTCCTTACTCCCGGGGTAGGTGATGCTTCAGTTCCTTACTACCAGGGGAGGTGATGTGTGGTTCCTTACTGTGAGAGGAAGTGAGGCCTCAATCTCCGGACACGCAGCCTCGGTTCCTTACTGCTGGGCAACGTCAATGAAGACCTTGGCGGCCAGGGACGATGCATTGAAAATCCAGACACTCTGTTTCGAGGCGGCGGATCAAACGCTGCGTCCATTTCACTGACGGAAAGCAGGTAATGCGTCAATGTCTTCAGATGCACAGCAGGGCCTGTGCCAGAGTCAGAGCGTACTCTACAGATGTCGGTGACACGGTGCTCAGGACTCGGGTTGTGGTGGTCGGGTTGCGGTTGCGGGTTGCGGTGGTCTTTCAGCCGCACGGAGTGGGAATAATACATTTGACCCATCAAAAGTCCAACACTTTATCTACTATTGTGCAGATTGGAGTGGGAATAGTAAATCTAACCCCAAGTCCATCACTTTGTCTGCTTTTGCTTTCATTGGAGTCTAAATAATAAACTTGGCTCCTCCAAAGTTTAACACTTTCCTTATTGTTGCTCAGATCTGAGTGTGAATAGTAAATCTAATGGCTCCATAGTCAAACACTGTCCTTGCTTTCACTTACCTTGGAGTGGTAATAGTAAATGTAACCGCTCAAAAGTCCAATAGTTTCCCTACTATTGTTTAGTTAGGATTTTTGCTATATATTTTATTTTAAATTTCAGTTAAAAAAAAATGCTTTCAGAAATAAATAATTTGTACTGGTGTATTTATATTTTAATTTTGTTATATTTGTATTAACTTTATTTTTAATTGCATTAGAAATATGCTTTTGTAAAACACATGTTTAGTAATTTAGCTATTTTGCTTATCATTCATAAAATATTTTTAAAGTTGTTCTTTGATTATTTACATATTTTGTAAAACATACATGTATTTCCTATTTTGGTTTTACATTAAAAATGTAAAATATTTCAATATTTATTTTAATTACATTTTTATGTTGAACTGTAATATTTTAAATAAACTAAATTTAATTCCAAATATATAGCTATTTTAATGCACTTTCTTTTTGATAATAATCTGGTCCAGAATATTTTCAATATTTTTTTCAATATTTTTATAGTTTACAGACTAAGGGGCTCATAACGATGTCGGGACCGACCGATTTGCAGTTGGCGGTTCCATCCGCCTGATTATGATTAGATCGAACACTGTTCGGTCGGATCCCATTGCTCCCTATGGGTGCTCGTGTTCCGCCAAACAACCGGCCGTAACACAGACTCCTATGTGGAAATGGGAGTTTTGCAGAAAACCCCCACGGTGCCTGCCACACAGTGCAGGGTTTTACAGAGTGATCCCTTAGGTACCCCCTCAGCCATCAACCGTAGGCTGCGGGGCTTAGGGGGCCCTGCCAGGGCCCCCAAAGTCACTTTCCGACAGCTTATCTGTATTGGACAGGCTGACGCGGAAAGGCTGTTGGAAATCGACATCGCAATCGCGAGGGTGGATTGCTGTCCATAGGGGTGTACGATGCGATTCCGACCGACACGGATACTCCACGAGTCGCTCGGAACCGATTCGGAACGACTGCATAGTTTGCAATCTGACCGCGAACATTGTAATCGGGCGGTCGGAATGTAAATGAACCGAGTCAGTCGGAAAGACTCCGACACGGTCGAGGAGATTCCGACTGTCTGGAGGAGGCTTTCTGCCCGACTGGTAATGAGCCCCAAAGTATAAAAAGTCAATATTTTTGTTCCTGATATTTTTAATCCATTATTAGTGTATTGCAATATTTCTGTTCCCGATATTTTGCCATACTACCAACAGTACATTGGAGCCCGGCGTTTTAGTTCAGACATGGTTGCATATCTTTTCATTTATTTACTATATCTAGCAAAGTTCAAGTGTAAGTCGAATTAACAATCAAGTCAATTCACATGACACAGATGCTGCAGATTATCCATTATAAGTACTGTGGTTCACCCAATAGTATTAAATACATGTGGCATTCTTACTCTCTCTATCCATCTGCTCCTCAGTCAAACAAGATCTTTCATTAGACATACATACAAGCACACACACACATAAATAAAGAAGTAACAGAAACCTATACAGTGATGGAGCAAGAACTCAAAATGAGACTTGCTCGTTAGCAATCCTCTCATAGTATTAATTTATTACACTTTGAATGTCTCTACTAATAAATGCACACATGAACACTATACAAGTGAAGCTTGCCTATGTGTTTAAACTAATAAGTAACGCTTGTCTAATCCAAAATGGCCGCTAAAGCGCAGGAAATTCCATTGCGCATGTGTCAACCATATCACGTGGTATGACGTCTTTCTTTGCTTGGGGGGAAAACTTTGCTTCTGCGCAGTGTGTATTAAAATGGCTGCTTAATGTTTTCACGTGCTAAAGCTTGCGCATATGCTGCAATTAAAACTGTGGTATTGTAATGCTACTAATGCGGGATAGATTTATAAATAAATGGGAATAGAGTAGAAATAGGGGGTATACAGTGAAGACATTTATTTGTGATTTTAATGTTTTCTTCTTTGACTTTTTATTAGTTCGTAAAATGGGGCCTGGGTTAACGGAAAGGCAGCTTGAAGCCAATGAGAAGTGCGCATGCGCCCTGAAAAACAAGGCACAGCGATGAAGTCAACTTTGACGTCATCCAAGGCCGCGACCTGTGGGCCAACTCCACTACATCCGCGATGTTCTTGCAAATTGCAACATTTTGTATACGTTATGTATCAAACTTTGTCGTGAGACGGGTGGGAAATAAAGCAAATGTATTAATTGTAAGGGGCGGTATTTTAAAACAATGGGCTTAAAGAAATTGAACAAAATTGACATGGTGTGAGGATCAACCCCCTGTCCCCATCCAATCAGAAGTAGTGGGCCCATAATTTTGAAACATTAATGGGAGGTACCTGGGTGTAGAAGGGTATAATAGATATAGAATTAGCTAATTAGTTAGTTCGAGATCAGGCTGTGGTGTTCGACGAGCTGATCGATTGCAGACTGAACCGCTGTCCAGAGAGGTCCTGAGGTGGGGGTGGCAGATTCCATTAGAAGGAAGATACGGAAGAAGTCGAGGAGAGGCGAAGTGTCAGAGAGTGGAACGACGCAGGCGTCATTGATCGAGAGGTCTCCTATTCTGACCTGAACCTGGTCCGGAGGTTTTTGGTCTTCATCCTTCCTGGGATCTATCTTTCCAACTCCTTGGCCAAGGGGTTTGGTTCTCACATCTTTAGGTAAATATAAATGCAATCTTTAGCTGTGCTGCTGTCTCTATCTTCTTCTTCCTGAGGAACCGTCATTGATCGATAATCGATTATTATGCTTCATCCTTGATATACAATTAAGTATTATGTGGTTCTGTAATTTACTCTGCTAAATTTTAGATAAACATTTTAAAACTTTCCTGACTCAGTGATTATTTCAGGATTATGAATTTTATTGAATGTCACTGATTTTAAACTTCCCAGTTATCAAAGGGTCCATTGGTAAGTCATTACTCTTCAATCAGAAAAGTAATTGGTAGCAGGGATATTGATAAAGAGTACAACTGACCCACCAGCGGAAATTGCTAGCGTAGTATGAATGAATGGGCCCAGGTGAGTATTCGGTGTATGAATGCTTGTTGCTAGTAACCCGCTGGATCAGTTTTCTGGCTAGCAGAGGATGGTTGCACTTTGTTAATTGGGTAATGAGGATTTATATTTATATAAACTAACATCCGTTGTTTAAAGGTTTTGTTTTATGTTGTCTAGAATTCCCGGGGAAAATTGAATAGCGGATGGTAAGTGGAAGCCATACTGCAGTGAGGTTATCTGTCAGGCAGAAATAGTACTGAAAAGTTAAGCAGGGCTATCAGTACTTGTTAGGGACTCTATGCGTGTGAGTAATAGCAAAGGAATACGCTGGTAAAAATTTGATGTTATATCACCTAGAAAGGGGAACATTGAAGAAGTAGCTGGTACTTCCGAAGCTTATGTGAAGAGTAAACGGAAGGGTTTTACTCATAGTGTATGTTTAGTAAACGGAAAGGTTTTACTGAGTGTGAGAGAAACTATCTTTTCCAATTTAGAGAAACTGGCACGATAGCGAACGTTTTATGTTGTTACTGAACCTAAATAAGAAACGTAGAGAAAATAAAGTTTTGCGTGCGAATTTGTAAAGGGAGGGTCAGCTGCCAGAGAGGAAGCTGACGTCACAATACGCTGCGCTGGGATTGGTTGAAACAGCGGGCGTGGAACGACTCTTGTAAAGGAGGGGTCAGTAGTCAGGAGTAATACTGACGTCACAGGTGTCACGCTGGGATTAGTTGAAACAGCGAGGGACAGAAAAGCGCAGATTGTAAAGGAGGGGTCGTCAGACAAACATCACTGAAAAGCCGCACTAGAGTTGGTTCAGAGACAAATGTTAGCTGGAAATTAATTGGTTGTCAACATAGAAGTCGAAATCCTAGTGGATAGTGGAGATTATATGTGGAAACGTGATCCGACTTTAACAGGAACCCGTCCAGATAGGAGATTCCTAGGTTTTGCAGAATATAATTCGATACATAGATATTTACCCAAAATGTATGGAGAAAAGAGAAAAATGTCATTTCTACAAAAGATTAAAAATTATTTTAAGAAGGATAAACCCATTAAAACAAGAGAAGGAATTATCATTCCACCAGCAAAAACGCCCGCTTCATTCATGATGATGGAGAGAGGTTATCATACTTGCGTAAGGTTAGAAAATTGGATAGAATATACCAAAAATTACGGAATATTAGCATTCCCAGAGAATGGTACTTTCAATGGGAGAATTCTTCAAAATTTAAGATTAAGGATGAATGACTTATAACCCAGACCAAGATTAACGCAATACGAAGCCTTAGAAGAGTGGGAAACAGAGGCATTTGAACGTGACCGATCAAGAAGCAGTAGGGGTTATAGGGGATTTTTTCCTAGATTCCAAAATGAGCCAAGAGACGGTCAAATGAAACAGTGGAGAAGAGCGATGCTTACGAGGGTTTATATCCAGTTTGTATAGCAGAAGAGTCGTTAGGGAGCAAATGCACAGAAAAGACAAAACACTTGACAGGGTTTGGAGATTCTGAAGATGAATTTTTGGAAGAAATATTGAAGAACCCGCCACCATATCAGGAAGGGACAAGTGGATGTACCCCAAGTGCACCAATTTTAAGAACACCATTGGTACCGCAAGTATTGCAAAATCCACCAGTTAATAGGGTACTTCAGGATAAAGAAAAAGAGGCTATAGACAGAAACAGAGCTGAATTGATACAGAAAATAACACAGCTGAATGTACTTCCTGATTCCCTGACCATACCTGTAACAATTGGTCCAGTGGTTCCTTTATATGGTGACAAGGTAAATTATCCGAAACCTCTAGTCATGCCTACACCTGTAGAGATTCCTAAACCTGAAACCGTAATAATTGATGACCAGATCAGTGATTGTGAATCTATGATATCCCGAATGGATTTACCTATTCGAGGATCTGTAAATAGCACTCCTAGAAGAATAACACCTGGTTGCTCCAAAGATGTAAATATAGTAACCTCATCTGGAACCAAAAGTGCCACAGTAGTAACGCCAGAAGACTTAGAAAGGTGGGCACAAGGATCAGACACACAGAGTTCACCCCCAAAGATCATGGACATCTACAAATTAAAAGTCGAGTTAGAAGAAATGATAGCAGGAAATGTAGGAGTAGATCGTTTAAATACTTACGATGAAGAAGAACTATTGTTTGTATGAAGAAGCATAACTAGAAATGTAAAGATATTTCATGAGAAATTATCAGATTTGGCCTTACAGATGGGGATTGAAATAGGGATGTCAAAAGTACTACAGAAACCCTATAGAGCAGACTTTTCTGACAAGGATCTAGAAAACATGAATGCCTCTGGTCGAAAACTACAAATAAAAGAATTAATGACAGTATTACAGAAATGGGAAGATCTAGATAAATGGAAAGCTAGATGGACAAAGAAAAAGGAAGAGGCACGGTACAGTAGATCAAATTCGGAATATTTAATGAAGGAAACAGGGAAAGTAGATCAGATGTACCCGATGCGAGAAGTACCTGGAGGAGGTTACGTTCATGTCCCATGGAGTAGACAAGATATCCTGTCATTTACGAATGATTTTCCAAAGTTGAGAGAAACGCCAATTGAATGGTACAAGCAGGTTGAGAGGTTTGTGAAAGTGTCAAAGGTATTGTTGAAGGACTTGGATGGTCTGTTTGACATAGTGGTACCCGCCGATTTGTGGACAGATTGTAAAATTACAGTTGATTGGCCGTGAAGAGTATCCTAGAGATGCAAAGACAGGTGCCACATCAAGTGAGGTAATGAAAAAGTATCATCAGGTAATAACTTACCTGAAAGGGAAAATTCCACCAAAGGAAAGATATTGGGTAAAAATAGATAGGACTGCCCAAGAAGCAAGTGAATCGGTACATGCTTATTATGAACGTTTATTACAGGTGTTCAAACAGTATAGTGGATTTGAGGACATTGGAGATAAAAATATGAGTCAGTTTGTCTACCGATTTGTTTATGGTTTAAAGCCAGAGATTTGTCAGATGATTAAGCAGCACATGTTGTGCTGGCAGGGGAAGCCTATAGACAAAATTTTGAAATATGCAAAATATTGTGGAGAGGATATTGAGGATAGGCACAAGAAACTGCAAGAGAAAGTGATGTGGGCTCAGGTGAAAATGGCTGAGCGACAGGGAATTAATTTGGATAATCCAACTGATAATAAGGGAAAAGATTCTGGAACGAATGGTGACACAGGGAATGGTGGAAAAGTGAGAGGACGAATGAATAGAGAAGAGGCTAAAAAGAAATTTCCTTGTCATGGATGCGGAAAGTTGGGGCATTGGAAGGATGAATGTAAAAAGATTCGAAATAATAATGGCCCAAATCATAATTTAAATCAACAGACGCAGAATGACTCACAGCAGGGTGTAAATCCTCAGAGTCAGTTGCCACCTGCACCTATACAGGGTAATGTAAGGAGAGCAAAGCACGGTACAGACGTCGGATATCAAGGAGGAAGTGGTAAGATTGACTATGTAACTTCACAGTTTCTTTTACAGAATGAATTTGATCCATATAATCATCAATGACGGTGCCTAAGAGAGGGGGAGAAGGAGTGCGTACTTGGTGCATCCTTGCCGGTAGATCAGTCAGGTCCATATGTTGAAGGGAAAGTAAGAGGTAATGATATCACTTTCCTTTTGGACACTGGTGCTACCCGTTCTACTGTGAGAACAGCAGACATCCCAGATCTTCCTCTCTCTGGAGAAGCTATCCAAGTTGTAGGTGTAGCTAATCGAAAGATCAGAACACCCCTTACTGAGTCAATGGAAGTAAAAATAGGAAACGTCCGAGAAATGCATCAATTTGTAGTGTGTGATTCTAGTCCAGTAAACTTATTGGGTAGAGACTTATTATGCAAAATGAATTGTACTATTTTCTGCACACCGGATGGTGTTGCAATACAGACCCCGGATGAAGATCATATTTATAAGTTCATGATAGCCAAGCAAGGTACAGAAATAGATGAGATGTTTTCTTTGATAACAAAAACGAATTACCAGAAGAACTAAGAACTACAGTGAATTCCAAGGTATGGGATTTCACCGGGAAAGAAGTAGGACTTATGGTCAAAATAGACCCAGTAAAAATCACTGTAAAGGAAGGTTCAATTTTCCCAAATACTAGACAGTACAAAATGAGTGAAGAAGTAAAAGTAGGAGTTGTTGAGGAAATTAACAGAATGGTAAAACAAGGCATATTAAAAGAAGTTATGAGTAGTCCTTGTAATTCACCAATCATGGGTTTGAAAAAGCCTAGTGGAAAGTATAGGATTGTTCAGGATTTGCGAAAAATTAATAACATTTTGGTACCTTGTTGTCCTATAGTATCAAATCCTGCAGTAATCCTATACCAGAAACCCTGGAGTGCAGAATGGTTTACCGTGATTGATCTGTGCCAAGCATTCTTTTCAATACCATTGCACCCAGAAAGCAAATATCTCTTTTCATTTAAATTCGAAAACAAAGTCTATGTATGGAATAGTGTTCCTCAAGGATACACAGAAAGTCCCTCCATTTTTAATCAAATACTGAAAGGGTGTTTGGAGAAATTAGTGCTACCAAGGAGTTCAGTCTTGGTGCAGTATATAGACGGCTTGCTGGTAGCATCCAACACTCATGATGATTGCGTTGAAGATTCAATTGCGTTACTCAACCATTCGGCTGAGGAAGGACACAAAGTGTCACCTGAAAAGCTGCAGTTTTGTACAACAGCAGTTAAATATTTGGGACATCAAATTGAAAGAGGAACAAGAATAATAATATCTGATAGAATAAAAATAATAAAGAAAATGAAGATGCCAGAAACACAGAGAGAAGTGAGAATGTTTCTTGGAATAGTAGGATACTGTCGACAATGGATTATAGGGTTTTAACTATTACCAAAGCCTTTAATTCAGTTAACCAAAAAGAAAGCCAAAGATCCAGTTGAATGGGATGATGAAAGTGCTGGTGCATTTGTAAAATTAAGAAATGCATTGTGTGAGGCACCTGCCTTGGGCATGCCTGACTATACAAGAGAATTCGCACTATTTTGCTATGAAAGAGAAAATTGTGCACTTTCAGTGTTAACTCAGAGACATGGAATAGACAGGCGTCCTATAGCGTATTTTTCTGCTACATTGGACCCAGTGGCGGCAGCATTGCCAGGCTGTTTGAAAGCAGTCGCTGCTACCTGTATGAGCATTGAACAAAGTGAGTCAATAGTAATGGGATATCCTGTAACAGTGTTTGTCCCACATGCAGTTGTGATCTTGTTGACAAGAACTAGAACTCAGCATCTCACACCTAGTCGGATGACAAGGTATGAACTAATTATTATTGGAGCTGAAAATGTGACGATAGTTAGGTGCACTGTTGTGAGTCCTGCTACGTTATTGCCAGATCCAATTTTTGAAGAAGTTAAGGACGATCCAGAGCATGATTGTCTAAAAGTCACAGAATCGTGTACAAAACCGAGACCTGCCATACAGGAGACGCCCCTAAAAGATCCAGATAGGGAGCTGTTTGTTGACGGCTCATGCCTAAGGCATGAAGATGGTAAACTAAGCGCAGCTTATGCTGTGTGTGAACTAACTGGAATAGTCGAAGCATCCTATTTACCAGGAGTCAAGTCTGCACAAGTAGCTGAATTAATTGCTCTGATCAAAGCTTCCAAAATTGGGAAAAATTTAAGAGTAACCATATTTACGGACAGTCAATATGAGTACGGGGTTGTGCATGACTTTGGCCAACTGTGGATGCAGAGGGATTTCATGACTTCTTCAGGATCCCCAATCAAAAATGGACAGTTTGTAAAAGAATTATTGGAAGCAATACAATCACCAAAAGAATTGGCGGTGGTGAAATGTACCGCACACCAGTCAGGAGATGACTGGGTGGTAGTCGGTAACAGATACGCAGATCTGGTGGCTCAACACTGTGCCAAAAACAGGTTGTCAGTAAATAAAAGGGTTGAAAGGATAGGAATCAGCTGCCAACTTATGTTATGTGCACCACCTGAAACATGGAATGATGTGAAAAGACTGCAAGATGATGCTGATGAGAGTGAAAGAGATGTTTGGATAAAAATAGGATGTACCCGAAGAGTAGATGACGATGTATGGGTATACACAGATGGCAGACCAGTCATGCCCGACTGTCTGATTTCACAGATGGCCAGAATGTATCATGGAGACACACATGTAGGGAGAGATGCCATGATTAGACTCTTCAGACAAAGTTGGTATAATACAAAGTTTAGGGCTGCAGCAGAGAGTCTTTGCCAAAGGTGTCTAACTTGCCAAATGAATAATCCGGGAAGGAGAACAGTAATTAGTTTGGGAAAAATTGGAAAGGCTGAAGGTCCCTTTGTGAGATTGCAGTTAGATTTCATACAGTTACCACCATGTAAAGGACTGAAATATGTACTTGTCATAGTGTGTCTGTTTTCAAGGTGGGTGGAGGCTTACCCTACCAGAAGGAATGATAGCATTACAGTCGCAAAAGTGTTGTTAAGAAAACTCATTCCTAGGTTTGGTTTCCCAGTAACTTTGGAATAAGATAGAGGAAGTCACTTTAACAATGATGTAATCTGAATAATCTGTGAAGCATTCCAAATTGAACAGAAATTGCACTGTACATACCGCCCAGAGGCTTCTGGAGTGATTGAACAAATGAATGGCACAATAAAATAAAGACTGTCAAAGATGTGTGCATCAACATCGCTAGATTGGCCAGATGCATTGCCTCTTGTTTTGATGGGACTCAGAAGGATTCCTGATAGAAATACCGGATTGAGTCCGCATGAAATAATCATGGGAAGAGCAATGAGACAAGCACATGACCCTACAAATAAACTGCTGAACATAACTGATGATATGGTTCTCGATTATTGCAAAGGATTGGCTGACCTTGTGCGTTCTGTCTCACCAGGTTGGAGAAGACGCAGTTTCCAGGCAGCCTGAGCAAGAGCATGATCTGAACCCCGGAGACTGGGTGGTTGTGAAGCATCACACCAGAGAAACGTGTTTATCACCCAGGTGGGGCGAACCTTGTCAGGTTATACTAGTTACGAACACAGCAGTGAAATGTGCAGGATTGCCTAATTGGATTCATGTAAGCCACACCAAAAGGGTGCCAGAGCCTGAAGGACAAGATCCTCAAACAGCATCAGTAACTGAGGAAGCTGAAGGTTGGCCAGCTGAAGAATCCCAGGTGAGAGATTCTAGAGAAGCTGAAGAAGAACAACCGAGCACAAGTCAGGACTGGATACAAGTGGTTGATATACCAGAAGTTTACAACAGAACAAGAAGCCGAGCAAAATTAGCAGAAATTAGGGAGGACCAGATAGGTGAAGAAGAAGCAGCTCAGGAAGAGGAAAATGAAAAGATAAGAGAACCTGAGCAGGACCAGATAGGGAGAGGAAATTGGGCTCAATTCGACAACGAAGCAATAAAATTTGAGCAGGGACAGATAGGTTTAGAAGAACGCGGTCAGGTTGCAGAAGTACAAAGTGCAATAAGCCCTGATCAGAACCAGTTAGAACTAGGAAAATATGTTCAGGGAGAAGAAGATCATGGGACCCTCAAGCACGAAGACGTAAATCCTGAACAGGGTCAGTTACTAGAAACTCACATTGGAGCAACTGAAGAAAAACCAATAAGACCTGAAAAAGAACAAATAGAAGAAGAAACTGAGAACGAAGAAAAACAAACTGTGCCACAACCTGAAAATAAAAGAACTTCTGAAGAAGAAATAAGAAGTGAGGAGACAGTGCATACCAAGAAAGCCAGAAAAGGTGATCATTGGCCTAGTGTCATTAAAAGAGTAAAATACCATATAGAAACCAGGAGTGAAGATCCGGAACAAGTAAATGAAGTAACAAGGCTAACTGGACAAACAAGTGGAACTGAAAAACGAAAAAGCAAAAGACTGAAACTTGTGAACAATAAGTTTAAAGGTCCTGATTGGACTTATATAATCCTCGAAGACTACGAGAGTTCAGAGTCAAGTGAAAGTGGTGACGAAGGAACAAGTGCAGAACTGACTTATGAAAAAGAAATAAAACCACCTTGATAACGTTAAAGTCTTGAAAGAAAAAGATAAGAAGAGAAATATTCCTTCTCAAAATGCCTGACGACAGAGTTTCTGGGAGACCGAAACGGAAATGTTGTAAAAGATGCTGTGCTATATGAATATGTAGTCTGGTAGTGGTGCTTATAGTATGGTTAGTTGTGATTGTAGCAATTCCTTACCTTATGATAATGGATAAAAAGATTAACAACGAAACGAAGGGAAGGATAGATAACTTGAAAAGTAATAGAGTAGAATTAGAAGCAGAAGATGAACCAGAGTTTCATCATGTGGTATCAGATAACGACACTAGTTTGAATGTTTTCACAAAATTATTGTTTCAATATGTAGATACCATGGAAGTTAGTGATTGTTGTGTTTGTATGAAGTTACCCGAATCAGTAGCAGAAGGGTTAACATATCATCATTTGCCATTAACTTATGGCATATCATGTAGTGTATTGACTAGTATATTTTATAGAACAGGGAGACTTCAATATTATTATTCAGATATAGATGTGATATTTTCTGAAGTTCCAATTCGAAAGAATATGAACCCAGTGCTTAGTAGTCAAAACGCACAGTTTATGGGAGAATTTTTCCTAACAATGAAGTCGATTGATATAACACATGCACATAGAAGCAATTTAACATGTTCGTTACATGAAGAAGAAAAGATATTTTTGAATTTAGTAGAAGACAGAAGACAAAATTTCCAAAAGAAAGCGTCTGAGCATAAGGCTCATCTGCCACCTTGGGCTGAGAAAGAGGGTATTTACACACCTGGCAAGGCTCAAGCTGCTATGGCTCTGGATTTTGTAAAGACAGGGAAAATTTGTCTGCATAGGTTAAGGACTGATTATAACAATATTTTCATCGGTACCAGTGAATGTGAACATAATTTCTTAATTCTTGGAGGTTGGGGATTAAAAGGAGTAACAGATTCAGTTTTTCCTCGAATCTATTATGTGTGTGGGAATAAGGCTTACTTTAGGCTTCCTGCACGGTGGTATGGAAGTTGTTATTTTGGAATAGTTTTTCCAAAAATATACCACGTAAAAAGAAACACTGGGAGCAATGAAAATAATAATGAATTAACACGTAGTAAAAGAGCTAGTTTTTCTGAAATTGTAGGTGACATATTTGGTGCATTGATACCTTCAGTGGGAATAATTCTGAACTCAAGGAAGATATGTAAATTATCTACAGTGGTGGATAGTTTATCAACGGACACTGCTGGAGGGTTTCTAATGATTAATGCGGAAATGGTTGCGATTAGATCAATGGTTATGCAAAATCGACTTGCTCTTGATATACTACTGGCAAAAGAGGGCGGAGTCTGTAAATTATTGAAAACGAAACATTGTTGCACGTACATACCTGACAAAAGTGCAGAAATTGGAAAATATATACAGAATATAACAAAACTTGAGAATGAACTAAAACCACTGGAAGTTGATAGTGTATGGGAAAGATTGACAAATAGTATTACGTCAATTGGTACCTGGTTTGCTAATGTAGGGAAAGGACTTATAGGTCAAATATTAGTACCCTTAGCAGGGATAGCAATAATAGTACTGTCAATAATAATATGGTGCAAATGTTGTAGAAAGAATGAGAAATATAGGGTGACAGGAAAAGGAAAGAAACGAAAGTTTGATGAAATTGAACTAGAAGATGTGAAAAGTGAATTATACAAGAAACTGAAAGGAGACGATAAAAATAGAAAGTGTAAAGCTGAAGTTGAGACTATTTTATGCTAAAAGTTGGCATCTGGTTGTGGGTAATATTTGATGGCTCAGAAACGCCATTAGAGGGGATTGATGGAGCAAGAACTCAAAATGAGACTTGCTCGTAAGCAATCCTCTCATAGTATTAATTTATTAAACTTTGTAATGTCTCTACTAATAAATGCACACATGAACACTATATAAGTGAAGCTTGCCTATGTGTTTAAACTAATAAGTAACGCTTGTCTAATCCAAAATGGCCGCTAAAGCGCGGGAAATTCCATTGCGCATGTGTCAACCATATCACGTGGTATGACGTCTTTCTTTGCTTGGAGGGAAAACTTTGCTTCTGCGCAGTGTGTATTAAAATGGCTGCTTAATGTTTTCACGTGCTAAAGCTTGCGCATATGCTGCAATTAAAACTGTGGTATTCTAATGCTACTAATGCGGGATAGATTTATAAATAAATGGAAATAGAGTAGACATAGGGGGTATACAGTGAAGACATTTATTTGTGATTTTAATGTCTTCTTCTTTGACTTTTTATTAGTTCGTAAAATGGGGCCTGGGTTAACGGAAAGGCAGCTTGAAGCCAATGAGAAGTGCGCATGCGCCCTGAAAAACAAGGCACAGCGATGAAGTCAACTTGGACATCATCCAAGGCCGCGACCTGTGGGCCAACTCCACTACATCCGCGATGTTCTTGCAAATTGCAACATTTTGAAAACGTTATGTATCAAACTTTGTCGTGAGACGGGTGGGAAATAAAGCAAATGTATTAATTGTAAGGGGCGGTATTTTAAAACAATGGGCTTAAAGAAATTGAACTAAATTGACATGGTGTGAGGATCAACCCCCTGTCCCCGTCCAATCAGAAGTAGTGGGCCCATAATTTTGAAACATTAATGGGAGGTACCTGGGTGTGGAAGGTTATAATAGATATAGAATTAACTAATTAGTTAGTGCGAGATCAGGCTTTGGTGTTCGACGAGCTGATCGATTGCAGACTGAACCGCTGTCCAGAGAGGTCCTGAGGTGGGGGCGGCGGATTCCATTAGAAGGAAGACATGGAAGAAGTCGAGGAGAGGCGAAGTGTCAGAGAGGGGAACGACGCATGCGTCGTTGATAGAGAGGTCTCCTATCCTGTCCTGAACCTGGTCCGGAGGTCTTTGGTCTTCATCCTTCCTGGGACCTATCTTTCCAACTCCTTGGCCAAGGGGTTTGGTTCTCACATCTTTAGGTAAATGTAAATGCAATCTTTAGCTGTGCTGCTGTCTCTATCTTCTTCTTTCTGAGGAACCGTCATTGATCGATAATCGATTATTATGCTTCATCCTTGATATACGATTAAGTATTATGTGGTTCTGTAATTTACTCTGCTAAATTTTAGATAAACATTTTAAAACTTTCCTGACTCAGTGATTATTTCAGGATTATGAATTTTATTGAATGTCACTCATTTTAAACTTCCCAATTATCAAAGGGTCCATTGGTAAGTCATTACTCTTCAATCAGAAAAGTAATTGGTAGCAGGGATATTGATAAAGAGTACAACTGACCCAACAGCGGAAATTGCTAGCGTAGTATGAATGAATGGGCCCAGGTGAGTATTCAGTGTATGAATGCTTGTTGCTAGCAGCCCACTGGATCAACAGCAAAGTCAGTGCATGACTACTCATATTGTATAGCTCCAGTGTTGAGAGGCTACAGTTTATGTGAAAAAGTTCACGAGACATTTAGACCCAAACTGTATAACAGAATTAGCAATACTTTCTAATTGAGAGGTGAGCAGAGGTCTGCAAGCACTAAACTCTAAAGCATACCTTGTTTTAAACAGTACATGATTTCACAGTATCTAATCCATTAACAGGTCCCCTTGTGACATTGTTTGTGGCTTCCAAAATATGCTCAAATATGTTGTTGTATTGCACCATGTCTCAGACTCTCTGTGATAAGCATGGGGCACCTGATTTAAACAGTAAAGTTATGGATGAGCTACCATTCTGCAGCACTATTTCAGTTAGACATTAGTGGAGAAGTCCCTTTGGGCTTTTGTTTTATTTATAAATGTATTTACTTATTATATATGTTAAGAAACCCCTTTTCTGCACTCGTCAGTATGCACCAAATAGTCCACCTTGTAGATAACGTCCATGTGAGATCGGTGCTGTTGAATCGTCTATGAAAGTGTCTGTGTTTCTTAAGGGCCAAGATTGAGAAAATGTTAGACGGCATTTTTTCAGAGGATACTTTTAATTGAGGAAGGGTGGAGTAGTCCCAATGATGTCTGAGAGATGAAAAACCTAATTTTCAAATTTCTTTTGAACGCTGCCAGATTTGGTTGGTTCCTCAGATCTGGGTATAGAAAATGTCAGTAGTGTGCACCCATGACTAGAATTGTTTTTCCACCATCAGTTCTCTGGTTGAATCTCTATGTGATCAGGTTTTCTTTACTTGATCTTAGGATTTGATTAGGAATGCAGTGAGGTGTGAACATCTGAAAGTGGATGGTCTAAGGCTCGTGCATGTTTTGAACAATGTACTTAGAAGTTTAAATTGTATTCGTTGTGGAACTAGTTATCATTAAAGCTATCTGAGAGCAATAGTAATGTCTAATGATTATTTTATACTAAGGTATAATCTTACAGTTTTGGTTTGCAATTTCTGGAGTAGGTAAATAGGTTTTTTCGTCACATGCTTCCTATACCCTTCTTCCCACCAGGTGCTTACCCAAAATTAATTACATACGTGTCTGGGTCAGTGGTGTAACAAGCGTCCCCCCACCCATCCCCAGTCCCTGCTGTAATGGGGGGGGGGCTGAGCCCCAGTGGCCCCCCTTCGGCACTGTGCACAGGCGGCAGGGCCCTGGCCTGGGAGCTTCTGACTGGGTCCGGAGAGTGGGGGCTCCCCTCAAAGTAGTTTGCAGGGGGGCCCCGGCAAGTTTTGTTACGCCACTGGTGTGGGTTGGCGTTTGTCTTTGTGGCAGATGGTTGATTAATGTTTGATTGTTGGCTCTTCACTGTATGCTTCTGTTCTCTGGAAGAGTTCTCCTTTTTGTCAGTGCTCACAAGTTCCAATCCTGTATGCACATTTTCCTAGGTGCGTTCATCTTTTTTTATTTACCTTAGGGTCTGTGAGTGTGGTGGCAGTTATTAATATTGGAAAAAAACGGTTTTAAATATGTTGTAATGTGCGTTCTTTATCAAAGATGTTTCTCTAACCCAGTTTGCACATTCTAATATTATTATGTTTTGATTACAAGTATTGCATTCACTGGAATGACCCACTGAGATATTTTTATTTTTTGTTTTATTGCCTGCATGTGGATGAGACTGAGCTCAACAACGTGAAAAATGTGCTTAACTTTTTTCCAAGGGAATTAATTTCAAACAATAAACATCGGTCCTTGTTTTTGATTGTTTTGCATTCTTTATTCCTTCCTTTATTATACAATTGGTAGCCAACGAATTTTTTTAATCAAGAATTTCATCAAGAACTTCATCATGGCTACAATTAAGAGATACATACACTTTAGAAAAAAACATCCTGACGCATTTAAAAGAACCATATTTAGAAAAAATGAAAATACAACCGCTTTTTACAACATTTGTGTCACCGAATATTCTAACAAGTATGTTCTTGTAATTCACTGTTAATATCCTACCATGGCTTTTATGTTGTATGCTTTCACTGCAGTCCTAACTAATCAGCACTTGAAACAACATATCAAACTGTGCTAAAATATAGTTATTATGAGACATTCCTTGCTCCATCATGATATTCTAGTATACTGTTATTTTGCCTGTGGAATCCGTTCCAGGTTGAAACATTTCTGCTATCAATGATTTCATCTAATAACCATAATGGTAAACAGGAAGAATGAACCTTTCATCTCCTAACAAATGTATCATGTCATATGTCATCTTAGTGATTTTAGTATATTAAATTTGCCCACATTCAGATTCATTTTACTATGTACACGCTGTACGTCCATTAGTTGCTAATTTAGTTATATTTAATTTTCTTGTACTCAGATAAATCTTATTGTGTACATCTGCTGCACCTGCTCACATGTAAGTTATACCCGGGCCCGTCATTGACGGTTTCGACACTCTCAAAGGAGGAATATTATTGGGAGGGATTTGGACTGTCACATATATGTTTTTCGGCTCGCATGGTTGATCCATGCGTCTCTATTTTGGTTTTTTCTAATACTTAGCCTGACACGGTTAGGTCCTTGTGCCAATATATATCTGTGACTTCAACTTCATGTTTTGTCATTTCAATTTTTGGGCTACTTTTCGTGTGACTTTGGTTCTGGTATATTTTAATAATTTAAAGATGGTTTTTGGCCTGCAGTGCCCTACTCGCATGGGAACGTTTTAATTAACAAGTCTGTCACACATATGCTTCTCATCTAGCATGGTAGATCCACACCTGCATGCGTCTCAGATCATTTTTTGTCTGTATGATATTTAGCCTTACACAATACGGTCCTTTTTGTCAATATATACCTGTGACTTTGACTTTCGGATTGTATGCACAGAAAGGATGGCTTATACTGTAGCCTTTTTACGCAGGGGACTTGTTTTCCTTCACTCTCTTACTTACGTATGGGCACCAATTTTTTTCTAATTTGAGTTCTGGTTCTAGACAAGTACATAGTATGGCTATTACAACCACCAGTAACTGACCTTTTTCAATCTAGATTCTAAAGCTGGGATCGGATTAACCTTCCCCCCAACTGAGAGTGTAATTCCGGGACTACACATATTTTTTCTCTACCCAGCACATGGATTGTATATGAACACTCTTTATATCATTAAGGTGAGATGACATGGACGTACTCTTATGGGACTAGTATGTACATGCCTCTGGATGTGATCGGGCATTTATGCATATAGGTTTATGCTTGCTCATTTGCTTAGCCCATCCTACTTCGGTCTAGGTCTAATGACTTTGGACCATTTTAAGTAATTTACAGAATGTTGTCTTGGGTTGAGTGAGACCACCATACTGATTATCCTACTTATTATTGCGTACTCTTATGGGACTAGTGTGTACATGCCTCTTGATTTGATCGGGTATTTTTTAATATAGGTTCATGCTCGCGCCTTTGCTTAGCCCATCCAACTTTGGTCTAGGTCTAATTACTTGGGACCATTTCAATTAATTTAGGGATTGTTATTTTGGGTTGAGTTTAACCGCCATACAGATTACCCTATATACTATTGCGCTATTTACTTTGATCTGGTCACGTGTTATGACCTTTACTCACTGACACATCATTTATAATAGAATCCAAGCCGGGATCCGATACAACTTCCCCTCCATGTGGCTTGAGCACCCGGATTACATTGATATGCCTTATTGGTTTCTATAGTGAATACTCTACAGCTTATTTTAAGGTGAGATCCCTCTGGATTATCATTCGCCAGGATTATTTCTTTCATGTATATTTTACTTCTTACCTTTCCTCGCTATGCTTCTTGAACGTTCCACTTTCTACTCATATACTCGGGGCATTTTCCTTTCCCACCCTAACACACTCATTCCTCAGGACTACAGTTTTAGTATTTACTTACAGGCCTTTTATAAATCTTGTGTATGTTTATGTTTGTGATCTCATTGTACTCCTCGTACTGTCCTCAGTGTATACTTTCGCTGATACATGTTATGTGGGCTGTCTAGCGACTTGATTATGTCTAATGGGTAAATTTATTTTAATTTTTCCGTCATTGGTATACCCAAGTTATGCATCATCTCTTTGTTGTGTTTGGAGTGACTTGTGTGTAACCCTCACGTTGTGTTATATATCAATGTACCAAATTACTAGAAAAATGTGTCTTTGTGAATGTTTTCTTTATATTTTTGGTCTTTATATGTTAATTTACACTGTGTCCTTATGTGATTGTTTCAGCCCTGATGAAGTTACTTCTGCACAAAGGAATGAAACGCGTTGGGTGTGTGCCAGTTTTAAACTATGTTTTTGAATAAAGAAGACTGACAGACTCAATTTGTTCTCTTGAATAATTTCTTGGTGCACCTTCCTTTCCAAAGAATTTCAAATTTTTATGCCTGGATGTGAAAGAACTACTATGTTTTGCCATCACCAGGCACACAACCTTTCCAAATTCTGAAAAGGATAACAAATTAGGGGGTATGTTTGGAAATGTCCAGGATCCTCCCATTGAATGTATTCCAGCCTGAAATATTATGTAAGTGAATTCAAGCAGCTGGCCTCTTTAACATTTAGATACAAAGCCATGCAAGACTATACAAATCATGCCTGATGTCTTTTAGTATATATCTATGAAGCCTCTCTGTCCAGCTTTTCTGAATTTGCATAGTGCAAGGTCAACACAAAGGCTTTCTAAACCTGGGGAGTGATATACTAATTAATATACTATTTAATCAAGTAGAGATAGCATCATGCAGGGGCATTTAAGGCAAGAGCAGTGCTCAATAGGTGTTGACTATTGTTAGAACTGTCATCCCTGGGGAGCTCTTCCCCCAAACCTTTTGTCTGCTTACCTCCTCTTTGTTCTGTATCTTTATGTTGTCCTTAGGACTCTGAGCATTTTACCACTGTTAACAAGGGCTAAAGTGCATGTGCTTCTCCCCTACACATGGTGAGACTGTGCATAGAAGAGTGGCATATTTAGTTTACTTATCAGTCCATTGTAAAGTGGTATACCAAATACCCAGGGCCTGTAATCTAAATGCTACTCCTGGGCCTGCAGCACTGATTGCGCCACCCAGACAGGTAGCTTTTCAAACCTACCTTGGGCCTGCCAATGCAAGGCCTGTGTGTGTAGTTTACTACCACTTCAACTAGGCATTTAAAAACACTTGCCACACCTACAACTCTCCTTTTATTACACATAATTCACCCCTAAGGTAGGCCCTATAAGCCCTAAGGGCGGGGTGCTGTGTAACCAAAAGGTAGGACATGTAGTTTTAAGTTTTACATGTCCTGGTAGTGACAAACAGCTGAATTAGTTTTTCACTACTGTGAGGCCTACTTCTTTCATAGGCTAGGATTGCGAATTACTTAAAAAACATTTAAGCTGTAATTCCTGATTAGAAAGTTGTAGCTGCATCATGTTTAATATCTTTGGAATGGTAATGAAAAATCCTTTTTACTGGTAACGTTGGCTTTAACATTCCTGTTTTAGAAATGCCACGTATAGAAAGTGTTTTGCAAAACCAAGGGAACCCAAACAGTGGTCAGGGACCTTGGGTGCGAAATGTTTTTGGGAACAATGGTCCCTAACATCAAAACATTTGTAAAAATTAATATGTATAGAGATACAATGATGTATATATTTTGGCTGTCCAACTGGACATCATCTTTTAATGAGAAGGTAAAAAAAAGCATACAAGTGGGGACATATATATCATAAAAACGGAAAAGGCTCAGGCAATACAAGAAGGTGTGGGCAGAAAAAATTATAGCTATTAGGCCAACAGAAAATACATTAGAGCACCCTAGCACATATTAATACAAAATATACACTTGTGTCAGAGTGCATAAAGTCGACGACGTTTCAATCCCTTTAACTTAATTCTGGGATCATCTTCAGGACAAGGCAAGTTGATGCCCGAGTCAATTTTCTGATGCACAAGATTCTGGGACTCAACTCGGAGTCGGAGCGGGATGCTTGATCCAGGTAGGTCTAGGAACTATGGTACAATTGGATGAGGAAGCATTGTGAAGGCGGATACATTCTCTTTAGAACTAGGAATGTAGGTGGCAAATTACTACCAACCCGGGAATGAATTGCAGAGGTGATGTCTGTGATGCGTGACAGTACCCTGTTGATTCCATGTCCTCAACAGTGTACGTGCCTGACAAATGTCACATTTTCTACATTAGCATACTGTGTATTCACTGTGATTTCCCTAGTGTGTGCAGATCATAACAGTGTGCAACAAATTCAATTAGTCTTATATGTTGTGGGATGTTTTTGGTTTCCAGTATGTTTTGTACAGGTTGAGTACAAGTGGGTCGTATAGGAGTATGATATATAGTTAAGTTCGGGCATCATGAACTAGAATAAGGATATACCGAGTCTGGCACTTGCATTTGTAGCAACTCTTGTGAAACCTATTTGCAGATCCTGATGCACAGCAAGCCTGCTTTTTAATTGCCAAATTATTTAAAGGTTATGGGACCTGACTCTATAAATGTTGACACATGGATGTGTAGATGCATGAGTACATCCATGTTTCTACAATGGGAGGCCTTCACAACAAAAGGTAACCCACAGATGCACCATGTAGTGCCAAACAGTAGTTATTCATTAGTAAGCCACTTATAGCCACACAAAAGGTTACAATACATCAACGCTAATAATTAGTAGGCCTGGGCGGAGCTCACAGAGTTCTGCTGCATGGAATTCTGCAGAGCGTCCCAAAAACTCTGCTAGATTCCACAGAATTCCACAGATGAGTGGAGCTGCTGGACACACCTATTTGTGTTAAGTTTTTTACGTTCAGTAGTTTGAAATGCTTTCTCGCACTGGAAACAGCATGCTAACAGCACCATGGGGTTCTCATGGGCGTGGACATTTTGTTTTCTGTTCTGTGCACGGTGCTGGGGCCTGTTTTTCAATCCACCTTTAATCTTTTCAATCCTCCCCCATCTGACTCATTTTCCTTCATTGTATCAGTGTATCTGTTCGTGTTTGTGTATTTTATGTTTTTGTAATTTTTTTGTCCTTTTTGTGACTTTTTTGGTTTTCCCGTTAAGTCTTTAGTTTTTCCGTTCTTCCTTCTCCTATTTCATCTTTTTTTTTCTTTGACCACCAAGCCTCATGGCAGGGCAAGAGAGTGAGCTGCAGAGCCAGTGCCGCTGCTAGCCACACAACTTGCGGCCATCGGCTCCACCAAGGAGTGCAGCCCCATGCCATTTTCTTGGAGGTAGAGGTGGCTGTACATGTATTTTATGTGCCGTGCCACCTCCCCTCCATGCTGGCAGCAGGCGGCAGGCCTGGCAGCGGGTACGGCCCACTGTCGGCTGCTGTGGGGGACAGTGCACCGATGCATGTATCAGAGCCCTCGGGGTTCCAATGCACCCAACAGTTGATGCACCTGTGTGCCAATACCCTGGGCAGGGAGCAGGACCTGCTTGACTTGCTGGGCATCAAGGTTGCGACGCTCGGGAGTAAATATTTATTTTTGTGTACTTTCTATGCTAAACATTTTTTTTTCCAAATAGCACGCTGGTCACACTTAGAGATAAGTTAAGTTTAAGTTACAAATATGATGTGAACCAGCCAGGTGCTCGGTGCTACATAATTGTACTCCTTGGCGCTGACTTGGGCTGATTATTTAAGAATTCATACAGACTCCTCTGTCCTGTCACTAAGACAGTGGTAGTAGTAATATTAGTGAGTTTGTTTTCTCTGTGACTTTCTTTATGTAGTTCACACAGTCCCAAGCAATCTCCAAGTGGTGTGTAGTATCTATCTGTGCATTGAAAGAAAGGGAGACTGAGTTGGCCTGTCAAAAGGGGTTGAGAATGAGAATGAGACGAGAAGCTAAGATTCTTCGCTGCAATGCATTATTAGTTAGAAAATTTAGTTTAGGAAATTTGGAAAAGGGCTTAGGTTTAGGAAATTAGGAATAGGTCAACTTGATATTACTAGTATAGGCTACAACGTTACTGTGTTTCCCTTTGCCTGTTAAAATATTTTTGAGGTGATTATTAACTGCACCACTAATCTTTTTTATTTCATCTTCATTATTTCTTACATCAGCATCCAGGGGCAAGAAGAGGTCTAGCAGCACAGAGGCGGGTCAGGGAGCGAGGGATGCCACCACCAGTGCAGCTGCAGGTAGAAGTTCCACCAGCACCACTACCACCAGCACCGCGGGCTATGCCAATGGATCTGCTGGCCCCTGTAAGTCCTCCTGTTAATATTATTATCCCTAACTTTTACCACTCAACATTTAGAATGATTTTTATTTTTTATTTTTTTTACTGTGCCTGTCTCCTAATTTTTTCCAACTCCTCTTCGTTCTATCTACTGTATGTTAAATTCTTGTTATCCTTACATTATCCTAGTTATTTTATATATATTTCAAGTTTCAGTAGTTGACTTACTCCTGTCTGTACTAGTCTGTCATCTGTCTGTAGCTTCCCTTCTTCTGCTTGGTCAGTAAGCTTTCCCTTTTCCCTCATTTATCTTGTGGACTGGTACTGTAGGACTAAGAGAACCAATTTTGGGACAGGTACTCTACTATGAAGACTGCATGCCCAAGTAAGCTATTCTTAGTCTATGCATGTTTTTGGAGGAGGCATTCTTTTTCTTGTTCATGCTCAAACAGTATAACTGTGGCCATGGTCATGGGTGGATCTCCCAATGTTGTGTATGTATTACACAAGAGCTGGGCACCACCCCGACTCCAGTGTCAGCCGTAAAGAGCCTGGGTATCAAGCTGGACACTCAGTTAACTCTAAAAATTCAGGTGTCTGCAGTAGTGGGGAGATGTACGGGCCTGATGCGGCAACTCCGGAAGCTCGGGACCCAGTTGACATTTTCCACCATGCGCACCCTCGTGACAGCACTTATCTTGTCACGCTTGGACTAAGGCAACGCGGTGTACATAGGGCTCCCTGACAAACTCCTGGGGAAACTCCAGGTGGTCTTAAATGATGCGGCAAGGCTGATTTTTAAACTGCCAAGAAGAACGCACGCTACCCCCCTGCTACAACAGTTACACTGGCTCCCTATCAAGCAGAGGGTCAGGTTCAAGGGCCTGTGCATTGCCCATAAAGCACTGTATGGTGCGGCACCTTACTACATCAAAGATCATTTGCAGCCCTATGTGCCCGGGCGGTGCCTCCGGTCATCCGAGGCTAGCTTGTTGGCCTGCCCGCGATTTCATAGAGCTACATTGGGGGGGGCGGGCTTTCTCAGTGGTGATTCCCCAGATCTGGAACAAGCTACCGGATAGTATGCGCAGGGAAGCCACCTTACTCCCGTTTAGGAGGAAACTTAAGACCATCCTGTTTACTGAGGCTTTCGGATAATCCATCTTTTGGTGTGCTGTGGGGCGGCGGGATTAAGGGATCCCTGGGCTCTTGGTCTATGCTGCTAGCGCCTAGAGACCTTCTGGTGATTTTGCGCTCTACAAATATAAACTACATACATTATCATTCATTTATAGAGTAAAAGTATACCAGCAGTTTCAATGACAGTACAGCATAGCTGGAAACTAGTATGAGGACGGTCCCATTGCATTTGCCAACCAAGACCATATGTCCTTCATTGACCAATTATTCTTCCCCTTCATTGCGCTTAAATGGCTCAGAGTCATCAAGCTCTGCCCCTCCATTACGAAAGGTTTTTGGTTGGTTTGACTACTGGGCTTTTCGAACATTGCCAAACAACAGAATGTATCAGCACCTTTTTATGAAAACATCTCACATTGGTCCCGCTACATCGATGATGTTTTTTTTCTGTGGAAGGGTACAAGAGAGTCCCTTATGGAGTTTACAGAGTGGCTAAATTTAGGAGATGTAAATTTAAAATTTACATCTACTATCAACAAGGAGAGCTGTGACTTTCTGGATATTAAGATAAAGCACAATGTAGGGTTGCTGCAAGTAGAACTTTTCACAAAACCTACAGATCGAAACACTATGCTTCACTACCAGAGCAACCACCCGGTTTGCCAAAAGAATAATATTCCCTTTGGACAGTATCTCAGAATTAGACATAATTGTACTAATATTAACAATTTTAATCGTCATGCTGAGGTCAAGACCAAAAAACTGTTAGCTAGGGGTTACCCTAGGAGACTAACTAGACAGGCATACAAAAGAGCCAAATATTATGATAGAGATTCGTTATTTAACATCAGAAACTACAATGCAAAAACACAGAGTCCCCCTTTAATATTTGTAACCAACTTTAGCAGTGCCAGTAACAAAGTAAAGAACATCATAAATAGAAATTGGCACCTTCTGGAAGAAACGAATAGTGTGAAACTCCCTAAACCAATGGTTTCATTTAGATGCAATCGCACCATCCGGAATCATCTTGTACAGACCTATAGGAACGAGACAGAATGTAAACAACGAAGCATCAACAATGCTCCTTTTCCTGTAAGCAATTTTCCTTGTAGCACCTGTAAGAATTGTAGTCATATCATCAAAGGAGGTGTGATTAACCATAATGGAGTCACCCATAATGTCAAGAACTTCATTAACTGTAGAACTAGCAATTTGATTTACCTAATTCTATGCCCTTGCAACAAGGGATACATTGGGGAAATATCCCGAGAAATAAGGACCAGAATCACTGAACATAAATCAGCGATTAGAACAAATAAAAGGACGGCACCTCTAGTGGAGCATTGGATTGAATATAACCATAAAGTTGATGATCTCAAATGGTGTGGCATTGAAGTTATTCAGCTCAATGCATGCGGTGGAGACCACACTATAAAAGAAAAAAACGTGAACAATTTTATATGTCACGATTCAATACGTACAAAAATGGTCTTAACAGTAAAGAAGAATGGGAAAGATTAATATAAATAGTCTGCTATTCTACACTGTAATTCCTTTTATCATGTCTACAGTATTCTATACAAATTCACCTTTATGTCAAAAAGTTTGGCAACAGGATTGGTAATTTTATAACCAGCAGGCACTAAGGTGTCTATCACATTTTGGGGCCCAATATATGTAAATCTGGGTATAGGTGTTTAAGACTCCAAAACACAAACATATCATGACACATGAAATCTATGACCTATCTCATGTAACTAATAGATAGCTGTCAAAGGTTTTTTGACTAGAACCAACATATATTATTGATATTGCAAATCTCAAAATACTAGACGCGAAAAGATTCTAGTTATAATCTAATCTATTTTTATTAACTGATGAGAAAGAAAATTGCCAGTGTTTCAATAGAAAAATAAAATGTATCCCTGGCGTCTCCAGTTTGATTTTCACCACTCGAAGATGACCGCCATTTACGGAGATTCTCGACTCGTCCTTGAGCATCTCTCCGCATTTATTGTTTAAGACTGAAAGGTTTTTCTGTTCAAGATAGAGGACTTGTGTTATTAATGTAATTATGATATGGACAAATTTAGAAGCAAATAAAATATAATTTAAATATGAGTACGATATCATTAGGATATTTATTGACGAAGCTCCTCCCATAATGGAGGACGCTAGTCACATAAGGTAAATAAAAAGACCGGTGTTTGGGACTTATTACGCATCCAGACCCGGAAGTCCGTTAGAGCAGGGAGGCCGTCCATCCCCCACTTGGTGAGTAGCAAACACGCTGGCTCTCTAAGCATGAATGACAATATTTCCTTTCTGTTAATTTAATCGTTACACTAACCAATAGCAAATGCGGAGTTGTAATAATTTCTAAACATTAATTGCTGTGAACATAGCCGTTTGAGCAGCAAATAAGTGTTGGTTTATTGGGCAATTTTATCGGTCCTTTGACTTAATTCAGATCAATTCATATCCCATGTTCCGTACTTTGCATAACTTTAATAACGCATAGACGTAACATGTCGACGTTGAAGTGTAAGGTTAGACAATTATTGAATTTGCCCACGTAGCCGTCACACTGTGTATGCTCTACCGGTATAAAATTTAAATTCTAATCCGATTGGACGATTGTCTTGAAGCGAGAATGTGCGCTTTGCTACTAACCATTTGATTTAATAGCATTTACGCCACACTGTAAATAAAAATATACAACTAATGAATCCAAGTAATTATTTTAGCCGCAATGGCTTTGAAATATTCTTTGCAAAGTCATGAAAATATAAAAAAGATTCGGTTTTTATTTTCCGCATGATTTTGTTTAAAGATTTTATATCATCAACCAGTACGCTAAAGTGAAGACCAGGTAATTAATGTAAATAACTCTGGTTAAATAATTATCATGCCCAGATATATAAAGGGTAGTTCGTGTTTCTTTATTTGAGATTTGGATTTCGTTTTCTCATAGAACACCACATCGTCAATGCAAAAACGTCGATGTTAGTATTTAGAATTCTGCCATTGAAGTTTGTGGCACATCTGCTGGCTAGAATAGGTAAGCAGGTATATTTATTAATTATTGAGGTAATACCATAAACATCAGTATGATCAAATAATGAAATTTGCCATTTGTTTGCTCCTGTATATATCTGAGGACAGCCTGACAGAGCTGATTTTAATCCGTGTATGTCCTGTACTACGGTGGCTCTAACGGACAAAGAGAAGGCACTTATTATCATTTTTAAAGGTATGTTACAACATCTGCACCTAGGATCATAATAGATATAAAGTTAAGAAGAATGAAATATAATGCCTTGACACTAGATATTGAGATAATGACACGTTCTCTCTTTATTTGTAGGCCCTATCATTGTAGCCTTCTGATGTGGTATGAGGTCTTACCCTCCACAGATTATGTAATTTGAACATAATCCAATTTATCGTAAGGTATGTCATAACCACACGCAGCTTATGTATAATATATAGGGTATATTTATGAAATAACTTTCCTCATTATTTAATCTGACCCTACTTTTTGTCAACTGCGAAGTAGGAAACCTCATACCCTTGACGGTAGCATTACTGTACGATGAGGGAATATGGGTTTGGCTTATTATGGACGTATTATGAGTTCATTTGAGGCACCCTTTAATTAATCTAATAGGGTTTTTTTTCCGTTTTGGCATAAACCAACATTATATTCTGTGATTTAGAAGAAAAATTAGACAATCCGTTTAGAGAACGAATCATAACGTAGATTAATGAAGTAAATGAACTCTCAAGATAGGTTGCTGAAAAATATGGGTATCAAGTGTCAAATGTATGTGTTGTTATATCTAGATAGTACAGAATAAGTGTATGAATATAGAAATGCGTAATAAACAACATGACCAGCTTTTAAAATGTACATGTATCTAAACGAAATGTCTTTGCAATTTAGATTTTATGAAAACTTTTAGTCCTGAGGAAGGTGAAAAAATCAAGGTCTCACCATAACGCTGCGTCGCCTGTTTTTAAAGTTTTTTTATCTTTTTTGTGATTTATTTAGATTGTAACCTCCCTTGGGAGGAGTGTTATTACACTAATTGTATAAACATGTGATAAAATTTGTATGTTCGCAAATATACTTTTACATAAAATAAGTTTCTTTTTATTCATATACATTTTGTTTTTAATGTTGATAAATGAAAGTTTTCCTTGTTCATCTTTTGTGCTAGATTGGTTGTATATATACAGAGACACTTGATCCTAAGTGAGGCGTTTTGCCCTTTCCATAATCCATTGTAGGGAATGTTTGTGTCTTTTTCTCTCAGTATTCACCCCGTCCCTCTGTTTAACATTGGGGTAACTCCCTCTCTTTTTTTGACAAACAACAGAATGCCCAATGTGATATTGTTGATAGAAGATACTGCATCCAAACTGTAGTGATGTATTGTAGTTATATTTTGTTAAAAAATAATATGTGGAGGTGTATCTGGCATCTAAAATGTGTAATGTTTTTTTACCTGCACAGACCACCAGTGCCCACCAGTGCCAGCACCAGTGGAGCAAATTCGGGGAGTCCCAGAGGCGGAAGGGATGGGTGGTGGTAAGGCACATTGCTTGCTTATTGACGATTACTAGTATACTCAATGCAAGTGCGTTGTGAACTCCCCGCTTTAACAGCTACAGCGGGGTTGAGTTAATGGCCTCTTCTATCTGCAGCTCAGCAGACAAACACTCATAATGGGCTCTAAAAAATGATGGGTTGATGGAAAAGGATAGAAGGAGGAAGGATGGGTGAAATGTTATGTAAATAAAATGATGCATACGTGAGTGAAGGTGAAAAGGTGCATAGGTGGATGAAAGGATGAATGGGTGGGTGAAAGATGGATGAAAGGGTATATGGGTGAAAGAATGCCTGCCTGGGTGGGTAAAAGGGTTGATAAGAGAAAGGAATGCTCTGGTGGGTTAATGCAGGATGGGTGTTCGGGTGAAAGGATTGTGGGTGGGTAAATGGATGTATTTGTTAAATGATGATTGAGAGCCATGGATAGTTGAAAGAATGGATGAATGGCTATATATCAGGGGCTGCTCATCCACTAAGGCGGAGGAGTGTCGCCCCACTGCTCTCAGAACAGTGGAAAGTGGAAAAATTAATTGATAATAACATCGTTATTATAATTTTATTTATCGTTGCTCCGGGGCGGGGCGGGGGGCTGATGTCACAAGGGGAGGAGTGTTTCATGCATTTAAGCCGCCTTGGCCCGGCCAGTCATGCTCACTTTGCATGTTCTCCACAGACTGTAAAACACAGCCTGGGTGGAGAACATGCACAGGCTGCATGCCCCGGTATGAGCAATGAAACACAGCGCTCAAACCAATCACAATGCTGCATTGCAGCATTGTGATTGGCTTAGGGGAGCCTGGTGCTTCTCAGTTCTGGACTCGTCCAGAAGAGAAGCCACGATGGAGCGACGGTGGCCGTGATAAGGTAAGTATGCATGCACTGAATGTCCAGCGAGGCTTCCACACCTCTCTCAAAGTTTGATTATACTCGCCGGGACTTTCAAAGAGGCTGCAGTGGCTGCGGCTGCAGCAGGCACTATTGCAGAGCCAAACACGCTGCCTGCAGCAATCCAGGTGGAGCAGATAATGTTCGCCTGGACAAGCACAAGCGAATCTTTCATCCCTGCTTCTCATTAAACATGTACACCTGATGTCATGCTGCGCACTTGCCTATAGGTGAATGTTTGCTGATAAATGCTTTTGGCCTACCCAGCATGCAGTGCGGGTTGCAGTCACAGTCTACTCTAAGATCAGAAAGAGACCGTGGTAGTAGTATGACTACAGTGCAGTTGCATGTAGTCCATTCATGGTGCTCGGTTGTGCAGCTGCCGTGTTGTTAAACAGATCATATGACTGCACTACTGTGCTATGTGCCGTAAAGATGAAAAAAACATTGTGTGTCCTACCGACAGTGTGAAGTTGGATAAACCGTTCCGTGCTGGATGTCATATTGATGAAGTGAAGTGCTGTGCCCTGTATACATCTTATCATAGAGTTGCTGTGCTGCATTATATGCCGGCCACTTATTCATATTGTACTGCACTGTACGGTGCAGTGCCGTGGCGTATTGCCTACCATGTAATTACAGGACTGTACGGCATGTGGTATAGGATAGATGCAGTTTTGTTATCTATGTCATGTAGGAAGCACAGTTCTCTATTGCTTACACATGGTACTATATGTTGTATAAATGCAAGCCCTATCAATGTAGTGTGTATGGCACCCGTAGTGCTGTGCTGTTTGTCGTACAGACACAACTGATCTGTAGCCGTGAAAACAAAGCTGTATGCAGCGGAGATGCAGAGCCCTTGGAGCACAAGTGTGCAGAAGAATCGGAAGCAGTTTATGCATGGAGCAGCAGAGTTCTCAGGGAGCACCAGAGCATCAAGAGTGCCTGGGAAGGGAAGAGGAAGGAGCTGCTCTGACTCTGAGAAACTCTTAAACTGTCAGCCCAGCTCCCTCCTCCTTGCACCGGATGCTCTCCTGCACACATACAGAACCCAGCACTGTGTGCACAGCTCTCCTCTCACACCCGTCGGACCTGGGGCTGGTAGAGCTGTCTGAATCTGCCCCGCCCACGGGACTGCTCATCTCCCTCTGCACACAACAGTCCATATCTCCCCCTGCACACAACAGTCCATATAGTAGCAGGAATAGATGCAGTTTTGCGATGTATGTCGTGTAGGAAGCACAGTTCTATATTGCTTCTGCATGGTACTGTATGTCGTATAAATGCAAGCCCTTTGGATGTAGTGTGTATGGTACACCCGTACTGCTGTGCTGTTTGTTATACTGCCACAACTGGTCTGTAGCCATGACAACAGTGCTGTATGCAGTTGAGATGCAGTTACTCATGTTACATAACAGAGCCTGAAAGTGAAACACCGCTCTAGAAAAAAAACTCCTTATTGAAATCGAAGATATTGCTTATATCACCGGGCTTTGTAAGGGTATATGAATAATTAAAGAAATCTGTGAGGTAATCATTGCATTGCTATCTTAAAGTCTGTAATGAAGTACTCTGGTTATACTGAATGAGGAGCTACCTATATGAAATCTCTTTATTGATGCCATAACTAAGATTTCACAACTGCTTTATTAATCTGCTTGATTTCATGAATTTGCTTGAAAATGCACCATTTGCCTGCTCTTTTTCAAAATGTTACCACGGGGGAGACCTCCCCCGAACCCCACTTATGACAGACAGGGCTTGCTTGCTAAGCTCATTCGCCACAGGGCACTTATCCTTAACTTTTACGCCCACCTCTTTCAAATGTCACCAGCCTCCACTGATATATATGGATGGATGGTTTTTAATGGTGAAAGACTGGATGAAGGAATGTAAAGCTTAAATGGTGGGTATCAAAGGGTAAGGAATACTAGAGCAATGGAATGTTGAATAGATAACTGCTTGGATGAAGAAACAAGGGAGTTCTTCTCGAGAGGGGCATGCTCACCTACTTTGCTTGCTTGGAATGATTTTATCCCCGCTTTGGTTCAAAGTGGGGGGTTATATCTATCCACTCCCTTGACTCACTGTATTTGTTAATTGCGGCAGATATGTATCCCACTCATCACTTCCCTTTCCATGGCATTTTGCCAGTGTCATTCATGATCTAACTGCTGCCTGGTTCAATTCGGCATTGCAGTGTTGAATGTGCAATGTGCATCTGCTTCAATTAATCTGGCATTTACAAAGTTTTCAATGCAAGGCAAAGCGAAAACAAGGTGTGTTTCCCTTCCGTCCCAGTGCCCACTCAGTAACTTACTAGTACTTCACTTCTTTATCAGTGGCGGCTCGCCGAGGGAGTGCTGCGGGGTGGTGGGCGGGGTGGGGGAGGGGCAGGGGAGGTAGTGGAGTCCGACATACGATGGACAGGAGTAAGGTAAGTAATGAAATAAATAAAATAATTTACCTTGCGCGCGCTGCATCGCCGAGTTGGTGATGCAGCGCGCGCAAGGTAAATTGTTTTATTTATGTAATTACTTCCCTTACTCCTGTCCGTCGTATGTCGGACTCCACTACCCCCCCGCCCCGCCCCACTGCCCCGCGGCACTCCCTCTGCGAGCCGCCACTGTTCTTTATTCTTTTTTAAGTTCTTTCCCAGCCTGCCCAAAAAATTTAAAAATCCATTCTTGGCATGTACCAAATTTTGCTGGCCAAGTGATTTATATATTTCATGGCCTCCATAATGGATTCATGCCGGTTCAAATGTTTCCCTTTCAACATTTTTTGACTACAGAGACTGACTAAACCAAAGCTTAGGCCGATGATGATAATCAGTGACACCCCAAAACCTGTAGTAAACGTCTAATCCCTCTAAGTCACCCTGCAGTAGTGTGAATTATGTTTCCTTCACTACTTGCCCAACCAAAGGTATTTGTTGGAAATAGAAATAAATTGTGGTGGTGGGCGAGGCTAGGAAATAAAATGGGACTTAGGGGGATATTTACAAAAAAGTGGCGGAGTGAGGCGTTCGCCATCACGGCTTAACGCCTCACTCCGCCACTTCTGAAATGCAAGGCTGCACCATATTTACAAGGATATGGTGCAGCCTTGAGTTTCCCCCTGCGCTGGAGCTACACTTAGGAGTGTAGCGTCAACGCAGGCACCCTTGTACCATAGTGCAATGGTGTCTGCATGCAGGGGAAGATTGTTTATGTGTAGGAAGGTGTCTTTAAATGCCGGTTTGTCACTTCTATGTGTGCTGCTTAATGCAGCACACATGGAAGTTACAAAATGTCATTTTTTTAAGGATTGTTTATGTGCAGGAAGGGTCACCTTCCTACACATAAACAATCTAAGGTAATTTGCTTTTTACATGTGTGCTGCACAAGGCATCACACATGTAAAAGCAAAAACGAGGAGAAATAAAGCATTTCCCTCATTTCCCCAAGTTAAGACCAGGTTTCCCTGGTCTTCATTTTGGTGCTGCCTCCTATTTACGCTGCCCTTGTAAATAGGGGGCAGCGTCAAAATCAATAGGTGTTGCCGTGGAATGCCCACTGCAACACCCACTTCCCACCCCTTTCAAGCTAAGTATAGCGTGATAGGGGGCCTTATTTATAAGGCAGCGTTAAGCCACGTTAATTGGCTTAACGCTGCTTGTAAATAAGGCAAAGCCCCTATCGCCACAGAAACATCATAAAAAGTGACGTTCCCATGACAAAGGGGGCTTGTACATATACCCCTTAGTGCCTTGAGGTTTGTGGATAGGATAGTCTGTGACGAACATGCCAAATATAATCTATATATCCCGCTCCTTAATCCTTTCCCTGTACTGCAGTGCATAATTTTTCCCACTGTCTACTTATGCAGACAGGATATCCGCATTTTATATGTGACCTGTGTGACATTGCATCATTATTATTCATTTGCCTTCGAGTCAGGGTAAAATTGAAAGGCATTTTGGAGAACAACAGGGCCATTGGAATAATAATATTGTCCATTACAGCTGTCCCAGCTGCAGACTGCAGAGAGTAGCAAAGTACCCATACCGATGCGCTAGCTAGCATGCTTCCATTCATTTAGCACAAAAAGAATACTTGTACTGCATAGTGCATAATGTCTTACTCATTAATGAGAGGTAATTTATTTTTATTTTTTCACACAAAGTGGCTGTTTTATGTATCTACTAGGATTTCTTTTTAAATGTTGTTTTTATCAGGTGTGCTGTTATTGTGTCTTAATTCCTTTCAGCCAGTTAGTGCATTTGCCTGTTATGTGAGGCATGCGTGAGTAAAAAATAGCTGTAACTCTAATCACATCAAATTCTAATTGCCCTAGGGCACCAGCAATGTACTTTTACTGTGCCGCTATATAATTTTAAACAAGTGCTTTGCACAGAGCATTTTTTACAATTTGTCTTTTTTCATTCTTGATATAGCTACTCCTGCTGGTCAACCACCCACTAGGCAGAAGATACCAGCCTGGCTGCGGTAGCAGAAGCTGGAGGCCATACAGGCCGAATTTCAGCCCTCAGCCAACCTCCAGCCGCCCGGCAAGACCAACGCCAGTGCTGCATGCAGCTGCCCGTCACACCACCACTGCAGCCCCCCTTGTTCAGGCTGCATTTGCCAGCACTCTGTCCTGCTGCGGCTGGTGCATCTTGAAAGCACAACGGCACGTATTGAGGGGCACCCCAAAAAGCCCCTTTTTAAATATTTGTTTTGTTTGGAGGAACTTGTTGTTGGTGTAGAGGGTGGGAATGATGGGAATGATGGGAATGGGGACCAGGACTGTTTTTTGGACTTTTTTGTTGGACATTGGTTGGTGACGGGAGATTTGTTTGGAGAGAGGGGTGTACCTGTTGGATGGAAGGAGTGGGTTTTATTGTTCAAAAAGGGTAATAATAATTATTTTGCTTCATTGTTACCTCAAATTTTTTTGGGGGTGTTTTACTTTGCACCGCTGCCTTTTAGCTCAGCCTGTTTTTTAAATCTGCTAAAAAAGTGTATACAAGTTAGTTATACAGTACCTTTGTCCTACTACCCTCTGTAACTGTATTGCCCACTAGGGGGGAATTGCTATTACCTATGTTGCCTACAACAACGCTTCATAGCAGCCCTTGCTTCATATAGATGAGGTAAGAGTACTATGTACTATCAGCTTTCTTACCGCAGGGTTTTCCAAGGTGCCATGGTGGTGGTAGTAGTAGCAGACTAGTGTGCTTACAGGAAAGGAGTCACAAGCAAGGTATCACCCCCACCTAGGTGAACTCCAAATGTAGGATTAATCAAAGTATTATGCATCACAGGTACCTAAATTGAAATAAAACACAGAGTTAGAGGGTCAGAATATTATATCATACTTTTATGAAGACTGAGAACAGACTACAATAAAGAAGCCCTGATACAACAACACAATAAAAATTAGTAATAGTAACTTCTTCTGAGCAATGGGGAGCAAGTATTTTCTTAACTTACGAAACTTTTGACTCAGGAGGAGTGAAGTCAGTGTCAGGAGAGGACATGGTTAAGCATTTACGCAACACAAAAATGGGGCCAGTGTGGGCTATTGCTCAGGTAATAAAAGATCCCGCAATTAATTGGTATGTGATCTATTTATAGTGTAAATTAAGTCATGCCTCAATAAAGCACACAGCCCAGGGGAAGATAGTAAAAGGTTTGATGAATGGATGGGAAAGGGGATCTGGGGAAAGGTGTAACAAATGCAAACACTACAGAAACACAACAGCAATATTCATTAGAGCGATGAGCAGCACATCATCAATTTGTTGTGGAAGAAAATGAAGGAATGAATATGACAGTTCAGTTAATTGCAAAAAGAACAATTGATGGGCAGAATATTGAACAATGGCAAACATTCACCCCAGTACTGAGATCTGGGCCTAAATCCGTTGTTTTTTTTGCCCCCATGCCATTCCAGTTTAAACCTAGCCATATGCAAATTAGTCTTAACCCTGATCCCCATGGGATCAGTCCAGCCTGAACTGCCAGGCCAGGTCCTCCCTGGACCAGAAACAAGCATCCTGGGTCCAGTTTTGGGGTTTTTCCTCTCATCAGCCAGGCTAACTTGACTACAGTGGCATGGAGAGCATGGGACCCACGTTTGGATATACCTTTCCCACTCGGGTGACAAATGCAAAAAGAACAATTGATGGACATAGTGTTGAGCAATGTCAAACAATCACCACAGTTCAAAGATCCGGGCCTAGATCAATCTTTTTCTTGTTCCCATGCCATTCCAGTTTAAACCTAGCCATATGCAAATCAGTCTTGACCCTGCTCCTCATGGGAACAGTCCAACCCAAACTGCGAGGCCAGATCCTGGAGAAGTGTGGCTCAATGGTTAGAGCGGCAGACCCTGATGCAGAGATCTGGCCCGGGACCAGGGTTCAATTCCCGCCTCGGCGGGTCTTGGGCTCAATTTCCTCGGACCTGATAATTCTCGCCTCGGTGCCTATTCTAATCATGGGTCCCAATCTGCAACTCTGGGCAATAGCTTGCTTAATCTCCACAACGGCCCCAACAGCGCTGGGATGCCTGGCTTCACCCTGGGGGTGCCCAGGAGTGGACATTTCACAGGGAAAAGCCAGGAAGGGTTCCACAGCGGTATGCGTACAGCGCCAGGACACCTCTTTGGGGGTATAAGTGCGCTTTACAAGTACGAATTTCATTTCGAATTTCATTTCATTTCATTTCCCTGAACCAGAAACAAGCATCCTGGGACCGGCTTTGAGGTTTCACTCCCATCAGCAAGGCTAGCTTCATTCCAGTGGCATGGAGAGCACGGGGCCCACGTCTGGGCATACCCAGTTCAGTTAAATGCATTGCAAACAGTTCTTCAGCCCCAGAGACCCAAGTTATTATATATCTAAATGTTCTGTCATCTAGGTTTGAAAAATGCTAATTAGGGGGGAATGAAGTGAACCCACACAGTTCTAAAAAATAATTATTAAAAGAAAAGTGATACTGTATTGCCAAATTGGGTGAATTCGTCTTGGATTGTCCACCAATCTTGGCGGCCTGGCTGCAGTGGTCCAGTAAGGTAAGCAGGAGTGTAATGGAGCTTTCACCTTTATTGTAAAACAGAAACAATATTGTAAATTCAAGGAGAAAAACAGAAGGTAAGCTTAATGAGGAGTCTCAAAAGCAGAGCAAGAGCATAGTCTGCTTCAATCATTCATTTTATAACTTATGTGTGATTGATTAAATTAGAAGTGAGAGTGAATTACAACAAATTACGGACAAGTGGCTGCATATAGTGGGCTGATAAATCTCACAACTGTCATCATAACACTTAGCCAAGGGAATGCATATTTGATGATGTGACATCACATGTCTGTCTCCAGTTACTTACTACACCAGGTCCCCACCATACCACAGAACCGCATAATAGAGGAGATTCAAATTTGAGCCAGCACACATACTAAGCAGCATTGCATTTTCCAAACTACCTCTCACCAGTCAACACAGCTGAGTAGGCCTCTTAGAATCATCATCATATTGGTTTCCCTGAAGTTGATAACTTCCTTCTTTTGGCTGTTGTAGTCAGCCAGTGCACTACGGTTAATGAACAAGAAAATAAACATTGTGTAATTGTTTTCTGTAGACTTGTAGTTCCGCTAGCTATATACATTTTGTTTTGGCAAAGCAGTTTAGTGATAAACATTCTAAGGTGACCTACTCAGGCAGGGAAGTAGAGTTCATCCTCAAACTCAGGTGGTTTGCCCAGAAGTTGGTCAGCTAACACACTCTCAGTCTGACCAATCACACTCATCCTCCTTCTGTGTTATTTCAGAAACTGTGTAAATCTGTGGTTTAAAGTGTTGGTTCATTTTGATCATGGTCGATCTCTCTACATTTTGAGGCAAGAGACTCACTGTGACAACTGTGCCAGCTGCACTGAACACACGCGCTACTAGGCCAGATACTTTATAGCCAACCTGCTGTGCTCTGGCCATTGGTGTATCTTCGTATATCAATACACAAATGGGTTTTGATCCACACAGAACTCTCTTGGGTCATCCTGATACTCATGAAACATCCTCTCAATGATCATTGGTGCTGTCACTTGCTCGACCTCTTTTGCCTTTATCTCTGCACTGGACTTACGTCCAGCCTTTTGATACTAAGTCAATGCAAAAGTTGTGGATGATCCTTGTGCTTCTGGTGTGGCTGCCGGTGTTCTTGTTGCTGGTGTTGGCTGCTGTGAGGCAACAGGACTGCCCTGTCTGGAAGCTGAAGGCGGCACCCCAGAACTTCTTTCTGTGAGTGGGACTCAGTGTTCCAGCTATTCTCCTTCAAGGACTCTGGCTCGCTCAACAATCCACTTCTTGTATTCTGAAACATCCCCTTCTGAAAAAGGAAAGAAAGTGGCCAGCATTTTTTTGTAATGTGGATCCATTTTGTGGATGTACTCTTTGGATTACACAATGCCTTTTTGTAGCCTTGTATGCTCAGCAAGGATTAAGCTCTACAACAAGGTATATGCATGTTTGTTTTCATCACCCACAACTCCGTGTCTGTCAGACACACTTTTTAACTGGTAGTTTAGTGGATACAACTATGGGATAGCCTGGCCCACTGTACTGTCCTCCTTGCTGACTTTCCATGTGAAAACCTCAAAAGTAAGTAGTATCTCTGACAGGCATTTGACTAGTTCCATTTGTCCATTCCAATAGTCATGCTTTAAGTTACATCCCCTCCTCTTTGCATGACATACTCATTGATTGGTTTGTATTGCTCAAACAGACGTTGCAACATGTAATAAACTGAGTTCCAATGTGTTGGCACCTCCTGTTTGAGAGCTTTAACTGGTACTCTATTAGCAGGCTGAATTATGCGTAAATGCTTTTGGGCTTAGAATGGCTGAAATGAGTGCTGATTATTTTGCAGGTATTCAGTAATTTGCTGACTAGGTCTTCTTTTTTTAGAAAGTCCTGCACAATGATGTTGATGCAATGTGCCAAACACAGTACCCTGAAACAGCCACCATCTGCCATGGCCTTAACTATATTACTGCCATTGTCCATGGCAACAAACCCAATTCTGAGACCTCTGGGTCACACCTTGCCATTAAAGTCTTCCAAGATATTTGCAGCTGTGTGGGATTTCTCCTTGGCGAACATGGCTACTGTTGCATGCAGCCGAGCACCCTTAAAAGTATCTTCAGTGCTGAGACCAAAAGCTATCTGTTGATCAACCTGCACAAAAGAGATCCAGTGTGCAGTGATACACATGTATTCAGAGGCTTCACAACTGATCCTCATGTTTGTCGTCAGATGGATAGTCTGAACAGCACTCTGCTGGAAAGCATTTCCAACCAATTCCAGCACATCGTGATGGAGCAGTGGAAATACCACTCTGGCAAAGTAGGTCTTGCTGGGAATCCTTCATTTCATGGAGATGGCCGCACCAAACTCTAAAAACCCCACCCCTTCCACAAAAGAAAAAAGGAGGAGGTCTAGCGCTAATATTTTAGCCAGCTTCCCATTGTACAAACGTGCCATTGAGTGGTTGTGTTCGTACGGCCCCTCCTGCCTAAAAATGCTCACAATAGTGGGCTGGATTTATTTGGTTTGTGGTGCCACTGATGCAGGTGACTTCCAGAGGGTGCCAGCAGATGGTAGACTCAATGTGCGTCTTAGGGCATTCACTGTACACTCTTGATGTGGTGTCTCCATCTGACCCTTGTGCCATTGTGAGGTTGCTTAGGCAGGTGATACTGGTGCACTGCTGGGGGCAGGGCTGCTTTGCATAAAGATGTCACCACATTCTTCCTCATCACCTACCCCTCCCACTCTGATTGGAAGCTCCGGAGCCGATTCCCCTCTCAATTTACTTTGACCACCACCACGTGCATAAATTTGATATAGGTGCACCTCCCATCAAATTGTTTGATATTTTATCAAATGAGTCGCTTGGCCTCTAGTACCATAGTGTGTACCAAGCTTATCTTGATGAACATTAGTGTTGTAAATGCAGCATATTGCAATGTTCTCCTCTTGCTTGCTAACCATAAAGAAGTCCCAAACTGGGTAGTAGTGCCTTTTCAGTGGGCCACTGGTGCCACTGCCAATGCTTGAAGAACTGGAGGAAGGCAGGTTTGTCGATGTTCGAAGTGCATACTTCTACTGAGCCAGTGGTGGATGCAGGTCTCAGTGTGGGCTTTACAAATATGGAAGCTGGCGCAGGTGGTGGTGGTGGTGGTGTCACATTCCTTGGAGCAGGTTGAATAGGAGGGGTAATGTCGGTCTCCTCTGTGCCAGCTTCCAAAATGACTGGCTCGTCCTCCTCTCCCCCTTCCACAATTGTAAGGCTTTCAGGAATTATCCTTTTCCTGAGCCTCTCCTGACGTGTCTCAGAAACAGCGGGGTCCAACCCCTGTCCAGATCATCAAAAGCGGGGCTTGGAGAAGATGGTGGAGTACCTTTCCTTTTCCTTGCTGGAGATCTGAAGCCAATGTTTGTAAAAGAGGAGGCTCTTGCTCAGCAGGAAGCTCAACCTCCTATTCTACTCCTACTTCAGTAAGACCCATTGCTGGCTGTTGCTGTTGTCCACTTTCCTGCAATAATTGGGTACTACTTTGCGAAAGAGACAAAGCGACGTCAACATGATTGCAGTGGCTGCTTCGCTGGGAGACATGGGCTTGGGCTTAGGTTGAGGTGGTGCTGTTGATGCGGGAGTGCTGCTCCCAGCTTGCTCCCTGTAGGCTGGTGCAGCAGGCACAAGTTTGCCGAAAAAGGTTCTGGCAAGCACACCAGTGGTGGAAATCTGTTTCTTCTCCTCCTCTCCACTGGCCACTTTCTTGGCAGCACCTTTCTTTGGGCCCATTTTGAAGTTGGCAGTGGCATTTAGCTGCATAAGCGGAAGCGATTGGAGGACTCACGTGACTGTCTGGCAGTACTGTGGGTGATGTCTTTTGTAGACCTAAAAGCAAAAAAGCAAGAAAAACATTTAGTGAAACGTGGCATTGTTGAAGTTTGAATTAGAACAGACAATATACTTTAGTGTGGTTACTCAAATTATCATTATTATCCTAAATATTTAACAACAACAGTGCATTTCAAAGTCAAACCACATCACCAGAACATAATATTTAATATCCAATCAGGATAGCAACATACAGATGTAACTATTTGCACTGTGTGCATCTAAGGGAGACACCTGTGGCTGTCAGGGAGGGGCAGGGGAAAATTGAATAATGCATAAAAAATGAATGCCGGTGTGCATCTATGGCAGGCAAGGTGGTCCAGGGGGAAATAGAATAATCCTTAAAAAATGACTGATGGTGTGTGTGTTGTACACCAATGGCAGACAGGGGTCCAGGGGAACATGGAATAATCCTTAAAAAATGAATGCTGCTGTGCGGCTGTGTGCCTATGGCAGGCAGGTGGTGGATGGATGGTGGGAAAAAAAATATAATAAAATAAAAATGACAACAATAATTAATTGCTAGTATAATAGGGGATACTAGGGGACTATGAGAAACCTATTGGGAGGCAAGGGGCTGCAGGTGAAAAATGCAAAAAGCATATAATATAAAACTGTTAGTATACAAATACTAAAATGATCCTCAAGCATAATATTAAACACATATAAAGGAAAAGTGTAAAAATGAGCAAATACAAAATGGCATAGCCCTATCCTATAAATCTCTCTTTTTAAACCTAGAAAATGTGTGGCTGCACAAAATGGCCCCCAGCCACATGGTCAACCAACAACGAACAGCAAGGAAGGAAATGCTGCAACAAAGAACACATGCAGGCCTAGTTCCAAAGCACACTGCTGGCTATACAAAATTGCGACCCGACACATGGTCAAACAATAACAACAACCAGCAAGGTGACATGGCCCAATGAAAGAACACATTTAAGCCTATGGCAAAAGCACACTGGCTGGATACAAAAAATGGCCACCAACCTCATAATCAAGCAGCAAGGAAGGAGGCATGGCCACAACAAAGAACACATGCTGGCCTATAACAAAAGCACAAAGGCCTGCTACACAAAATGGCTACCGACCATATGGTCAAGCAGCAAGCAAGGAGCTATGGCCACAACAAAGAACACATGTGGGGCTATGGCAAAAGCACACTGGCTGGCTACACAAAATGGCCACCAGCCACATAATCACAACAAGCAGGAGACATGGGGAACAAAGAAGACATGCAGGCTTATGTAAAAAACACACTGTCTGCCTACACAAAATGAGCAACAGTCACATGGTCACAACAACAACCAGCAAGGAGGCGTGTCTACAACAAAGAATACGTGCAGGCTTAAGGCAAAAGCACAGTGGCTGGCTACACAAAATGGCCACCAGCAACATGCTCAAAAAATATCACCCAGCAAGGAGACATGGCCACAACAGAGAACACATGCAGGCCTATGGCAAAGGCACACTGGCTGGCTACACAAAATGGCCACCAGCCATCCGGATAAGCAACAACAACAACAGGCAAGGAGGCATGGCCACGACAAAGAAAATATTTGGGCCTATGACAAAAGCACACTGGGTGCCTACACAAAATTTCCACCAGTCACATGGTCAAAAAACAACCAGCAAGAAGGCATGCCACAACAAAGAACACATGCAGGCCTATGGCAAATGCACACTGGCTGCCTACACAAAATGTCCGCAATCCACATGGTCAAACAACAACAACAACCAGAAAGGAGGCATCACCATAACAAAGAACACATACAGGCCTATGGCATAAGCATACTGGCTGCCTACACAAAATGGCTGCCAGCCACATGGTCAAACGACAACAGCAAGCAAGGAAGCATGGCCACAACAAAGAACACATGCAGGCCCATTGTATAATCACGCTGGCTAGCTATACAAAATGGCCACCGACTACATGGTCAAGCAGCAAACAAAGAGGCATAGCGACAACAAGAACACATGCAGGCCAATGGCAAAAGCACACTGTCTGGCTATACAAAATGGCAACCATCCACATGGTCAAGCTGCAAGCAAGGAGGCATGGCCACAACAAGGAACACATGCAGGCATTCAGCAAAAGCACACTGGCTGACTACATAAAATGGCCACTGACCACAAGGTCGAGCCGCAAGCAAGGAGGCATGTGAACAACAAAAAACACATACAGGCCTATGGACACTGACTACACAAAATGGCCACTTGCCACATTGCATGAAGAACAAAGACAAATGGTGGCCTATGGGAAACACACACAAACTGGACAGACAAAGGAGCCATTAGTAACACTGAAGAAAACGCTACCATTAATTCAGCAATAAAAAAACAAAAATTAACTGAGCTATAAGAATGTACGTCACCACATATCTTCACAAGACATAAAATATTAACCCACAGACACACTTTTTGTACACACACGTAAAATATAAAAACAAAAACATTTTCAATTAAATCCAATGCCATCAAAGGCCTAAATTATGTTTTAAAACAACATATATCACAGAAACAGTTGTTTCATGAACCAATGACTAGTACTGGCCTGAGCCTACTGACTGAATGGTCCGTTGGCAGACTAGGCCACATAGTAAAATAAATATTGCAAATCTAACAAACAATAAGGAAATGTACTGAACTAATGCAACATTGTTCCTTTACAAATGAAGGAAAATGAAATCTAAAAATATAACTAGGCCCCTATTGAAACAGCAGGCCATGCACCATAATACATTTTTAATACCAAATAAAAGTGCAAATAAATATTGGTGCGAGCCCTCTATCAAACAAACAACATCCTTATACAAGAGTTTCTGAATTTACTTGTAAAATCTCAAAAACAAAGTCCTTAAATTCAATAGTATATATGCAGCAGACAATGACAGTGATCCTTCCAGCTCCAAATCCAAATCAAAAGTAACCAGGAGTTGGAGAAAGCACTGTGAGGAGCCTGCTGGACAGGAACAGGAAGTTGTTGTCTCTGGGACACTTTCTAATTGTTGGAAAAAAAATGTAAATAAAAAATGGCTTCTCACACTAAAAAGCAACCTGAATGGTCCCTTGGAGGAGAAAGTAACTCAAAAATGCCTTTTTGAATTGATTCAGCTGCTTCTCGAGTAGAGAATCTGCTTAAGGTGCAGCCACGGTCGCTTGCACTTACCAATGTCATAAAAAAGCACCAGAGCCCACGCAAGCAGCCACCAAGTCTCGCGCACGCTTGTGGCTGTCAAGTCTTGTCATGTTCGCCATCACACGCCAAAACATGTCTCATGAGCACCAACAGAAAAAAAACTGTGGAAGGTGGAATTTTCAGGAACTCCAAGTTCCAAGTGGGAAGCGGAGTTCCTAAATTCCGCAAACTCCACAAGTGAAGTGAATTTCTTCACCCAGGCCTAATAATTAGATAATTACATTACTCCATGAGTGCATTCCTACTATTACATAATTTTCTAATTGTATTTGTTTGACATTAAACAAATAGATTCAGTATACCGATTACTTTATGTTAACAACAGGAGGTGTGTTAAGATGTGTAATTGATGCTCAACATGTACTCCACCACCCATCAGCTCTTTAGGTTTATTTGTGTTAAACACATTGTGCATGGATCAATAAGTCTGTTGCAGCCTTACACACTGTCAATTTGGATCTTTCATATTGCGGACAATATCTGCAGGACTAATCTGGTTACATTAGAAAATGTGAACAGTGGTATATGTATATACATATATCATTATTGATGCTTCTTAGAAGACTCACCTCAACAAACATCAGACATCCATATTAAATATTACACGTATATGCGTGACTCAAGATGTTGATTTTTAACATTGCAAATGGATAGTAAGTACAACTTTTGATATACTGGATGAATAACTCAAATGGTTGTTACAGAACATTTGTACATTTAATTTTTTTCTTTTTCAAATTAAAAGAACAATGCTCTGATTTTTTTTTACAGAACCATAATTGTTTATTTATAAGACACATTATTAGATCTGGGATAACTATTAGAAAGAAAATATGGTATCCTTTTAGAAAAAAATATTTCAACCAGATAATTTCTCCCTATTCAACCTTCCACTGAGACACTGAATGCCTTATTCCAAAAGGTAAACTGACACTCTCTTTACAAGATAAAAAGATTATGTGTGAAGACTCCGCACTCATATATACAGTACTTGTGAATCCATTTTTGAATAGCAAACAATCGTAAACTTACACAAAAGTATAAGTTTACCTTTGTGATTCAGGGTCTGAGAATACAATGTCGTCATTGCCCACCTCGAGGTCCTCCTCACTTGCTATTGGGCATGGAGAGTCCCATTCAATGTGTGTTCTAATACAGTTATTGTGCAGGATGAGACACACAAGGATTATTTTGACCAACATGGGTGGTGTGTAGACGTGTCCTCCACCAGGCTGGTCCAAGCAACAAAATCTGGATTTAAGTACCCCAAATGTCCTTCCAACAGCATTTCAGGTTTTCTGCAATGCAGTGTTGAATTTGTTTTGCGCCTTATTGTGTGTTTGACTAAAGGGAGTCATTAGCCATTCTTAGATGCCATAGCCTTGATCGCCTGATAAGAGAGAAAGAAAATTGGGAGTAGCATACATCTTACATATGCATGCTACATAAATGTTCATTTTGGATAAATTGTAGATACAAATTTACACTGGCTCTTACAGTTTGTTGTTGTAGCATAATTGTACTAGGGATGAATGGAAGCTAGGTACATGTGATTTAGGGAATGTTAAATTACATCGTACAATCAACATAGCTTGTGCTTCCATAGTTCTATGTCAGAATGGCCCTACACTATGTTGTCCATCTCTTCCAAATGTCAATATTACCCTTGTGTATTTAACACAGTTTTTATTTACTGTTCTAGTAAGTATTTTCACCATACATGACACAACACTCTATATGAGGTTTTGTGACAGTGACTGACACCAACCTAATGTTTGCTCGCCTGCAGCAAACCACATTCCTTTCATCAATCATTTGTTATTTGAGATAATGGATATGTATATGAACTGACATTATTTCCCAATTTTAACCATGGAGTCTTATTATACATGCAGCATATTCCCTAGACATCATTTCTTCTACCTGCAGCACTACTGCGTGCTCAGATATAGTCCACAAGTGACACATACAATATACAAAACATGAGGCTACAAACGCAGACCTAATTTTGAGTACATTTTTAATGGTTGATTAAATTGTAGCCATGCACAGCCATGTGAGCAGTACATTTTGGATGTGCCTGTGTGTAGACATTTCGTAAATCAGTAGTCCCATGATTTGCAATGACAGACAGGAAATGGTACAATGTTGTGTGACTTAGTGTTGCACAACCACAACTGTAAGGGCATACTCTGTGAATATGGTGTCTGTATTTCGAATGTTCTGTGGAAATTAGACCTTTGTGAAAATGCCAAACATGAACAACACATTTGTGTGCTGCATTCTATTGTGTGATGTTAATCACTATTCAATTTTGGAGACTTACAGTACACTATACCTTGATGGCCAGATTTGTGACACCTTAGCATTTTCCTTATTTCCCTTGTGTCATGCAATTTGACGCAAGGACAACACAAAGGCTACTGTGATAGTTACTAAGCCACCTAAGGCATGTTTTGAATGGCCTTGCATGACTTTGTGAAGAGCTGCAATGCAAGGCATCTGTTTGCACTGCGTTAACTTACATTTGGGGCTAGGACCCTTCCCATGGGTGGATCATGCCCATTCCCATGAACCCACCCATGTCTTTTGCGGCATTTTCACATTTACTGCAGCTAGTAAACCTGGTACTGCATCAGAATAGTGCATCTCCTAAACCCAGGTGTCACAGGGTGAAAAACATTTATTACTCCTCCTTTTCTCTTTGTGTATGCAGTGTCCTCTGGCCCACATGTGGGAAGAAGAAAATACTAAGGGTACTTTTTGTGCAGGAAGGTATACCTTCCTGCCAAAATAAAATCCTGCCCATAACGCAGACACCCTTGCACTGTGGTGGAGGGGTGCCTTCGTTGGTGCTAGGCTGCACACAGTACATCGGCGCAAGGAGAGAGTTGAAAAGCTGCATATGTTTGTACATATCGAACATTTTAGATATCTCACTTTCACGCAACACACCGCAGATCTGCTTTGTGTGAAAGATTAATTGCAATGCCTCCCAACGGTATGTAATTGGTTATCTTTAATGTTTCATTACACCCTTAGTGGCTAAATGGAACATTTTATTGATCCTATTTTCGGATATTGCCATTTGTATTTCACATACACATACAAATGAATAGCTGTACAATTAGACTTACCACTCAGTAAACTATTTCCAAATGTTTCATTCTGTAAGTGCATATTTATGGTGCAGAGTCAAAACATATAGGTATTATGGGCACTTCCAGGGTACTTGGCTACCACATTGCTGAATACACCTTTATGTTCCACAATTACCTGCACATTGATTAAATTGTTGTGCATGCGATTCCAGTAAATGTGAGCAGTAGCTGCAGGAGGGAACCAATTGAGCAGGTGTGCTATCAATTTCTCCCAACAAATTAGGTAAATCACTTTATATGTTCAGCACATTGGTCCGAGAGAGCACAAAGAGAGGACGGTAATAGCAACCTCAGTGCCCAACAGGTAAGAAGGACGCCTTAACTCTAATTTTTGCACCATGGAGTGGGGCATTACATTACTGATTTTTGTTTCACTCCATCATAGGAGAAATAATGCTCTTCCACTAAAGAAAGATCTGCTAATGTGCTACATAATGCAATAGTGTAGGGAGAGGGGAAGTCATTTAGATAGATCTAAGTGGTACTGAAGAAGCCTAGGAGCAACAGGACTTTATAGGTATAGGCAGAAGCATGTTGACAGATAAATAACAAAGAGAGAAGGTTCTAAAAACCCCTAACATGAAAGCAGTTATTAATCTTGTGTCAGTAAGAGTAAAATCAGCTAAAATTTTTAACTAACTAAGCTACATGCAAATTTAACTGTTACCTAGCCCCAGGAGGAAATTAAACCTCCTTATTCACACACTCCCCCCCAAAACAACAGGAAAAGTTATAGAGCACGTAGAGAGCCCTCCTAACAATGCTAGGAGCCACACCAATAAGAAGCATTCTTCCAACTGTGAATGAGGGTTATACATCTTTTTCAAAAGGAAAACCAAATGTAGAGACTTTCCTGGAACTAGAAGAGAGTCTGGATGAAATATGTGCTTCTTCTATGTACAAGCCCTTGGTAATTGTTTATCACAGGTACAATGTATAGTTGGTCAATTGAAACCCTCCGTCATTTGGTGAGGTCACACACACTGTTAGATCTTGCATCCTTTGGGGCTTATTTACGAGAATTGCCGCTAACCAGTTTTCACGTTGCTTAGCAGCAATTATTTTATTGCTGCCGATCGCCAAATCCTAACGCCATGTTGCCGACGTACTTACAAGACGTTGCTACATGGTGTTAGGGTTCAGCTAGCAGCCTGGAAAATTGACGCTAACACTAGCGTCAAGGCGATAGAAAAATACACGTTAGTATTACAAAAGTGCTGGCTGGTCAATCAGCCGGCCAATTAGCAGCAAAAAAAAATCACGTTAGTCAGCCTAACGTCACTTTTCAGCGTCTAGAGGCAGAAAGAGATTACAATTACACCTCTAAGGAAACAAATAAAAAAACACAGGAATGCAGAATGGAGCAGCCAGGACCAAGTTCAGCACAGGTCAACAACCCTCCCCCAAACTCCCCCACAGCCAGAATGACCAGCCAGAGTCCCAGGGGAAGAGGAAATGCAGATTCAGGGTCTCATTTATGAAAAGTGTTGCATCGCTGTTGAAAACCAGTCATGCTTCACTTTTCATTGCGCCATCCCTGCAACATCATGATGCGCCGTATTTACAGTTCAGCACTCCATGTCACAAGAACTCAACAGATACATCAGGAATTCTGAGTTATCTGGTGCCGCAATAATGACGCATTGCTGGAGTGTGTCGGATAACTGACACAACTCCAGCAATGTGTCAATGCACATGGGCAAGTTCCATGTGAAAAGCCCTGTGTCACTCCTTACGCCTGCTTGAAGCAGGCGTAAGGATTGTGACGCAGCCAAGTTGTAGAAGTGGTGCAGTGAAATCTTATAGATTTCTCTGCACCACTTGTATGAGGCATTTTATACATGGGAACACCCACCCTGTATACATTATATTTGACACAGGTATAATGTAGCACAGGGCTTTACAAAGTGGCGCATCTGCCTAGATGTGTCACTTTGTAAATCGGGTACAGTGTGGCGCATCGTTAATGCAGCCTCTGCATCACAAAAAAGTGACGCAAGGGAGGCACAAGCCCTCAGAAATAAGGGCCTCCATCAGGAGAAGAATCAGATCCTGATTGCGGAGGTGACAGAGCATCAACACCAGCTCTTGGTCAGCTGCATGGTGTCATTGGAGACCTAAAACGCCAAATGGCAGGCCATAGTCAACAAAGTGAACTCCATCACAGAAGTTAAGAGGACAGTGATGGATTTCAAGATGTGCTGGCATGACATCATGTACAAAAATAAGCAGAACCTGGCTATTAATCGACAGGCTGCATCGCAGACCGGAGTTGGTACTTCAGTGTAGTTTGTGTTTATTTTTTGCCGCTAACAGTTTAGATTAGATTTTCCATCTACAACTCATATACTTTGCGAGTTTTTTCCATTGCGGCTATGAAAACTTCATGCTAACGTGTAATGCGGTTAACAAATTAATGGTAAGTGGTATGTGACCTGTATTTGAATCATTTGTTTAGCTGTCGCATGCCTGGCTACAGTCTATGGCAATGGCATGTGACATATGCTGTGTATTTGGCTTTCATGGGTCAGATGTCTTTGGTTCTAAATGTGTCTAGGCTCCCAACGTGCAAACTTTCATAGATACATGCTGCACCATACTTCACAAGGTTTCTTTGGCAATGCATGCCATTGTACAAGTTATACTGTTTTCCTTATGTTGTATGTGTGAATACATATGTGGCAAGAACTTACCCCATTCCAGTAAGGTGTGTACCACTGTCATGGGGTTGAGACATACACATATGTGTCAACCAAGCATTTACTACTTTGTCAAAGATTTGGGGGCATGCATACAATGCACAAACGCCAATGGGACATCAATTTTGTTTATGTTCTTGAGTGCGAATAACATCTCCACATTTACACGGATCCACAAAGCCAGTTAACATGGTTTACACCACCTTGTCCATATTTGCCTTACCACAGCAGTCCGCTACAGCAAAGGGGTGGGCAATTGGTGTTGTGTTGGAGGTTCCACCACAAAATCCATAGCTTTTGATGCGACTCCATATCCACATATCTGGGATTGTGTCAAATTTAACAACTCTGAAAATGTGATGTTATACAGGCAAGACTGGGAGACATGTATTTAGTTTCAGCTCATTCCATGTGTGCTGCATGCTGCACTACACATGAAGGAGGCAATTCCCCTTTCTAGATTATATTTGTGCTGGAAGGTGTCCCTTCATGCACTGAAAAAATAACCATGCAGCACAGTCACCCTTGCTACATTGACACAAGTGTGCCGGCACTGGCACTGCCCAGATTTGTTGGCATCAGTGCAAGGGCACACATAGAGCTGCTTTTAAACTGACTTCAGGCTTCAGCAGTGCACACATGCAAGTGCAGAAAGGCTGCTGGCCTCTAAACTACCATGCCCCATTATTTACTAGGGACATAAAGGTAGTTTCAGTCCCCCTGTTCTATTATGTACTAGGGCCTTATAGTGGAGGTCATGCCAATCATGAGTGTACCCTAACTCATAGTGTACCCTAGTGTATGTAGTTGCTTTCACTGTATTCTAAGTGTGTCTTCAGCATTGCACTAGCCCTGGGCCTGGTAAGGCAGAGCCCAGTGTCAGTCAGAGTCAGTTACCACCAATACCAGTCTTCAAAATATTTGGGGTTGCCCAGGACACAGGATGACTTTGCATAACTACCTCATCCTTTTCTTATTCACCCTCCCCACCATCCAGGTGACCCTGCTCACCATTGTAATGTAGCTATGGGACTTCTGTCTGCACACACATGTAATGTGAGATGCAGCACACCAAGATGATTTCACACACCATTGGCAGTGAGAAGAGCAGTCGTCCCCCAGATTAATCTATGCACCGGAAGCAGGATATCCTAACTCCTAAACTCATATGAATGATGGACCTGGTGCTGCATAGGGCACAACACACCAATCACATAGTATTGCCCGATGGTGTGTCATCTGCATTTTGGTAGTTTACATGCACTACATATTTTCTGGTAACAAGTAATGTCATAGGTAGTGTCATAAACTCAGCTAGATGATTGGTCTATGTGACATACTTATGTGGATGAACTACAGTATGCCATAAGTGTAATGTTCAAATAAGATACACAGAGCTTACAAGATGTTAGTTAAGGGACTGTATATATATATTCTGACCCAGTAGAAGGCGCAAGCCGAAACGCGTAGGTCATTTCTGTTTTTGTATGCACCTCCTGCACTTTGCTTTGAGAGGCTTCTAATGCAAGGGGCCTCCGGAAACAACGAAAATTAATAAAGCCCTTCGGAAGCCAGTTCCTGGTAGTGCCGGGCTTCATTTCTCCCTGGAAATTATGTGTCAAGAGCGAAGGGCATTTGTGTGGAGTAAGTGAAGGAATATATATATATATATATATATATATATATATATATATATATATATATATATATATATATATATATATATATACTCATGATTTTAATTTATCCATATTTTTGGATGTGAATATTACATTAATGTATCAATCTGCAAAAAAAATATTGATGATTCCATCCCTTCTCTAGGTTGCTACTGCTGTACTGGCAGTTGCTTCTGGTCCTCTTCTTTTTACCCTCCATCCTCTGGATTTTCCTGATAAACATTGTGCTTGGGCAAAGGTGCATTAGTCCAGACACATATGCATATCAGTGGTGGTGAGTATAACAGTCCTTTCCACTATGGACCTGGTGCGGCCAAGTGCAACACACCTTGGGACTTTGACAGCATTTGGTATCCATTCTTCGTGTGTCTGCACAGTCAATAGCAGTGCAGATTTCCTCTATGACAGTCACAATATGCCCTTGGAGACGTCGCTGTTAGCTGTCAGACTTATGTTGGCATCCAAGACAGTGGGGAAGGACCTGGAAAAGGATGCCTGTGATATTCCTGCCACTCTGGCGGTGATATGTTGAAATGTTCCCGACGCCAGCATGTGAAGTAACTTGGTCTGTGGAGGGATGTTGGTGCAGCACTGGGATGTGGACTGCAGCCCAGGTGCTATCTGGTTCAGGAGGTAGATAAAAGACCGCCTCTAAAGCCTGTAATGGGCCATAACTTCCTCTTGCCAGATGTGAATGAGGGTGATCCCCTGGCAGTAGATCCACTCCCTTCTCAGGCACTGCCATGGTGGTGGTGGTCATGACCCTGCTTCCCCCCCTGTCCCTGCGCATTGTGCGCACTCACGCTAGTCCAACCTGGAGTGTAAATAGTGCTAGCATTATGGAATTGTCACGCATATTGGTAGTTTAACTCTCCCAATGTATCATGTGTGCTACTGATCTGAGTAATCCCTGGTGGCAGTGGTTGTTTCATCCATTACATGTTTGTGCACTCTGGCTATGTCCAACAATGATTGTATACATGAGGAACATTAGTTACGCAAAAGACATTAAGCATGTTGCCATGGCATGTGTCCACACAACCGGAGACACACACACATGGCCTAATTGATGGTGACACATTGTCAGCACACCTCCACATGTGAAGTATCACATACCAAAAATATAAATGACAAAAACTCATATATAGGTAATCCCTGTATCACAAAATTGAGATTAGACCCCACATAAAACATAAATTTATAAACAACATCTTTCTTATAAGAATTAGTGATCAACTAATAAACACCAATGTCCACAGTTATTAATGGTTGCTAGAAAACTTGATGGAACAGTCTACCATTGTTCTCAATATGTAGAACTAGGACTTAAAAATAAAACTCCTGTGCCCATTCTTCCTTTATCATATTTTGACAAAAACAAACCATGCTGTACTTGAATCTTCAAACTCGGGTGCAAACTAAACCGGTGGACGGAAAAGGTAATTATGCCATATAAGAAATGGTAGTTTGCACACCAGCATTTTAAATCCTTATAATTTTTCATGCTCAAGGCAGTGATAGGGGCGTGTACACCTGGAACACACTCCGTCCGTGCGCAACAAAACATGCCTTTAACAACAGGGGCCTCGTCAGGTTCTCCAACCCAGGATGCACAGCAAGTCAAATGTATTCGAATAACCCAAAGAAGTTCAAACATTATTGTCAAAAATTAATCCAATTTAATCCATAGTAATCCATGTATTCAACCAGATGTTTTCATGATCCACACGTTTACAAAGGTTCAACGAGTGCGTATATAGGCTTTGCTCCTAGACACGTGTAGGTTCACAATTCCTCATAATTCAATGTGAAATTTATAGTCCCAATGCATTTCGGGCATCAGATGCCTTTCTTCAGGGGTAACTGTGTTGAAATAATCAAAATGAGAACCTCATATTGCCAGCACACAACTCAAAAAGTATTTTTTTAATTCACTTACAATTAAGTACAATTAATAAATTCCCACATTAAACTGCTATGGTAAAAAACGGTGACCCATATTCCTTAAACAAACTTTCCCCCGAGCACAACACTTAGATAAAAATGTGCACAATCCCTAACCAGTGATCTGTGAATGTACGCCATGCTACATGTGCGTTATCTCTCCCCTTAATATGCACAAAACAATAAACATGCAGTAAAAATGCCATGTGTATCTAAATAGTGCCCCCAAATCAAGATATGTTTGTTTTTCGCATGGACATATGATGGCGTACACATTTTTTGTTTTGCAATTTGAAAAATCTTTATGGGTCGGTTGTGTGGGTGGAGATTGCCCCTCCTACTAAAAAGAAGGATTTAAGATCACAATAGAATTTAAAAACGATCGAAGGCCACCATAAGTGCGGCAATTGCTCAGACTGTGAATCAACAATTGAGGGTACGGAGTTTTTACATAACAACCTTAAATGGACCCATAAAGATTTTTCAAATTGCAGAACAAAAAATGTTGTGCACGCCATCATATGTCCATGCCAAAAAATATGTATTGGGAAGACAAATCAAGAGGCAAAACAACGTATTGTACAGCACCGTTCAAGAATTAAAACAAAGGTAGTTACTGCCCTGATGGTCAGCCATTTCATGGAAAAGAAACACAGTGAGAATGAACTTAAATGAACCATACTATGTGTAATTAAACGAATCCCAGAGGAGGAGACACAGAGGCAGTATTGCTACAAAAAGAGGCTTATTGAGGGGCGTGGCCAGCCATCATGGCCGGGAGGACGTGATTCCGATCGGCTCCGCTCCGAGCCCCATGAATCACGGCACACAGAAAGCAGCGACGAACATGTGGAATGGCGGAATATAGCGTGCAAGGAGAGGAAGACACTAACTGCACCACCAAGAAACCACAGGAGACCCACTTCGGGGCTGCTGCTTTCAGGCCTGCACGAGGAGGAAAGTCGCAAGATGGTGGCGGCGCCAGCGGAACTCGGAGAGCTGCGCTAAAACTGAATTCCTTGATCCGCGTGGTGGCCGGAGGTATAAAGGAGGTAACGGTTTGTGGCCCAGCCCCCCCGGGGGTGGATTGCTGGAGCCCACGGTGGAGAGGCAGCTGTATCTGGCAACCGGTGGTGCGGGGGACACCCCCTCGCTCCACGTGGCCGTGAAGGCGACCAGACCATCACCAGCCCTTCCGACAAGGTGGGAGTGCACCTGTAAGCAGTAGCAGTGGGGGGCCGTCCTGGACCTGATCCCCGGGCTGCATCCTGAGTCCCGGCGAGGACCAGGGGCATTGGAGAGTCTTGCGGTAGGGGTTGCCGACATTGCCTGACCCTATCATGGCACCTGCATGGTCCCTGGCGCCGTGCGAGACTCCACACCAGGACTAATGCTGCAGAGATTCGGTCCTGGCTGGGAAGCCGAGGGCCCTGCGATGGGGAGAGCGACTATTGGACACCACAGTAACCATCAGTGACCAAGCCTTCCAATGCTTCTTGGGGCCGGTGCGAAGGGAGGTCCCACCAGCGAGTACACTACAGGTGGGTCTAGCCAGTGCTTACCGTAGAAAGAGGTCCTCCTCAGGCTTGACTCCCGACTGCGCCCTGGGCCCGACGGGGCTTCGAGACTTTGGCAGGGCTCCCAAAGGAACTGCTTGTCGCTTCCTTGTCCTACGATGGTGCCCGCGTGGCCACACACGACTGGTGTGACCCAGGCTAGGGATTAACTCTGCGGATAAAGTGCCCCTGGAGAGGGGAGGGACGCCTCCCGGACAGCGCAGTAAGCGTCAGGGGCCAGCAAGGAACTTTCAGCGTTGCAACACCCTAACTCAGGCCGAATAACTCCCTGGGGCGCCGTGGAGGCAGAGGGACCCCGGGCTGGGGGTGAACACATGTACGTGGCCCGGTCTACATAGCTTTAGACTAACTTACGAACTGAGAGGGGGCGGTTCTACGCTGACCGAGACCCGTGCCCTTATGCCACCGAAAAAGACTCAGTCTAATAGAGTCTCTAGCTATTTTAACCCAACTGGGCCCGGACAGAAAGAGGGGGGAACCCTCATGTCCGACGGGATGACGCTCACTCGAGAAGACCTGCTGGCATCTGTAAAGGAATTCAAGAGGGAGCTCAGGGAGGACATCAAGACTGACATTGGTGCCTCGTTCGACGCTTTCAGAGCCGAGATGGGTACGAAGTTTGTGGCGCTCCAAGCAGACGTGGACTCGGTCAGTACCCGTACTCTGGACTTAGAGATGAAATTTCAAAAACTAGAGGGTCGATTGAAACAACTGGAAGAGGGCGCCGCCAATCTGACCGCCCAATTGAGCTCTGCCCTGCTCAAATTCAAGGACTTAGAGAACCGCTCCCGTAGAGATAATATAAGAGTGAGGGGCTTGGAAGAGGGGAGCGAGTGAGCTGACCTGGAGGCGTTCATGGTGGGCCTCTTCACCGATGTCCTGGGAGGCGTGCGACCGGAGGTGCAGCTGGAGCGAGTGCAGAGGGTGGGTCCACTGCTACAAGGAGAGCAGAGATTCCCGAGAGACATATTGGCCAAAATTAGCTCCTTTAAAGTCAAAGAATTAGTCCTTCAGAAAGCCAGTGACACAGTTACTTTTCAGGGCGCAACGTGTTCCCTCTTCCAGGATGTGGCCCAAGCCACCCTAGCCTGCAGGCAACAGTTCCGCCCTATCACAACAGCCTTGAGGGACCGCCAGATCAAGTACTGATGGACTTACCCCTTGGGCATAACCTTCACTTATGGTAACAAACAACACCACTTCACGGAGGTGGAGGGAGAGGGAGAGGCGGCCCTGATAGGTCTTGAGAAATCCCCATCGTAGCAGGCAACGGCCTCGGGAAGAGATCACGCTGCGCAGATGACTGAACAGCGCTCACCGGGTCCCAGGCAGACGCCCAAAAGGAGTGGCAAGACGGCCAGATGCTGACACGTTATGGAACTCCTACTGGCAACCCAAAGATGAGACATGCGCCCCCCACAACAGACGGATCAAATAAAGCCATCGTCCTGGGAGAGAGATGTCAGGATGGGGGTCTCTTATGGTACTGAATCCATGGGTGGCGAGACGAGGGAGGGAAGAAGCAGAAAAAGACAGAAAAGATGGGTACTTCTCTCTTGCCGGACAGTGACCGCCTCCGATGTCTGTCATCACCATCTATCACTGTCTGCAACTCATTCTAGCTTAAGAGTTAATATGCAAATAACTGACAGCAACGGTCCAGCCATCTTAGTGAGGAAGGGAAAGCGGGGGCCTTCCGTGACTTCTACTGCTCAGTCTTTACTACAGAGCCCCTACTAGAGCACGACCAATCCTGGTACCTGGACCAACTAAAACTTCTGCACGTCTCCCCGACTATCAACGACGAGCTTAGCCGACCTATCTCACGCAAAGAGGTTCAGAAAGCAATAGATGGCCTTAAGCTTCTGAAAGCCCCAGGACCTGACGAGTTGATGGCCCAGTTCTATCGGTCCTTCGCAGCTGAGTTAACTCTGCATCTCATGGACCTCTTTAACGCCATAGCCACTACGCAACGGGTATCTCCTTCTATGGGGGAGGCACTAATCACTGTAATCCCAAAGGCAAGGTAAGATCCCCAGCTATGTGCTCTCCCGGGGCACAAGGCAAGGCTGTCCCTTATCCCCCATGCCCTTCGCCCTCTTTATTGAGCCATTCGCAACTCAGATTAGAGCTAACCCTGGGATTAGCGGCATTTGCTTAGGCCCAGATGAACATAAAACTGTGCTCTTTGCGGATGATGTGCTGCTGCCCATCTCCAACCCTAGGGAGTCCTTACCGATAATACAGGCCAAATTGCTACTCTTCGAATGAGCGGCGGGGTTTAAAGTTAATCTTTCCGATTCCTTTCTACTCAATCTGACTATGCCACACACCCTAAGGACAGAGATTGAGGAAACCTCACCGTTTCGCTGCACCCTCATAGAAATCACTTACCTGGGTATTAAAATCACCCCCAGGTTGACAGATCTCTTCAAGGCCAATTTCCCCCCATTGCTGAAACAGCTCAAAACTGATTTTAAGAAATGGAGCTCCGCATACATAACATGGATCAGCCGGATAAACGCCATTAAGATGAATGTCCTCCCACGTCTCCTCTATCTGTTCAGGGCCTTCCCGATCACGATGGACAAAGAGGTATTCACTGAGCTCAAGAGGATGACCACAACATTTATCTGGCAGGGGCAAAGAGCCCGCTAATCCCAGCAGCTATTGACAAGGCCATGCCTAGAGGGTGGTTTGTCGCTCCCTGATTTCCTCCTATATTATAGAGCCGCCCAACATCAGGTTGTGGCCGAATGGTCCCTCAAAGCCTCAGACAAGCGCTGGCTCCATATAGACAGGCAGATAGTGGGAAGAACAATATGGGATCTACTCTAGAAACCAAAACAAGATAGGCCAAACAATGCTTATTTGAGCACCCCCATTGCCACTACCCTCAAAGTGTGGAACATCGTAACCAAGACTTTGCAGCTAACAACGTTTCCATCCTCCCACACCTCTGCCCATTTAACCCTGCCTTTCTCCCAGTGATGCTAGAGGGCCTTTTTGACAGATGGAGAGAGGGTGGATGCCTTATGTTAGCGGACCTATTTCAGCGAGGAGAGATTCTCTCCTTTGCAGACTGCGTTGCTCACTTTAAGCTGCCCCTCACAGAAGAATATAACTACTTCCAATTAAAACATTGGGTACAGCAGCCCCGGGAGCAATTAGCTGCGTCTAGGGATTTGCTCCAGGATAGAGAGATTTGTCCAAACCGGCAATACAGCTAAAGGTTGCATATGTTTTTTCTACTCCCTTCTTCTCATGGCGGGCCCGCACCAGGCCCCGCGTCATAGAGGGGTCTGGGATGACGTCCTACACACCTCCATAACAGAGATGCTGTGGAGCTCCTTATACAGGGACATTGCTAAATATAATCGCTCCATGTTCCTGAGAGAAGCCCATTACAAAGTAATGTAAGAATGGTATCTCCACCCCCAAAAACTACAAACCATATTCCCAAACACTTGCGATAGATGCTGGAGGGGTTGTGGGGCTTTGGGAGATTTTCGTCACATCTGGTGGGACTGTTCCTCCATCCAACCCTTTTGGAAAGAAATCCTGTCCCAAATCAAGCAGATCCTGGGGTACCCGGTCCCTGATTCCCCTGCACACACTCTCTTGGGGATACGCGACCCCAGTCTGAGGTATCAAACACAGGGAGATTGCTCTATTATGTGGCTATGTCTGGGGGCGGCCAAAATGGCAATTTCAGCAGCATGGAAGAAGCCGGAGGCTCCCTCTCTTACTCAATGGCATGCCCGCCTGTGGCGAGCCCTCTCCTTGGAGTGGATGACGGATGTGGTTGAAGATTCCCGCAAAGAGCTGTGACTACATCTGGAACCCCCTGGTAAGTTACTTGTTGGAGGGGTTGCCTCTATTTGCATGTGACCCTAGGCTATGGGCCCTACATCTCTTCCTGATATAATAGCCTGGTCCCCGCTCTCCTCTCCCCCAGGCTACATTAGGATTGATTGCATGAGAAACCACGGAAATGTATTTTGAGTTTTGTGAGTTATGTTTTATTGGTTAGCTCCCGAAGGTAGAGCGCAGAGTCATCCTGGGATCTGTAATTGAGTCAAGTAAGACACTGTAATGACAGAAACTCTGTGCCTCGGTAAGACCAGCAGTCATGCGGAGAACCTGTGGGGAAGCTGTGCATTGTCTTAATTTAACTGATGATCTTGGCATGCATACTGAGCTCGGGTGAGCTACAAATGTTGTGTTTCTTTGTAAAACCAATAAAAAGATTTTGACAAAAAAAGATGCTTATTTAATACTGACATGTAACAGCGCTGTGAGTGGCATTAATGACATGTCAGAAGTAGGCAGAGCGTAATGGCCATGGAACTGGGATTGATCATGAAGTATTGATAATGAGTAGCTCTTGATTTCATAAGTTTTTAATTTTACTACACATGAGAGTGTCTCCAACCGAATCAAAAGAGGAGGAGTTATACAGAACTTTTAAATACAACAGCACTCCCAGTTAATCTAATAAAGTGGCAGAAGCTAGATGAAGACCAGCAAGGGATACCACTAGTAGCTTGAATCTCTAACATTACACGTAAACTTGAGCCAGTACCGTAAAATCGATTAGTTGATTATTTACTACAAATCCCAAAATGCAACATTAGAAACATTGAGAATGGTGGACTATAAATAGCTAGAAACCGGAAGTCACTAAGATTGAATCAGCTGGAGGTAACGCGTAAACAACGCGGAAGGCAGAACCGCTGTAAAGTAAATTCTTAGAATGTTTGTCTCTGGCTCGTCTGCAACTTGCAGATTTCAAAACATAATTCGAAACTACAATCTATCATCATTGCTTGTCTCGTTCTATTCTAGAACTAAAACAGAACGGATCTTGACCAAAAGCTCATGTCTATTAAACAAGACGAGGAGTCCTTTAAATCATGCCGTCTTCGAACGAATGGAAAGTAAGTCGTGTTAACGATTTTTCTGACACAAAATGTCTGTCGGCTTCAAACGGTCAAAAATTAAAACCAAATGAGTTTGATTCAAGCTCCGGTATTTAATCCTTACATTGCAGACCGGATAGTCGAAAAGACACGTGTAATATTGAGAAGAAATATATGAGCGTAGCGCCTTAACCATTGTGTATTCCAAGCAAAGACAAAGGCACAAAGACGAAAGACTCAGCAGGTACCATGAATTACTCAACAGACATAAGATGTAAAGGAAATGTTAAAAGAAGTGCAGAAGGGGTTAGAAATTAATCATAATCCTTTTATTTTATTTTATTTTTGACTCACAAATCACACCCAGTCATAGCACTGAAGAGAACCCCAAGAATAATATTGGGGCTTGAAACGCGTCGGCATCACTTAACACTTGGGAAACATATGTATGGAATTAGGATCCGCTCTAAGGGAATGGTTTGAAAATTCCTAAACCTTAGGAGCCTGAATATTTGTTCCCAGTGGGCAGCAACATTTAGAGGAATTTATTAATTGAAAAACAAATTATGATTATTGTTGCTGCATTCCAGAAATTAATGATTGGTTTAATACTGTAATCCATTTTTTCACCAATTCATTTTGTATTTGTATTGTCTGTTATGTTCTCTCCGTTTGATTTTGGTTGAAGTTTGATTGTATGTTTCCCTGTTTCTGGTACAAAAAACAAAAATTAAATGTTCTAAAAAAAAGTATAGAATGATGGTTAAATAAATACTAAAGACCAATGTAATCAGTGATTGGTACGAGTCTGTTCAAGTAGAAAACAGCATTAAACATGACAGCTAGATAATACGTTCTTCTGCTTTTAGAAATTTGGCACTTTCTTGCCTTATATAACACAACAAGAAGCTATCATGTTTTTATAGTCTGATCCTTAGTGAAAGTTAAGGCACCTTTTGCTGATGATTCAGGTGGTGTTGGACATCTCAAAAAAATGTATGGACTGGCCTCACACACCACCAGGTGTCATGCTTCATCATCGGCTGTCCTCGCCCTTTAAAAACCACGTTTGATAAAGGGCGGGCCTACACCTGAAGACAGGGAGGCACTTCTAAAACTAAGTGGGGTCCCGTGCTGAAAATAAGTGAGTGAGTGATGTCTAAAAATCGATGCACATTCCTGCGTGAAGTTTAATGATGCCGAGTGTGCTCAATATTAAAAGAAAAGGTGGAGACTAGGGGGTCTAGTACCCCATCTCCATTTGTGTTGCCAACATGTTCCTGCCACTACGGCCTGGAGGGTCCATGGCATTCATCAGGGCCTGAGTGAGAAAGAGGGCTCCTATCCTGTCTCTAAGAGACAAAGATAAAACCACTTGTGTAGGCTGGCTTCTAGTCCAACTCTACCACAGTCTTTATTCAGAACTCCCTATTGTAGGTGTAGGGGTGTCCCATGGGGAGGGAGGGGTAGAGGGACCCCTGTAGTCAAACTTACTCCAAGGTGCGTCCCTCGCGTTATTCCTACGGTCCTTCCTCGCTGCTAGGAAGGACCGTAGGAATAACGCGAGGGTCGCACCTTCGAGTAAGTAGCAACGGTTCCGAAAACAGTGAAATATCTTATGACAAAGGAAACATGCCAGGGATAAAACCTATACAAAGATGGGTAGAGTCTGTCTTCCTACAATGTTGTTCAATTATAATTCATTTTTAGAACACGTATAAGTAATAAACGGAGTCCTAAACAATCAACACTGATGTATACATTTGATCCTGCCATTTGCTAAACGGGGAGTCCAAGTTGAGTGCAATTGTGCAAAGTTTGAAGTTATTTCCCTTTTCACTTTCCAAGTCTGAAAGTAATTCTCATATTTGCATAATCATTCACCTTCAGAAGTAGTTTGTTTGAAACTTAAACTGACTGCATACTCCACAGTGCCCACGTCTGTTTTAGTGCTGTGACATTCACTCAGAGTTTACTTCCTAATGTCGTGTAGCTGTCTTGTTCAGATGTGTGGAATTTAGCTTCTCCTGGTAAACCCTGCATTATTGGTATTTACTTGTTGCGTTATTTATTACCATCCAAAATACAAATGCACTTGGAAAGAGTCCTTAAGTGAGAAATAGTGTTTGCTATGTCTGTTGAGGGCACTATGGTTAATGAATTATGACATAATAAATATGACGTTTTCAAAAGCATATGATATCTTGATTGTTGTCATCACACTTAAACTACAGTACAATATGCGAACCTTTGTCCTAATGAACCAGTTCATAAAACATGATAGCATTGTACTATGCACCTTTCAACATTAGAAGTTCTACTTGTGGTCACAATTGACTGTATCGTCGACAGGTAGGACAGAGGTGCTAAAACATCCCCTCAAATTTTCTTTCTGTATACTCTTGTTTTTTTTTGTTGGTTTTATTAATTTGCATTTACTCCCCTTTTTCAACACATTTCAGTGCTAATTCCATCAGTGCTAATAGATTCGCGGTTCACGTTTTACTAATTAATTGTAATTCAGCACAGCATGCCGAGTTTCTCCAATCTACATACAGTAGAGTGTACTCATTTCTCGCAGAGAGATGTGCGATTTCATTTTGCAAGAGGAAATGTTGTTCATGGGTGCGTTGCCTTCTCGGAATTTTTTTTGTTTTGTAATATGTGAGGGAAGGTAGTCATTGCGATAAAAATACTCGTTTGCCTACCCTTTTTATCATCATTGTTGGTTTCCGCCTATCCTTCATTATTGCTGTCGAAACTTCGGTTGTACGTGCCCACACATTCTTTTTAAATAGCAACAAAAATGCGGCAACATTAGCTTATTAGAGGATTCAAAATGGTCGTACTTTTATTAAAACAACGAGTTTTTAAAGGATGCAAAAACAATCTTCAATATTAGTGAACGCCAAACTATAATTGGGGGAGGGGAGGACGAGGGGGGGAAATCACCGTGAAAACCATTTGATTTTCATGTATAATGTGCTCCAATGTGTTGTAGCGTCCATTCATCTCGATCAGGTATTCATATTATATAATCTTCTGGACAAGCGGAGCCCAATAGTTCCAATTGAACATATTAAAAAGAATGAATCTGATAAAGAGAGAGCAATGTGAAAGCTTAGGCAGTCGAACATAATTTTTAGCCTCCATTCTTAAATCCGAATGCATTAAAAATGTAATACGCTTTTGTCTTTTCCTACAATGAATTGGAGACTACACTGATCTCACGGAGAAAGGAGAAAGGACGAGGCGAAGATAATTACTTGATCCCTTGACTACATAGAAAAAGGTAACTAATACTCCATATCTTTTTATGCAAAGCTGGATATTCCGGCAGAGAATCGCAGCTGAATTACATTGACTGATGTATGCAAATTAAAGTTTAACAGATAATTTGCCGTCAAGTTGTAACCGACAACTGACTTAACACTGCTCACCTGAATCTAACATGCATGGAAAAAGCAATCCGCTTTCAATGGAAATTCGCTGGTAATACTTCCATCTGTGCAAGAGTCCACAGGGGAGATTCACCATGTTTTCACGTAGCACACTACAGTAGCCGCAAATGCTGTGCTACGTGAAAAGGAGAGAGGAGGAGAGCGCTCAATTTACTAAAATAAGGCACTCTCCTCCCCTCTGTCTTGCGCTGGCTCTTAAATCAGCTGCCCTGCGCCAAAAGACACCTTTGCGTCAGGGTGCAAAGGCGTCTCCGTGAGTCTAGCATAGGTTTTGTACTGGAAGGGAATCCTTCCAATACAAAACTATGCTTACACTAATTTGAAGCCTTTTCCCACTTTGTATGTGTGCTGTATAACCCTGGGCGAAGTGCTACGCTACGCTCGCGTAGTTTGCGAAGTTTGCGCTAATTCGCACAACGCGAATTGCACGTAGCACAGTGCGAACACGCGTAGCGTAGCGTAGCGTAGTGCCGCGGTCATTTTTGCTTGCTCGCGGTCCTCAACGTCAAGTTGGCGACCGCGAGCAAGCAAAATGACATCCCGGCGAGACTTTTTCCTCGTTCGCGATCAGCAACATCAAGTTGCCGATCGCGAGCGTGGAAAATAAACCTCCGGCGAGATTCTCAACGCGGGGAGGTCAGGTTTCTCATTGCGAGTGGTCGCGTATGCTCGCGACCGCTCGCGATGAGAAACTACCAGTCCGCGTTGAGAAAGCTGCCGCTCGAGTAAAAATCTACTCGAGCGGCAGTAAAAGACTAGCTCGCACTGTGCAAGTTGCCGTTTTCAATGATTGCACAGTGCGGACAAGCATCCGGCACTGTGCAATCATTGCGAACAGTGCGCTACGCAGTTCGCGTAGTGCTACGCGAAGCTTGCGTAGCGCGAACTGCACTTTGCGTAGCTTCGCGAAGCATTACTTCGCGAACTACGCCCACCCTTAGTGCTGTACAGTGCAGCACAAATGCAAAGTCGGAAAAGGAAGGAGAAATGAACCATTTCTTTTTCCTTGCACCTACTTTGAAAGGGCGTAGTTTTCTCATGCTAAACCCGGTTTACTTTGTTTAGTAAATTGTGTTTAGCGTGAGAAACCTAAGGTGGTTGCATGGGAACGCCCATTCTCCACCCATGGTACTTCCCTTGGCGGTAAGTAATGCAAAGCAGCGCTACTCACTGCTTTGCATTACTTTCCCGTTATTTCCAGTACTAAACAAGTTTAGCACTGGAAAGTAAATTGGGAACAAAAGATTTTGTGCCGATTTGCACCACAAAAATGGCATAAAATCTTAGTAAATCTTCCCACGTCTCTTACGCTAGAGGTATACATCACTGATTACCAGTAAAAACTGAAATTAAGTATGAATGTTAATACCCATTCTTTAAAACCATGGAAAAAGCCAGACCTCTTTATTTACAATATGGGAAGATTTTTCCCACGTTTATTCTGTTGGAGTACCCTCCCTCCTAAAATCCGGTGAAGGTTTCATTAAATATGTGCTCAGTGCTATTCATCCATTTTCATACTGCCAGCAGACGGGGATTGAGAATCCAGTGTTCTAGGTAGGATGACCAATGTGTCATCAGAGCAGCTTTAACACGAGAACTCAAAGTAAAATGTGATGCTCTGTGGTCTCACTGGGTAAAACAAAGAGATCTACTCCAAGATGGTTCCACGGGTTGCAGTTTCCTTACACCTGTGTTATAGGGTGAGATGATGGACTAATCCGATGTGGATGAGCGGTCAAGCGGAATAAAAGTTGTCACTGTTATTTGACGTCTCAGATAAGAGTCGGACAGAACTCACTTTCAATGTTGCAATGAAAACTGAACTGGTGTTGCTCGGAAGACAGGAGGCGTTTGGCAAAACAGGAACAGTTTCAATTAATTAAACAATACAGCAGGGAGACAGTTACAGGTTTGAGGTCTAAGGACTGTCTCAATTTATATAGGGTTCTCGTTAGTCTGTTATCTAGTTCTACATCAAGCCATAAACATATCAGGCATACTATATATGGCTAGAAATGTTGTTTGCTGACTTTGGAGTCATAAATGAATGGTCAAATGGTTACTACAGGTGGTTCTCGACCTTGCATGGACACCATGTGGCCAGTGCTGAATGTGTCCAGGTGTCCGGCGTGGGATCCCTATGTGTTCTAGGCTCTGACTGGCTATGTGTTCCTAACTCATGTGGCATCGGACTTTATGGTGTTTTCCAAAGCATGGGTACCCCTTGGGCCATGAGTGCTTTATTGGAAGCAGTCTCCCCTGACCGTTGTGATATTGCTGCACCTATCTGTGGGATTGATAAAGAATTTCCTGCAACGAGTTTGCCTGTCAGCCATGCATCCTCCCACCTGTGACCCATAAATCAGGGATCTCAGGCATTTGTCGCAGGCCCTGACTGACTACATACTTGCATGTCGAGATAGATGTGGAGTGTATCAATATCCATATTAACACTGGGAAAAAGAAAAAATGTCCTTAGAGTAATGTCATATTGGCTTAAATTCTGCTCATTCCATCACTTTGCCCGTCTAGTGTCCTTTGGCAATGGATTTATAGGTTGTTAGGCAGATAGGGTCTACTCTCTTCCAGGTTTCTTCAACAGAGGTTTGGAAAGGCTAATGTGATGTGCCTAAGGAAAGCACCAATGAGTAGGATGGAGTATAATATGTCTCTGGCTGATGTTGCTACTGAATTTGTTAGAAGGGTGCCTGTGTTGATGCTGAATGGGAAAAGGTCAAGTAGAGAGTGAGAGATGCCATGCATAGTATCTGTAATTCTTAATTTATAAAAGTCGAGGGAGTGTAGAAAAATAAGTTTTGGTCATACAACTGGGTACATTTTGGTAAGGTCCATGTGGAGGTTTATTGCTATCTTTGCCCAGAGGTCAGGTTTTAAATGAAATGCTTTGGAGATTGAAGGTCTGATTTGGATCTTGGCAGGACTCCTGTCATCCTTCCGCAGTGGAGTTTACAAGTACTCCACAAAGCAGACGGAATACTGACAGCCCTATTTAGACGTATGCTGGCTGAATCATCATCCGTGTCAACAGAGTGTTTTCTGTCACATAAATGGCAAACGTCTGTTGACGCAGCTGACTTCTCTGCTGGCTAATACTATTCTGTCACCATCAGGGTGGCAGGATTGTGCCGGGCCCATTTAGATTTCACAGTTCTGCTGGTGATGTTCTAGTGGTGGATTGCCCACAGAGTGATTCAGTCACAGGACGCGTTCAACATTGGACTTTTCCTGTGGCTGTAGAATGGATGCTAGCATCACACACCTGATGTGTTTGGGCTAATTGTGTTCACCTGAATACCACACTATAAAACACACTCAATTTCAGACCATGATCCTTTGCCATTCCACTGCACCACAACATTTTCTAGCAGAACTTTTGTCAGTTAAGTTAGGTTTATTTTTTGGGCTTTCTCTGTATCTTGTCCCATATGTTTTCTCTCATTTATTTTCTTGTGGGTGATAACTAGGTGTAGGCAGAGCTTGCGGAGTTGCACTACGCTCGGGTTCACTTTTGTTGAACAAGAATTGTCACAAGTATTTGCATTTTTACCCATCATTGCTTCTGGCTACAACAATTAATTCTGACCTTTGGAAGAGTTATGCTTGCACATCGGAGTGAACAATTTGTGTATTAGGTAAAGGGCACCCTAGTGTCCCTTCTCATAGCAATGCAGCCTGACAACAGTCTTGCACGCCAAACCTATAGCCACCCCCCAAAAAAAAAATCAGTGCTCCCCCTTATGGGGGCCAGGGGAGCATTCGAAAGTGGATGCAGCTAAATTCTCTGCAGGCTTTTGTTCCTCTCTTAAGCGACAATCGACAAAATAGACCTGACTGGTTAGGACATATTAAAAATCTCTTCAGAACCGGTGGCAGGGTACTACTCTCTCCACCCAACCGCTGGCTTTAGTCAATTGCCAGTCGTATCCAGTCCTAAATGTCCCACAAGAAATCTTTCAAACACACGTTTATCAGTCCAGCCGTGTATATGTACCCCTCTTGAAAGGTGTATACAAAAAATGTGTGAAGGGGAGAAAGTACCTCACGTACGCATCACCGGAGGAGCTGCTGGTAGGTTCTCACCAGTTTTCCCACGTTTCTCATCATCAGTAACTTTCTTACCCGTGAAAAGAAAGAAAGGAAGAAATATCCAGTGTAAAACACAAGAGGTGAAGGAACAATTAAAGGAGAATATGCACAGAAGCGTGTTTGAGTCAAAACAAGACCCCGTAATGTGAGGGAAAGAAAAACCACTTTTCTCCAACTAAAATCGAGTTATGACTCACATGTACAAGATCCTAATTTTATTCCATGTAGTGAGACTACTCAAGGTTAAAAACAAACTTCATGTTCCAGACCACTTTAAGACGGGCCATCATGTTTCATTGCCAAGCTTCCGTTACGGCAATTTCATCAGGGCTCAGGGCCAGACTTCACCTCACTGGATTTCAAGTTTAGACCATGGGTGACAGGTGGTAGCCATGAGTAGTCATACCGGCTCCCCACCATTTACGGGGGTATCCTTCAAACGTAAGTCCCCCAGCGGCACAGTCCGTTGCCGTTCGTATACCGCGTTTACATGTATACTCAGCTGTGTCTCGTCCCATACTCAGGGATTCTCCCTTCCTGGCTGGAGATATATTATATATATATATATATATATATATATATATATATATATATATATATATATATATATATATATATATATATATATATATATATATATATATATATTATCTACTGGCGGTCGCCAGTAGATAGTTATAGTTACAACCTATTATCCATAGGAAATCCGCGACATTCTATTTGAGATAACTCTCTTGCCGGTTGACGTATCTTGGCGAAATTTTAAAACTTTGTGGCCCGCTCCGGTCCGCTCCTTCCCTGAAAGTCTCGGGAGATTCGTCAAACGGGGCCGAGAAAAAGGGGGTCCCAAAACGCGTTTTCCCCATGCATTTTCCATAGGAAACTTTAGACACGGCTACAGCCCGAACTGCTGAACGGAATTACACCAAATTTGGCAAAGAGGTAGTTCTTGGTTCAGAAAGAACCCTTTTGTTAAATGGTGTAAATCCGTTCAGTAGTTGCTGAGAAAATGAAAAGTAAAAAGATAGTGATATCTATGGCCGAGTAGGGTCCGCGTACCCTCAGCGCACCCTGCGCGCACCGTCCCGATCACGAGCTGCATGTTAATTGGCTGTCAGCTGGCTGTCAACATTCCGATTCAGGAAATGTTGACAGCCATTTTGTCCTCGGTAGAACCGAGGGACAGAAACAAGTGCGCAAAGCGCACAAAGGGGGCAGGGTAGAAACACCCTGACTCCTAGGTTTGCTCAGGGGTCCCACAAGGACCCCTGGGCAAAAAAAATTTTTTTTTTTTAAATCGGCAGGATGCGCTCAGGGTGCGCAAATCCTGCCCAAAAAAATCCAAGCGCGGTCTCCCGCGCTCGATGTTAGCACTGGCCCCCGGGTGGCTCAAGTCCCGGGGGCATGGTGGGGGTTAATTTTATGTGTGGGGGCCTCAAGGGCCCCCAAGCCCCGGGACCGCCACCCCCAGGGCTTTTTTAAATGGTGCGGGAGGGCTCTGAGCCCTCCCGCAGCCCCGGGACCACCACCTCCCGGGGCTTTTTTTTAAAATTAAAAACCTGTGTGGGGGCTCCAGCCCCCACACGCCCGGGACCGCCACCTCCCGGGGCACTAAACATTTAAATATGGGGGTCCGTTACGGACCCCAGAGCCCCGGGGACCACCACCTCCCGGGGCTGTGACCTGAATGGGAGGGGGCCGCGCGGCCCCCTCCTGGAGCCCTTGATGGCCCTGGGGACCACCACCCCCAGGGCCGGCTCCTGCAGTGTCCCGGGGTGCCTACCCCTGGGACACTGTAGTTTGCTATGGCAGGACGGGAGCCTCGCGGCTCCCGTCCTGCCATAGCAAACTGCTTTGGATATTGGAAGAGAGAGCAGGAAACCTGCTCTCTCTTCCAATATCCAAAGCCGATTGCTTTCCACATGGGGAGCTGCATCTTAGCAGCTCCCCATGTGTAAAAGCAATGCCGGCTCCCAAGGGACGCGGGGAGCCGGCGGGAGTGTGGGGGCTTGGGGACCCCCACAGTCCCCAACGGAGAGGGCCAGCCCCGGGGGATGGGGTCCCCGGGGCAAGTAGTGGCTCGGGAGGGGGCCACGCGGCCCCCTCCCCAAAGTTTAAAAATAATTAAATAAAAAAAAAACGGAAGGGCCGGCCCCGGGGATGGGGTCCCCGGGGCCTTAAATGGCCTGAGGAGGGGGCCACGCAGCCCCCTCCAAAGAAAAAAAAAAATCGAGGCCATGCCCCGGGGATGGGGTCCCCGGGGCCAATACAGGCCCAGGAAGGGGGCCCCACGGCCCCCTTCCCGTTTTTTTAAAATATTTAATTTAAAAAAAGGGGTAAGGCCCTGGGGGATGGGGTCCCCAGGGCCCAAAAACATGAAAAAGGAAGGGGGCCACACAGCCCCCTTCAGGGACAAAAAAAAAAAAAAAAAAAAACGATCGGCCCGCAGGCCCCGCCCCTTCCTTCACCACTCTGCAAACGCGCCCCTGGCGCGTTTGCAGAGGGGAACGAATCCCCTTGAATACTGGGGGTCCCTGGGAGCCAACTAGCCCACCAGGAACCTCCAGTATGCGCCAGGGGCTGCCTTGCAGAGAGGTGTACAGAGGCCACGCCCCTTTTACACCTCTCTGCAACGCAGCTCTGTGGCGCTTTTGGAGGTATATGGTGGGCTAGTTGGACTCCGGGGACCCTCAGGATTCAAGGGACTTAATCCCCCAACTTAAAACACGCCACGGGGCGCGTTTGCACAGTGGTGAAGGGAGGGGCGGGGCTTCAGGTGACATGTGTGCAAACAGGCCCCGTGGCGCGTTTTAAGATGGGAATTAAATCCCTTCAATCCTGAGGGTCCCTGGGGCCAACTAGCCCAACAGGTACATCCAGAAAGCGCCACAGAGCTGCGTTGCAGAGAGGTGTAAAAGGGTGTGGCCTCTCTACACGTCTCTGCAACGCAGCCCCTGGCGCATATTGGAGGTTCCTGGTGGGCTAGTTGGCTCCTAGGGACCCTCAGGATTCAAGGGGACTTAATCCCCCAACTTAAAATGCGCCACGGGGCGCGTTTGCACAGATGTCACCTCAGACCCCGCCCCCTCCCTTCACCATTGTGCAAATATTCTTCTAAATTCATCCGAAATACGAATTCCGATTTACTCACCTGTTATAAGGAGAGACCTCAGTGCTGCATCTTTCAGCCCAGTACTGGTCCTGAAAAGTAATTTTAACCGTACTTACCAGTAACTTGAATTTCCTTCCATAGGATATCATTGCCTGCTTTTTGCTGAAAAAGTTTCTAAGTGTTGATTTTTGAAACATACAAATATTCCTCTAAAATCAGCCGAAATACGAATTCCGATTTACTCACCTGTTATCAGGAGAGACCTCAGTGCTGTATCTTTCAGCCCAGTACTGGTCCTAAAAAGTAATTTTAACCGTACTTACCAGTAACTTGAATTTCCTTCCATAGGCTAACATTGACTGGTTTCACTTGGAAATTCTTCTAAGTGTGGAGTTTTGGAACTTTAAAATATTCATCTAAAATCAGCCGAAATACGAATTCCGATTTACTCACCTGTTATAAGGAGAGACCTCAGTGCTGCATCTTTCAGCCCAGTACTGGTCCTGAAAAGTAATTTTAACCGTACTTACCAGTAACTTGAATTTCCTTCCATAGGATATCATTGCCTGCTTTTTGCTGAAAAAGTTTCTAAGTGTTGATTTTTGAAACATACAAATATTCCTCTAAAATCAGCCGAAATACGAATTCCGATTTACTCACCTGTTATCAGGAGAGACCTCAGTGCTGTATCGTTCAGCCCAGTACTGGTCCTAAAAAGTAATTTTAACCGTACTTACCAGTAACTTGAATTTCCTTCCATAGGATATCATTGCCTGCTTTTTGTTGAAAAAGTTTCTAAGTGTTGATTTTTGAAACATACAAATATTCCTCTAAAATCAGCCGAAATACGAATTCCGATTTACTCACCTGTTATCAGGAGAGACCTCAGTGCTGTATCTTTCAGCCCAGTACTGGTCCTGAAAAGTAATTTTAACCATACTTACCAGTAACTTGAATTTCCTTCCATAGGATATCATTACCTGCTTTTTGCTGAAAAAGTTTCTAAGTGTTGATTTTTGAAACATACAAATATTCCTCTAAAATCAGCCGAAATACGAATTCCGATTTACTCACCTGTTATCAGGAGAGACCTCAGTGCTGTATCTTTCAGCCCAGTACTGGTCCTAAAAAGTAATTTTAACCGTACTTACCAGTAACTTGAATTTCCTTCCATAGGCTAACATTGACTGGTTTCACTTGGAAATTCTTCTAAGTGTGGAGTTTTGGAACTTTAAAATATTCATCTAAAATCAGCCGAAATACGAATTCCGATTTACTCACCTGTTATAAGGAGAGACCTCAGTGCTGCATCTTTCAGCCCAGTACTGGTCCTGAAAAGTAATTTTAACCGTACTTACCAGTAACTTGAATTTCCTTCCATAGGATATCATTGCCTGCTTTTTGCTGAAAAAGTTTCTAAGTGTTGATTTTTGAAACATACAAATATTCCTCTAAAATCAGCCGAAATATGATTTCCGATTTACTCACCTGTTATGAGGAGAGACCTCAGTGCTGTATCTTTCAGCCCAGTACTGGTCCTGAAAAGTAATTTTAACCGTACTTACCAGTAACTTGAATTTCCTTCCATAGGATATCATTGCCTGCTTTTTGCTGAAAAAGTTTCTAAGTGTTGATTTTTGAAACATACAAATATTCCTCTAAAATCAGCCGAAATCCGAATTCCGACTTACTCACCTGTTATCAGGAGAAAACCCAGTGCTGCACCTTTTAGCCCAGCACTGACCCTGAAAAGTAATTCTAACCGTACTTACCAGTAACTTGAATTTCCTTCCATAGGCTAACATTGACTGGTTTCACTTGGAAATTCTTCTAAGTGTGGAGTTTTGGAACTTTAAAATATTCCTCGAAAATCAGCCGAAATACGAATTCCGATTTACTCACCTGTTATCAGGAGAGAACCCAGTGCTGCATCTTTTAGCCCAGCACTGACCCTGAAAAGTAATTTTAACCGTACTTACCAGTAACTTATATTTTCTTCCATAGGAATCCATTGTCTGGTTTTCAGCAAAAAAGTTTCAAAGTGTTGATTTTTACAAACTACAAATATTCCTTAAAAATCACCTGTATGACTTAAACGCATTCTTTCAACTGTTTACAGGAGATGCACCAGTGCTGGATCCAGGATCCAACACTGAGTAAGAAAAAGTAACAATAACAGTTTTTACCTGCTAAGTGAATTTCCTTCCATAGGATAACATTGGTGACCATATGAGAAAAAGTTTCTAAGTGTCAACTTTTAAAATACAATAATATTCCTTAAAAATCAGTACTGTAACCAAAACGCTTTTACTCAACTGTTTACAGGAGATGTCCCAGGACTGAATCTAGGATCCAGTCCTGTGGTTAGAAAAGTAATCCATAAAGTAACTAATTGCATTTAACTAGAAATTCACATTGAGCTGAATGTTGCATTGTGTTTGAAAATGTGTTGCCCATTGCAACAACTGTAACTACTGTACTTAAAAGTCTATTGCCTATGTGCAAAGTATTTAAACTAAAGTAATTCATTCTGAGAAAGTATTTTTGTAATGTAATGTATAATGTAATTACAATGTAATTTAAAAAATAAAATATGTAAAAAAAAATTGTTTCTAAAAATGTAGTAAATCAGTATGAAAAAATTAATATAACAATTAATACATTTAAAAATTGTCATTTACAAAACCTTTGAAATTCACTGAAAAAACCATAGGTTTCAGGCACGTTATAGTTAGAAATTAGCATTTAAAAAACCTTTGAAATTCACAGAAAAAACCATAGGTTTCAGACACGTTATAGTTACAAATTAGCATTTAAAAAACCTTTGAAATTCACTGAAAAAACCATAGGTTTTAGGGACAGTTATAGTTACTTGGACATTGCACTCGTACAAAACCTGTGAAATTCCCCGTTATAGTTAGTTCAGCTAACTATAACTCGCGCCCGCAATGCACTGCTGATGACGTCACATATTACATCACTCATGACATGGTCAGTGACATCACTGATGACATCACTGATGACATCTCAAATGACATCACTGATGACATCATCCACGTGATAATCTGATGCACCTCCTCACACCCTAATATAACCTTTGATACACCCACTCTAAATTACAGACTGCCATTCGCAAAACCATAGACACTCCAACACCAATAACTACATACCCACTCACTGATTCTTAGGTCTACACACACAGATCCACTCACTCACCCGTACAGTCACTCATACTTATGGTCACTCAGTACAGGACTATCATATGCACTCTTACTCCTATATAGACACTCAAACACCGCCACTCATCCATAGAGGTACTCACACACCTAGTCAGTCATGCAAATAATTAAACACACTGCCATTTACTCACCTATACAGTTATACACACACCAGCTCACTTAATCATACAAATACTAGCACATTGTTACGCTCTTATACAATCACTGATACAAGCACACACTCATCCATACAGCCACTCTCACAATAACACACTCTCACTTATAGCCATTTAAATACTCTAACACACATATATACTGCCTTTCACATATGTAGTTACTCACACATGTACCACTGGGACATACATTCACTCACTAACACACTGTTACACACACTTACCCACCCATACAGTCTATCACAGATGCATTCTTGAAACCATCCACCCAGTGAATCACCCACTCACACATCTATGCACAGTCGCACACACCCCATCCACACAAACACTCAGGCACCCATACAGATACTCAGACAACAAATCAATAACTCTTATAGACACTCATGTAGCTGTTCACAAACCCATGCAGCCACTTACACAGCAACAGACAGATACAGACATTCACCCAGTTTAGTCACTAACCCATGCATTCAGTAAGATACGTTTAATCACTCACTTATAGAATTAGTCACGCACCTACTAAATCATCCATACAGACACTTATACACCCACTCATTCTTCAAAACGCCTTTCCCTATATATATTAAAAATATTTGAACTTTACAGAAACACACAGTCACTGGATGATGTCAACAGTGATGTAATTTGAGATGTCATCAGTGATGTCATCAGTGATGTCACTGACCATGTCATGAGTGATGTAATATGTGACGTCATCAGCAGTGCATTGCGGGCGCGAGTTATAGTTAGCTGAACTAACTATAACGGGGAATTTCACGGGTTTTGTACGAGTGCAATGTCCAAGTAACTATAACTGTCCCTAAAACCTATGGTTTTTTCAGTGAATTTCAAAGGTTTTTTAAATGCTAATTTGTAACTATAACGTGTCTGAAACCTATGGTTTTTTCAGTGAATATATATATATATATATATATTTATATATATATTTCTTTTTTCCCCCATGTTCGTCCTGATTTGAAGACCCACTCCACTGCAGGTATTTCAACAGAAATCTTTATTTTCAGGAAACCGGCATGTTAATTCCTGATTGTTCAAGCCTAACGCGTTTCGGAACCCCTCTGCTCCTTAGTCATAGGCTGCTTGCAACTTCACAGAAATTCAAAGAGCACTTTTATTTTCCAGCAAGGAAGTCCCATTTCCCTCTGGTGGGCTACACAGGTGAGTTCAATCTTTTCAAAGGATGCTGGTATTTGTATTGTTCTTTGATCCTTTTATTTAAATGGTGTAAATCCGTTCAGTAGTTGCTGAGAAATTCAAAAAATAAAAATTGATATATCTGAGCATTGAGGAGGATTCGCGAACCCTCCCGAGCACGAGCTTAATTCTGATTGGCTGTCAACAGTCCAAACCAGAATGGGTTGGCAGCCATTTTGTGACTCGGTAAAACAGAGTCACAAGAAATGTGTTTAAAAAAGGATATAAAACAAGAAAAGGGGGCAGGGTAGAAACACCCTGACCCCCTAGGACTACTCAGGGGGTCCCTAAAGGACCCCCAGGGCCAAGAAAAGCATTTTGTAAAAAAAATAAAAATCAGCCGAATTCGCGCTGGGTGCGCAAATCCGGTCGAAAAAATAATAAAAAAACAAAGCGTGGGCTTTTGCGCTTTGTTTTCAATAAGCCCCCGGGTGGGACAGGTTCCGGGGGCAATGTCCAAATGAGTAGCGGGGGCCCCTGCAGCCCCGGGGGCCACCACATCCCCAGGGCTTAGATAATTATATGCGGAGGGTACGCGGTACACCCGCAGCCACCTCCCTGGGGCATTTTTTAAAAAATGTATGGGAGGGGGCTCCTGCCCCCCCATGCTGCCCCAGGGACCACCAACTCCCCGGGGCATTGTTATTTTAGGGAGGGGGGCCTTGCGGGCCCCCCCAAGCCCTGGGGACCGCCACCTCCCCGGGGCTACTTTCTAAAACTGTGGGGGGACTCAAGCCCCCCCACACTGCCCCGGAGACCACCACCTCCCCAGGGCACACTTAATTAAATGCGGGGGTCCGTTGTGGCTCCCTGGCCCCGGGGGCGACCACCTCCCCGGGGCTTCATAATAGTTGGGAGGGGGGCCACGCGGCCCCCCTCCTGGAGCCCTAGATCGCCCTGGGGACCGCCACCCACCAGGGTCGGCTCCTGCAATCTCCCGGGGTGCCCACCCCCGGGACATTGCCGTTTGCTATGGCAGGGCGGGAGCACCGCTCCCGCCCTGCCATAGCAAACACTGCTTTAGTTCTTGGAAGTGAGAGCAGGAAACCTGCTCTCGCTTCCAAGAAGCAAAGCAGATTGCTTTTGGGCAAGGGGAGCTGCATGTTTGCAGCTCCCTTTGCCCAAAAGCAATGGAGGCTCCGCAGGAGGCGGGGAGCCGGCTGGGACCATGGGGGCATTGGGGCTCCCTCCACGGTCCCCAATGTAAGGCCAGGCCCCGGGGGATGGGGTCCCCAGGGCCATATTTGGCCTAAGGAGGGGGGCCACGAGGTCCCCTCCCCAAAAAATAAATAAATAAAGTCTGGCCAGGCCCCGGGGATGGGGTCCCCGAGGCCAATATCGGCCCAGGGAAGGGAGGCCACACGGCCCCCCTCCGTTATATATATTTGAGAAAAAAAAGGCTGGCCAGGCCCCGGGGGATGGGGGATGGGGTCCCCGGGGCGAATACCGAATAATGGAAGTGGGGCAGTTTTTTTTCTATTTTGGAGTCGCGGCCCCCCATGTAACGTCGCGTTGGATTTGCGAATTCACCTCAAATTAATAATTTAGTAGTAAATAACATAGAAGGTAGTGTTGTATTTGTGAAGTTGTTTTAAAGAGGTACTGTGATTGAAGTTAATGACAAGATTACAATTGATAGAGTTGTTAAAATATATAAACTTAAAAATGAATAGTTAAACTTGAAAAGTGTATTGTGTTTGTAGTACATTGAATTCATGCTTGTGCAATTTCGCGACGGATTCGCGAATCCTTAAAAAATGTAAAAAAAAGTATGTATGTTTAAATAAGAATAAGATTCACTGTTGTGTTATAGGGAGGCTCTAAAAAGAGCCCTTGTTTTCATTATGAGTTTGTTGTAGCTACATGTAAGTGCGGATGCACAGCTTTAGGTTGTTGAGAAAGACTCTGTTCCCATGATCTGTGAAGTGTACTCCATCACTTCTGTAGATGTCATCCATATCAAAACGTATATTGTTGTTATATATGGAGCCCATCCTATGGTCTCTGAGGTAAGCAGAAACAGCTTCATTGACGTTCTTCCTAGCTTTCTCAATCTGTGGACAGAATTGATTTGACCACTTCCATTTCTGTCTTTGGCATATATTAGAGTATACAAAGACAGTTTGGGTGAAAAGCAACATCAATTGTGCAAAGGTATCCTTCATGAGCATTTCCAGTCCTACCCCAGTCAATGTGCATCGGTCATTGCCACCACAGTGCACAATCATGAGGTCAGGTGGTTGGAGATGCAAAAAGGTTTTAACCAAAGGCATCAATTGGTGTCACTTTAATCCTCTCTGTGCAATCCATTTAATATCCACATTTTGCAAAGCTAGGTCTTTGTCAATACCTTTGTGTTTGCACCAGAAAACATAGCTGTGCCCAACAATCCATATTGTAAGCATCTTGAAGGGATGTCTGAAAGTAATGAAAAGATGTCTGTAGCTGAGGTAGTCAGTTGGTAGAATGAGAGGTATCTAAAATGGTGGACAAGATGCTGTTTTTTAAAAAGTAGAGAATTGATTGGCTGTATAAGAACATTGTACACTCAAAAATAGGGTGCATGTTACTTTCTTTAAAAAGCATGTTTCTTATTGGTTAGTAAAAAAATGGATGAAAGTTACAGTAGATAGGATAAGGTAATATTTTGCAAAAGTCAACCACACCTGCTGTTTGTATTTGTAATCTTGTGTGCTTAAGTTGAAAATATGGTGAACTTGTGACCTGTTAGTTCAGTTGAATGTTCCATGAACTGTTACTATGGAAACTGGCATTAAGCAGAATGGGGGAAGGGTTGAAACTTAACTGAGGACTTAAAATGTGAAGTTGTAATTTATATATAAGTGATATGTTATTAAAGTATAATTTCCCAAGTCAGTACTATCTTTAGAAGTGGTGTGTTGTTAAAAAATAGTGGTATTTTTATTTGTAATATATTTTTGAACTCCCGTATGGATTCGCGGCTCCATTGCGTTGGTTCATGGTGGAGTCGCGTCTTCAAAAAATTCCAGTACCAGTTTGGTCACTTTTAGAAGTCAGTTGGTAAGGGTTAATATGTCAAACCAATAGAAATGTGTTTTACAATTTGAAATGATGTAGGAAGCAATGTAATTTGTTACTTACATTTATTTGTGTGGAGAAAGAGAGGGAACGTTTGCCATTACTGGTTTTACGTTGTAGAGAGTGGTGCATTACATTGATTGTGTGCATAAGAAAATCTTTTATGAGTTTGTGATATTTCATATTCTACAAATCAATTTTGAAGGTGAGTTATAAATTTGTGAGGTGTATTATGTATTAGCTTTATTTTTAATCTTTAAAAATTATTCAAGAACTGTGATGTTTGAAATATATTATTAAATTTAGAGATGTGTATTGTAGTTTGTTTTATTGTAGTTAAATGTTGTTTGAAATAGATTCTGTGTAGTAATATATGTATATTGGAAGATGGATTAGTGATTATGGTAGTTTATTTTAGTTTGTGGATATGTACATTTGTAGTATAACGCATAATTTTAGGTGTTGCTCTTAAATTGGAAGTGCAGTCTGTCAAATTTAAAGGTGTGCATGGACTTGTGTCTGAAGTATGTCTCTACTTGTATATGTATTTTCATATGTCTTATACATTTGAAGGTACATGATGTATAACAAAGAGGTGTTGTTGCTTTTTATGTGGTAGGCTCAAGACTGAGTAGTAGTAGAATGGGGAAGATGCAGCATTAAAGTGTAGTTTAAAAGATGTTGACATAAGGTATTAGTGATTAGGCTTCATTTTTAAGTCTCTAGAGAGATGCAGTTGAAATATGCCACATCATTTTTGGTGTTTGCTTGAAATTGGAAGTTTTTTCTGTGAATTTTACAGGTGTGGATAGAGTTGTGGTACAGACATATGCATGCATGCTTTTAGGAATATGGTGAGACTTTTAGCAGAGACATGTGAAGGGTTCCTGCTTTGTATTTGGCTAGGTGTAATATTATAAGTAGTTGTACAGTGGTAAAGCAGCAGCACAAAACTGAGGTTTGAGATATGTTTGTAGCGATATTAATTATTAGAGTAATTTGTATGATGTGTGGAAAGGTATATTTCATATATACAGCATCATTTTCAGTGTCTGTTTGAATTTTGAAGTGTAGTCTGTGAAGTTTTGAGCTGTGGGTGGTGTTGTGACTGAGGTTTGTCTCTACTTGCACATGTATTATGGAACGTGTTATACGTCTGAAGATGATAGATGTATAAAACACAGGTATACATTTATCTGTATATTACTTTTATAGATGATGCTGCTAGCAAAAGGTACACACATATGCATGCATGCTTTTAGGAATATGGTGAGACTTACAGCAGAGACTTCTGAAGGGTTGATAGTTTATATTTGTGTAGGTCCAATAGCATAAGTAGTTGCAGAATGGTGAAGCTGCAGCTGAAAACTGTGGTTTAAAACATGTTGGCAGAGGAATTAGTGATGAGGGTATTTTGTGTGAGTATGTTGAAAGGTATGGTTGAAAAGTATCACATTATTTTAGGTGTATATCTGAAATGAGAAATGCAGCTTCTTAAGTTTTAAGATCTGCATGGTTTTGTGACTGTGGTATGTCAGTACTTACAGATGTATTTTCATATGTGTTTTGTATCTGAAGATGCTAGATGTATAAAATACAGGTATAGATGTATTTGTATGTTTCTTTTATATATGATGATACTAGCAAAAGGTAGAGAGATATGCATACATGCTTTTAGAAAAATGGGGAGATTTTCAACAAAGATAAGTGAAGGGTTGCTTTGCTGTTAGCTATGCTGAATACTTGATTAGTACTAGAATAGTGAAGCAGTAGTAGTAGAAAAGTGATGTTTAAGATATGTTGGGAGAGGAATTATTGATTATGGTATTTTATAAGAGTCTGTGTAAAAGTTCACTTGAAATTTTCCACATAAATCTAGGTGTGTTTGAAATGCTAAGTGTACTCTGTCAAGTTTTAAGGCCTTTCTGGTCTTGTGATTGTGGTTATGTTTCTACTTGCACATGTATTCTAATATGTGTTATGCTTTTGGCAATAGGTATACATAGAAGCATACATGCTTTTAGGAATATGGTTAGAATTATGGTAGAGACATGTGAAAGGTGGATCCTTTATGTTTGACTAGGCCCAATATTCGTAGAATGGTGAAGCTGTAGAACAAAAGTGAGTTTTAAGACATGTTGGCAGAAGGGATTACTGATTAGGCTACTTTCTATGAGTCTGGGGAAAGGTACACTTGAAATACACTGCAGAAATGTAGGTGTGTCTTTCAAATGTAAAGTTCAGTCTATTTGTTTATTTCTTTTATATATGATGATGATTTCAAAAGGTAGACATATATGCATGTATGGTTTCAGGAATATGGTGAGATTTATAGCATACTCATGTGCAGGTTTGATGCTTTATTTTGGGTACGCTCAACACCCTGAGTAGTTATAGAATTGTGAAGCTGCAGTTCAAAAGTGTAGACAGTGCTACTCCAATCACCCAGGCAGTACACATGCACTTATAAAATCATCCAGACACTTCCTATGTACTTCTGTAATCCCCCAGATATTACCCCTGCACTCATGGAAAAACCAGGCATCATCTATGTACTCCTCTAATCACCCAGACATTACTTCTGCAATCATGCAATCACCAATGAGTTAGCTATACACTGGTTTAATCACCCAGGCACTACCCTTGCAGTCCTCCAATCACCCTGTCAGGATCTATGCACTCCTCCAATCACTTAGCCAGTGCCCTTGCATTTATAAAATCACCCAGGGACTACCTTAACACTCCTGCAATCACTGAGGCACTACCACAGTACTACTCCAATCACCCAGGCAGTACCGATGCACTTATAAAATCACCCAGGCACTTCCTTTGTACTCCTGTAATCCCCCAGATATTATCCCTGCACTCATGCAATCACCCAGGCATTACCTATGTACTCCTCTAATCCCCCAGACATTATCCTTGCAGTCATGAAATCACTAATGCATTAGCTGTACACTGATTAAATCACCCAGGCACTACCCTTGCACTTCTCCAATCACCCCGTCAGGATCTATGCACTCCTCCAATCACTTAGCCAGTACTAATGCACTTATAAAATCACTGAGGCACTATGTATGCACTTATGCAATCACCCAGGCACTACCCTAGTAATCCTCCAATCACCCAGGCAGTACCTTTGTTCTCATGCAATCACCCAGCCACTACCCCTGCAGTCCTTCGATCACCCAGCCACTACCCATGCACTTATATAATCACTGAGGCCCTACCCTTGCACTCCTCCAATCACAGAAGCACTATCCCTGTAATTATGTTATCACTCAGCCAGTAGCCATGCACTTATAAAATCACCCAGGTACTACCTTTGCACTATTTCAATTACCCAAGCACTACAACAGTACTCCTCCAATCACCTAGGCAGTACCTGTGCACTTATAAAATCACCGAGGCACTTCCTATGTACTTTTGTAATCCCCCAAACATTACCTCTGCACTCATGCAATCACCCAGGCATTACCTATGTACTCCTCTAATCCCCCAGACATTACCTTTGCACTCATCTAATCACCAATGAATTAGCTATACAATGATTCAATCACCCAGGCACTACCCTTTCACTCCTCCAATCACTCTGTCAGCATCTATGCACCCCTGCAATCATTTAGCCAGTACCCATGCACTTATTAAATCACCCAGGCACTACCTATGCACTTATGCAATCACCCAGGTACTACTCTAGTACTCCTCCAATAATCCAGGTACTACCCTTGTTGTCATACAATCACTCAGGCACTACCCTTGCACTCATGCAACAACTCAGGCACTACCCTTGCACTCCTTCAATGACCCAGCCACTACCTATGCACTTATATAATCACTTAAGCACTACCCTTGCACTCCTTCAATCACCCAGGCACTACAAAAGTAGTCTTGCAATCACCCAGGCAGTAGTCATGCAGTTATAAAATCACACAGGCACTTCCTATCTACTCCTGTAGTCTCCCAGACATTGTGTGAGGGTCTTTTTCCAAAAGGAGGAAATGTTCTCCTGCCTGTCGTGATTTAATAACTATGTATCACTGACTTGATATCAACCTACTGTATTCTTTAGGAACAGCATACCGTTCGGTTTCTTGAACTTTACATGGGCTTGTATGCTGGACCTGTTTAAATATAGCCCGCAGTCCCTTCCTTATTGTATTACATTTCCGCACGTGAGACCCCCGTGGGACGTATTTGATTTCAGGTTACCAGGGAGATACTAAACGGTTCCCCTGGCCCATCACAGGGACACTGGAAATAATTTTTCCCGTGACCCTTTTTCAAAAGTTATCTAATACTTCATAACCATTAAGATGGATGAGTATCAGGGACTCAGTTTTGGTGATGATATGGCAACCGAGATTCTTAAAACACCGTCCCTATTGGGGGGTGATGGTAGTTCCGCTTCTGGGAGCCAGTCAGAAGACTGGACCTCCCTATCCACCATGAAGCGTGAATGGCTTAAAATTACGTTACACGGGGCCATGATGACAGAATATCTACGGGCTAATATAGCCCCTAATGGCCTTTTGGTCAACAATTTCCCTTGTCTATTTCTGGAAGATGCGGTTTTTAAAAAAGAGTGGTCCCTAGTTGCATGGAAATGCACTAGGGATTGGCTCATCCTTATCATCAATACTGCAAAGAGGATTGCAGATGCATTATTAATAAGGATCCAGACTGCAGAGGGGCAATTAAGGTGACTGTCCAAACCACTGTGTTCAAGACCAAATTAGCAGAGATTAATGCAGAAATTACGGATAATAAAGAGTACTTGATGAAGCAGAAAATTGCTAAGCTTCAGAAAGATATTACCAAATTTGACAAAGAAAAAATATATCCATATCTCAGGGCAGATTACATCACACCTGGGGGGTCGTATTCTTCGGATGAGAGTTTGAATCCTTCTAGAAGAAGCTCCTCCGATAGTGACTCGAGCAACGGGAGCTGGAATAATAGAAACATCCGACAGAATACGCGTCATACGTATCCCCTATATGGTCCACCGCCTTACCAGGTACCACATCACCAAGGACCCCAATTTAAGGGACCCCAATTTTGGCAATACCCCATGTACCACCATGGACCGCCTCCATTTCCTCAACAAGGCAATTGTAGGAGAGTAGGATCTGCTTCACATGGGTACCCCCACTTTTTGCTGATGCTTCACTGTTTTTCGACATTAGTCTGGCTGGGGCCCTGCTAATCAGAACCCCAGCCTAGCTGCTTCCTCTCTAAAATGGTTTCCATGTGCCTTAGGCACATCACTGATTGGGATCTGGAGTGCCCTTATAAGTCCCTAGTATATGGTATACTATATACCAAGGGCACAGGTACCTCAGAGGCCTGCCAGGGGCTGCAGCATGTATTATGCCACCCCTGGAAGGCCATCCAAACTGACACCACAGGTCTGCTACTGCAGCCTGGGTAAGGTGGTGCGTGCACCCCTTACTGTGATATAGGTTACCTATATCACTAAATACATACACACATATAAACCTATAAGTCACTCCTAAGGCAGGCCTTATCAATCCTAAAGGCAGAGTGCATGGTTCCTATGTGAGAGGGTGCCCCTGCATGAGCAGGGCCCCTCTGCAGCGTTCGGAGACCATCTCTGATGCTGTTTGTAGTGCAGCCTGACCATATACTCTTAAGCGCATTATATCCTCGCGGTAAAATGCTAACTTTGGAATGGCTGCACCTAAACATGTCGTGTTTGGTGTCAAACATCTTGGAATACTACCCCCCGCCAATCCTGGCAGCGGGGGTAGCATTCCACCCTTCTAGAGGGAAAGACATGTTAACTCTGACTAGTCCGGTAACTTCTTTCCAGAGCCCTGGCATCACAAAATGGATGCTGCTGCCACAGACACGAGTCTGGCCTCCTGCTGCTGGACGAAACTCCGGCAGGGGAGGCCTGGACAATAGGTTTCCTGTCCCAGGGAGGTGTGACCACCTCCCCAGACAGGATAATGTGTATTGGGGCTGGGCGGGAGCACTTTCGGGTGCTTTGAAGTCCTGCACTGGGGGCACATTTGGTGTCCCTGTGCATACCCCAGTTCAAACCGGATCAGGGGCTTGCAGCCCCTGCTTTGGCGTGAACTGGACAAAGGGAAAGGGGTGTAGCCACCCCTCTGCCCTGACCCACCCATAGGTGGGGCCACAGAGTAGTCCAACCCCTATCTTTAGTATAAAGGTAGGAACCCAGTCCTTAGGACTTTAGATTATCCCTGGACATAACTCTGAAACTGAATCCTGGACCTTCGACGCTCTACTCACGATTAGAGGACAGAAGAATCTCCCTTGGGGTCAAGGAGTGACTCCCCTGCTTGGTAGGCACCAAAGAAGCATCTGTCTGGTTCGCATTTCTGAAGCTCCCGTCGGACGCCGAAGTCATCGCATCACCAGAGGTAGATTCTCAGACTTCCCCGAGGCTACCCTGAGTCCCCAGCAAAGCTGAGGCCCGTGGCTATCGTGGGTGACTTGAGACCATGACCCCTGGACACCGAGCACATTTGCAAGTGCATCCTCTTCTGGGTCTCCCAAGAAGTCGTGCTTTGGGCTCCGAGTAGCCCTAGCCTCCAGCACTACCTGCACCGAAGATCACTGGCCCCCACTCCACGAGTGTCCTGTAAGCCAGATCCACGTGCGGCATCACGAGGCTCCTTCGCAGTTGCTAGCCCATTGGCTAGTAGCCCTTAACGAAGGCCAATCCTTTTCTAACTTGGCATCCTGGTTGCTCCAGGCCTGCCCTCACTTACCTTTGCTGGGTGAGTTCCCCAGACCTTGCTGGTCTGCACCATCGACGATCTTCCTCTACATCAAGACTTGCCGTTGCCAAGGCTTGTTGGGTCCAATCCGGTCGCCGACACCTCAGCACTCGACAGACATCGTGTACCAGCCCGAATCCTGCTCCTGTTTGCCGACAACGCCTCCTGGACCTCGTGGCTGAAGAGACAAGACGACCGTCAATGCACCTGAAGCACTCGACATCGGTGGGCATCTGTCCATCGCCTTCCTGGTCACTGGCTAGTGACCCAGACTCTGTCCCCTCTGCTTTCAGGTTCTTCAGAACTCCGATCCACTCTTGGATCCACCCGGACACTTTCCACTTGGTCGCCAGCAGCACTTTGCAGCAGATCGCCATTCAAATCGACGACGAAACCCGACCCCGAAAGGCACCTATGCACCCGGCTTCCCTGGGTGAGGTAACACGAGTACTCCGGTGCTCCAGTGGGTAGAGACTCTTCAAAGTCCTAGATCTCAAAGGGTTTGCTCCAAGTCCTCCTTTAAGTGTCCCTTTTCTTTAATTTCCCGATCACGACTTTCTCCATAGAAGTCAACGGCGTATCGCGGTTGTGTATTTACACTGCACGCGTCCCCCGTGGGTCCCCTGTGTCACTACCTTGGGTGGTTCCTTGTGGTCCAAGCACTTCTAGAGGCTCTAGGCCTAGTGTCTAGTTCAGTCGTGGTTCTTATACCACTTTATTGGTATATGGTTTGGTACGCCCCTAGGGCCCAAACGTGTATTTGTGCTATTACTGTGTTTAAATAACTTCTAACTTATGTACTTGAACTCTAGCCTCATAAAGAGACTAGAGGGGTGTGTTTAGCAATAAATACATATATTTTGAATATATACCTGGTGTGGTGCTCTTTCATTTGGTCACTCAAGAGATTATAGACTGGTAAAACAAGCTGCTTTACATTCCTTCAAGACTTAGCCTGAAGGCTGCTCTCCATAGCTACCACTAGGATAGCTTTCAATAAGGTTGTCTTTAACCTATCTCCAATAAGGGGTTGTTTGGACTGGTGCAAGGTGCCCACTATAATTAGTGGACAGCATATGCCAGGCCAACTTCTCACAGCAATGCACCTTCTTTTTTGGGCAGAGGTTGGGGCAGAGGAAAAGGGCGCAGAAAAGGTCACCAAAAAACAGTACAGTGGCAAGATCAATCGACACTTTCAATGGAAACAAGGAGCCAGACAAGAGGCAGGAGAGTTTAGTAATCAATCTCTCTCCTAGACCCCTCAGTCCAACGGAAGAGGCGGTACTACAGAAGGGATTGGGGTTTGTTCCCACTCCAAAAAATGACAAATTCCGTGACACTTGCGAGATGCATGGCTTCTTCAGAAAAATACGCTTGAAGGCCTTTTTGCAGGACAGACTAAGACCACCAGAGGAGGATTCTGGGTTACGTAACCCCTCCACTTTTACACCTAATAGTGGAATGGTTCCCCATGAAATCCTAACTTTTGAGCAAGCAGTCCTTACTGATCTTCAGAACCATACTGCGCCTATTCCTTTTCACAACCTATCATCCGATGAACAGGCTGCAGTTAAGGCACTATCAGATGACCCCTCAATCATCATCAAACAGGCTGATAAGGGTGGGGCAACTGTCATCATGTCCACCATTGACTATGACAGGGAATGCTTGCGCCAATTGAGTGATCGTAAATATTACACACCCATTAGAGATGACCCTACACCACGGCTCACTACCGTAATTGCCACTATGGTCCATACAGCAGAAATTGAGGGTTGGGTCTCAAACAAAGAAGCCACCTTTTTAACTCAGAATAATCCAAAGACTCCCTATTTCTACATCTTGCCTAAAGTGCATAAAGGGATCACTCCAGTCCCTGGTAGACCCATTGTATCAGGGATCGGCTCGATCCTCGAGCCGCTTTCTAAGTTCTGTGATCACTTTCTCCAGCCTTTGGTCAGGAATACTCCCTCGTTTGTGAAAGACACCACAGACTTGCTCCGCTTACTTGAGGAGGTCCAACATCCAGAGGAGGTGAACCTACTAGTCACTCTGGATGTTGAGGCCCTCTATACTAACATCCCGCAAAAAGCTACCCTGGAAGTAATAGAGGATGCACTGAGTCACACAGAGTGGAACTCTCCAACCCCAGTAACCTTCATACTCGAATGTGCCTTCCTAGCCCTTACAGAAAATTTCTTTGAATATAACAAACAATTATACCATCAAACACAGGGCACTTCCATGGGCAGCACATTCGCCCCAAGTCTGGCGTGCCTTTATATGGCGGCGTTTGAGGAAAGGGAGATCCTCTGCGCCAACAACCCCCATCTGGCAAGTGTGCTCCTGTGGAAGCGGTTCATTGATGACATTTTGATCCTGTGGAAAGGAAATCGCACTGAGTGCGAAGATTTCTGTAAGTGGATCAATACATTGAACCCACATTTGAGGTTCTCCAGCACTATTTCGGATTCTGAAATACCATTTTTGGACCTATTGATTAGGTTAGGAGGAGGAGGTATTACTACGACCCTATACCGAAAACCAACAGACAAAAATAGCCTGCTACTTTACAGCAGTCACCACCCAAGAGCCTTGAAACAGAATTTACCGTTTGGACAGTTTCTTCGTATACGAAGGAACTGTAGCACGATTACTGACTTTGAAAAAGAATCACAGGTCCTTGCTACACACTTATGCATGAGACAATATCCACAAAGGGATGTGTCTCGCTCTTTGAAAAGAGCAAGAAACAACAACAGAGAAGGTCTACTGGAACCCATACAAAAGGAACCCAGTGACCAACTGACGTGTGTTACTACATTTACACCCAATTCCAATCAAGTAAAGAATGTCATTAAAAAACACTGGGGGATTTTGAATACAGGTAATCTCAACCTTCCAGCCCCTAGGTTTGCTTTCAAACGCACTAATAACCTCAAGGATTTGTTAGTCCATACTAGACCCAAAAATCAAGATATGGGCACACAAAGATCTCTGTGGGACCTACCACCAGTGAAGGGACACTATCCATGTGCTTCCTGTAGTGTTTGCCCTTTTACAAAGATGATAAAAGAGATTACATTCCCTAATGGATTTAAATGGACAATTAACCGACACACGAACTGTAACACTACTAACTGTATATACATGCTAAAATGCCCCTGTGATCTCCTTTACATAGGGATGACTACCAGATCAATAAGAACTCGTATCACAGAACACCGGAGTAATATCCGTTGTCATAAAACCAACACAAAAATGACATGCCACTATGAACAGATGCAACATCCGACAGACTCAATCAGATGGTGTGTCCTTGAAACACATCCGGGCATGACCAAGGACACCCTCTTCAGAATTGAGCAAAGATGGGTACTGAGATTATCCTCGGACAAGGTAGGATTGAACGAAGAAATCCCATGGGCATCACTGATCAGATAACACCTTAATGAATCTCGTGACCATATAGAGATTAATCTGCATGGAACCAGCTGTGGTTGAACTCTGACAACTTGTTCATCGATCAGGGAGGGTTAACCACTGGCCATTCCCTCCGTGTTTTCCAGCTTGATTTTTCTCCTCATTTTTCTCCTCTCTTTGTGTTATGTACTCCACAAGTGGATTTTGCCATGCATATACTTTCCAACCAAATGATATAACTTTATGGGCTTGATAAGTGTGTAGATTCACACTATTTTATTCCCTTCTTGATTTCAAATTGCCTATTCCAATATGGCGCTCTTTTTCGTGTCAATAGAGACACAGATCCAATACACCTTATAAGCTCCCCCAGGTACCACCTGATAACCTTGAGTCTCCCACTCCCAAGATGACGTCCATTTTGGGAAACAAAGGGTACGTACTAACATGAGCCCGTTTTGACCATTCTAAACTTAACGAACAATTCTCTTAGATTAATTAATACAGGCTCACACAGTTGTACTGCCTCCTAGACTCTAGTCTGCCTTTCCAGTATGGCATCCTCCGTTATATCCAGAGAGGCACCAAAGCAACACACTTTGATATCACCGATAATATCGAGTTTTCCACCCCTAAGATGGCGCCTGGTTTTGGAAGAGAGTGGTTTACGCACTAGCAGTAGCTCGCACTAACACGGAAGTCGCCGCCCAATGCACGCGTCATCAGGGAGTATAACTAAACGTGTCCGCCACTGTTGTATACCTCCCGGGACCGGCAGACTGTGGGTAGGTGTAGACCCGCCAGTGGCTGCGTACTACAATTGTGAGTATTCCGCTAATGCGATACAACAGTCTTACTGCTAAATAGTTTTTATTTAAAAAGTAAAGCTGCTCCTCCGGATGTTGAGCATGGGTAATACAGACTGGGGCGCTTCCCGGGAGCTCCGACATTGTTTTCTGGCAATTTCAATTTTAATTGACCGGTGTGACCGGCCTGTCCTTGGGGTTACATCACCGTTTGTTGCGAGGTGGTCCTGGCAGGAATCCTTGCTTGAGCTCAATTCGCAGCGCCGTTTTTATTTGAGCAGAGGGACTGATTGACCCCCATGGTTTAATGGCCTCTTACTGGTAAATGGGCACGGCAGGAAAACCTTGCCTGAGCTCCTGACGACACCTCGGATTCTGGTTCCCTTATGTGGGACGCTGCTGGTGTTTTGGGGTGGTTTGTCAGCGCATGAGGCGAGTTACAGCCACACTGTCTGATCTATCCAGGTTCTACGGACAAGGTATTTCACTGGGTTGTGCTCGGTACCATGACGCTCCTACGGACCGTGCCCATATTACATCATTGCAGATACCCCCACACCGGGGGCGGTCTAACTTAGAGTGAGCCCTCTTGTATAGCAGACTATAATAATACTAAATTATTTTCATATCTTTTTCATTTATTCGTGACCAGGGCACTGTACTATTCAGTGTTCTAGACTCTGCCGGTACACGATGAAGCAATAACTTGACCCAATTAGGGTGAGTGTTTACTTATACAAAATAAGTTGGAAATTTTGGTTGCTATTTACATATACATTTTCAATAAATGTTTTTTACTTGAATCATAGCCAACTAGCATGGTCACAAACAAGTCTGTGTGATGCATGCGTTAGTAGCACGAGTAAGTTTCACTCACTGAACACCACAGCAGCAATGTAATGATTATAATTGATGTTGAATTAACTTTTTATGTTATTTTTTCATAGGTTGAGATTCTAATCTAACAGGTACCACTTTTTTTGGGTGCTGTACGAGTGGACACTTTATTATACCATTGGGGTCCACCACCAAAAAAGTGTAGTTAGATTTTAAATGGTCCTGAAGAATTGCCTTCTATTTGAATCAATGGCAAGAAACATGTTGACCTGTTCAGCGCACATCCCCAATACTTTATAAGAGGGGTGTGCACTAATCACATTTTTTTAACTAAGAGAGCGACCACGTTCATTAAAATAATTCTGAGTGGATCGCTTCCTCTTATTTTTAACTTCACCTTTACACTTTCCACATCTACACTTTCCACAGAACCCCCAAACACACTATATCTTACGGCATCAGGAATAAAGATCTCCGCTAAAAGGCCCCAATTCGGGTGCCGATCGGGTATTGCAGCGCCGACCCGATAAGGAGCAGACCCGATGATGAGGCAATACATCCTGTGACTTGGGTGTGTGAGGGTCTTTTTCCAAAAGGAGGAAATGTTCTCCTGCCTGTCGTGATTTAATAACTATGTATCACTGACTTGATATCAACCTACTGTATTCTTTAGGAACAGCATACCATTCGGTTTCTTGAACTTTACATGGGCTTGTATGCTGGACCTGTTTAAATATAGCCCGCAGTCCCTTCCTTATTGTATTACATTACCACTGGATTCATGCAATCACCCAGGCATTACCTATGTACTCCTCCAATTCCCCAGACATTTATCCTGCACTCATGCAATCACCAATGCATTAGCTATACACTGGTTCAATCACCCAGGCACTACCCTTGCACCCCTCCAATCACTCTGTCAGTATCTATGCACTCCTCCAATCACACAGCCAGTACCCATGCACTTATAACATCACTTGGGCACTACGTATGCACTTATGCAATCACCCAGGGACTACCCTAGTACTCCTCCAATCACCAAGGCACTACTCTTGTTCTCATACAATCAAACAGGCACTACCCCTGCAGTCATGCATTTACTCAGAGTACCCTTGCACTCATGGAATTACCCGGGCATTATCCCTGCACTCATGCAATCAGACAGGCATTACCAAAGTATTCCTTCAATCATCCAGCCACTACACATGTAGTTATGCAATGACCCAGGCACAACCCTTGCACTCATGTAATCACCCAGGTACTATCTATGCATTGCTCCAATCAGTCAGGCAGTATCCATGCATTCTTTGATGTACCAAGGCAGCATCTGTGCATTGCTCTAATCACACTGGTATTATCTTTGCACTGATGTAAGCACCCAGGTATTACCTATGCAGTCCTTCAATCACTCAGACAGTACCCATGCGCTTCTCCAATCACCCAGGCACTAGCCATGCACTTATGCAATCACCCAACCATTACCTATGCACTTCTTCAATCACTCAGGTAGTACTCATGCAGTCCTCCAATTCATTTATGTAGGCACTACTTATACACTCATCTATGCATTCAGGGTCAAGTCATGTCGTTATCCATGCACACAATCTCTACTTCTGCACTTATGCATTCAGTTAATTAGTATCCAATATCTCTTTCAATTATACAGACACTATCCTTGCACTCATACAATCATCTAGGCACTACCCATGGAGTCATGTAATTACTGAGATACACCCATCATATATCTTAGCTGTAAGTCTTAACATATTGCGGAAACCATTTATACATATTTCTGTACATTTTGGTAGCAATATCATATATTAAAGTAATATATAAATAAATGTATACTTGTGTTTTATATGTCTAGCATCTTCAGATGCATAATATGTATCAGAATACATGTGGAAGTAGAGATATACCTTAGTTACAACACTATGCAGACCTTAAAACTTGACAGATTGCTGTTCAGATTTGTAGTAGATAATGAACATTATGTGGTATACTTGAAGTGTAGCTTTCCATAGACTGATACAAAGTAGCGTTATAATTGATTCTTCTCTTAATATGCCTTAAACCTCACTTTTGTGCTGCTGCTTCATCGTTCTATGACTACATAGGGTGTTGGGCCTAGTGAAAGACATAGCAGCAATCTTTGATATGTCTCTGGTGTAAGTCTCACAATCTTCTTAAAAACATGCATGATATGTCTGTACCTTTTGTTAGACGTATCATATATCAAAGAAACATACAAATAGATGTATACTTGTGTTTTATATGTGTAGTATGTTCAGATGTAGAAGACATATCACAATACATGTGCAAGTTTATACATATCTTAAACAGAAGACCATTAAGACGTCAAAAGTTGAGAGAGTGCACTTCATATTTCAAAGAGACAGTTAGATGTATTTAGTGCCCTTTAAGTGAACTTTTCCAGAGAGTCTTACAAAGTATCATAATCACTAATTTGTCACTCATTGTATGTTAAATATTACTTTTCCGGTGCTGCTGCTTTACCATTTTCTAGCAGTTAGGTATTGAATATAGTCAAAATAAATAACTAAGAAGCAAGAGAAGTGGAGACAGAAGCAACAGAGGTGCAGAAGGAGGCAAGAGAAGTGCACAAACAGGCAAAAGAAGTGCAGAAAGATCCAAGAGCAGCGCAGAAAGATCCAACAGAGGTGCAGAGGGAGGCAAGAGGGGTGCACAAGGAGTGAAGAGAGGAATAGAAATTTGCAAGAGAGGTTTAGAAAGAATGAACAGGGGTGCAGAAGGAGACAAGAAAACTGCAGAAAGAGGCAATACAGTTGCTGAAATACGCAAGAGAGGTGCAGAAAAAGGAAACGAGTGCAGAAAACTCAAGAGAAGTGCATAAAGAGGGAAGAAGTATGTATAAAGAGGTAAAAGGGGTGCAGAAAGAGTAACAGAAGTACAGAAAGAAGCAAGAGTAGTGGAGAAAAAAGTAAGAGAGGTGCAGAAAGAGGGAAGTGGGATAGAGAAAGAGGCAAGAGAAGTGCAGAAAGAAGCAAGAGAGGTGCAGAAAGAAACGAGAGGTACAGAAAGAGGGAAGAGGGGTACAGAAAGAGGCAACAGAGGTGCACAAAGAGGAAGAAGGGTGTAGAAAGGGGAACAAGGGTTCAGAAAGAAGCAAGAAAGGTACAGAAAGAAGCAAGAGAAGTACACAAACAAGTAACAGAGGTGCAGAAAGGGTTGCAGAAAAAGGCAAGAAAGGTTCAGAAAGAGGGAAGAAGGATGTAAAAAGAGGCAAGAGTGGTGCAGAAGGAGTATCAGAAGTGTACAAAGAAGTAAGAGAAGTGCAGGAAGAAGGAAGAGAGGTAGAGAAAGAGGCAAGTGGGGTAGAGAAAGAGGCAAGAGAAGTACAGAAAGAAGCAAGAGGGGTGCAGAAAGAGACAAAAGAGTTACAGAAAGTCATAAGTGGCTTGCAGAAAGAGGCAACAGAGGTGCACAAAGAGGGAAGAAGGGTGTAGAAAGAGGTAACAGGGGTAACAGGGGTACAGAAAGAAGCAAGAAAGGTACAGAAAGAAGCGAGAGACTACACAAACAACCAACAGAGGTGCTGAAAGAGACAAGAGAGGTTCAGAAAGAGGGAAGAAGGATGTAAAAAGAGGCAAGAGTGGTGGTGAAGGAATATCAGAAGTGTACAAAGAAGCAAGAGAATTGCAGAAAGAAGGAAGAGAGGTGCAGAAACAGTCAAGTGGGGTAGAGTAAGAGGCAACAGAAGTGCAGAAAGAAGAAACCGAGGTGCAGAAAGAGACAAGAGAGGTGTAGAAAGAGGGAAGAGGAGTGCAGAAAGAGGCATCAGAGGTACACAAAGAGGGTAGAAGGGTGTAGAAAGAGGCAACAGGGGTACAGGAAGAAGCAAGAAAGGTACAGAAAGAAGCAAAGAAGCAAGAGAAGTACACAAACAAGCAACAGAGGTGCAGAAAGAGGAAAGTCGGTTGCAGAAAGAGGCAAGAGAGGTTCAGAAAAAGGGAAGAAGGATGTAAAAAGAGGCAACAGTGGTGCAGAAGGAGTATTAGAAGTATACAAAGAAGCAAGAGAACTGCAGAAAGAAGGAAGAGAGGTGCAGAAACAGTCAAGTGGGGTAGAGTAAGAGGCAAGAGAAGTGCAGAAAGAAGCAACAGAGGTGCAGAAAAATAGAAGAGAGGTATAGAAAGAGGGGTGCAGAAAGAAGCAAAAGGGGTGTATAAAGAAGCAAGTGTAGTGTAGAAAGAACCAACAGATGTGAAGAAGGAGAAACAGGTATGGTGAAAGAAGCAAGAGGTGTGTCAAAATTTGTAAGAAAGGTGGAAAAAGAAGCATGACTAGTGCAGAAAGAATCAACAGAGGTGCACAAACAGACAAGAGGGGTGCAGAAAAAGGAAACAGGGGTACAGAAAGAGAGAAGAGAGGTGGGGAAACAGGCAAGAGAACTGCAGAAAGAAGGGACAGAGTGCAAAAAGAGGCATAAGGGGTGCAGAAAGAGGGAACAGAGGTGCAGAAAGAGGGAACAGGGGTGTACAAAGAAGCTAGAGGGGTACAGAAAGAGGCAACAGAGGTGCACAAAGAGGGGAGAAGGGTGCAGAAAGAGGCAACAGGGGTAGAGAAAGAAGTAAGAGCGGTGCAGAAAGAAGCAAAAGAAGTTGAGAAGGAAGCAATAGAGGTGCAGAAAGAGGCAAGAGGTATACAGAAAGAGGCAACAGAGATGCACAAAGATGGAAGAAGGGTGAAGAAAGAGGCAACGGGGTAGAGAAAGAAGCAAGAGAGGTGCAGAAAGAAGCAATAGAGGTGTACAAAGAGGCAAGAGGGGTGCAGAAAGAAGCAAGAGAGGTTCAGAAAGAAGCAACAGAGCTGCAGAAAGAGACAAGAAAAGTACAGAAAGAGGCAAGAGAGTTGTAGAAACAGACAAAAGAAGTAGAGAAACATTCAAGACGGGTGTAGAAAGAGTGAAGAAAAGTGTAGAAAGAGAGAACAGGGATGAAGAAAGAGGGAAGAGAGGTGTAAAAAGAAGGAAAAATGATATAGATATGGGCAATAGTTAGGTATTGAGTTTAGGCAAAAACAAAGCAGCAACCTTTCACATATTTCTGCTGTAAGTTTCATTATCTTTCTGAAACCATGCATGCATGAGTCGGTACTTTTTGCTAGTGTACTATATATAAAAGAAGCATACAAATATATGTATACTTCTGTTTTATATATAAAGCATCTTCAAATGTATGACACATATGAGAATCCATGTGCAAGTAGAGACATACCTCAATCACAATATAATGCAGGCCTTAAAAGTTGACAGACTGCACTTTAGATTTTATTTGGGTAGCAGTAGAGAAATCCTTTAGTTGTGCTCTGTGATTCTGTTGTATAGGTTGTGATGTCTTCTAATTGTAGGAATTGTGCAGTGTCTGGCATAGCTTTGCAATGCAATTAAAAATTAAAAATATTTCTTTATTTATACATGAGAATATTTGTATATTATTATTTTAATAATATTACATTATTTAACGAAACTATTTAAACTTGTCTTTATTTTCAGGTATTCACCATTATTAGTAATAAAGATTGAGTATGGCAAGAAAAGATCAAAAGAAAAGAAACCGTACTATTTAAAGGAAAGAGAAAAGCAGAAATTAGATGAAGTACAATATGTGACATTGAAGAAAAAGACTTCTGGTAAGAGAACTAAAGAATTTGTTAAAAGACTTTTAAAGAACATAATGAATTTTCAAAATGGGGAAAAGAGAAGGAAAAGTAGTACAACCAATCAGAAGGAAACGAAAAAAGGACAAATTAATGGAAAATCAGGTTATGGGAAAACAATCTATGTTGAAAAAAGGATGAAAGAAATTAAAGACATTAGAAAGAGAATGTATAAAAGTAGAGTATTACAAAATGTATTGAAAAATTGCAAAAAATATAAAAGAAAATCAGCATTTTACAAGAAAAAACAACAGATTGAAAGTGTAGTTGAAAAAGCTTTTGAATTGAAAAGAAAATGTTTATATTAGTATTGAAGAGAATGAAAACATTGAATAAAACAATGCACTTTATGAAGGAGAAAAGTAAAATAAAAGACTCGTTAATAGAACTAACTTTTGCAAAAAATTTCAGATGAATGGTAGCACACTTCTAGTACGGAACCTTTTTAACGAAGAAAGCTATTTTCAACAAAATACATGAGCTCATGCAGTTGATACCAGTGGTCGTTGTTATGAGGTTAAAAACGGTTGTCCAATTGAAAAAGAAAAGATGGTTCCTAGAAATGTGGAAGAAGTAATAGCTGAAGAAGTTGAAGGGAGACGTACACAAGCTCCAGTGTATAAGTGGGATTGTAGTAGTATTTGTAGTATACGACAGGAATCTATTGATATATTACGAAATTTCTTACGAGATTATGGTAAAAGAGTATTAAACAGAAGATTAAGATGTTGCAAGGACTAGATCCTTGTAGAGTGAGAAAATATACTAACTTGCAGGCTCATTCTTTGGCTCGTCTTTCTAGAAAAGTGTGTCAAAGTACTTTTCATCATTTTAAGAATGTTAGCAGTACATCACTCAGAAATGCGGAAGTTAGTAAGAAGATTGCACTATGTAAAAAGTCCTGCATTATCAGTAAATTAAACACAGCTCTTTTGCATGGTTCAGTATTGGATGTAAAAAAGGTTTCTGATGATATACAGTTTCGTTTCTTTGGTCCTCAAGAGGAGTGTAGAGAAAGTAAGAGTTTGATAAGTGTAGGTGTTGAAGAAGAGGTGGAAGATAGTACTACTGAGACGTTTGCAGAAGAAATGACCAAGTTTAAGGTAGTTTCTTGTGAAAAACAAAACTATGTTTGTATTTGTTGTCGACGTACTCACTATAGAAGTCAAACTAGGAATGTTGATGTGTATTTAAAAAGTGAAAAGGAAAACAATGATAAGTGGGAGCAATTTGGTGCTTATTTGTTGGTGGAAGGTCGTTTTGAATTGGATAGTGATCAACGTATTTGTAAATATTGTTACAACAAATTAGAAGAGAACAAAATGCCAGCTAGAGCTGTACATAATAACCTAGAGTTGGTAGCTATTCCTCCAGAAATGGTAGATTTAAATAGGTATTAGTCCATTCTTATTCAATCTGTGCACCTGTTTCAGGCTATAGTTCGAATGGAGCCTAAAACAGGTAAGCTACCTCCAACAAAATTTACAAAGAGGTTTAAAAAGAAGAGTTGTGTATTTACCTTTAGATTTTAAGAAAAATATTGAAACTGTTGGTGTAGAGAGAGAAGAAAGTGAACCTGTAGTTATTCTAGTTAACCCCTTCGCTGCTAGGCCTTCCCCCCCCCGTGCCAAGCCTTTTTTTGACTATTTTGGGTAGTTTGCGCTTAGGCCCCTGTAACTTTTTGACATCATAAGGTATCCACACCAAATTTGCGTCCTTTTCTTCCAACATCATGGGAATTTCTAAAGGTACCCAGGGTTTGTGGATTCCCCTGGAGGGGACCCATAAATTAGCCAAAATACAGCTAAATTTTTTTTTTTAAATGGGAAAAAAGTGCTGCAAATGAAAGTGTCTGGTTTTTTCCCTGCAAATGATATCAACAAAGGGTTTGTGGGGCTGAAATCACCATTTTCCCAGCTTTTAGGGTCTGACAGACTTTTGTCAGAAAACCAACATTTTTTACACAGTTTTGGCATTTTACTGGGACATAGCCTATTTTTGCTATTTTTTGTGTTTTCAACCTTCTTCCAGTTAATGGTAGAAATGGGTATGAAATCAATAATGGATCCTATACATTTTAGAAAAGTAGACAACATTTTGAATTCAGCAAGGGGTCATTTTTGTAGATCCTTCAAGGTTTCTTTATAGAAACTAACAGCTGAATATAGGAAAAATTGAAAATTAGTTGAAAAAAACAGCCTTTTGTGACAACGTTTTCACCTGTAACTTCTTCTCATTATGACAGCTGTTTGAAAGCAATATACTGTTGCATCCACTGGACCTTTCTGGTTGTGGGGATATATAGGACTTGTAGGTTCACCAAGAACCCGACGAACCCAGAGCCAATAACTGAGCAGTGTCTTGCAATTGTTTTTATTATGTGCCGGGTATATAGCAATTAATTTGGGAAAATATATATATGGAAAAATCGGTATGAAAGACACCTATGTATTTCTGAAATTGGAACAAAATATAGAGTTTAGAAACAGTAGATATTTGCACATTTCCGAAATTGTGAGTACCCATACTAGCATGAAAATTATAGGACATTTTTCAAAGTGACTTCTTTTTTTACACATTGTCTTTCATTTGGAAGGCAGAAATGCATCGAAAGTCAATAGGTAATAACAGTTGCTCTACAATTCTGTGTTACCCTAAGTTTCCTGATAAAAATGGTACCTCACTTGTGTGGGTAGGCCTAGTGCCTGCGACAGGAAACAGCCCAAAACGCAACGTGGACACACCACATTTTCACAGTGAAAACGGACCCTTTTTTTGCAAAGTGCCTAGCTGTATATTTTGAACCCTACCTCTGCCGGCACCTAGGGCAACCTAGCAAACCTGTACATTTTTTAAAACTAGACAACCAGGGGAATCCAAGATGGGGTGACTTGTCTGGCTCTCACCAGGTTCTGTTACCCAGAATCCCTTGCAAACCTCAAAATTTGGCAAAAAAAACACATTTTCCTCACATTTCAGTGGTGAAAAGTTCTGGAATCTGTGTGGATCCATAAAATTCCACCCACCCCACATTCCCAAAGTCTTCTGAGAAAAATGGTACCTCACTTGTGTGGGTGGTTCAACTACCCGCGACAGGCAAGGGCCCAAAACCTATTGCGCCGACATCAAAATTACCTATCACAAAACAACCTGGTTTTGCAAGGGGAGTCCCATGAGTTTTTGGCCCCGGGCTCGGTGGCCATCTAGGGAAACATACCAAACCCACACATTTCTGAAAACTAGACACCCGGGGGAGTGCATCAAGGTATGGCGTGCGTGGGTCCCTCAACATGTTATTTTGTGATAGGTTATTTTGATGACTCCTTGCCTGTCGCGGGTACTTGACCCACCCATGGGAGTGAGGTATCATTTTTATCGGGAGACCTGGGGGAACAGTGGGAGGTAGGAAATTTGTGGATCAACATAGATTCCAGAACTTTCCCACACAGAAATTTGAGAAAAAAGTGATTTTTTTCAGCTAAATTTGACGTTTGCAGGGCATTCTGGGTAGGAAAACGTTGGGGGATCCATGCAAGCCATACCTCGGTGGACTCCTCCGGGTGTCTAGTTTCCAGAAATATGTGGGTTTGGTAGTTTCCTAAGATGGCTGCTGAGCCCGGGGCCAAAAAACCAGGTGCCCCCAAACCAGGTAGTTTTGTTATAGGTAATTTTGAAGTCTCCACAGTACGATTTGGGCCATTTCCTGTTGCAGCCACTATGCCTACCCACACAAGTGTGGTACCATTTTAATAGGGAGACCTGAGGGAACGCTGGGTGGTAGGAAATTTGTGTCAGCCCGGTGATCCTACAACTTTCCCCCACAGAAATGTGCAAAAAAATTGATTTTTTTCAACAGAATTTGAGGTTTGCAGGGGATTCTGGGTAGGGAAATATTGGGGGACCCACACAAGCCATACCTTGCTGGACTCCCCAGGGTGTCTAGTTTTCAGAAATGTGTGGGTTTGGTATGTTTCCCTAGATGGCCACCGAGCCCGGGGCCAAAAACTCATGGGACTCCCCTTGCAAAACCAGGTTGTTTTGTGATAGGTAATTTTGATGTCGGCGCAATAGGTTTTGGGCCCTTGCCTGTCGTGGGTACTTGACCCACCCTTACAAGTGAGGTACCATTTTTCTCAGAAGACTTTGGGGAATGCGGGGTGGGTGGAATTTTGTGGATCCACACAGATTCCAGAACTTTCCACCACAGAAATGTGAGGAAAATGTTTTTTTTTTTTTACAAAGTTTGGGGTTTGCAAGGGATTCTGGGTAACAGAACCTGGTGAGAGCCAGACAAGTTACCCCATCCTGTATTCCCCTAGGTGTCTACTTTTCAAAAATGTATAGGTTTGCTAGGTTTCCCTAGGTGCCGGCAGAGCTATGGTTCAAAATCTACAGCTAGGCACTTTGCAAACAAAGGGTCAGTTTTCACTGTAAAAATGTGGCGTGTCCACGTTGCGGTTTGGGCCGCTTCCTGTCGCGGGCACTATGCCTACCCACACAAGTGAGGTATCATTTTCATCGGAAGACTTTGGGGAATGCCTGGTGGGTGGAAGTTTGTGGATCTGCGCAGATTCCAGAACTTTTCATCACAGAAATGTGATCAAAATGTGAGGAAAATGTGTTTTTTTTAATACAAAGTTTGAGGTTTGCAAGGGATTCTGGGTAACAGAACCAAGTGAGAGCCACACAAGTCACCGCATCCTGTATGCCCCTGGGTGTCTAGTTTTCAAAAATGTATAGGTTTGCTAGGTTTCCTTGGGTGCCAGCTGCGCTAGGACCCAAAATCCAGAGGTAGGCACATTCCGCAAAAAAGTCTGTGCCTAGTGGGCTTTCTGCCACCCTGGGGAGGGGGGAAATCGGGGGCTACTGCCCCGATATGCCCCCAAAGGGGGCAGAAAGATTGTGGCTATTTTGTGTGGGTGGGTGGGGACATTGGGATGCCCATTCGGGCAGCCCCCACCCCTATGTATAAAAAAACCAGCATAATCGCTGGCGCCTTGTGGGCTCTCTGCACCCCCCTGGGGTTCGCAGATCAGGGGATACTGCCCCCATCTGCCTCCTGGGGGGGACAGAGACAGTGGCATCTTTTTTTGGGGGGTAGGGGCATTGGAATTCCCATTCTGGGCAGCCCCCACCCCTGAATTTTGAAAAACATTTACCCCGGTGCCTAGTGGGCTTTCTGCCCCCTCGATGGGGGCAGATAAAGGGCTATTGCCCCCATCTGCCTCCTGGGGGGGCAGAAAGACTGTGGTAATTCTTTGGGGTTGGGGCATTGGCATGCCCATTCTGGGCGGCCCCCACACCTATGTATAAAAAAACAAATCCATGTGGCCTAGTGGGCTTTCGGGGCTACGGTCCCCATCTGCCTCCTGAGGATGGGCAGAAAGACTGTGGCATTTTTTTTGGGGGGGGTGGGGGCATTGGGATGCCCATTCTAAGCAGCCCCCGCCCCGAACTTTGGAAAAATAAAAATCCCTGGTGCCTAGTGGGCTTTCTGCCCCCCCCGGGGGGGCAGATAAGGTGCTATTGCCCCATCTGCCTCCCAGGAGGGGCAGAAAGTCTGGAGCATTTTTTTTTGGGTGGGGGTATTTGCATGCCCCTTCTGGGCAGCCCCCACCCCTACATATATATAAAAAAATCCCTGGGGCCTAGTGGGCCTTCTGCCCCCCCAGGACAGATGAGGGGCTATTGTCCCCATCTGCCTCCCGGGGTGGGCAGAAAGACTGTGGTAATCCTTTGGTGGTGGGGGCATTGGCATGCCCATTCCGGGCTGCCACCACCCCTATGTATAAAAAAAACAAATCCCTGTGGCCTAGTGGACTTTCTGCCCCCCGACGGGGCAGATACGGGGCTATTGCCCCATCTGCCTCCAGGGGGGGCAGAAAGACTGGTAATTCTTGGGGTGTGGGGGCATTGGCATGCCCATTCCAGGCAGCCCCCACCCCTACGTATAAAAAATAAAAATCCCTCGTGCTTAGTGGGCTTTCTGCCCCCCCCCGGGGGGCAGATCAGGGGCTACTGTCCCCATCTGCCTCCTGAGGGGGGGCAGAAAGACTGTGGCATTTTTTGGGGGTGGGGGCATTGGCATGCTCATTCTGGGGAGCCCCCGCCCCGAACATTGGAAAAATAAAAATCCCTGGTGCCTAGTGGGCTTACTGCCCCCCCGGGGGGCAGATAAGGGGCTATTGCCCCATCTGCCTCCCAGGAGGGGCAGAAAAACTATAGCATTTTTTTTGGGTGGGGGTATTTGCATGCCCATTCTGGGCAGCCCCCACCCCTACATATATATAAAAAAAACTGGGGCCTAGTGGGCTTTCTGCCCCCTCCGGGAGGCAGATCAGGGGCTATGGCCCCCATCTGCCTCCTGGGGGGGCAGAAAGTCTTATTCCTTCTTTGGGGGGTAGAGTGGGGGCTTTGGTATGCCCATTCTGGGCAGCCCCCACCCCTGGTGTATAAAAAAAAATCCCTGGCGTCTAGGGTGCTTTCTGCCCCCCCGGGGGGGAAGATTGGGGGCTACTGCCCCCATCTGCCCCCCAGGGGGGCAGAAAGGCTGTCTGGGAAAATTAAATGGGGGGAGCAAAGGCCCTTGCCCAAGGGGACCCCCCTGGTGGCTAGTGGGTGGATCCCTGCTTGGGGATCGCCCTCCTGGGGCATTCCCCAAGCAGGGATCCACTAGGGAAGGGGTCCATTGGAAAGGGGAGATTCTCCCCTTTTGAACGATACCTCTCCGAAGTGTTTCAGTGCTCGGGGGCTGAGATAGCCCCACGAGCACTGAAACATTCAGTTTCGTTTTCAATCTAATGACAGCGCGCCATGCGCACGATCGTCATTAGATTGAAAATGAGTGAAGGGCCTCGGGAGATTGGGGAAGATCTTCCCCACCTCCCGAGGCCCCCCCAAAAAAATGGAAATCCGAGTGATTTCATGCCCCTGTCCTCATGACGGAATGGTTCCGTCATGAGCACATGAGCACAGGAGCACTGGTGCTCATGACGGAACCATTCCGTCATGAGCACCGAAGGGGTTAATGGTGTACCAACAAAGAGCCGGAAAATATGGCAAGAGATGTCACCAAACTTCAAAAGGCTACATTATATCTTGTACAAAACAATATTTATTATAAAAATGTATGTGGAAGAAGAAAAAATATCTTTAGAAGATGAAAGAGAAATTTCAACTGGCCAAATAGAAAAAGTGGAAAACTCGACGAGTGAAGACATTTATGAACATTATAGTATACATCCTCTACATTCAAAAGAAGTGATAGGAAACACTATTGAATTATTCCAAATGAAGAAAGCGAAGGGAACTTTCATGAGTGTATGGGAAAAAAGTTTAGAAGCTCGTGGTTTTACACAGCTCTTCCCCACTGGAAAAGGTGGACGATATGATGAACGACCAATACAGATTCCAGCTTCAGAATATCGTACAGCAAGATGGTACTCAGAAGATCCAAGATTTTGACAGTGAATTCCATATTTATTTCACCTTCTGTTTGAAAGTGACTTGTCTAGACTTTCATATGCAGTGAACCACAAATTAAAAACAGGAGTTCATCTTGCACATCTTTCTGCAAAGGAATTTTTGGTCAAAGTTCAACAAAGAGACAATCATTTAGAATCTCAGTTAATTAATTTGATGGCGTGTCAACGTGGTACTAATGAGTATTGGTATCGTCGTCGCGGAGAACTTAAATGTATGTTAAGAAACTTAGGAACCCCTACATGGTTTGTTACGCTTAGCTGTGCTGAATACGCCTGGCACGATTTACTTGAATTTCTACGACAAGCAAATTCAAATGTAAAAAACATTGAATTGAAGACAGCTGGAGAACTGTGTTCCTTGGATACTGTAAATGTGTGCAGATATTTTAATCATAGGTTTCAAGCTATGATGTCTTTTATCTGCAATAAAAATAATCCACCTCTTGGAGAAGTTATTGATTTCTTTTGGAGAAAGGAGTACCAAGCCAGAGGTGCACCTCATATACACATGCTGTTATGGATCAAGAATGCACCACACTTTGGAACTGTACTGATGAAAGTGTTTTGTCTTGTATTGAAGAATATGTTACCTGTGCCATTCCAAAAGAAGGAGAAGAAAACAACTTGAGACAACAAGTTTTACGGTTTCAAAGTCATCGATGTTGAAAATATTGTTGACGGAAATACACATCAAAGGGAAAGTTTTATACAAAATGTCGTTTTGGATTACCAGGTCCAGTAATTTCAAAAGGAAGAGTCAACAGTTTCATGTCAGCAGTAGGACATACTATAACTCGAAAATCTCCAAAGAATACTTACAACATAAAAAGAACTGAAGATTCAAAGTATATTAATGACTACAATCCAGTGATTTTGACAATGTGGAATGCAAATATGGATATCCAGTATGTTGCAGATAATTCGATTGCTGTTGCTCACTATGTTACGTCATATACAACCAAATCTGAAAAGACGGAGTTGTAAGAAATGTGGGAAGAAATTTCACAAGAGAAGACTCTTAGTAATAAATTGTACAGCTTTAGTTTGAAGATGCTTTCTCATTGAGATGTTGGATCCTACAAATGTTCGGATCGGTTGACCTCTGCAAGTTTATATTCAAAGTCAAGAGAAATCATTTGGGTAAGTCTAGGTCTTGATGCAACATGAAATCGAGTATTGAAATCTGTACAAGAAATTGAATACTTAGCATTGAATGAACCAGAAAGTACAGATATTGTTAAAACTAATTGTTGGATACGTACTATCCCAAAATAAGTCCACATCTGGAAAACATATGTCTCTATGAAGTACTGAAACATTACAGTTTTAAGAGAAATGTTACAGAAAATATAAATGAAGAAAAATAAGCAGTAATTGGATGTGATGGATGTTTGATAAAACATGCCAAAGGAAATCTTATTAACTACAGGAAACTCAGTTGTGAAACTCCAGATAAAAGGGAATTTTTCTATTTAGCACTTCTGCAACTCTTCAAACCTTGGAGTAGTGAAATGGAATTACTTGGAGAGTTTGACTGCTATGAAGATTATTTTAATGCATGTAAAGATAGCATTCAATGCACAATTTTTCCAAATTATCTACAAATTTTAAATGAAGAGAGAGAACAAGAAACTACTATTGCAGCTGAAATAGCTAGAGACAGTTCTCAAGAAAGTCAAAGTTCTGCTGCACTAAGTCAAGATCCACTAGAACAACCAATTCTTGAAAATGAAGCAGCAATAGCCATGAATGAAGTAGAAACAGCAGTGCAACAAGCACAACAGGATATTATTGAGTTGGGAAACTTGGAAGAACAACTAAATATTGAACAAAAAATATATCAGCAAGTGACACAACAGATACAGCATAGTTTATTGCATGAAAAAAAGAAAGCCAATGCAATCAATCAATCAATCAATCAATCAGGGGGTATGTATAGCGCGCTACTCACCCATGAGGGTCTCAAGGTGCTTCGGGGGGGGAAGCGGCTCCAGATCAGTCGAAGAGCCAGGTCTTGAGGTCCTTCCTAAACGAGTGTAGGGTCGGGGAGCGTCTGATGTTAATGGGGAGCTTGTTCCAGGCCTTTGCTGCGATGTAGGAGAAGGCTCTTCCGCCAGTTCTGTTTCTGCGGATGCGGGGTACCCCTGCCAGGGCGAGGTCGGCGGAGCGGAGGTTTCTCCTGGGAACATGAAGAGAGTCTCTCGTTGAGGTAATTGGGTCCGATGTTGAGGGCTTTGTAGGCATGGGTGAGGAGTTTGAAGGTGATCCTCTTCTCGACGGGGAGCCAGTGGAGGCCTCGTAGGTGATGGGTCATGTGTTTGTGGCACGTAGTTCCAAGGATAAGTCTGGCTGCGGCGTTCTGGATGGTTTGGAGTTTGCGTAGAAGAGTTCTGTTGATTCCGGCGTAGAGGGCGTTGCCGTAGTCCAACCTGCTGGTTTTGAGCATGTGAGTGACGGTCCTTCTGCAGTCGGGGGGCATCCATTTGAAGGTCTTACAGAGGATGCGCAGGCAGTTGAAACTAGTGGAGGGGACGGCATTGATTTGGTGGTTCATGGAGAGGGAGGAGTCGAGGATGATGCCGAGGCTTCGTGCGTGGTCCGTAGGGGTGGGAGGATTTCCAAGGGCAGAGGACCACCAGGTGTTGTCCCAGGCAGAGGTGCAGGGTCTGAGGATGAGGACCACGGTCTACTCCGAGTTGAGCTTCAGGCAGTTGTCTTTCATCCAGGCTGCCACGTCCTTCATTCCTTCCTGGAAGCGGAGTCTGGTGTCTTCGGGATTCTCCGTGAGTGAGAGGATGAGCTGGGTGTCATCGGCGTAGGATACAATGCTGAGCCCATGCTGTCTGACGATGGCGGCGAGGGGGGCCATGTAGATGTTGAAGAGCATGGGGCTGAGCGATGATCCTTGGGGTACTCCGCAGATGTTATCGGTGGGTTTGGAGAGGAAGGGAGGGAGTCTGATCCTCTGGGTTCTGCTGGAGAGGAAGGATTGGATCCAGTCGAGGGCAGTGTCTTATATCCCAGCGTCGTGAAGTCTGGCTGTGAGCGTGCGGTGCGAGACGGTGTCGAAGGCTGCGGAGAGGTCCAGTAGGATGAGAGAAGCAGTGTGTCCCTGGTCGAGTAGCCTTCGGATGTCGTCCTTGGCGGCGAGGAGGACGGTCTCGGTGCTGTGGTTGCTGTGGAATCCATACTGGGAGGCGTCTAGGATGGAGTTCTCTTCGATGAAGGCGGTCAGCTGAGCGTTTGCGAGTCTCTCAGTGACTTTGGCAGCGAAGAGGAGGAGAAAGATGGGCCGGTAGTTTTTCAGGTCCGTTGGATCGGGGGTAGGTTTCTTGAGGAGGGGTTTGACCTCCGCCCGCTTCCAGTCATCTGGACAGATGCCGGAACTGAAGGAGGAGTTGATGGTCCATCCTAGTTGGAGTGCGATGGCGGCGGCGGCCCTTAGGAATATGTGCGGTGGGCAGGGGTCCATTGGGGCTCCTGAGTGGGTTTTCTTCATGGTCGCGGTGATGAGCTCGATGGTGGCGGGATCCCAGGTCATGATGGTTGGCTTATCGGCGGCGGTGGAGGTAGTGGTGTCCGGTGTCGGTTCGCTGAAATCGTCGTAGAGGGTCTTGATCTTCAGATGGAAGTAGGAGCTGAGCTTGTCGCAGAGTTCCTGGGAGGGTGTGACATCAGAGGCATCGCTGGTAGGTTTTGCGAACTGCTGTAGGACGTTGAACAGCTCCTTGGCATTGGCCGCGTTGGTCTGGACTTTGTCTCTTATGAAGGTTCGTTTGGTGTCTCTTATGCGCTGGTGGTATTCCTTCAGGGCGCTCCTGTAGTTGTTCCGTGCTTCTGTGGTTTTCTGGTTTCGCCAGGTTTTCTCTAGGCGTCTGCAGGAGCGTCTGGCTTCCTGTAGTTCTGTGGTGAACCAGGCGGCCTTCAGGGGGCATTGTTTGGCGGGGTTCCAGAGGGGTGCGAGCTTGTCGGCGCAGCAGGAGATCCAGCAGTGAAATTCTGTCGCCGTGGCGTTGGTGTCGGTCGTGGCGCTGGGGGGGGGGTTTGGAGGAGGGTGGTGTTGAGGTCCTCCTCTGTGACCTTGCTCCAGTTCCGTCTAGGCGGGCGTGGGGTGGGCTTGGGTGCGGTGGTGGTGTTGAAGGTGAAATGGACGCAGTGGTGATCCGTCCAGAGGGGCTGGGTGGTGTGGCTGAAGTGGATGTTCGTTCCTCCCGCGAAGATGGGGTCGAGGGTGTGTCCAGCTCTGTGAGTGGGCGTGTTGACCAGCTGCTTCAGTCTGAGGTTGGCGAGGTTGTCGAGGAGAGTGGTGGAGTCGGGGTCGCTGACGTTGTCTAGGTGGAAGTTCAGGTCCCCGAGTAGAATGTAGTCCATGGAGGTGATGGCGTGGGGTGCGACGAGTTCGGTGATGGTGGTTGCGGGCTGGGTCCGAGGTCCTGGCGGTCTGTAGATGATGGTGCCACGTGCACATCATTTAAACGTATTCGAATGTATATCAGTGGGCAAGCTGGAACAGGCAAAAGGTTCTTAATTAAAGTTTTGACCAGTTATCTACACAAAACCACTGAATCACTTTTATCTTGTGTTGTAACCGCTCCAACTGGGTTAGCAGCACACAACATTAAAGGGATTACGTTACATCGATTGCTCATGCTACCAGTTGAACATGAAAATAAGTTGGAATATTACAAGCTTTCTGGAAAAGCTTGTTATGAAGTTTCAAGTGTACTCAAGAAAATGAAACTTCTAATCATTGATGTGGTGAGCATGGTCTCAAACTTAATGCTTGCCTTTGTACATTTAAGAATACAACAGATTTTAAAAACAGATTATGATGTTCTATTTGGAGGAAAACATGTATTTGTATTTGGTGACATACTTCAACTTACTCCTGTAAAAGGGCAACCTGTTTTTAAAACACTTGTCCATGAAGACACTAGGAAATCTTTGGGAGGTATTGGAAATGTCAACATTTGGTCTCATTTTGAATATAAAAACTTGTTAAGAATATGCGACAAGCAAGTGATGAAGATTATGGAAATATTCTTCAAGATAGAAGAATTGGTGTTTTGACAAAACATGGTAAACAAGCTTTACAAAGTTGGCTACTAAGTAACTTGTTTATAAACGAAAACATAGCACCTGAAATAATGTACGAAAAATTTGAGAAAATAAGTCTATAGTTTGCCTAATGCCAACACTGCAAGAGTGTTCTATATTCAATCAAGAACTTTTGAAACTGGAAAAACAACCAATAGTGAAAATGGAAGCCATTAATAAAATGGAACCCGAAGGAGTTACTATTCTTCTCTCAGAGAAATTACAGTCGAAATTGGATTCTTTGGCGAAGTCTTTATCTAATACTGCTGGTTTAGAAAAAGGTTTATATGTATGTGTAAACTGTCGGGTAATTTTATGGCCTAATTTGGATGTAGAAAAAGGTTTAGTAAATGGAGCAATGGGAAAAGTTGTTGATTTTGTTAATTATCAGAACAAAAATGGAATTGAATTTTTAAAGATTAAATTTGATCAGATTGAAGAGGTAAAACAGATTGGACGTTGTGCTGTTCGTTTTTTGCTTGTAAAAGACTTGTATGTTCATAGAAAACAGTTTCCTCTTTCTTTAGCATATGCAGTAACCATTCATAAATCTCAAGGTTTAAGTGTAGACAGTGCTTTGGTAAATATTGGAAGTACAGTGTTTAAAGAGGGCATGGCATATGTTGCATTGTCTCGAGTAAGAACATTACCTGGTTTGTATTTGATTGATTTTGATGAGAAAAAGATTAGTGCTGATGCAAATTGTGTAAGAGAGTATAATCGGTTAAGAAGACTTTATGCTCCTAACTTAGGTGAATATCCCATATATGAGAAACGTGTAGTATGTCCAAAATGGAAATATGACAAACATTCTAGTGAGATTCAAAAAAAGAAAACAATTCAAGAAAATGATGAAGCTGCAAACAAAATGAAAATGGACAGTGTTGATGATATTTTAGGATACCAGTTAGAAAATTGTTCAGGTATCAACTGCTATGCTAATGTGATTGTGAATGTTGTCTTATATCTAGAAGATCTTCATCATGAAATTATGGAAAATCGAGAAAAAGTATTCTGTTCTTTATTACATTATATTTTTCAAAAGTTGGTAACTGATAGAACTAAAATCCATACTGCTTCTGGCATTCGGCATCTTTTGGATATATGTACTGGTTCTTCGCAATTTACACTTAGGGGTCGATTCCGATTCGGGCCGGAAATTTCTCCGACCGAGCCGGACCCGGAGAGATTTCCGACCGAATCGGACCTGTGCAGTCCGACCGAACGAGTACGATGCGTCCGTATGTTATCGGACTCGAGTCGGTCGGACTCCCATTGAAGTCAATGGGAGCCGGTCGTACAACGCGTACGCGGGCTCCCATTGACTCAATGGGTGCGAGTCGGACAAGGGCGCCCCCTACAGCGGGTACGCGGCGAAGCGATTCGCGCCGTACACGCATAGGTAGGGGGGACCCATGGGTCCCCCCTGTGTGCGACTCGCGCGGCTACGCGTACAGGGGGGTCCGACACGGACCCCCAAAGTACGGCTCCGACAGCTCTTACGAGCCGAAGTGCGCGGCTCGGTCGGACTGCTCGCGGCGCGCATCGTACTTACCCGGCCGGGAAACGTCTCCATTGCGCGGTGCGAGTCGAGTCCGAGCGAGTCGGTCGGAGCGGTTCGAGCCGGGAGCGAGTCGGTCGGAGCGGTCGGGACGCCCGGACGAGTCGGTCGGCGATTTCGCATCGTACTCGCTCGGCCGGACCCGCGTACGGTTCGGTCGGGAAACAGGGCTCCGAATCGGATCCGGTAAAGCCGAATCCGATTCGGAGCACTACCGGCCGAGATCGGAATCGGCCCCTTAATATACAACAAAATGCACAAGAATTTCTTATGTTTATGCTTGCAGTATTGGAAGATGAAAGAATAGAAATTGAAAATTTGTTTGGACTAAGTTACAGATGGAATCATAAATGTGAAGAGTGTTCATTTTCTTCTACCACTGAAATAGACACTGAACGACTCATATATTTGACAATACCAGATTGCAAATCAGTGTCTTTTAACAAATTAGTAAAAACAGCTAGTCAAGATATGAAATGCTCTCATTGTAAATCAGAAATGTTGTCAACATTATATATAGAAAGATTTGGAAAATATGTCATTTTAATCCTACAACGTTGTAGAGCAAATGGAAGAAAATTGGAAACCAAAATTAAAATGTTTGTGGCAAGTCAACTATCAATTTCAGGAAGAACTTTTAAAGCAGTGGCTATTATTTTCCACGATGGAACTACTACAACATCTGGACACTATACTGTGTATTTAATGATGCCCATTTTGAATTCAAATCTAGGTTGCCTTTCAAATTACTAGTTTCATATCTGATATTTTTGATGCCAAAGTTTTGAAAACATCATTCGGCTTATTGGGAAGATGTGGACACCAATTAACAAGTTTATTTTGGATATTTTTAATGCAAATGGATTTGGAAACATTATTCGGCCTATTGGGAAGATGTGAAGAATTATTGTTTGGATTATTGTTTGTGTTAATTCTTATTGCATTTGCAAAATTGTGTTTGAAAGAAGTAGTTTATATATTTGATCTTTACATTATACGCGATGTAAATGAGAGTGTATATTTTAGAAAATGTACTTCAGAGAAATAAATGATTTAATGTGGTTAAAGAATGTAATTTAGAAACTGTAGATAGGTAAACAGATAGTTGAACTTGTTGTAAATATTTCCAATGCAGATTTTTTTTTTTTTTTTACAATCTCATTGATTGTATTTTTTTCCCCGCTGTTATATGATGATCTACATTGAAATCACTGTGTATGGTGAAATTCAGTAGAATCTGAAAACAGCAAAAAAGGGAAACTGAATATGTTATGTAATTCTAAAATTATGTTGTTTTCTTAAAACTATAATATTATATGTAATAACAGTTCTACTTTTTTACAGAAAGTAACACTAAAGTTTGAAAAGATTTTGAATTCAGTTTACAACAAAACTACTGTAAAATAGTTCCCCCTGAGTTTTGTATCTTCTTTAATAAAGAAGGCAAGATGAAATAATGTAATAAGCATAATAATATGAACTAATGTTTACAGTCACTTTTACTGCACTCATCCATTTTTTCAAACACTACCCATGCACTAATCTATACAGTTAGGCACTATTCCCACACTCCTGCCATCCCCCAAGCACTATGCATGCATTTATCCAATCACCAAACCTGTACCCATACAGTTATAATATCAGCCAGGCACTACCTATGTACTCCTCCAATCACCCAGACACTATCTGTACACTCATGCAATCAGCTAGACATTACCCGTACACTCTTCCAATCACCCAGGTAGTACCTATACACTTCTCCAATCCCCTAAACATTATCCCTGCACTCATGCATTCACTTAGGCATTACACATGCACTCCTACAATGACCCTGGCATTACCCCTGCACTCATGCAATCAACTAGTTATTACCCTTGCAGCCTTCCAATTACTCAGGCAGTACCCGTGCATTTATAAAATCATCCAGGCACTACCTATGCACTCATGAAATCACAACAGGCACCACTGATGCACTCCTCAATGCACCTAGGCATTACCCATGCACTCCTCCAATCAGTCATGCACTATCCATGTACTCCTTCAATCACCCAGTCACTACCCTTACTGACTTCCAATAACCCAGGCACTAGTGTTGTACTCATATAATTACCCAGGCAATACCCATACACTTATAAAAATATCCAGACACTACCTATGCATTCATGCAATCACACATGCACTACTGATGCACTCCTTGATGCACCTAGGCATTACCCATGCACTCCTCCAATCATCCAGCCAGTACTCATGCGCTTAAAAAATCACCCCGGCACTACTTATACACTTTTGCAATCACCCAGACACTACCAGTACAGTCATGCAACGACACAGACATTACTCTTGCACTCATGCAATCAGTCACACCTTTCTCATGCACTCCTCCAATTACCTACACATTACCCCTGCACTCATGCAATCACTTAGGCATTATACATGCACTCCTCCAATGACACAGACATTACCCTTGCACTCATGCAATCACTTAGCTATTACCCATGCAGTCCTTCAATCACTCAGACAGTACCCATGCACTTATAAAATCATCCAGACACTATCTATGCACTCATGCAATCACACAGGCACTACTAATCCACTCCTCGATGTAGCTAGGCATTATCCATGCACTCCTCTAATCAGCCATGCACTATTCATGTACTCCTTCAATTACGCAGGCACCACTCTTGCACTCATCCAATAACTCAAGTACTACCGCTGTACTCCTAGAATTACCCAGGCAATATCCATACACTTATAAAAAGATGCAGACACTACCTATGCACTCATGCAATCACACAGGTACTACTGATGCACTCCTCGATGCATCTAGGCATTACCCTTGCACTCCTCCAATAATCCAGCCAGTACCCATGCACTTATAAAATCACCCAGGCACTACCTTGGCACTCATGCAATCACTCAGTCACTACCTATGCACTCATGCAATAACCCAGGCACTACCCATGCACTCCTCTAATCACCCAGGCACTACCCAAGCACTCATGCAATCGTTCAGGCACTACCCATGCACTCATGCATGCACTCAGGCACTTCTGCTGCACTTATGCAATCACACAAGCACTACCCATGCAGTCTTCCAATCATCCAGGCACTACCCATACACTCATGCAATCACCCAGGTACTACTCATGTACTCCTCCAATCACCCAGGAACTACCCATGCACTCCTCCATGCACCCAGGCACTACCTATGCACTCCTCCATGCACCCAGGCCTTACCCATGCACTCCTCCAATCACCCAGACATTACTCCTGCACTCATGCAATCACTCAGGCATTACCCATGCACTTCTTCAATCACTCAGGCAGGAGCCGATGCACTCCTTCAATCACTCAGGCAGTACCTATGCACTCCTTCAATCACCCAGACATTACCCCTGCAATCATGCAATCACCCAGGCATTACCAATGCACACCTCCAACCACGCAGACATTACCCCTGCAATCATGCAATCACCCAGGCATTACCAATGCACTCCTCCAACCACCCAGACATTACCCATGCATGCATACAATCACCCAGGCACTACCCCTGCACTCATGCAATCACCCAGGCACTACCCCTGCACTCATGCAATCACCCAGGCACTACCTATGCACTCATGCAATAACCCAGGCACTACCCATGCACTCCTCCAATCACCCAGGCACTACTCATGCAATAACTCAGGCACTACCCATGCACTCATACATGCACTCAGGCACTTCTGAGGCACTCATGCAATCACCCAAGCACTACCCATGCAGTCTTCCAATCATCCAGGCAGTACCCCTGCACTCATGCAATCACCCAGGCATTACCCATGCTCTCCTCCAATCACCCTGACATTACCCCAGCACTCATACAATCATCCAGGCATTACTCATGCACCCCTCCATGAACCCAGGCATTACCCATGCACTCGTGCAATCACACAGGCATTACCCATGCACTCCTTCAATCACTCAGGCACTACCCCTGCAGTCATGCAATCACCCAGGCACTAACTATGCACTCATGGAATAACCCAGGCACTACCCTTGCACTCCTCCAGTCACCCAGGCACTATCCATGCACTCCTCCAATGAGCCAGCCACTACCCATGCACTTATAAAATCACCCAGGCACTACCTATGCACTCCTCTAATCACCCAGGCACTACCCATGCACTCCTTCCTGCACCCAGGCATTACCCATGCACTCTTCCAATCACCCAGACATTACCCCTGCATTCATGCAATCACCCAGGCATTACCCATGCACTCCTTCAATCACTGAGGCAGTGCCCATGCACTCCTCTAATCACCCAGACATTACTCCTGCACTCATGCAATCACAGAGGTACTTCTAATGCACTCATTGATGCACCTAGGCATTACCCATGCACTCCTCTAATCAGCCATGCACTATCCATTAACTCCTTCAATTACTCAGGCACTACTCTTGCACTCGTCCAACAACTCATGCACTACTCCTGTACTCATATAATTATCCATCCAGTCCCCATGCACTTATAAAATCATCCAGGCACTACCTATGCACTTATGCAATCATAC